>JALAZF010000031.1:8100000-8705000 GCA_022829125.1 Lathyrus tuberosus
CAAGAGTAACTGCCGTGATGACTATAGCACAACCAGTGGTACACACTGTCCCGGGAGGCATATTCCACAAGTAATTTCTGGTAGAAACGAAGACATGTACGAAAGAATGAATGAGTTCCAGGAGCAATTCCTAGAGATGCAGAAGGAACTACATGCCATTCGTGGTCAGGATTTATTCGGAAAGGGCGCCGCGGACCTTTGTCTGGTCCCTAACGTGAAAATACTGCAAAAATTCAAGGTGCATCACTTTGAAAAATATAAGGGCAACTTTTTCCCTCAAAGTCATTTAGTGATGTACGCTCGAAATATGTCAACTTAGACAGAGAATCAACAGCTACTGATCTATTACTTCCAAGACAGTTTAACCGGTGCCGTACTCAAATGGTACATGGGTTTAGACTGCATCAAGATCAACACTTTAAGAGATCTCGGCGCTGCCTTCGTTCAACAATATAAGTATAACCTAGACATGGCACCAGATAGGGATCAACTCAGAGCAATGTCGCAGAAGGACAAAGAAAATTTCAAAGAATATGCTCAGAGATGGCGTGAAATTGCCGATTAGATCTATCCCCCTCTTTAGGAAAAAGAGATGACTAAGATCTTTTTGAAAACCTTGAGCTCATTCTATTACGACCAAATGGTCGCCAGTGCCCCCAGCAACTTCACTGAGATGGTGAACATTGGAGTACGCCTTGAAGAAGTAGTCCAAGAAGGACGATTGGTCAAAGATGCAGAGCCATCTAGCAGTACCAAAAGATACGGTAGTGTTTTCCCAAAGAAAAAAGAGCAAGATATTGGTAATATCTCTCTCGGAAAGCAAAGGCGAAGGTATCAACTAGTAGCAGTGGTAACTCCCGCTATCAACCCTGCGCCGGCTCCAACGTATCAACCTTAGGTTGCTCAGAGCCAACCAAGTCAACAATAGTATCAGCAAAGGACACAACAGCCTCTTCAGCAGGTTTATCCTCAATACAACAATAACAATCGTACGATGCAACCACCAGGGTTTGACCCTATACCGATGTTGTACGCAGAATTATTTCCACTCTTACTTGTCAAGGGGCACGTCCAAACCAGGTCTCCTCTTATAGTACTAGAAAGTCTGCCTTTTTGGTTCAAAGAGGATCAAACATGCCCTTATGATTAAGGAGGACCGGGGCACAACATTTAGAACTGTCTCAGTTTCAAGTCTGATGTGCAGAAGCTTGTCAGGAGCGGGGTCCTATCTTTCAAAGATACTAATCTAAATGTTCAGACGAACCCATTGCCTCAACATTAGAAGACTACAGTAAATTTGATAGAGGAAGAGGTTAGCCGCAGTTATCAAATTCATAATGTACTCCTATTAGGAACTAATCTGGTCAGGATGCATTGTAGACAGAGCGGGTATGGTCATGTACCACCTCACAATTATCACCAGTGCGATATCTGCTCAAAGAATAATCAAGGATGTTTCGTAGTGCAATAAGCTCTATAAGAACAAATGGATCTCGGATGGATCCAAGATCACCGAATCCGTGAAGTCAATATGGCTCACGCAAATCACAACATTGTTCAGAACCACAACATTCTGGAAATGAACGTCAACTTGGTGGCAATGCACTCAAGGAAAATTCAATACCATGATCTGCCACGACACGATTACAATTCATGTCCGATCTGCTCAATAAGCAATCAGGGATGCTCTTTTGTACAAGAGGCCCTCCAGCGTCAGATGGATCTCGGATGGATCCAGGACTATCGTGGGAGAAGTTACCATCAAGTTAATATGATTCATATTTTTGACATACGCTTGATGAATACCAGTCTGGTAGAATTACACGCTAAGCAAGTCAGGCTCGGCTTTCTGGCTTCACATAATTATCAGGACTGTGAACAATGCCATGAAGACGATCAAGGATGTGCACTTGTCCAAAGAACACTTCAACACTCGTTGGACCACTGGTGGCTTCCAATCTACTTGGATGAAGCTACACAATAGATCAGTATGACTGACAGGAATCCTGATAGGTATCAAAGTCAGGATGTCCGCTCGATGGAAACAAACCTAGTAAAGTTGCACTACATACAAAGCGAACGTGGTCGGGTGCCACCACACAATTATGAGTGCTGTAGAGTTTTCTTAGAGAACAACCAAGGATGCTACCTCTTACGAGCGGCTCTTCAAAATCAGTTGGACCACAAATAGATCCGACCATGTTCAAGTTCTGGGTCGACCAACGGGACACCCGACTATCTCCCTGATCAAAGCAAAGACGTTGTCATAATCTCTGATCATGGGAGGACCAAAGACATTTGTGCCATAATCCCTCTACTCAATGAATCAAGAATTCCTCTTGATAGTAGAAAGATTCTCAACCTTGATTCAATTGAGGCTGCCTACGATGGTCAGAAAAATCAAAGAGCTCCTGTGGTTATCTACTTGCCAAATCCATTACCGTACAAATCCGATAAGGCTATCCCTTACAAGTACAGTGCAACAACAATAAAAAATGGAAAGGAAACTCCATTACCCTCCGTCTTAAACATTGCCGACATCAGTTGGGTAACACGGAGCGGCTGGATCTTCAACAAAGGAGTTGGAGAACCCACCAAGGAAAAGGAACCTCAAACAGAAGTTCCTAATCAACCAGTCGGTCAATCCGGTAATCCGAAACTGGTAAAAAACAACAATGAGATGTTGAAGCTCATCCAGAAAAGCGAGTACAACATTGTAGACCAACTGTTACAAACTCCTTCGAGAATCTTTGTGCTATCTCTCTTGCTCAGTTCCGAAGCTCACAGGGAAGCTTTGAAGAAAGTCTTGGAGCAAGCTTTCGTAGAAGAAGATGTGATGATAAGACAGTTTAACAACATCATCTCCAACATCACTTTCTGCAACAACTTAGGATTCAATGATGAAGAACTGCCGGAAGAAGGCAAAAATCATAATATGGCGCTTAACATTATAGTCAATTGCCAGGAAGATGTTCTGGCCAGCGTACTGGTAGACAAAGGATAAGCTCTGAATGTTATGCCAAAATCTACTCTGATACGACTATCATTTCAAGGAGCCCCGATGAGAGGCAGTGAGGCCATTGTTAAAGCCTTTGATGGATCCAAGAAAACAGTTATCGGCGAAGTCGATCTTCCCATAACTATCAGTCCTTACACTTTCCAAGTCACTTTCCAGGTCATGGACATCTGGGCAGCCTACAGTTGTTTATTAGGAAGACCTTGGATACACGAGGCTGGGCAGTCACTTTGACACTTCACCAGAAGCTGAAGTTCGTCAAAAATGACAAGTTAGTCACAGTATACGGAGAGCGGGCCTTAATCATGAGCAACTTATCATCGTCCCCCTGTGTAGAACCAGGAGAGGTTATTGGGACTCAATTCCAAGCACTCTAGGTGAGCGATAAGAATCGATCATAGAGAGGGACGTCGATTTCCTCATACAAAGATGCTCTCAAAGTAATCGAGAGTAATAGCGCAAAGGAATGGGGATAGCTCGTAATTCCTACTGATAATAAGACGAAGAAAAGTCTTGGTTTTTCTTCAACCTGTACCCAAACTACTAAAGACAAAAGTTTTTGTCCCATTCAGGACTTCTTCCATAGTGGAGGCTTCCTCCACCCAGTGTCTCAAGAAGTACACACCATCAATGAGGGTGACTCCTCCAATATAGATGAAGAGTGGAAGTTTTATCTCAACGACAACAGTTATATATCTCAGGAAGAAACGCACATGCCATTCTGTTTTCCCATGCAAGGCCAAAGATATATACCAAGATTAGACGTCAAGATGATGTACGGAGATTGTGATCCAGAAGGATGTCGTGCTCCATCCAACTCATTAGAGAATGACACTCCGATGAAAGACAACTTCGACTATGACTATTATGACCCACTGGATGACTTGCCTATCTGGCAGTCGTACCCAGAAGACTTGGGGCAAAAGAGTCAGCCAAACAATGCATATCAGCTAAGCATCATTGAAAAGAATACATGCATCCCCACCAAGTCATGGGATCATTACTCTGGACATTCTAAAGATATCCAGCACAACGATGAATCTGCAAAGATTGCAGGACAAAAGTTCATCAACTATGCTTTTCCTGAGGTCAACGTCATAGAGAAAGATAACTCCTCTAATCCCACTGAAGTATGGGATACTTTAGGACAGCCGAGTGGCAAGTATGACTTCTTGGTCAAGTACACCGCTCCTGAAAGCTCTCATATCATATACAAAGACATCCAGCCAACTGGGTGGGGAGATCCGCCTGAGAGTGAAAACATTGTGCAAAATACAACAGAAGAGTTCGTTTATGACAACTCTATCTGGGAGGAAGACTCCAATGATCCTGCTCGGCCAGAAATTAGCGTCATTATTGAGGACAAACCAAGAAAGAAGGTACCATACTTTGTGATTCACCGAGGCGTTCGTCGCCAATGGGTTGCCGTCGATGTCCCGAAAGTCGTCCATAAGTCTAAATTGCTTGTTTTAAACCCAAAACATACGATCCAATGCCTTCTCCCAACTTTGAATTCCCGGTATTTGAAGCTGAAGAAGAAGAGGACGCATAAATTCCATAAGAGATCTCCCGATTACTTAAACAAGAGGAAAGGTCCATTGAACCTCACAAAGAGCCATTGGAAAGGGTCAACTTGGGTTCAGAAGAAGAGAGGAAAGAAGTAAAGATTGGGGAACTGCTCAGTCCGACTGTCAGAGAAAACTTGATAGAACTTCTCAAAGAGTTTCCCGATGTATTTGCTTGGTCCTATCAGAACATGCCAGGGTTGGATACCATCATTGTGGAACATCATCTACCATTAAGATCTGAATGTCCGCCGGTGAAACAAAGGCTGAGACGAACTCATCCTGATATGGCCATCAAGATCAAAGAGGAAGTGCAGAAACAGATTGATGCAGGTTTCCTCGCCACCTCAGAATATCCTCAATGGCTAGCCAACATAGTGCCAGTTTTGAAAAAGGACGGAAAAGTCAGAATGTGTGTGGACTACAGGGATCTGAACAAAGCCAGTCTAAAGGATGACTTTCCCTTACCACAGATCGACATGTTGGTAGACAGTACAGCGAAGTTCAAAGTCTTCTCCTCCATGGATGGATTCTCGGGCTATAATCAAATCAAAATGGCACCGGAAGATATGGAGAAAACTTCATTCATCACCGCATGGGGCACCTTTTGTTACAACCTAATGTCGTTCGGTTTGAAGAACGTCGGGGCAACCTATTAAAGGGCCATGACTACTCTGTTTCATGACATGATGCACAAAGAAATCGAAGTGTATGTTGATGATATGATTGCCAAATCTAGAACAAAGGAGGAGCATGTGACCCGCTCAGGGAACTTTTAGGGTTCATCGTCAGCCAAAAAGGAATTGAGGTTAATCCTGACAAGGTCAAGGCCATTCAAGAAATGCCTTCACCAAAGACTGAGAAACAAGTCAGAGGATTTTTGGGACGTCTGAATTACATCTCTAGATTCATATCCCTTATGACTGCGACATGCGCGCCAATCTTCAAACTACTCAGAAAGAATCAAAGCTGCATATGGACGGAAGATTGCCAAAAAGCCTTCGACAGTATCAAGGAGTTTCTGTTGAATCCACCAATTCTTTCTCCTTCAGTGAAAGGAAGACCACTGATCTTCTATTTAACAGTCTGGAAGACTCCATGGGTTGTGTACTTGGCCAACAAGACGAAACAAAAAGGAAAGAGACTGTCATCTACTATTTGAGTAAGAAATTTACCGACTGTGAAACTTGGTACACTATGCTTGAGAAAACTTGTTGCGCTCTGGCTTGGGCAGCCAAACGTCTTCGCCAGTACATGATTTGTCACACTACTTGGTTAATCTCTAAAATGGATCCAATCAAGTACGTCTTTGAAAAACCTGCTCTCACAGGAAGGATCGCCCGTTGGTAGATGTTGTTATTAGAATATGACATCGAGTACCATGCTCAAAAAGCAGTCAAAGGAAGCATTTTACCTGATCAATTAGCTCATCAACCGATTGACGATTAGGAATCAGTCGGATTTGACTTCCCAGACGAAGATGTCATGTATTTGAAAATTAAAGATTGTGATGAACCGCTACCCAGTGAAGGGCCAGAGCCAGGTTCCCAATAGGGACTAATTTTTGATGGAGATGTCAACAATTGTGGAAACAGAATTGGGGCAATCATCGTAACACCTCAGAGTACCCACATTCCTTTCACTGCCAAACTGACATTCAAGTGTACAAACAACAAGGCCGAATATGAAGCTTGTATCATGGGTCTCAAAGAAGCTATTAATTTAAGAATTAAGAACTTTGATGTGTATGGAGACTCAGCCCTGGTTATCAATTAGATCAAAGGAGATTGGAACACATACCAATCAGGACTGATTCCTTACAAAGACTACGCGAGAAGGTTGTTACCATTCTTCAACAGAATCGAGTTTCATCATATCCCTCGTGAAAAGAATCACATGGCTGATGCATTAGCCACTCTCTCTTCCATGATTAGTGTAGGTTAATGGAACGACGTACCTAAGATTAACATAATGCACCTAGAGAGGCCCGCTTACGTCTTCACAATTGAAGCAGTCACAGATGATAAACCTTGGTATCATGATATCAAGTGCTTCCTTCAAAGATAAGAGTACCCACCTGGGGCATCCAAAAAAGACAGGAAGACCCTCAGAAGGCTGGCAGGCAACTTCTTCCTGAGCGGTGATGCACTCTATAAGAGAAACTTTGACATGGTCTTGCTCCGATGCATAGACAGACCAGAAGCGAACATTCTAATAAAAGAAATCCACAAAGGATCCTTTGGCACTCATGCCAACGGACATACAATGGCGAGAAAAATTCTGAGAGCAGGGTACTATTGGTTAACTATGGAATCCAATTGCTACAAGTACATGAGAAGGTGTCACAAGTGTCAGATATACACTGACAAAATCCATGTACCGCCAACGCATCTCAAAGTTCTTTCTTCTCCATGGCCTTTTTCTATATGGGGAATCGACATGATTGGCATGATCAAACCCAAGGCTTCAAACAGACATCGCTTCATCCTAGTCGCCATTGACTACTTCACAAAATGGGTAGGAGCAACGTCATACGCCAATGTGACCAGATAAGTCGTGGTCCGATTTATCAAGAACAATCTCATCTGCCGTTATGGTGTTCCGAGCCAGATCATTATGGATAATGGATCTAACATGAACAATAAAATGATGAAAGAGTTGTGCGTTGAGTTCAAAATTAAACACCATAACTCATCTCCCTACCGACCTAAGATGAATGGGGCGGTAGAAGCGGCTAACAAAAACATCAAAAAGATTGTTCAAAAGATGGTTGTAACCTATAAAGACTGGCACGAAATGCTGCCCTTTGCTCTTCACAGTTATCGCACATCTGTCCGCACTTCAACAGGGGCAACCCCTTTCTCTCTAGTATATGGCATGGAAGCAGTGCTCCCCATAGAAGTAGAGATCCCGTCAATCCAGGTATTAATGGAAGCAAAGCTAACGGAAGCTGAATGGTGTCAAAGTCGACACGATGAACTGAACCTAATCGAAGAAAAGCGAATAACGGCTCTATGCCATGGTTAGTTATATCAACAAAGAATGAAGAAGGCATTTGAAAAAAAGGCCTGACCCCGTGTCTTCAAGAAAAGAGACCTCGTGCTCAAGAAGAAACAATCATTCCTCACTGATTCCCGGGGCAAATGGACTCCGAATTATGACGAACCCTATGTGGTCAAGAAAGCCTTCTTAGGCGGCGCCTTGAGACTCGGAACCATGGATGGAGAGGAGTTTGCCTACCCCACGAATGTTGATGTAGTCAAGAAATACTTCGCCTAAAAGAAAACAAAATGTCTCGGTGGATTGAAAACCTGAAAAGGCGGTCCAGGCAAAAATTAGAGACATAAGTAAAAAAAATCATCCCGATGGATTGGAAATCTCAAAGTACAATCTAGGCAAAAGTTAGGGATTAATGGCAAGTAACTACGTCTGATCAGTTCAACTCCTCAACAGTCATACCATCCATCAAGAAAACTTCAGTCAAGGTCATCTTCGACCGAAGCTCAGGATGTCCAGAATTCAAAGTTGGTAGAAGGATCACGGTCGTTATGTTTCGATGTACCCCTTTCCCTTAAAATTTCCATTTTTTAAAACTTTGTAAATATTCTATGGGATCACGCGCTTGGCTGATTTCCATTCTATCAATAAAATTTGAGCCCTAGTGCTTTTGTTTGCAATTCTCATTTGTTTTAGCTTTACATAATGACATTTAAACATGATCAACGATTCTTGAAATAAAACAAAAATGAATTTACATGTCAAAAATTTTCTGCTTTTAAAATAAAGATGGAAATTCCTTTTGACTGTGAACTTCAAAAAGAACATCGATAGCTTCTCCAGAGGTGATTGAACCTCAAAGTGCAGAATCGAAGTACTCCTTCTAAACCAGTGCACCTGAATGAAGGATCAACTGTTTCATATGCCATGTTTCATCTGAGATCCCCGGCAGAGTTCTTACCTCTTAAGACCGATTGAGCAATTCTTCCTCCCCACAGGGACAACCTCTCCCAAGCAGGTCATGATTGCTATTTTGAACCAGTGATACTTTTCATCCCCCACCGTGGCCGAGTATCCAGTCGTGTTCATCTATTAGTCTGTATTTCGCATCAGATTTTTTAGCATAAACATACATACATCATGCATAATTGATTCATATTTATAAACATATTGCATTACTATCACTCTGGCCAGTCTTACCCCTAAGTGATAAAGTCCTCTTATTAATCGAGTTGTCAGTTCTTTCCTCGTCAGGAGACGTATCGTCTGAGCAATTTCTCCCCAGTTTATTTCTGGATTGGAGACGCTCCTCGACCACTTTGATAAATTGAACTTCTGAAAAGCAAGAAGACATTCGACCGACACCTCTGGAACATCACTCTTCACCATTAAAGATGACATTTTCGCTTTCCCGGATTAAGGAAAATTCCCAGAGAAACCTCTTAACCGAAGACTCTCGACAATACATCGATTTTTCTCCTAAGAAAGTCAATGTTAATAAAGTCATCAGCACCTCAAAATTGGATCACATCACATGGCATTTCTCCTAGAAGATCTCGAAGAAAAGTATAATGTAGTATCCCTAAGCAGAAAACGGTCTTTTAAGAGACTCGTTTTCCCCAGTAGAGTCAACAAATGGCATCTCCAACAAAGAAGTTTGCACACCTCTACAACTCAGACAAATGGGTAGCCCCAACAAGTGTGACCTTTAATCTTTTCCGTCAAATGGCATCTCTCTAGTAAAACTCGGTGAGAAGTTTGATGAAGACCGCTACACATAGCACCCCTAGTCAAGGAAGAAACTCGACAAGAAGAAACTAAGACCAGTTCTTAGGCTGAAGACCAGGATCGAGGGGAAGTTTATCAAGAAACTGAGACCAGTTCCTTGGTTGAAGACCAGGATCGAGGGGAAGTTTATCAAGAAACTGAGACCAGTTCCTTGGCAGAATACCAGGATCGAGGGGAAGTTTATCAAGAAACTGAGACCAGTTCCTTGGTTGAAGACCAGGACCGAGGGGAAGTTTATCAAGAAACTGAGACCAGTTCCTTGGCTAAAGACCAGGATCGAGGGGAAGTTTTACCCTTTTCTAAGTAGCATTGCTTAGCAAAAGAAGATGGATGAGCAAACTGCCATTCATAACCACAGTCAAAATTTCGGGTATTCCGATATTTAATCCTCTTGCACCCTAAATGTACGAATACCTTCACCATTCACACCTTCGGGTCGAAGAAGATTAAATAGGGGAATCTGTCATACCCCAAATTTTGACCACCAAGATTTCCCATCATTGTGCAAATCATTACCACAATATGGATGTACCTTCATGCCTCATCAATCTCCTCAAAGATGGTTGAACATTCACTATAATCAAGACTTAGGGTTTCAAGCCCTCTTAGAGCACTTAGACAAAGGATCAGTCAAGAAATGACATGACCTTCAACATTCCTAACCTCTCAAACACCCATAAAGGATTAACTTTCCTAACCTCTCCAAGTGGATCAAGCCTCGAGATAGCCAGTGTCACCAAATTAGGGTTTTGGTCGACGAAGGCCTCCAGATGAAATTTTTCAACTGGGCATGAGCCAATGCTTTAAAGCACAACCCAAGATACTCCAAGGGACCTCATGATCCCAATCATCAAGTCAATTTAGCCTCAAGGGATGCATTCACAAAAAATCAGGAATTAGAGTTTCTTGACCTAATTCACCCCTAAGTTGACTTTTGAGCCAAGGCATGGGCCAAGACCTCAAGACATGATTTGAGGGCCTTAAATACACCACATTGATCCATTTACAATAATGGATTGACCCAAGAAACTTGATTCACAAGTTTCAATTTCATTTGGACCACAATTAGGGTTTTAAAGGGAAAGTCAACTGTATCTTTGACTTTTGACCAAGACATGCTCCCAAACCTTGGGACATGATTCAAGACACCCTAAAACACCTATGGAACCCATCCATTAGTTTTTAATTAGGTCAAGGACTTGATTACACAAAGAATCACACAGTTTGGATTTAATCTAACAAAAAGTCAACTGTGCCTAAAATCGAGTTTGACTTTTTGGAATTTTTCACAAATATGGTTCCCCTAAGTTAAAAATAATGTTAATGTATGGTATTGATCATCATTCATTAAGAAAACATAAGAAAAGTGAGGTTTCTTGCAAAAGGGGCAACCATGAGAAACCAAAATTTTTCTAAGTTATGGAACAAAAGTGATTTTGTACCAACTTTGCAAGGTTATAACTCCTAAACCACAAGGCTTTTTTCTCCCATTCAAAGCTCAAATGAAAGTCCATCTGACATACTTCAAATATGTCAACTACAAGAGATTCCAAATCCTCATGGATTTTGAGTTATGGATTGATCAAAATCACAAAAACATGAAAATGACCACTTTTCCAACACTTAGTGAAATTTTCAATAAGTCAGAATCTGCCTTACTTTTTCCAAAATGTAGGGACATTTTTCACCTTGATCCAAGTTAAACCAAGTCCATTGATGAACACCAAAGTTGAAGTATGCCATGAGGGCTTTCCAACAAGTACCAGATCATCTCCAAATTCAATTTGAGTAGGGAGATACAACCCTTGGAACATGGCATCATGGACTGATTTTGTTCAAGGCAGATTATAGGTCATTTGCTCGATTTTGCCAAATCAGATAACTCCAAGACTTGTCATCCATTTGGACACCTCAAGGGATAAAATCAAAGATGAATGATCTAATCCACAAGCCTTCCAAGTCCAAGGAACTACATGTAACCATAATTGCCCTAAAAATGCTAAAAAGCTCAAAGACTCCAATTTTGTTTCCAAGTATTCAATGGATGCATCAAGGTGGCATGGACTGAGACATTGCTAACTGAATGAGTCAAGATTCAGCTCTGAATCAAAGGACCATAGGCATGCGCCCTAACCTCAAGTCAATGGCTATAGGAGACTAAAGATGCCTTTATGCTTCAATTGGCCAAGGGTCTGTCCAAGTTGCCATTCACTATTTCTTGCAAGACAAACTTACTCTACTATAAATAGAGCTCATTTGTGATCAGTTTGAGTACACCAAAGTACTACAACTTATGCTTTCCTCAAAATCTCTCTCATTAGGCAAAAATGCCTTCTTTTGCAAGTCATCTCTGAGTTTTTGAGTTAGAGAGCAATTCCACTACATCTCATGATCCAAACATATTCAATGTATCATATCTAAGTTGTTCAAACACTCACCCTTGATCTGAAACACCAAAATCAGAAAGTCAACCTCCAAAACCTCAAATTTTGACTTTTCTGCATTTTTCAATCCATGTCTTGATTTAGTTACTTCCAAAACCAAACAAGGCCTCAAACACACTCCAAATATCATCCTCAAACTGTTCCAATTGGTTTCCCTCATCTGGAACACCATTTGAGAGAGTTACAATCTTGGTCACTTTTGCCCCTTTTGCAAGAAAGAGCCAATTCTTGTTCCTGAGGATTCCAGCTGGTTTTGATAATCCTAAAAGCTTCTAAGGGATCAATCAAGAGTGTTTAAAACATTGAATTACTTTTGCCACAAGGAACTTGACAGATAGTGTAGTGAGTGATTTTGGACGTGGTTCTTAAGCACTGTCGCTCTGGGGTACTACAGGTCGTTTCATTTTTTATCCTATTGAAGCTGATGAAGGAAGGGAAATAGATGTCTCTAACTAACCCTGCTTGCAAACTGAGTTTAAACAGATAACTGTTGGTTTACAGATGCTATGTGGGTGTGGGGCCTCTCTTTGCTTATTTTGTTCAGAACGAAATACCAGGACTGTTCATGGGGAATTTGTTAGTATACTGCACCAGATTGGAAGGAGGTAGGGGACTTTTGTTTTTTTTTATTAGTGTGCTCGCTAAGATTCTTTTTCAATCTTATGCCTATGTATTCCCGGGATAGGGAAATCAGAGCAATCGTGGTTCCTCCTATTCTATGGGAGGAAATGGTGTTTTGGTGTCTTGTTCAAAGCCCAAGACGTGAAGCTAAATGTGGTTTGTATCTTGTTCAAAGTCCAAGATGTGAAGCTGGAGGGTCTATTTATATCTTGTTCTAAGCCCAAGATGTGAAGCTGAAGGGTTTTGACTTTAAAGAGAATTTGTCATCTCTAAAGGGGATATTTGGTCTGTTTGTCACATCTGTTGGGTGACTGATTATAAAGGAGACTTACTTTAACTGGGATATGTGAATCCAGCAATGCCATAATTTCCTTTATAGGGGATTTTTAACCTGAAGGAGAAGATTTTAACTCAATTTAGAGTAATTCCATCTTTCCTTAGGAATTTCTCATGCTGAAAGAGGGACAGTGGCGTGGATGTAAATAATCCAGAGGCTTGCCGCTTACAGCAATTAGATGGGGGAACATGGGTTATTGATGTTTATATGCTGTGAGCAAGGCACAACTTTTGATGCTAAAAGGTTGATTATCTCAACCAGTGTTTCCTTATACAAAGCCTAAGAGGAGGCTAAAAGGTTGATTATCTCAACCAGTGTTCTTTCTGTCTTGTACAAAGCCCAAGATTGAGGCTAAAAGGGTTTGACTCAACAAGAGAGTCTTTTTGTGTGTCTTGTACGAAGCCCAAGACGGAAGCTAAAAGTTGTTTGACTCAACAGGAGAGTCTTTTATACTCAACAAGAGAGTGATTTGGGGTCTCGTATGAAGCCCGAGACAGAGGCGAAGAGGTGATTGACTCAACAAGAGAGTCTTTTTATACTCAACAAGAGAGTGCTCTTGTATCTCGTACGAAGCCCGAGATGGAGGCTAAAGATGTTTGACTCAATAAGAGAGTCTTTTATACTAAACAAGATAGTGCTTTTGTATCTCGTACGAAGCCCGAGATGGAGGCTGAAAAGGTTAGCTCCGCTGGGGAGAATCATTGTGCAAAGCCCAAGAGGAGGCTAGGGTGCTGGTGACTGTTTCAGTGGAGTGACAGGTCTAGTATATTGGTTTAAAAGAGAAAATCAGTTCTTATATGGGTAATGTCGTACTCATGGATTTGATCAGAGGATCAGGGTTATCTCTTGTTCTTTAAGGAAATGAGAAATCCAAAGGGTATTGAGACCATTTAAGTCTACTGGTGTTTTTCCTATTTTTGAAAGGAACTTGAGAATGTCTTTAAGACTCAAGGATATTAGACTGCCCAAGTCTAGAGTTTTATCTTTTGTACTATGCTTAAGAGAAATTAAGAGGCAACACGTTTGCGATAGAAAGATCTAGACTCTTTGAAAAACTGTTTGATTAAGATGACTAATTTATGTTCCTATTCCTTTAAGAGGTCATCGGGACAATTTGTACGAAGCCCAAGAGGAGGCTAGAAGAACTTTTAAGAAGCCGAAGGGACAATTTGTACGAAGCCCAAGAGGAGGCTCTCTTCGCTAAGGAAGAATCATTATACAAAGCCTAAGAGGAGGTTGTGAAAACTTCTAAGAAGCCGACGGGTCCTTGTACAACGCCCAAGAGGAGGCGGGGATGCTTTTAAGAAGTCTGTGGGTCCCCAAACCCCGAGAAATTCAAGACAGGCTATTCACAGAGAATAGATCAAGCCAGGAAAGTTAGAGAATTTGGAAGAAACTCAAGAGATGCCATTCACGGAGAAAAGATCATATCTGGGGAGTAGAGTCTCGAAGAGAAGACTATATCTGGTGCTCCAATAGGGGATCTACTCTTGTCTATTTCTAAGAGTGATCAGTGGGGCTTCACCTAGTACTAGACGTAGTTTCCGGGGAAGACTCTAAATAGCTATACTAGTATTACACGGTATATAAAGTATGTGAAAGAAGACTTACAGTGAGCAGCCCCACAATACAGTTATATATATGAAAGCGGATAAAGAAAGCGGGTAAACACTTACTCGGTTGTAGAGCTTCCTTGATGTTTGGTTAGTTGTTCAACAAAGAAAGCTTTGATAATAATATTATATTCAAAATCAAAAGATAAAGGGCTTTGAAAAGATTTGTTGGGGCTTACAGCTCAAGGAGAGGCCCAAGGTTTTATCAGTGATTGCACTGTGGTTTTGAATTTGTACAGGGACTTATACAAGTGACTGAAGCCCAAAAAGGTTTTATGTACAAAGGGATGGGTCTTACACTCTCTCAAGAGGCCCAAAAATGATTGAAAGTGAACAAAGATGGGTCTTATAGCTCAAGGAGAAGCCCAATGGTTAATTTTGGAAAGGGCGACGATCGCGCCGAGGTTTTGAAAACACCGTGGGTCTTATACAATGACTGAGGCCCAAAAAGTGGTGTATTTACAAAGGGATTAGGTCTTACACTCTAATAGAGGTCCAAAAGTATTTTTAAAAAACAATAAGATGGGTCTTATAGCTCAAGGAGAAGCCTAGTGTTTTTTGTTGAAAAGGCGACGATCGCGCCGAACTTTTTGACTGTATCGGGACTTATACAATGCATTGAGGCCCAAAATGGTTTTATCTACAACAAGGATTAGGTCTTACACTATATTAGAGGCCCATGAGTGTTCGGAAAAGTTTGTTAGGGTGAAAATCAATAAAACCCTAATTTCATCATTTTTTAATATAATTTATTCAAAGAAAATTAATACAAATGATAAAAATTCCAAATAAGTTTGAATAAAAAACTTGTGATTTTGATTTTAGGTTTGAAAAATGAGGCTTTAATCACAAGATGAATTAAAACCTATTTGGTTTTGATTTTGCAAAATGGTTATTTATTTTTAAAAGGTTTAAAAATAAATAAAAGACATTTATTCACAAAAATACTAATTATATTAAATAAATAATATAAATCTAATTTTTTTTGGGAATAAAATATTTCAACATTTTGGTGATTTTTTTCAAAAAGAACCAATAAAAAATAATTAAAATTGAGGGAGTTATTAATTTTCCAATTAATTAACAAAACATGAAAATATTGGAAAAAATAGCAAAAATGTGAGAAAACACAAAATGACATGGGTGGGGTTTGAACCCACGACCTCAAGGTTATAGGGCACGCGCCTTACCACTGGGGTGGTGATACATCCGTTGATTAAAACAAACCAACAAATATACAAGGCTTGCCTTGTTTTCTAGGCCTGGCCAAGGCAAGGCAAGGCAAGTTTTGGCTCAGAAACGTGAAGGCCATAACTTTCTCATTTCTCCATGGTTGGGGACAAAATTTATATGCATCTGGCCTAGAATTTCACAAGGAATCCAATGGTGGTGGTATTTTCTTCAGATCATGCTCCCTCCTCAAAATCCGATAGTGGTTTTGAAATAGACCATGTTTTGCATTTTCTGTGCTACATCTTAGTACAGGTATGAATTACATGATAAATTGATGCAAACACAACACATATAACATGTAGAAGAGATGCATGATCAGTGGACTTCAAAGCAATGCATATTTTGGAAAGTTCAAGTCATGATGCTTACCTCTTTTTGAGCTTTTTGAGTTTTTGGTGCAATCTAGCAAGTTCCTTGTTCCAGAAATGGTTTAATGCTTTGAACACTCTCAAATGATCCCTTAGAAACTTTTAGGATGATTTGAATCAGCTGGAACCTGCAAAAACACAAACTGGCCCTTTCTTGCAAAAGGGGTTAAAATGGCCAAAATAGCAACTCTCTCAAATGATGTTCCAGATGTGTGGAACCATTTGGGACAGTTCAAGGATGATATTTGGAGTGTGTTTGAGGTTTTATCTGGTTTAGAAAGTGACTGAATCAAGACATGGCTTGAAAAATGCACAAAAGTCCTATTTTGAGGTTTTGAGAGGTGACTTTGATATTTAAGGATTACAGGTCACTTGTGTGAGTTTGGACAACTTATATATGACATATTGGATGTGTTTGGATCATGAGCTGTGATGGAAATGCTCTCTAACTCAAAAACTCAGAGTTACTTTGCTAAAGAAGGTATTTTTGCCTAGAGAAAGTGATTTTGAGGAAAGCATCTGTTTGATGGCTTTGGTGTACTCAAACTGAGCACAAATGAGCTCTATTTATTGTAGAGCAAGTTTGTTTTGCAAGCAATAGTGAATGGCAACTGCTGCAGAGGTTTGGCCAATGTTGATCAATGAGAATCCAAGTCTCCTCTAGCCATTGACTAGAGGTTAGAGCATAGAGCTGTGGTTCCCTAGTTGTTGGATCAGTCTTGACTGAATTCAGTTGCAAATGTGTAAATCCATGCCACCTTTGTGAATCCATTAAATGCTCTAATCCAAAATTGGAGTCTTGTCCCTCTGTTAGGGATTTCTAGGTTTGGCATGCTACTTCTTGTTCCAAAGAATTTGGAGGCTTGGATCAGTGTTTGTTCCCTTTAGATTTGATTCTCAGATGTGTCCAAAGTGATGACAAGGCTTGGAATTATCTGATTTTGCCAAATCGAGCAAAAGTGCAAAATTCTGCCTAGCCTTGGCAGTTTTTAGCCAGGCATATTGTCATTGTCATATCTCATGGCTCAAGTGGAATTTGATGGAGTTCTTGGCCATTTTGGAAAGCCCTCATATGATACAATAACTGTTTGATCATAATTGGTTTTGATACTTTCTGGATCCAAGTGAAAAATCCCCCTACATTTAGAAAAAAGTAAGGGAGATTCTGAATTAGTGAAAATTTCACTAAGTGTTGGAAAAAAGTGACATTTTCACTTTTTGTGATTTTGATCATTCTATAACTCAAAATCTATGATGAATTGGAATGAGTTCAGTTTGAAGCTTTTGTAGAGGGTAATGAGAGCTACAAATCCAGCTTTGGATGGAGAAAATGGCCTGGTGGTTTAGGAGTTATGATCCTCCAAAGTTGGTACCCTAGCCACTTTGTTCCATAACTTAGAAAATTTCTAAGTTTTTATGGTTACCCTTTTTACAAGTTATCCCACTTTTCTTGATTTTTCTTGATGAATGATGATTCAAATCACACATTAACATCATTTTAGGGTCAAAGAACCATAATTGTGAAAAATCTCAAAAAGTCAAAGTTGACTTTTGTGCACAGTTGACTTTTTGTCAAATGAATTCCAAACTGTGCAACCCTCTATGAAATCAAGTCCTTGACCTAAATCAAACTTGATGGACATGTTCCATAGGTGTTATAAGGTGTATTGAATCATGTCCCAAGGTTTGGGAGCATGCCTGGGTCAAAAGTCAAAGGTACAATTGACTTTTCCCGCGAAACCCTAATTGTGGTTCAGATGAAATTGAAACTTGTTGATCAAGCTTCCTGGATCAATCCATTGTT
This sequence comes from Lathyrus tuberosus, assembly GCA_022829125.1. Classification (NCBI taxonomy): domain Eukaryota; kingdom Viridiplantae; phylum Streptophyta; class Magnoliopsida; order Fabales; family Fabaceae; genus Lathyrus; species Lathyrus tuberosus. Next base: position 8,117,787 of record JALAZF010000031.1, read on the forward strand.
GCAAATGGATCAATGGGGTGTGTTAGAGATCCTCAAATCATGTCTTGAGATCTTGGCTCATGTTTTGTCCCAAAAGTCAACTTAGGGGTGAATTAGGTTAAGAAACTCTAATTCCTGATTTTTGATGTATGCATCCCTTGAGGCTAAATTGACCTGATGATTGGGCTCATGATGTTCCTTAGAGCATCTTAGATTATGCTTTAACGCATTGGCTCATGCCCAAAGGAAAATTTCCACCTGGAGGCCTTGTTCGACCAAAACCCTAATTTGGTGACACTGGTGATCTCGAGGCTTAATCCACCTAGGAGGCTGCAGCCTTGTGCTTGATTCTTGAAGTGGCAGTCCTCTTGATCCATTGTGGGCGTTTGAGAGGTTAAAGAAGTTGAAGATCATGTCATTTCTTGATTAATCCTTTGTCTAAGGCTCAGAGAGGGCTCAAAACCTTAATCCTTGTTTATAGTGAATGCTCACCCATCTTTGGGGAGACTGATGAGACATAATGATACATCCATATTGTGATGATGATTTTCACAATGATGGGAATCTTAGTGGTCAAAATTTAGGGTATGACAGATGCCCCTATTTAATCTTCTTGGACCCGAAGGTGTGAATGACGAAGGTATTCGGGCATTCGGGGTGCAAGAGGATTAAATATCGGAATACCCGAAATTTTGATGGTGGTTATGAATGGTAGCTTACGCATTCATCCTCTTTTGCTAAGTAATGATGCTTAGAAAGGGTAAACTTACCCTCGATCTTGGTTTTCTACCTAGGAACTGGTCTTAGTTGCTGATATGAACTTCCCCTCGATCCTGGTTTCCTACCAAGGAACTGGTCTTAGTTTCTGAAATAAACTTCCCCTCGATCCTGGTTTCCTACCAAGGAACTGGTCTAAGTTTCTAAAAGAAACTTCCCCTCGATCCTGGTTTCCTACCAAGGAACAGGTCTAAGTTTCTGAAATAAACTTCCCCTCATTCTTGGTTTCCTACCAAGGAACTGGTCTCAGTTTCTTTTGTCAATAAACTTTCTTGACAAGGGACGCTATGTGTAGCGATTTTCCTCAAACTTCTCGCCAAATTTTCCTAGGGAGATGCCATTTGACGAAAAAAATTTTGATGTCAGATTTGCTGGGGAACCCAGTCATTTGAGTTGTAGAGGTGCACAAACTTCTCAGTTGGAGACGCCATTTGTTGACTCTACTGGGGAAAACGAGTCTATTGAGAGACTGCTTCCGTTTAGGGATATTACATCATACTTTTCTCAGGATCTTCTCGGAGAAATACCATATGATGTGTTCCAATTTTGAGGTGTCGATGACCTTTTCGTCAGCGAAAAATTTTCGAAGAAAAACTGCTGTATTTTCGAATCTTTGGTTGAGAGGCTTTCTCTGGGGATCTTCCTTAATCCGGGAGAGTGAAGATATCATCTTCAATGGCGAAGAGTGATGTTTGGTGAAGGTTCTCTGGCCTTTCAGAGGTTCAAGTTATCAAAGTGGTCAAAGGTCGATTCTAATCCAGAAATAAACTGGAGGAGATATCGTTCAGACTCAACATTTCCTGACGAGGAAAGAACTGACAACTCTGCCGAGGATGTCGGACGAAATATTCGCATCTGACACAGCTGACCCTTCATCCAGGCGTGCTGGTTTAGAAGGAATACTTTGATTCTGCACTTTGAGGTTCGATTGCTTCTGGGGAAGCGATTGATGTTCTTTTGATGTTCAACAGTCAAAAGAAAATGCCAACTTTATTTTAAAAGCAGAAAAAGTTTTACAATTAAATTCATTTTTTGTTTTATTTCAAGAATTGTTAATCATGTTAAAATGTCGTTCTGTAAAGCTAAAACAAATAAGAATTGTAAACAAAAGCACTAGGGCTCAAATTTTATTAATAGGATGGAAATCAGCCAAACGTGTGATTCCATAGAGTATTTACAATGTTAGAAAATGGTAATTTTAAGGGAAAAGGGCTACATTGAAATATAACGACCATTATCCTTCTACCAACTTTGAATTTCGGGCATCCTGAGCTTCTGTCGAAGATGACCTTGACTGGAGTTTTCCTGACGGATGATGTAATTGCTGCCAAGGGATTTGCCCTTATTGAACATAGTTACTTGCCATTATCCCTAATTTTTGCCTAGATTGTACTGTGATGTTTCCAATCCACCAGGATTATTTTTTATCATGTCTCTAATTTTTTCCTGGACCGCCCTTTCGGGTTTTTAATCCACCGAGACGTTTTTTTCTCTTCTTTTATTTTTTTTTTATTTTTTTTAGCTTAGGCGAAGTATTTCTTGACTACATCAACATTTGTGGGGTAGGAAAATTCCTCTCCATCCATGGTTGCGAGTCTCAAGGTGCCTCCTGAGAAAGCTTTCTTGACCACATAGGGGCCGTCATAATTCGGAGTCCACTGGCCCCGAGTATCAGTGAGGAATGATTGTATTTTCTTGAGCACGAGGTCTCCTTTTCTAAAGACGCGAGGTCGGACCTTTTTGTCAAATGCCTTCTTCATTCTTTGTTGATACACCTGACTGTGGCATAGTGCCGTGATTCACTTTTCTTCGATCAGATTTAGTTCGTCGTGTCGACTTTGACACCATTCAGCTTCTGTAAGCTTAGCTTCCATCAATACCCGGATTGATGGGATTTCTACTTCTATGGGGAGGACTTCCTCCATGACAAATACTAGAGAAAAAGGGGTTGCCCTTGTTGAAGCGTGGACAGATGTGCCATAACCGTGGAGAGCAAAGGGTAGCATCTCGTGCCAGTCTTTATAGGTTACAACCATCTTTTGAACAATCTTCTTGATGTTCTTGTTAGCCGCTTCTACCGCTCGATTCATCTTGGGTCGGTAGGGAGATGAGTTATGGTGTTCGATCTTGAACTCTGCGCATAACTCTTTCATCATCTTATTGTTCAAGTTGGATCCATTGTCAGTAATGATCTGGCTAGGAACACCATAACAGCAGATGAGATTGTTTTTGATAAATCCGACCACCACTTGTCGGGTAACATTGGCATACAATGCTGCTTCGACCTATTTGGTGAAGTAATCAATGGCTACTAGAATGAATTGATGTCCGTTCGAAGCTTTGGGTTCGATCATCCCAATCATGTCGATTCCCCATATGGAAAAAGGCCATGGGGAAGAAAGAACTTTGAGATGCGTTGGCGGTAAATGGCTCTTGTCGGAGTATATTTGGCACTTGTGACACTTCCTCATGTACTTGTAGCAGTCGGATTCCATGGTCAACCAATCGTATCCTGCTCTAAGAATTTTTCTCGCTATTGTGTGTCCGTTGGCATGTGTGCCAAAGGATCCTTCGTGGATTTCTTTCATCAATAAGTTGGCTTCTGGTATGTCTACGCATCGGAGCAAGACCATGTCAAAATTTCTCTTATAGAGTGTATCACCGCTCAGGAAGAAGCTGTCTGCTAGCCTTCTGAGTGTTTTTCGGTCTTTTCTGGATGCCCCAGGTGGGTATTCTTGTTTCTGAAGGAAGCATTTGATATCGTGGTACCAAGGTTTGTCGTCTATGACTTCTTCAATCATGAAGATATAAGCGGGCCTTTCAAGGCGCATTACGTCGATCTTAGGTAAAACATTCCATTGACCTACACTAATAATGGAAGAGAGAGTGTCTAATGCATCAGCCATATGATTCTCTTCCCGAGGGATGTGATGAAACTCGATTCTGTTGAAGAAGGGTAGCAACCTTCTTGCGTAATCTTTGTAAGGGATCAGCCCGGACTGGTATGTGTTCCAATCTCCTTTGACCTAATTGATAACCAGGGCTGAGTCACCATATACATCCAAATTCTTGATCCTTAAATCAATCGCTTCTTCGAGACCCATGATACAAGCTTCGTATTCGGCATCGTTGTTTGTACACTTGAACGTAAGTCTGGTGGTGAAAGGAATGTGGGTACCCTGAGGTGTTATGATGATTGCCCCAATTCTATTTCTGTAATGATTGATAGCTCCGTCAAAGATAAGTCCCCATTAGGAATCTGGTTCTGGCCCTTCACTGGGTAGTGGTTCATCGCAGTCTTTCATTTTTAGATACATGACATCTTTGTCTGGGAAATCAAATTCGACTGATTCTTGATCGTCAATCGGTTGATGATCCAAATGATTGGCTAAAATACTTCCTTTAACGACTTTCTGAGCATGGTATTCTATGTCATATTCTGATAACAACATCTGCCAATGGGTGATTCTTCCCATGAGAGCAGGCTTTTCAAAGACGTACTTGATTGGATCCATTTCTGATATTAACCAAGTAGTGTGACGAATCATGTACTGGCGAAGACGTTTGGCTGCCCAAGCCAAAGCGCAGTAAGTTTTCTCAAGCATAGTGTACTGAGTCTCACAGTCGGTGAATTTCTTGCTCAGATAGTAAATAACAGACTCTTTCCTTTTGGTCTCGTCTTGTTGACCAAGTACACAACCCATTGAGTCCTCTAGGACTGTGAGGTAAATGATCAATGGTCTTTCTTCCAATGGAGGTGATAGAATCGGTGGGTTCAACAGGTATTCTTTAATAATGTTGAAGGCGGTTTGGCAGTATTCTGTCCAAACGCAGTCTTGATCTTTTTTGAGTAATTTGAAAATCGGCGCACATGTCGCGGTCATGAGGAATATGAATCTGGAAATGTAATTCAAACGTCCCAGGAATCCTCTGACTTGTTTTTCAGTATTCAGAGAAGGCATTTCTCGAATGGCCTTGACCTTGTCAGGATCAACCTCGATTCCTTTCTGGCTGACGATGAACCCTAAGAGTTTCCCTGAATGAACACCAAATGTGCACTTGTTGGGATTCAAGCAGAGTCTATACTTTCTCAACCGCTCGAATAATTTTGACAGGTGGGTCACATGCTCTTCTTCTGTTTTAGATTTGGCAATCATGTCATCGACATATACCTCGATTTCTTTGTGTATCATGTCATGAAACAGAGTAGTCATGGCCCGTTGATAGGTTGCCCCAGTGTTCTTCAAACCGGACGACATTACCTTGTAACAAAAAGTACCCCATGGGGTAATGAAGGAAGTTTTCTCCATGTCTTTCGGCGCCATTTTTATCTGATTATAGCCCGATAATCCATCCATGATGGAGAAAACTTTTAACTTTGTTGTACTGTTTACCAGCATGTCAATGTATGGTAAAGGAAAGTCGTCCTTTGGACTTGCCTTGTTCAGATCCCTATAGTCTACACACATTCTGACCTTTCCATCCTTTTTCAGAACTGGTACTATGTTGGCTAACCATTGAGGATATTCTGACATAGCGAGGAAACCCGTGTCAATTTGTTTCTGTACTTCCTCTTTGATTTTGACAGCCATGTCTGGATGAGTCCGTCTCAACCTTTGTTTTACCGGCGAACATTCTGATCTTAACGGTAGATAATGTTCTACGATGCTGGTATCCGACCCTGGAATATCCTGATAGGACCAAGCGAATACATCGGGAAACTCTTTGAGAAGTTTCGTCAAACTTTCTTTGACAGTTGGACTGAGCAGTGCCCCAATCTTGACTTCTTTTCTCTCTTTTTCCCAACCCAAGTTTTCTGTTTCCAACAACTCTTTGTGAGGCTCAATGGACCTTTCCTCTTGTCTGAGTAATCGGGAGATCTCCTCTGGAATTTCGTCGTCATTTTCTTCTTCATCCTTAAATACCGGGAACTCAAAGTTGGGAGAAGGCATTGGATCGTATGTTTCCACGGGGTTTAAAACAAGCAATCTGCATGACGTGATGATTTGTGTTTAGAAGAGATTGAGAATGCAAGAGTGTGTGCAGTGTATTTTTTTGGAAAACTGCTTGTTTTTATTATTGGTTGTTTTTAAGAATTACCATTTTCTGAAAATGCGAAGAGAGAAAACAACAATAAAATGCGGAAATTACAGAACGACGTTTATTTATTTATGAACAAGTCGATTCTAGAAACTACAGCCCTAAAAAACAAAACTCTGCCGCTTTGGGCGAAGTGAAGAGGGATATCTACAGAAAGTGAGCCCTATCAAAACATCCGTTTCACCTGGGCAGGGTGAAAGGTTAAAGACGCAATTACTTTGACTTACGAACAATCTTCGGAACATCGACAACAACCCATTGGCGGCGAACTCCTCGGTGAATCACAAATTCTGGTACCTTCCTTGATTTGTCTTTAGAAATAACACTGATTTCTGGCGGAGAAGGATCATTGGAATCGGTCTCCCAGGCGGAGTTGTCGTAGGAGGATTCCTCAGTTGTATTTTGCGTAGTATTTGTACTCTCAGTTGTATCTCCCCATCCAGTTGGCTGGATGTCTTCGAGCCTGATATGAGAGCTTTCAGGAGCGGTGTATTTGACCTTGAAGTCGTATTTTCCACTCGGTTGTCCCAAGGTATCCCATACTTCTTTGGAACAGGAGGAGTCATCCCTCTCGATGACATTGACCTCGGGAAAAGCATAGTTAACGAATTCTAGTCCTGTAAACATTGCGAATTCATCGTCGTGCTGGGTATTTTCAGGATAACCTGGGTGTTGACCCCATGACACGGTGGAGACGCAGGTATTCTTTTCAATAATGCTCAGCTGATTTTCATTGTTCGGCTGATTTTCTTGCCCCAAGTCTCCTGAGTAAGGCTGCCACATTGGCAAACCATCCATCGGGCCATAGTAGTCGTGGTCAAAGTTGTCTTTCATTAGAGTGTCCTCCTCTAATGAGTTTGGGGGGCACGACATCCTTCCGGATCATAATCTCCGTATATCATTTGGACATCTGACCGGGGTATAAATCTCGGACTCTGTGTAGGAAAGCAAAAGGGAGTCTGCGTTTCGTCTTGAGACGTATAACCGTCCTCGTTGAGATAGGACTTCCATTCTTCATCCGTATCGGAGGAATCACCTTTATTGATGGTATGCACTTCTTGAGTCACTGGTTGAAGGAAGCCTCCACTGTGGAAGAAGTTTTGAATGGGATGAAAACTTTTATTGTTCGCAACCGTCTGAGTACAGGTTGAGGAAAAGCCAAGACCTTTCTTTTTCTTATTGTCAGTAGGAATGACAAGCTGCCCTCATCCTATTGTATTGGTACTCTTGACCGCTTTGATAGCATCTTTGTACGAGGAAATTGAAGTTCCCCCTTCGGATTGATTGTCCTTGTGTAGCGAAAGTGTTTGGAACTGGGTTCCGATTACCCCCTCCAGTTCTACATAAGTGGATGACGATAAGTTGCTTACGAGCAAGGCCTGTTCTCTACAGACTGTGACGAGTTGGTCATTCTGGACGAACTTTAGCTTTTGGTGGAAGGTCGAAGTGACCGCCCCCGTCTGATGTATCCAAGGTCTTCCTAATAAACAACTGTATGTTGCCCGGATGTCCATGACCTGGAAAGTGACTTGGAAAGTGTGAGGACCGACAGTTATGGGAAGGTCGACTTCGCCGATAACTGTTTTTCTGGATCAGTCAAATGCTTTGACGATGAACTCGCGTGTTCTCATCAGAGGTCCTTTGAATGATAATTGCATCAAAGTGGACTTCGGCATGACATTCAGTACGCTGGCTAAAGCATCATCCTGGCAGTGGACTGTAATGTTGAGCGCCATGTTATGACGGTGACCTTCCTTAGGTAATTCCTCATCACTAAATCCCAAGTAATTGCAGGAAGTGATGTTAGAGACAATGTTATTGAACTGTCTGATTGTTACATCTTGTTCTACAAAGGCTTGCTCCAAGACTTTCTGTAGAGCCTCCCTGTGCGCTTCTGAAGTGAGTAACAGTGATAATACCGAGATCTTTGAAGGAGTTTGCAACACTTGATCAATAATGTTGTATTCACTCTTCTGGATGAGCTTTAGCATCTCATCATCGTTTTTTGAAAGGTCGGGATTACTGGATTGACCGACTGGTGGATTGGGAACTTCTGTCTGAGGTTCCTTCTCTTTGCTGGGTTCTCCAACTCCTCTGTTGAATATTCTACCACTCTGTGTTACTCGACTGATGTCTGCAATATTCACGACGGAGGGTAACGGAATTTCCTTTCCATTCTCAATTGTTGTTGTACCGTATTTGTAAGGGATAGCCTTAGTTGATTCATACGGTAGTGGTCCCGGTAGATAGATGACTATGGGAGCCTTTTGATTTTTCTGACCATCGTAAGTAATTTTGATCCGTTCCTGGTTGGGAACTCTCTATTCGTCAAGTAGAGGGATGATGGCACAAACATCCCTAGTCCTCTGATGATTAGAGATTACGACAACGCCCTCGATTTAATCCGCAAAATAGTCGACTGATCTAGAACTTGACCATGGTTGAATCTCTTTGCGGTCCAACTGACTTTGAAGGGCTGCTCGCACAAAGTAGCATCCTTGATTATCCACTGAGCAAACTCTACACCGCTCATAGTTGTGTAGTGGCACCTAGCCACATCCGCTTTGAATACAGTGTAACCTTACGAGGTGTGTTTCCATCGACCGAACATCCTGACTTTGATATCTAGTAGGATTCCCATTAGTGATACTAATTTGCTGGGTGTCTTCATCCATATAGATTGGAAGCCACCAGTGGTTCAACAAGTACTGAAGTGTTTCCTGGACAAGGGCATAACCTTGATCGTTTTCGCAACCCGCTTCACAGCTTTGATAATCATGTGATACCAGGAACCCGAGCCGGACCTGTTTAGCATGTAACTCCACTAGGCTGGTATTTATTAAGCGAATATCGAAGATTTGAATCATGTTGATTTGATAATGATTCCTATCATGGTAGTCCTAGATCCTTCCCAGATCCATCTAACGCTGGAGGGCCTCTTGTACAAAAGAGCATCCCTATTTGTTTACCGAGCAAGTCAGACATGAATTGTACTCATGCCGTGGCAGATTATGATACTGGGTTTGCCTTGAGTGCATCGCCACTAAGTTAACATTCATTGCACGGATTTCGTGGTTCTGAATGATGTTGGAATTCGTATAGGTCATGTTAACTCCACGAACTCGATGCTCTTGGATCCACCCGAGATCCAATTATTCCTGTAGAGCTGATTACACCACAGAACATACCTAATTCTTTTAAGAACAGATATCACACTGGTGATAATTATGAGGTGGCACATGGCCATATCCACTCTATCTACAATGCATCTTGACCATGTTGGCCCTTAATAAGAGTACATCGTGAATTTGATAGTTGTCGTTAGACTCTCCTTCGATCAAGTTGACTGCAGCTTTTTTGTGTTGAGGCAGCGGGTTCATGGGAATATTCAGATTCGTATCTTTGAAAGATAAGACCCCGCTCCTAACAAGCTTTTGTACATCGGATTTGAAACTGAGACAGTTCTCTATGTTATGCCCTGGTCCTCCTTGATGGTAAGGGCAAGTCTGATCCACCTTAAACTAAAAAGGCAGATTTTTCGATACTGTAGGAGGAGACCTGGTTTAGACATGCTCCTTGGCCAGCAGTAACGGAAATAGTTCTGCGTACGATACGGGTATAGGATTAAATCCCGGTGGCCGCATTGTACGATTGTTGTTGTATTGAGGATGACACTGCTGAAGAGGCTGTTGTGTCCTTTGCTGAAATTATTGTTGATTAGGTTGGCTTTGAGCAACCTGAGGTTGATACATAGAAACAGACACAGGGTTGATAGCAGGAGTTACAGCTGCTACTGGTTGGTACCGTCGCCTCTACTTTCCGAGAAAGATATTCCCAATATCTTGCTCTTTTTTCTTAGGGAGAGCACTACCGTATTTTTTAGTACCGCTTGTCGACCCAGTGTCTTTGACTAGACTTTCTTCTTGAACGGCTTCCTTGAGACGTACTCCCATACCGACCATTTCAGTGAAGTCGCTGGGCGCACTGGAAATCATCCTGTCGTAGTAAAATGAGCTCAAGGTCTTTAAGAAAATCTTTGTCATCTCTTTTTCCTCAAGATGTGGACAAATTTGAGCGGCAATTTCATGCCATCTCTGAGCGTATTCCTTAAAGGTTTCCTTGTCCTTTTGTGACATTGATCTGAGTTGATCTCTGTCTGGTGCCATGTACAAATTGTATTTATATTGTTGGATGAAGGCAGTGCCAAGATCTTTGAAAGTGTTGATCATAGCACGGTTTAAACCCACGTACCATTTTAATGTGGTACCGGTTATATCCTGAAAGTAGTGAATCAGTAGATCCTGGTTCTCTATCTGAGTTGACATTCGCCGAGCGTACATCACCAAATGGCTTTGAGGGCAAGAGTTACCCTTGTACTTTTCAAAGTTGGCACTTGGAACTTGTGTGGAACTTTCACATTGGGGACCAAACAAAGGTCTGCGGCGTCCTTCCCAAATAAATCCTGACCGCGAATAGCCTGCAGTTCTTTCTGCATTTCCAGGAACTGCTCCTGGAATTCATCCATTCTGTCGAACATACTTTCCTTTCTACCAGAAGGTATCTGTGGAATCTGTCCTTCCGGGACAGTGTGAACCACAGGGGGTGGTACCGTTACTACTGCAGTGAATCTTGGCATTTCCCAAAGTTTGTAACCTTCAGGAGTCCTCATTATGCCTCTGGCATCCTCGCTTTCCAAAAGTTTGTAACCTTCAGGCCCAGCGGCTTCTGCTATGATTCCCTGATCTTCAGTGATCTACGGAACATATCCTTCCAGGATATAGTTAACAGGCATGCCCCAGGGACGATCTTTCGGCATTTGATACCTAGGATCATACTTCTCCACTATGGGCATTGAGGTGATCTTTGAGATCACTGTTCTTTGTAGCTGAGCTTCTGTCATGGCTTGCATGTCGTTACGAAGCTTTCTCATATCCTCTCTCATAGCGTCGATCTCTTCTTTCAACTATCTGTTCTCTTCCTCAATATCATCCATCTTTTTCTAACGATTGGCCCGAGTATTGTACGAATTAGACAGTTTGACTCTAGAACCGAGACACAAACGTGAGATTCGTAGGTAAGAAGAGTGCGTTTACGCGAGAATGATGAATCCAATGATTATATTAATTGTTTTTTTGGTTCAATCAAAATAAACTTCGACAATTAGATTGCAAATATCAAACAGTGGGGAAACCCCGTTGTATTGAATTCAACGGATTGCGGAAATGGAAATCCAGTAAATTAAAAGGTGCGGAAACAGAAACCTAAGCTAATGGGTCCCAAGTCCTCTCTGAGGAGAACTCGGGTGTTAATTCTGGTACTTTCCTTTTCTTGGACCGGGACTCTTGGGCCGTTGTCGGGTTGTCATTCCTTTGCCAAGTGAAAGGAGCGAGCAAATTCCTTTGGTCATCCTGATTTTCTACAGCATGTTGCTCTAAAATCTCAATTAGAGTATCCTTATCTTTCAGCAGTTGCTGTATTTTAGTACACTCCACATTGAGAATGCGGGTACTTGTTAACCAGAAGTTTTTCCGTTTCAGTCATGAAGTACATGATAGATTCCCTTGGCGGAAGAACTCTGTGACGAGGATAAGGCATCTTTAACTTGAGAGCTCTAGTTTGTACCCAGTGGAGATAAGGCTCCACCGAGACACAGTCCGGTTTTCCTAGAGACTCCCGTCCTTTCTTATGAACATGTTTCCAAGCGTGCACTATTTCCATCTTTAGTGCCATGTCATTTTCTCCTTCCTTGAAGAAAAGACCTTCCAGATGAGCATTACGTGGGACATGCCTCATCGGGTACCCAAATTGACGAAGAACTAAAATGGGATTGTAATTGATTCCTCCCTTAGTTCCTATGAGGGGTATGTTGGGGAAGTTTCCACAATGGTCAATGATCCTAATCCCGTCATAAATCCTATTGTACCAATCTATGTCAGAGTTGGTAAAAGACATGATTTTCTGCGTCCAACGTACGACACTCTTATGATCCCAAAAAGCGGCAGACTTAGGCAAATGGGAGATAAACCATTTATATAGCAGGGGTACACAACACGTGATCACCCCTCCGCTGTACAAATTCCCTAAGTGTACAGAATGATACGCATCTGCGAGCAAGGTTGGTATGACGTTTCCAATGAGAAAAACCTTAATGGCGTTGATATCAATGAAGTTATCAATGTTGGGAAACAGAAATAACCCGTAGGCGAGTAAAACAAAGATGCTTTCAAAAGCAGTCACGTTCCCTATACTAGCAAAGTACAGAGCCTTCTTTACCAAAAACTTGGCTACTAAACCTGGGATTCCTCCTTTGGTGGTCATGTGGGTCTTGACTTCTGACTCATCCAAATAGATTGCTCTTGAAATGGTCTGATCCTTTGGAATTTCTTCCAGCCCAAAAAAGGGAGCTTGATCAGTGATGGGTAGATCAATCAGATGAGAATACTCCTCCAGTGTTGGTGCGAGCTGGTAATCTGAGAATGTGAAACAGTGATAGACCGGATCGTAAAACTAAATGAGTGCCTCCAGGATTCCTTCAATTACATGGACCCTTAACAGAGGTAGCAGACCTCTGTACTTGGCTCTGAAAGCATTAGGGTTAGTGACCATCCTTGCTAATCCTCTTAAATCCTCTAGTTTTGGAACCTTGAAGGTATACTTGTGAGTTTTCCGTCTACCGAAATCCATAAGCGCAATCTTTTTCTCTCTGACATTTGCAATCATTGCCTAAATTTTCACAGCCTCCTCTTAGGCTTTGTATAATGATTCTTCCTCGATGAAATCTTCATTCAGTGATACCTTGTGAACCCAAGGACTCATCCTAAGATAAGGTTACAACCAGATAGATAAGAGAGACAAGATTCCTTTGCTTCGCCCCATGGTGGGCGCCATTTTTCTGTAGCGAGCGATTTTGGACGTGGTTCTTAAGCACTGTCGCTCTGGGGTACTACAAGTCAATTCATTTTTTATCCTATTAAAGCTGATGAAGGAAGGGAAATAGATGTCTCCAACTAACCCTGCTTGCAAACCGAGTTTAAACAGATGACTGTTGGTTTACAGATGCTATGTGGATGTGGGGCCTCGCTCTGCTTATTTTGTTCAGAATGAAATACTGGGACTGTTCATGGGGAATTTGTTAGGATACTGCACCAGATTGGAAGGAGGTAGGGGACTTTGGTTTTTTTATTAGTGTGCTCGCTAAGATTCTTTTGTAATCTTATGCCTATGTATTCCCGGGATAGGGAAATCAGAGCGATCATAGTTCCTCCTATTCTATGGGAGGAAATGGTGTTTTGGTATCTTGTTCAAAGCCCAAGACGTGAAGCTAAATGTGGTTTGTATCTTGTTCAAAGCCCAAGATGTGAAGTTGAATGGTCTATTTGTATCTTGTTCGAAGCCCAAGATGTGAAGCTGAAGGGTTTTGACTTTTGAGAGAATTTGTCATCTCTAAAGGGGATATTTGGTCTATTTGTCACAACTGTTGGGTGACTGATTATAAAGGAGACTTACTTTAACTGGGATATGTGTATCCAGCAATGCCATAATTTCCTTTATAGGGGATTTTTAACCTGAAGGAGAAGACTTTAACTCAGTTTAGAGTAATGTCATCTTTCCTTAAGAATTTCTCATGCTAAAAGAGGGACAGTGGCGTGGATGTAAATAATCCAGAGGCTTGCCGCATACAGCAATTAGATGGGGGAACATGAGTTATTGATGTTTGTATGGTGTGAGCAAGGCACAACTTTTGATGCTAAAAGGTTGATTGTCTCAACCGGGGTTTCCTTATACAAAGCCTAAGAGGAGGCTAAAAGGTTGACTTTTCCAGGGAAAATGTTCTTTTTGTCTTGTACAAAGCCCAAGATTGAGGCTAAAAGGGTTTAACTCAACAAGAGAGTCTTTTTGTGTGTCTTGTACGAAGCCCAAGACGGAAGCTAAAAGTTGTTTGACTCAACAGGCGAGTCTTTTATACTTAACAAGAGAGTGCTTTGGTGTCTCATATGAAGCCCGAGACGGAGGCGAAGAGGTGATTGACTCAACAAGAGAGTCTTTTTATACTCAACAAGAGAGTGATTTTGTATCTCGTACGAAGCCCGAGATGAAGGTTAAAGATGTTTGACTCAACAAGAGAGTATTTTATACTCAACAAGAGAGTGCTTTTGTATCTCGTACGAAACCCGAGATGGAGGCTGAAAAGGTTAGCTCCGCTGGGGAGAATCATTGTACAAAGCCCAAGAGGAGGCTAGGGTACTGGTGACTGTTTTAGTGGAGTGACAGGTCCAGTATGTTGGTTTAAAAGAGAAAATCAGTTCTTATATGGGTAATGTCGTACTCATGGATTTGATCAGAGGATCAGGGTTATCTCCTGTTCTTTAAGGAAATGAGAAATCCAAAGGGTATTGAGACCATTCAAGTCTACTGGTGTTTTTCCTATTTTTGAAAGGAACTTGAGAATGTCTTCGAGACTCAAGGATATTAAACTGCCCAAGTCTAGAGTTTTATCTTTTGTACTATGCTTAAGAGAAATTAAGAGGCAGTACGTTTGGATAGAAAGATCTAAACTCTTTGAAAGACTGTTCTATTAAGATGACTAATTTCTGTTCCTATACCTTTAAGAGGTCTTCGGGATAATTTGTACGAAGCCCAAGAGGAGGCTAGAAGAACTTTTAAGAAGCCGAAGGGACAATTTGTACGAAGCCTAAGAGAAGGCTCTCTTCGTTGAGGAAGAATCATTGTACAAAGCCTAAGAGGAGGCTGTGAAAATTTCTAAGAAGCCGACGGGTCCTTGTACAACGCCCAAGAGGAGGCGAGGATGCTTTTAAGAAGCCTGTGGGTCCCCAAACCCCGAGAAATTCAAGACAGGCTATTCACAGAGAATAGATCAAGCCAGGAAAGTTCGAGAATTTGGAAGAAACTCAAGAGATGCCATTCACGGAGAAAAGATCATCTCTGGGGAGTAGAGTCTCTTTGACAATTTCTACGGAGGACAGCCAAAGAGAAGACTGTATCTGGTGCTCCTATAGGGGATCTAGTCTTATCTATTTCTAAGAGTGATCAGCGGGGCTTCACCTAGTACTAGACGTAGTTTCCGGGGAAGACTCTAAATAGCTATACTAGTATTACACGGTATATAAAGTATGTGAAAGAAGACTTACAGTGAGCAGCCCTACAATATAGTTATATATATGAAAGCGGATAAAGAAAGCGGGTAAACACTTACTCGGTTGTAGAGCTTCCATGCTGTTTGGTTAGTTGTTTAACAAAGAAATCTTTGATAACAATATTATATTCAAAATCAAAGGAGAAAGGGCTTTGAAAAGATTTAATGGGGCTTACAGCTCAAGGAGAGGCCCAAGGTTTTATCAGTGATTGCACTGTGGTTTTGAATTTGTACAGGGACTTAAACAAGTGACTGAGGCCCAAAAAGGTTTTCTGTATTTACAAAGAGATTGGGTCTTACACTCTAATAGAGGCCCAAAAGTATTTTTAAAAAACAATAAGATGGGTCTTATAGCTCAAGGAGAAGGCCAGTGTTTTTTTGTTGAAAAGACGACGAACGCGCCGAACTTTTTGACTGTATTGGGACTTATACAAGGCATTGAGGCCCAAAATGGTTTTATCTAAAACAAGGATTGGGTCTTACACACTATTAGAGGCCCATGAGTGTTCGGAAAAGTTTGTTAGGGTGAAAATCAATAAAACCCTAATTTCATCATTTTTTAATATAATTTATTCAAAGAAAATTAATACAAATGATAAAAATTCCAAATAAGTTTGAATAAACAACTTGTGATTTTGATTTTAGGTTTGAAAAATGAGGCTTTAATCACAAGATGAATTAAAACCTATTTGGTTTTGATTTTTCAAAATGGTTATTTATTTTTAAAAGGTTTAAAAACAAATAAAAGATATTTATTCACAAAAATACTAATTATATTAAATAAATAATATAAATCTATTTTTTTTTTGGAATAAAATATTTCAACATTTTTGTGATTTTTTACAAAAAGAACCAATAAAAAATAATTAAAATTGAGGAAGTTATTAATTTTCCAATTAATTAACAAAACATGAAAATATTGGAAAAAATAGCAAAAATGTGAGAAAACACAAAATGGCATGGGTGGGGTTTGAACCCACGACCTCAAGGTTATAGGGCGCGCTCCTTACCACTGGGGTGGTGATATATCCGTTGATTAAAACAAACCAACAAATATACAAGGCTTGCCTTGTTTTCTAGGCCTGGCCAAGGCAAGGCAAGGCATGTTTTGGCTCAGAAACGTGAAGGCCACAACTTTCTCATTTCTCCATGGTTGGGGACAAAATTTATATGCATCTGGCCTAGAATTTCACAAGGAGTCCAATGGTGGTGGTATTTTTTTCAGATCATGCTCCCTCAAAATCCGATAGTGGTTTTGAAATAGACCATGTTTTTCGTTTTCTGTGCTACATCTTGGTACATGTATGAATTAAATGATAAATTGATGCAAACACAACACATATAACATGTAGAAGAGATGCATGATCAGTGGACTTCAAAGCAATGCATATTTTGGAAAGTTCAAGTCATGATGCTTACCTCTTTTTGAGCTTTTGGAGTTTTTGGTGCTATCTACCAAGTTCCTTGTTCCAGAAATGGTTTGATGCTTTGAACACTCTCAAATGATCCCTTAGAAGCTTTTAGGATGATTTGAATCAGCTGAAACCTGCAAAAACACAAACTGGCCCTTTCTTGCAAAAGGGGTTAAAATGGCTAAAATAGTAACTCTCTCAAATGATGTTCCAGATGTGTGGAACCATTTGGGATACTTCAAGGATGATATTTGGAGTGTGTTTGAGGTTTTATCTGGTTTTGAAAGTGACTGAATCAAGACATGGCTTGAAAAATGCACAAAAGTCCTATTTTGAGGTTTTGAGAGGTGACTTTGAGATTTAAGGATTACAGGTCACTTGTGTGAGTTTGGACAGCTTAGATATGACATATTGGATGTGTTTGGATCATGAGCTGTGATGGGAATGCTCTCTAACTCAAAAACTCAGAGTTACCTTGCTAAAGAAGGTATTTTTGCCTAGAGAAAGTGATTTTGAGGAAAGCATCTGTTTGATGGCTTTGGTGTACTCAAACTGAGCACAAATGAGCTTTATTTATAGTAGAGCAAGTTTGTTTTGCAAGTAATAGTGAATGGCAACTGCTGCAGAGGTTTGGCCAATGTTGATCAATGAGAATCCAAGTCTCCTCTAGCCATTGACTAGAGATTAGAGCACAGAGCTGTGGTTGCCTAGTTTTTGGATCAGTCTTGACTGAATTCAGTTGCAAATGTGTCAATCCATGCCACCTTGGTGCATCCATTAAATGCTCCAATCCAAAATTGGAGTATTGTCCCTCTTTTAGGGATTTCTAGGTTTGGCATGCTACTTCTTGTTCCAAGGACTTTGAAGGCTTGGATTAGCGTTTGTTCCTTTTAGATTTGATCCTCAGATGTGTTCAAAGTGATGACAAGGCTTGGAATTATCTGATTTTGCCAAATCGAGCAAAAGTGCAAAATTCTGCCTAGCCTTGGCAGTTTTCAGCAAGGCATATTGCCATTGTCATATCTCATGGCTCAAGTGGAATTTGATGGAGTTCTTGGCCATTTTGAAAAGCCCTCATATGATAAAATAACTGTTTGATAATAATTGATTTTGATACTTTTTGGATCCAAGTGAAAAATCCCCCTACTTTTGGAAAAAAGTAAGGCAGATTCTGACTTAGTGAAAATTTCACTAAGTGTTGGAAAAAAGTGACATTTTCACTTTTTGTGATTTTGATCATTCCATAACTCAAAATCCATGATGAATTAGAATGAGTTCTGTTTGAAGCTTTTGTAGAGGGTAATGAGAGCTACAAATCCAGCTTTGGATGGGGAAAAATTGGCTTGTGGTTTAGGAGTTATGATCCTCCAAAGTTGGTACCCTAGCCACTTTGTTCCATAACTTAGAAAATTTCTAAGTTTTTATGGTTACCCCTTTTTCAAGTTATCCCACTTTTCTTGATTTTTCTTGATGAATGATGATTCAAATCACACATTAACATCATTTTAGGGTCAAAGAACCATAATTGTGAAAATTCTCAAAAAGTCAAAGTTGACTTTTGTGCACAGTTGACTTTTTATCAGATGAATTCCAAACTGTGCAATCCTCTATGAAATCAAGTCCTTGACCTAAATCAAACTTGATGAACATGTTCCATAGGTGTTATAGGGTGTATTGAATCATGTCCCAAGGTTTGGGAGCATGCCTGGGTCAAAAGTCAAAGGTATAGTTGACTTTTCCCGCGAAACCCTAACTGTGGTTCAGATGAAATTAAAACTTGTTGATCAAGCTTCCTGAATCAATCCATTGTTTCAAATGGATCAACGGGGTGTGTTTGAGATCTTCAAATCATGTCTTGAGGTCTTGGCTCATGTTTTGTCCCAAAAGTCAACTTATGGGTGAATTAGGTCAAGAAACCCTAATTCCTGATTTTTTATGTATGCATCCCCTGAGGCTAAATTGACCTAATAATTGGGTTCATGATGTTCCTTGGAGCATCTTAGATTATGCTTTAAAGCATTGGCTCATGCCCAAAGGAAAA
Organism: Lathyrus tuberosus; assembly: GCA_022829125.1. Taxonomy (NCBI): domain Eukaryota; kingdom Viridiplantae; phylum Streptophyta; class Magnoliopsida; order Fabales; family Fabaceae; genus Lathyrus; species Lathyrus tuberosus. The sequence continues at coordinate 8,136,250 of JALAZF010000031.1, forward strand.
TTTCCACCTGGAGGCCTTGGTCGACCAAAACCCTAATTTGGTGACACTGGCGATCTCGAGGCTTAATCCACCTGGGAGGCTGCATCCTTGTGCTTGATTCTTGAAGTGGGAGTCCTCTTGATCCATTGTGGGTGTTTGAGAGGTTAGACAAGTTGAAGATCATGCCATTTCTTGATTGATCCTTTGTCTAAGGCTCAGAGAGGGCTCAAAATCTTAATTCTTGTTTGTAGTGAATGCTCACCCATCTTTGGGGAGACTGATGAGGCATAATGATACATCCATATTGTGATGATGATTTGCACAATGATGGGAATCTTAGTGGTCAAAATTTGGGGTATCACAAATAGCACAAGAAGCTTCAAGAGGTAAGTGCATCGCAACTTGAACTCTCTAAATCATGCATTGCTTTGAGGTCCATTGATCATGGACATCTCATACATATCATATATGTTGTGTTTGAACCAATTTACCATGCTATTGTTGCCTGTATGATGAGATAACATAGAACATGCAAATCTAGGCCTAGTTTGAAATCACTATCAGATTTTAAAATAGGAACATTTTCAGAAAATTCCAAAAGCACCATTGGATTCCTCATGAAATTCTAGGCAGGCTGCACCTAAATTTTGTCAAAATCCATGGAGAATTGAGGAAGTTAGAGCCTTCATGCAAATCCACCAAAACTTGATTTTTTGCCTTGGCCAGGCCTAAAAACCAAGTCACCCATATATAGTCATGGGGTGGTTTTGATACACGGATGTATCACCACCCCATTGGTAGCGCCCATGTGTGTTTGGATGGAAGGTCATGGGTTCAACACCCACCCAGACCATTTTGCCATTTTCTCTATTTTTGCTATTTTTTTCACATTTTCATGGTTTTTGTTAATTAATTCCAAATTTAATTTTTCTCTCAATTTTAATTATTTTTTATTGGTTCTTTTTTTGAAAATTCCCAAAAATGTTAAAATATTTTATTCTACAAAACTTTCACAAAAATATTATTTATTTCATATATTTGATATTTTTGTAAAGAATTATGTTTTTATTTGTTTTTACACATTTAAAAATATTTCTTTCTCTTGATTTTGCAAATTCAAATGATTTTCAAATCATTTTATGAATGAAACATGATTTTTCAAACATTAATCCAAGATCAAAACTTGTTTTTTCACACATGTTTGGTAATTTTGATCATTTTAATTGAATTTTATTTAATTAAAATACTTTTCTTAAATCAATTAGGGTTTTGATTATTTTCACCCTCACAAATCTTTTAAAAAAACACTTTTGGGCCTCTAATAGAGTGTAAGACCCAACCCCTTTGTACATAAATAAATTTGGGCCTCAGTCATTGTATAAGTCCCAGTACAGTTTTCAAAATGACGGTGCGATCACTGTCTTTCTAAGGGCATCTCCTTGAGTTGTAAGCCCCATCCCTTGTACAAAAATAAAATTTTGGGCCTCTAATAGAGTGTAAGACCCATCCCTTGTAAATATAAAAACCTTTTTGGGCCTCAGTCATTGTATAAGTCCCACTGTGTTTTTAAAACCTCGGCGCGATCGCCATTTTCAAACAAATCATCTCGGCCTACCCTTGTGTTGTAAGTCCCATTTCTTTTATTTTTCAAACACTTTAGGACTCTCCTTGAGTTGTAAGACCCATCTCTTTGTACAGAAAACCTTTTTGGGCCTCAGTCATTGTATAAGTCCCAGTACAGTTTTCAAAACGACGGTGCGATCACTGTCTTTCCATGGGCCTCTCCTAGAGTTGTAAGCCCCATCCCTTGTACAAAAATAAACTTTTGGGCCTCTAATATAGTGTAAGACCCATCCCTTGTAAATATAAAAACCTTTTTGGGCCTCAGTCATTGTATAAGTCCCACTGTGTTTTCAAAACCTCGGCGCGATCGCCATTTTCAAACAAATCATCTGGGCCTACCCTTGTTTTGTAAGTACCATTTCTTTTCTTTTTCAAACACTTTGGGCCTCTCCTTGAGTTGTAAGACCCATCTCTTTGTACAGAAAACCTTTTTGGACCTCAGTCATTGTATAAGTCCCGATACAATTTTCAGATCAACGGTACGATTACTGTTTTTCATATGGGCCCTCCTTAAGTGTAAGCCCCAATCTTTTCAAAATAACTTTCCCTTTTGATTTAGGTTCAAACTCATAGTTGTTATCAAAACTTTCTTTAATTTATTGAAAAACTAACCATACAGCTGTTACAATGGAAGCTTGCTCACCTGTAAGTTTTAAACAACTTTCTTTTACATACTTGCACATATATATATATTTGTTTGTGTTGGAAGCTTGCTCACCTGTAAGTCCTCCTACCCTCTTTTACATACTTGTCTATATATATTTCATTTGTATATATATGCTTGTATATATCTGCTTAGAGTTTTCCCTGACAATTAGGTCTAGAACTAGATAAAGCCAGTGGTCACTCTTTCAACACAGTCAAAACTAGTTCCTCATAGGAATTCCAGATACAGTCTTGCCTCCTCTTGGGCTTATACAATATGGAACAAAGAGAAAGACATTATTCCCGGTGAAACTTTTTTCTGACTTTCACTATTAGAAAATTGTCAAAGAAATTCATTTCCCCCAGAAAGGATTAATTCCTGGTGAAACCTCTCTTGAATTTATTCAAACCCTAGAATTGTTCACTAAAGAAAAGATTATTCCCGGTGAAACTTTTCTTGGACTTTTCTTAAAGTTTGGACCCACAGGCTTCCTAAAAGCATCCCCGCCTCCTCTTGGGCTTTGTACAAGGACCCTCAGGCTTCTTAGAAGTTCTCATGCCTTCTCCTGGGCTTAGTACAAGGACCAAAGACCTCCTACATACATAGGACAAAACTTAGCCATCCTTTGTTAGAGCAGTCTTTCTAAAGAGTCAAAACATCATATCAATTAATGGTTGATTCTCATCCCTTAAAACATCTGCCTCCTCTTGGGCATCATGCAAAGATAAACTCTTTCATACCAGTAGACTTGGACAGTCTAATCTCCTTTTGGATCTCAAAGATATTCTCAAGTTCCCTACAAACACCGGAGAAACCCTGGTCATTTGATCAATCTCCAATAGAGTTAAAACCTCCATAGGTTCTAAAACTCAATCTTTATCCTAAATTTCCCCAGCTAGGGTCAAATCACTATCAACAAACCTTTATCAGAACCTCAAGGCATCTGATATCTCAACTCTTTTGTAATCCTCAGCAAGAGTTGATTCCCCAATTTGGACCAGCCTTTGGATCTCAATAAATCCTCAGCAGAAACTAGCATCCTCTTAGGCTTTGTATAAAGATTTTTTAGCACTCTCTTGTTGAGTCAATCACCTTTCAGCACTCTCTTATTGAGTAAATCACCTAAAAATACTCTCTTGTTGAGTCAATCATTTTTAGCCTACTCTTAGGCTTTCTAATGATCCTTCTTTTTCTCAAAAAAAGTCAGCCTCAATCTTGGGCTTTGTACAAGACACCCAAAAATATCCTTTAGCCACAATCTCGTACTTTGTACAAGACAGATAAAAACACTCTCTTGTTGAGTCAGTCTCTATTTCCGCCTAAATTTTGGGCTTTGTACAAGACACCATATAAATAGCTTCAGCTGAGTCAGTTAACCTCTTTTAGCCTCAATCTTAGGCTTTGTACAAGACACATATAAAATCTCCTTAAGCAGAGTCAATTCTCTTTTTTAGCCTCAATCTTGGGCTTTGTACAAGACAAATCATACTCTCCAGTAGAGTCAGTTTCTTCTTTTAGCCACAATCTTAGGCTTTGTACAAGACAGATAAAACCTCTCACCAGTAGAGTCAGTTTCCCCTTTCAGCCTCAATCTTGGGCTTTGTACAAGACACATAATAATATTCCCCAGTGGAGTCAACAAACCCTTTTTAGCCTCAATCTTGGGTTTTGTCAGACAAAATCTTTCCCCGAAAAAGTCAAACTTTCAGCCTCCTCTTAGGCTTTGTATAATGATATCCCCCAAAGAGCCAGTCTCTTTTTCAGCCTCAATCTTGGGCTTTGTACAAGATAGATAATAAACTCCCTAGTGAAGTCAATCAACCTTTTTAGCTTCAACCTTGGGCTTTGATCAAGGAACATAAAAATCAACATTCCCCTTAGAGGAGATCAAAATCTCTCTGTAGGAAGATATTTCTCTGTATATCACACAGAAAATCATACAAACCTTAATCCCAGATAACTGTTGTAAGTGGCACACTTGTTGATTCAAAAATCCAAGCTGTAGTCCATCTCTTATCCTGGTAAACTTCATCTTTCATTTAATTGCTTTAAGTGGCAAGCCTCTGGACTATTTACATCCATGCCACTGTCCCTCTCTTAGCATGAAAGATTCCTAAGGAAAAATGGCATTACTCTACATTGAGTTAAAGTTTTCTCCTTCAGGACAAATCCCTTATACAGGAAATTATGGCATTGCTGAATTCACATATCCCATTTAAAGTAATCCTCCTTTATAATTAGTCACCCAATAGTTGTGATAAACAGGCAAGATATCTCCCTTTAGAGATAACAAATTCTCTTTCAGTCAAACCTTTTAGCTTCAAACTTTGGCTTTGAACAAGACACAAATAACCCTTTAGCTTCAATCTTGGGCTTTGAACAAGTCACCAAAACATCTTTTCCTCTCATAGAATAGGAGGAACTACAATTGCTCTGATTTCCCTATTATCATTACGGGAATATGTAGGCATAAGATTACGAAATCTTAGCGAGCACACCAATCAAAAACTTTAGGTCCAGTACCTTCACACACTAATCAAAACCTTAGGTCCAGTACCTCACCAAAATCATCAAAAACTCACTCTCTCTCTCAAACACTCCCAAAGGAGAAACTTTCCTAACCCACAACAGACAAACACTAGTAAGTAGAAAGCAGTAAGAAAAATTGCTAATAACCTGTGGATAACCATATATAGGATGGGTAATTGACAACTCCCCATTGTATAACCTGACCCCGAACTCCCCAATCTCTTTAAGCATTTGTTTAGTTAAACATTTGTGTGCAAGGTTAGTTTTAGATATCTTCCCTTTCCATTCCAGCTTCTTAGGATAAATAAGAAATCAGAAAGTAACACCCCACTCCTACCATTGCGGTGAGGAGAAACCCATGGAGATAAGGTGGTCGCGTCACCGACAAAAATCGCACGCTACACTCATCATACAAAATGAATCAAGAATAGCCAGGGACTGGAGCTCCAAATCATTTAGTTTATCATAATTAAAATCAGTAATTGATAATGGGTCTTAGGTCCAGTAATGAGGGAAACGGGGATGCCCATCCAAGGTGAATAACACCTGTGGACACCTCGGTCCACAGCGAACTCTCAAAAAATGGTCTTAATAATTCTTGTAATTTGAGGTATAGGCCTGAAGAAAACTTTGGCTGGGCATTCCACTAATCTGAACCCAGCTCCGGTTATCAACTCCTTTAACCTCTAAGAAGGAAAAGAATAAACGTATAGTCGGAACAATATCTAAAACCTCACAAACCCTCTCAAAGGCCTTTATAAACCCCCAACTGTTGGGACGAAGTTGAGAAGGTGCTATGTTGACGGTCTTCAACACGTCCGCCACTAAATCGAAAAAAGGGATACGGATGTTGAAATCTTCCATAATACTAGGCTAAAAGTAGAAAAAGTCTCCAGAAACATCTTTTGGCCGGAGTATACATACTCTTTCCTTTGGGCCGCACGGTTCCAAAATAACATCATCCTCGGAACAAGTGGAGGATATGATCCTCAGGGAGTGGATTGTAGCAATTTCTAAGTCATCAATAGTACTATTCTTATGGTTCATAACCTCAGAATTAAAGGGAGCAACAGTCTCCATTAGAATTTCTACAGAACCTGAAGAGTCAGAGTCAAAGCCACTTTCAGAAGTGAGAATCTCATTATAAAACTTATCCATGGCTCGCCTATACTCTTCTACCCCTATGGAATCCATCATCTCTTGCATATTTTCCTCCCATAGTCTTTTTCTCTCATCGCTACTCTTACGAATAACCTTACCCTCGTTATCACATTCCCTAAGAACTACCATTTATGCGTTAAAAAGAAAATTGAGGAAAATCAAGAGGGAAAGGAAAAAATACCTGAAGTAGGGAGCGCTTGAAGATGGGATCAGATTCGCTTAAAGAAAAACGCAGGAGCAAAGGAAAGAGAAGACTGGCTTTAATAAAAACCCAACGTTCGAAAAAAATGGCTAGAGACTAGCCACTCATAAGGTATTAAAGTCATCATAACGCTAGGGAATATTAAGGGACATGACCATTTGAAAATTTTTGACACGTAAGGACCTAAGAAGAAAGGCCGATCTACAACTCGACACCTAGCAAATATATCCGGGCTTATGTCACTGCCGAGTACTACATCCCTACGAGAGGATATAGTACTCGGGGGGCTTATGTACATGCCAAATATATTTGATGCCGAGTTGAGTAGTCGGAAAAAGGTGAGCACGGACCAGACTATAGTAGCAGGAAATATCACACAATGAAGAGAGCTAGACAAGCCTCATACATAACCCGGGCCAATCAGGGAGACCGACTCCCACCATGTCGAGTTCTCACAAGGCCGGGTACCACACCCCACCAATCCAGCACTGATGCCGGACATAAGCTCGTCAAATGCCACTCCAACTTCTATAACGGCGGTGACGTATCAATATGGACGTTACCAGGAGCTTCAAAGCCTGTATTCATGGAGGAAGGTTACAACAATGACGGCCACATAACGCCAGAAGGCCAAGAGACTTCTCTTAATGGCTCGTATTAATAGAAGTCTATATAATGGGGCTCCCACATGAGGGTTAAGCAAGACATTCATCTTGAGACAGTATACAACACTTGTGTAGCCCTCAAATCCCCAAATATTCATCTCAACATACTCCGCAGTATAGACAACGTAGCTCTCTTTGTCCAAAGAGAAGGAGAGTTAGCACTTTTGGTGGTCTAACTATTTTTAGTTAGAACATTTGGCGCCCACTGTGGGGCCTAGGTAAAACTTTCCCAGGCCACACCCCTCTCTAACGACATAACTTCTGAAGGAGATCCTCCAGACATGACTCAACTTCTAGCTATGATGGAAACCATGAGACAACATAATGAAACGCTGCAAGATAGTATACAAGAGTTGCAGCAACAAAGTCAAGATGGTGCTGATAATGAGGAGGAGGTTCTCGAACCTCAACCTATCTCTCAAGAGATCTGGGAAGACCACGTACCCGAAAACTTCAAAGCACCATCATTAGCTTCTTATGATGGGAAGACAGATCCTCGGGGGCATGTCACTTCCATCAACAATCAGATGACCATAGTTGCCCCTTCAGACTCACTGAAGTGCAAACTCATGGCCGGAACCTTGAAGGATGTAGCCCTAAGATGGTACATGAGCCTTCCTCGGCTCTCCATCGTAAGCTACCAGGACTTAACTAAGAAGTTAGTACACCACTTCTTGGCAAGCAAACGCTGGAAGGTATCCACGACTGCATTGTTCAGTGTTCGACACAAGCAGGCGGAACTATTATGTGAATACTTGGCTCAGTTCAATGAGGAAACCCTCAAAGTATCTCACCTGAATCAGGAGCTGTTTGTGGGGGCTTTTCAGCATGGATTGCGAGCCGGGAAATTCAACGAGTCATTGGCTCAGAAGCCTGCTATCAGCATGGACGAGATCACTACCCGAGCCAAATGTTACATCAAAGGAGTGTAGCAGCAAAATCGTGAGTGTAAGCTATTGATTAACTTAACTCGAAAAGCAAGATTCGCCACCGCACTTTTATTTTATCCAAAAAGGAAAGGAAAAAGAGCGAACAAAACCTACACAAGCTCTAAACAAGAACAAGTGAAGAGAGACTGGATAAAGGGGGTTGGTTACGCAATGGGAATGTGTTAGCACCCAAAACATCTATAGTACTCTATAAGAGTCCTTTGAAATAGCTACCGCTTTTGGTCTGAAAAATTTTGCTTGAAAAGTGATTGAGGAGATGAGAAGAGAAATTGTTTTTATGATTTTTTGAGTTTGAAGAGACTTGTCACCTCATGCATACGTACCCACGATGTGCAATGTAGGATCAAAACCCCGTAGTTCGTGGTACAAAGAATGAAATTTGTTTGGTTTGGTTGATTTTAAATGTAAAGACAAGTCGTCATTTCCAAGCGAATAATTCCGCTTAAAGAAATGAATCATGTCTAAACTTATGAAAAAGTTTAAAGGAAAAGTGCACAAGGGCACAAGAAGAGAGTAATGAGTTTGATGTTTTTTAAAGTCTTTTGAAAAAAGTGTCAATATGCTTATGTAGTTTAGCATTTGTTAAGAAATGAAAGGAAAAGAGTAAAATCACTTGACAAAGTCAAGGTTTGATTATGAAAGAGGTGATAGTTTGAAAACAAGAATGTTTTGAAAAAGAGAGGAAGTTTTGAAAATTGAAGAATGGGGTGGAGAAGAAGTGACTATCCTAAAGCATAAAGTAAAAGCACAGGATAAGAAACATCTAACCACAAAAGTAAGCTCCATCGTCTTTGAACCATAATTCCAAAGCAAAGGGAGAAAGGTCCTAATTCTAACTCCAAGGTTCCAAGAATTGCATTGGATATCCAAGGTCTAAGTTCAAGGATTCAAGAATAACATTGAAGTCCAAGGTCTAGGTGCAAAACTTCATGTCCATTGCAAGGGATAGTAACTATAGTCCAAGATTAGAAGCACAAGTTTTTTAGAGGTTTTGGCCTTTTTTAATGTTTTTGGTCCAAGTGGACAAAGAGAAAAAGGCATAAGCATAAACATGTGTCCAACAGACAAAGGAAAAATTGCGGAAGCATAAACATATGTCCAACAGACAAAGGAAAAATTGCGGAAGCATAAACATGATATGAAATGATAAAAATGAAGCATAAAAGTAAAAGAGATAAGGAGCGAGAAGGAATTGTAAATGATTAGTACAATAGTATTGTTAGAAAGTTAGAGGTAGTTGTTAGAGTTAGTGATCAATAATAATTGAATGATTGCACTTAGATCAAGATTAATGAGAACTCATTAGAGGATTGATAAGACCAAAGCCTCCTAACAACAAGTTTCATAAGTTTTGAACCAAAAGACAAATAATTAACTATTCTTGATAGTTTTCCGATGCGGGACAAGTATTGCGCTATGTTAAGTAATCACCGAGTAATTTACGGAGTAATTACCCTACAATGAGGCCGGTCAATAGCTTTTTGTGCTAATGCATGCTAGATGAACGATATGTAGATCGTCATCTGAAAGCAATATCACACGAAAAGAAAAGTGGTAGCGATCTTGTCTCGATCGAAATTCAACAAAAGAATTCCAAGATCTTTTAGACTTTCATCGATCAAAAGAAAAGAGGAATAGATGAAGAGAAGGCCAAATTAAACCACCCAATTATGTGATCTAAGGCTAAGAACAAAAGGAGAGGGAAGAAAATGGAAAAGGAACCAAAACAGCCCCAAAAACAAGCCAAAATATGCATTCTGTTTCGAAGTAACCGGTTACAGCATAACTGCTAACCGGTTACTTAGTTCAAAATAAGTGCAGTTTTTCAAAATTTACACAGTCTAACCGGTTACAGCGTAACTGCTAACCGGTTACACAGCACCAGAATGGAGAAAAATGTGCAAAATTCAGCATGATCCATTTCCAAAACTTTTTACAAACACCTTATGATCATGGAACTGAAATTGCACAAAAATTAAAGTAAAATAACAGCCAAAACCAGCAATTAAACACAATTACTAGATCCAATGGATCAAGTAACAAGGATCTCCAAAGATCTACATTATGGAAGATGAAGATGAAGCTTCAACAATGGTGAAAGATGAATTACCACTTCAAATATGAATATTCCTTCAAATTGCTTCAAGATCTACACTCCAAAGCCTTGATCTACTGTAATTGATGAACAAAAACAAGAATGGATGAAGGTTTAGCTCAAAGTTGAATAAGATTCAATGTGAATTCTTGTTAACTTTCAAAGAAAGAAATGTGAGCTTTGGTAAATTTTGTGGTTGGGGAGAGAATTTGCAAGAGGTTCTTTGGCTCTCAAAAGCTTGAATGAAATTTTAGCAAGGTGAATTTGGCTCTCAAAAGTTTGTCAAATGAGTGAAATGAAGCCTCTATTTAAAGAGTTTAGGTTTGGGAATTTGGTGGTTTGGAATTAGGCTTTGAATTTGAAAATTAGGATTGGAATTCAAATTTGGAGGGAATTATCAAAATAGTGGTAATTAGTGGAGGTGTATGGTAGGAAATGATCAAAGTAATGTAGGGAATTAAAATGAGATGGTATGGAATATTCCAAAATGTGATCAAAAGTGGTGCCAAATGCTGAAATTTGAATTTGATGCCATTTTTCAAAATTTTACGATGGTAACCGGTTACAGCATATCTGCTAATTGGTTACTTATGCAAATTTTGAAAAAAATTCCCTTTTTGAATGCACTGTTGTGGTTCGGCTCGATTCTTTTGCTCGTCAAAGAAGGCATGGAAATAAACACATGAACCTTGGAATTCCTTGAATAATAATCAATTAAGTCTTGGAAACTCTTGATCAGATGAATTTTGAATTGTTTGCAGATCAACTTTGACTTTGTCAGGTGAAATTCAATCGAGCTGTGGGACTGTTATTTTGGCATTTTTGACCTGTTCTTCCCCTGAAAATGTTAGTGAAAGAAAACAAAATATTTTTTTTTGGATTTTGATTAATGGTTAGTAAAATATAAACAAATAAAGCAATAAAGTGAATAAGAAACACACAGATGCTTGGTAAACCCTGCAAGGCACAAACCCAAAGATGAGGGGGACGAGGGAATCAATGTGTGATCTTGTTTGTGGTAAGGATGCAAAAATGAGATGCGAATGATATGTGGAATCTTAGGGGTCAAAAATTAGGGTCTTACAAGGAGAAGATAGTAACCAAGAGAAAAGAGCCCGAGACGAAAATGAAAAGACAAAAAGCAAGGAAGATGTGTCAAATAGGAGGAAGAAGCATCCTTGGGGAGATGCGCGCGAACGACATGCTCCCAGACCATACAGACAGCCATACGAGCCAAACAGAGACCTCAATCCACTAAATACAAGCATGGTAGACATCCTTAAATAAGCCGGCCACATGAATCTGTTACCTGAGCCTCAACGCCCCAAAAGAGCCAACACAATCATGGGAAGGCAGCCTAAAGCTTGGTGTAATTACCACCGTGTACGGGGACATCACACCGAGTACTATCAGCGGCTAAAAAAAGAAATTGAAGCCCTAATCCACAGAGGACAATTATTGACATTTGCGAAAGATTCTCGACCATAAAATAACAAGAGAAGTCCTCCCCAAAGTGACCAGGAATCAAAAAAGTCATCCCGAAAAAAGGGCTCAGATGCCAAGGAGGGTCATGAGCCAAAGGCAGTCCAGCACACTCTAAACACCATTTCTGGAGGATTTGCTGGTAGTGAAGGAACAAGTCCAGCCAGAAGGAGATATGCTAGAACAGTTATGGATGTAAACCAGAGGCCCTCAAAAAAACCGGAAGGAAATGTAATTGTTGTAACATTCTCTGAGCGAGACTCCCTATGAGTCCTAGCTCACAAAAATGATCCTATATTTATCAAAGTGCAGGTGCAAGGTCGGAGCATGAAGAGGGTACTAATAGACCCTAGAAGCTCAGCCGACATATTGTACCGGAATGCATTCATAGGAATAGGGCTTAATGCAACCAAGGTGCTACCATTCAAAGGTGGTCTAGTAGGATTCTTGGGAGAGCATGTCCGAGTGCTCGGACATCTAGTGTTGCCAACTACCTTCGGCGACATTGATAATGCAAGGACTGTCCAAGTAAGGTACTTGATAATTAATGTTGCTTCACCATATAACATCATTATAGGTCGGGCATCATTCAACGCCCTCGAGGCTTCGCTCTCAACACTACATTTGACCATAAAATTTCCCCTTGAAGATGGTCGGGTTGGGATTGTCAAAGGCGACCAGGGGCTAGCAAGAGAGTGTTATAAGGATGGCTTAAAAATGAGAAGAAAAGAACCAGCAAGAGAAGCAAATTCCAAGAGTCCCCTCAAAGTCCACTTGGTCAACATATTGCACGACAAAGGAGCGAAACAAATCCAGGTTGGGCATCTACCGACCCATGATACACCCATCAGAGTCAAATTATTCCTTGAAGAAGAGAACAGGATTGTGCAAGCATTTAATGCCAAACTAGTCCTTTCTCCCGGAAAACCTCACATGGCGAATCCGGGGTATCAAAGTAAGCCCGAAAACGTATGTCTTCCATATAGCCTGGAAAAGGATTCATCCTCTCCTTCAAAAGCAGGGAAACCCTTCTTAGATAATCCGGAGTACGTCAACAATCGTCTCGATGAAGTCGCAAGGATTACGGAACGAGAATTCATCAACTTTTCATTTTCTGAAGACAGTATCAGCAAGGACGACGACCCCTCAGAGATTTGGGATACTTTGGGACAACCAAGCAGAAAATTTAACTTCCTAGTAAAGTATAGTGCTCCTGAGAGTTCTCGCATTAGGTTTGAAGACGTTCAACCAACTGGATGGGAAGATCCTTTCAATCAAGGAGCATGCAAGTTAGAAACATTAGAAGGAATAGAAATACCGAGGACATGGAATGTATCCAATCTTAGGTTGTATTTCAGCTAAATCTTATGTAATCCAATCATGAATAAAAGATCCGGGTTGCACTCTTTTCCCTTGCAAGGGCAAGGGTTAATAACGAGGTACCTGGACTTAAAAAATTGTCGTGTCTTGTTTATAGGTGATCGACTGGAAATGGTGAGTTACAACTCGAAAAACCCTATAAACGTGTTGACTTGCTCCGCATACATAGCTTGCCCATAAACGAGTTGATTAAAACCCTATAAACGTGTCGACTTGCTCCGCGTATATAGGTCGCCCATAAACGGGTTGATAAACTCCTATAAAACGTGTCGACTTGATCCACGTACATAGGTCGCCCATAAACGGGTTGATAAACTGCTATAAATGTGTCGACTTGCTTCGCGTACATAGGTCACCCATAAACGGGTTGATTAAAACCCTATAAACGTGTCGACTTTCTCTGCGTACATAGGTTGCCCATAAACGGGTTGATAAACTCCTATAAACGTGTCGACTGGCTCCGCGTACATAGGTCACCCAAAAACGGGTTGATTAAAACCATATAAACGTGTCGACTTGCTCCGCGTACATAGGTCGCCCATAAACGGGTTGATTAAAACCCTATAAATGTGTCGACTTGCTCCGCGTACATAGGTCGCCCATAAACGGGTTGATAAACTCCTATAAAACGTGTTGACTTTCTCCGCGTACATAGGTCGCCCATAAACGGGTTGATAAACTCTTATAAGTGTGTCGACTTCCTCCGCGTACATAAGTCGCCCATAAACGGTTTGATTAAAACCCTATAAATGTGTCGACTTGCTCCGTGTACATAGGTCGCCCATAAGCGGGTTGATAAACTCTTATAAACGTGTTGACTTTTTCTGCGTACATAGGTCGCCCACAAACGCTCTGCGTACATGGGTTAAACAAATATGTCTAATAGCTTCGTGCACTCAAGCCGGATAATCTAATATAAAGATGATGAAACATCTAAGCCCAAAACAGGGGCTTGAAAAGTCATACATGGCAAAATACAAATAACAAAAGAGCAAGTCTTTGTTGAAAGGGCGCCCGAGTACATGCCATAATTGACGCTTAAGTCTACAAAAGTCCAGGACTCCCAAGAGTGTGAAGACTATACACACAAGATAACTAAAGACTCCTTAATAATTAGCTTTACAGTAAGCTACCCGAAAGGTCGGGGAAATCAAGCAAATGCAAAGTAAAAATAATACCCGACAATCTATAATCGGACACCTAAAGTTAATCTAACTTAGTGCCCGAGGGGCTGGATATATGTACGGGATTATTTTGCAATAAAAAAAGTAAAACACGATAAACAAAAATAGCATAAGCAATAAAAGTAAAGCCTCAGAAGGGTCAAAACATTGTACGTTACAAATCTCGAAGGCTAAAGAGTCATGAGCATGAGGGGGGACATCACCACACTCCCTCGCCAAAATATAAAGTGCATCCAGAAGGATGACTAACTAAAACAAAGAACAACAAGATTACGTAGCAGTCGAAGTATCATTGGCAACATCATTTAGAGCCGGGTTCACATTCCCGTCAGCATCATTGACCGGGCTTTGAGATTTCTCTGGGCTATCCTTCTCCAGCTCGCTAAGGTCCACAAGACGGGCATCTTGTACCACTTTGAAGTAATCCATTTCCAACAAATCCAGGTCAGGATGGAGACAGAGAACATGATCTTTAGCTCTCTCAAAAGCTTCATCACCGACAGACAGAATATCGATCTGAGCTTTCTTTAGAGCTTCTCTAAGATCGTTGTTAGATGATAAAAGTTCGGCATTAGCGGCCCCGGATGACTTCAACTAGTTAGTAAGCTCGACTAAAGCTGATTTGTGATTAGACTCCAAAGTCTCTTTTTCCTTTCTCGAGTTAGCCAAATCCTTCTCGAAGCTAGAAAGTTTCTTAGACTGAGATTCCTTCAGCTGAGCAACTTTATCCTTAAACTTTGACTCATGGTTCTCAGAGTCATCAGATAATTCAAACAAACCACAGATGAGGACAACACTTCTCATCAAATAAGAACTAAGATTCTGAGTCATTTTCTGATGACCAATGGATATAACTTTGTTAACATCCTCGGTACCATTGAGATGGTCTCGCAGGTATCTAAAGCCATCAAAATCATTGGACCAAAACTTGAATTCCCCAGACTCGAAATTCTCCCATGGGCCTCTCATGAGGGAGATAATCTCCATTTCAGCTTGATGAACATTCTCATTCATGTGAACCTTCAACTTCTTCAGGTCACCTTGAGAAGTCTCGTCCTGAGCAGGTAGAATAAGAGGCTGGGGCTCGACTTTACTTAGGGCGGCTTTTGTGCTCGTACCTGTCATACACCAAATTTTGACCCCTAAGATTTCCCATCATTGTGCAAATCATCATCACAATATGGATGAACCATCATACCTTATTAGTCTCCCCAAAGATAAGTGAGTATTTGCTACAATCAAGCTTAGGGTTTCAAGCCCTCTCAGAGCACTTAGGCAAAAGATCAATCAAGAAATGACATGATCTTCAACTTGTCTAACATCTCAAACATCCATAAAGGATCAAGAGGACTCCCACATCAAGAATCAAGCACAAGGTTGCAACATTCCAAGTGGATCAAGCCTCAAGATCGCCAGTGTCACCAAATTAGGGCTTGGTCGACCAAGGCCTCCAGGTGAAAATTTTCCTCTGGGCATGAGCCAATGCTTCAAAGCATAACCCAATATACTCTAAGGGACCTCATAGACCCAACCATTAAGTCAATTTAGCCTCAGGGGATGCATTCATCAAAAATCAGGAATTAGGGTTTCTTGACCTAATTCACCCTAAGTTGAATTTTGGGACAAAGCATGAGCCAAGACCTCAAGACATGGTTTGAGGGTCTCCAATACACTACATTGATCCATTTGTAACAATGGATTGATCCAAGAAGCTTGATCCACAAGTTTCAATTTCATCAGGACCACAATTAGGGTTTCGAGGGAAAAGTCAACTGTACCTTTGACTTTTGACCAAGACATGCTCCCAAACCTTGGGACATGATTCAACACACCCTATAACACCTATGGACTATATCCATTAGGTTTGATTTAGGTCAAGTACTTGATTTCACAAAGGATCGCATAGTTTGGATTTCATCTGATAAAAAGTCAACTGTACACAAAACCAAGTTTGACTTTTTTGGAATTTTTCACCAATTATGGTTCCTTAACCCTAAAACAATGTTAATATGTGATTTGAATCATCATTTCATCAAGAAAAATCAAATAAAGTGAGTTAACTTGTAAAAGGGGTAACCATAAAAAAACTTAGAATTTTTCTAAGTTTTGGAACAAAGTGGCTAGGGTACCATTTTGGATTATCCAAAGATGGATTTGTAACTCTCATGCAATAATTTAAAAGTGTCAACTACATCTCATTCCAATTCCTCATGGATTTTAAGTTATGGAGTGATCAAAATGGCTGAAAACACAAAAGTGACACTTTTCCAACACTTGGTGAAATTTTCACTAAGTCAGAATCTGCCTTATTTTTTCTCAAAAGTAGAGGCATTTTTCATTGTAATTCAAGTTGGATCAAAACCAAAGTTGGATATCATGTTGAAATAGGATATATCAGCTTTCCAAAATGTCCAAGAACTCCATCAAATTCCATCTGAGCTAAGAGTTATGACAACTGCAACATGCCTTGCTGCAACTGTCATGACAAGGCAGATTTGTGAATTATGGCTCGATTTGATCAATTTGTGCAAATGACAAACAAGTTTATCCATCTGCACACCTCAGGGGGAGACCAAGGAGGGACAAACACTGATCCATAATCCTCCCAAGTCTTTGGAACTACAAGTAGCATGTCAAACCTAAAAAGTCTAAAGGAGGCCAAGACTCCAATTTTGTTTTGGAACATTTAATGGATGCTTAGAGGTGGCATGTATCAGAGCAAATATGAACACTTCAGTCATGCCTTATCCTTGAATCAGAGAACCCTAGGCATGTGCTCTAATCTCAAACTTGACATTCCCTATTCCTTGCAAAACAAACTTGACACACTATAAATAGACCTCATTTCTGATCAGTTTGAGTACACCAAAGGCCTATAACACTTGCCTTTCTCAAAATCATCCTCTCACTCTCAAAAATGCCTTTCTTAGCAAGTCACTATCGAATTTTTCAATAGAGAGCAATTCTACTCCAACCAATTGCTCTAACACCTCATATACATCATACCTGAGCTGATCAAACCACTTCAAGCCATCTGGAACACCAAAACCATAGACCTCAAAATCCACTTGGAACCTATAATCAGTCAACACACCATGAAGTGATCCAGCCACCTCGAAGCAGGTCCAATCATTCAAACACACTCCATATGGTGTAGGGAAGCTGTTAAGATCGTCACAACTCATCTGTAACACCTCCAACTCCAAAATCATATTGCTCTTGCTGCCACGACCTTCAAGTAAGCCTAAACTTGGTCATCTTATGATTCATGCATATTTCCTCGCACAATAATTTTTCCATATGTTCATAATCATGTATGGAATGTTTCCCCTCAATTAATTGCTTTGTTTGAATCTTGTATCAAATTTATGAGCCTTCATGCACAATTTAGGGTTCTTGAGGTTTTATCTTGATTTCTTATTCCATGCGTAAAATAAATGAAATTAAAGACCCTAGACATGATCGTGAGTTGAAAACGAGTATATTGATATGTGGATTGTGCAATTTCATCAAGTATTCAGTGAGATTGATGAGAAAATGAAAATCAGCCAAGAACAGAGCATGCGGGTAAGACCAAGGAGTTCTTTGCACCCTTTTTCAAATATTTGAATATTTGAATTTTTGTGATTTTATTTAATTGATTCAAAAATTAATTTCTCTATGAATTTTAATGATTTTGAGTTGATTCTTTTTTTAATAATTCACAAAAATGTTAAAATATTTTATTTTACAAAAATTCCCCAAAAATATTATTTATTTCACATATTTGATATTTTTGCAAAGAATTAATTTTTATTTGTTTTTCAACATTTTGAAAATTTTATTTTTCTTGATTTTCCAAACTTAAATGGTTTTCGATCATTTTTTGGATAAAAGCATAATTTTTGAAATATTGATCCAAGATCACCACTCATTTTTCACATGTTTTCAATAATTTTTATTAATTTTTAAACAAAACTAATTCCATTTTTAAACAAAATTAGGGTTTTGATTGATTTCACCCTCATCAATCTTTTTCAAACACTCATGGGCCTCTAATAGAGTGTAAGACCCATCCCTTGCCACATAAAAACCTTTTTGGGCCTCAGTAATTGAATAAGTCCCACTGTGTTTTCTAAACACCGCGGCGCGATCGTCGCCTTTTAAACAAAATCATCTGGGCCTCCTCTTGTGTTGTAAGTTCAATTTTTCTTCTTTTTCAAACAACATTTGGGCCTCTAATAGACTGTAAGTCCCACCCCTTTGTGAATAAAACCATTTGGGCCTCACACATTGTATAAGTCCCTCTGTATATTTTCAAAAGTTCGGCGCGATCGTCGTCTTTTTTAACAAAACCACCTGGGCTTCTCCTTGAGCTATAAGACCCATATTTGTTTATTTTCAAACTCTTTGGGCCTCTAAAAGAGTGTAAGACCCAGCCCCTCTTGAAAACCAAAATAATTTGGGCCTCATTCATTGTATAAGACCCACTATGTTTTCAAAAACCTCGACGCGATTGCCATTTTTAAACAAATCACCTGGGCCTCTCCCTGAGTTATAAGCCCCGTCACTTGTACAAAAATAAACTTTGGGCCTCTAAAAGAGTGTAAGACCCAATCCCTTTTTGAAACCAAAACCTTTTGGGCCTCACATATTGTATAAGTCCCTCTATACAGTTTTCAAAATGACGGTGCGATCACTGTCTATCATCTGGGCCTACCCTCGTGTTGTAAGTCCCATTTCTTTTCTTTAAATAATCTTTGGGCCTCTCCTTGAGTTGTAAGACCCATACCTTTGTACAGAAAACCTTTTGGGCCTCATCCATTGTATAAGTCCCAGTACAATCTTATCAAAACAATTCCTCTTTTAATTTAGATTCAAATATACGGTTGTTATCAAAACTTTCTTTAATTTCTTTGAACAACTAACAAAATAGCATGGAAGCTTGCTCACCTGTAAGTTTTATCTGTTTTCATTTACTGGCTTGATATATATTATTGTATTGTGGGAAGCTGTGCATGGTTAGTCTTCTTTCATTCTTTTAAATACATGTCACATATATATACTGTATTGTGGGAAGCTGCGCACAATTAGTCTTCTTTCATATTCTTTTATATACTCGTCATATATCAACTGTATATATACTAGTATAGTTATTTATAGTTTTCCCTGGCAATTAGGTCTAGAACTAAGTAAAGCCCTGTTGGTCACTCTTAAATACAAACAAAACTAGATCCCCATAGGATTTCTAGATACAGTCTTGCCTTCTCTTGGGCTTAAATAATATGGAACAAAGAGAAAGGCAATATTCTTCATGAACCTTTTCTCAGACTGTCACTCCTAGAGATTGTCAAAGAAATTATACTCCCCATAGTTGATCTATTCTCAGTGAAAAGCATCTCTTGAATTTCTTCAAACTTAGAACTTTCACTAAATGATCTATTCTCGATGAATAGCATTTCTTGAACTTTTCTTGGTTTGGGACCCAAAGGCTTCCTAAAAGCATCCCTGCCTCCTCTTGGGTTTTGTACAAGGACCCTCCCGCTTCTTAGAAGTTCTCATGCCTTTTCTCGGGCTTAATACAAGGACCCTGAAGACCTCTTAAAGGTATAGGACAGAACTTAGTCATCCTTCGTTAGAGCTGTCTTTCTAAAAAAAGTCAAAACTCTCAGACCAATTTTAGGGTTGATACTCATCCCTTAAAAGAGTCGGCCTCCTCTTGGGCATCATACAAAAGATAAAACTCTTCCAATAGACTTGGACAGTTTAAATACCCTTGAGTCTCAAAGGCATTCTCAAGTTCCCTACAAAGCATAGGAGAAACCCCGGATTATGGATTAATCTCCAGCAAGAGTTAAAACTTGTAGGTTCTAAAACCCCGTTTCTCTCCTAAAAATCCACCAACCAGGGTGAAGTCATCATAACACTATCAGAGCCTCGAGGTTTCTGATCTATCTACTCTTCTGCATTCCCCTGCAAGAGTTGATTCCCCATTTGGACCTGCCTCGGGATATCAAGAATCCCCTGCAGAAGTTTAGCATCCTCTTAGGCTTCGTATAATGATTTTTCCTCAATTTTTAGCCTCCTCTTAGGCTCCGTATAATGATTTTTCCTCAGCTTTTAGACTCCTCTTGGGCTTTGTACAAATGATTATCCCCTGCGGAGCTAACCTTTTCAGACTCTCTTGTTAAGTCGATCAATTCACAAGACTCTCTTGTTGAGTCAATCACTCTTCAGACTCTCTTGTTGAGTCAATCACTCTTCAGACTCTCTCGTTGAGTTAAGCACTCTCTTGTTGAGTCAACCCCTTTAGCCTCTATCTCGGGCTTCGTACGAGATAAATAAAAACACTCTCTTGTTGAGTCCATAGCCTCCTCTTAGGCTTTGTATAATGATTTCTCCTAGCAAGAGTTAGCCCCCTCTCGAGTTGTGTAGATTGATTTCTCCAGCTTGTTCAGCCACCATCCTGGGCTTTGTACAGGACAGATAAAAGTACTCTCTTGTTGAGTCAACCCCTTTTAGCCTCTGTCTTGGGCTTTATACGAGATATAAACCTTCATAAGGTTGGGACAAACATTTTCCTCAGCGAAGTCAATTCCTCCGAGCCTTCATTAGACTTTGAGGAATAAACTCCCAAGCAGAGTCAAACTCTTTTTCGCCTCCATCTTGGGCTTTGTACAAGATAGATAACGCTCTCCAACAGAGTCAAATCCATTTAGCCTCCGTCTTGGGCTTTGTACAAGACACTTAAAATATCCTCACCGGAGTCGATTAAATTTCTCATTTCAGCCTCTATCTTGGGCTTTGTACGAGACACATACAAAACTCCCCGGCGGAGTCGAAATCCCTTTTAGCCTCAATCTTGGGCTTTGTACAAGATAGAAAGAACATTTTCCCCGAAAAAGTCAAGCTTTTAGCCTCCTTTTAGGATTTGTATAATGATATCCCCAAAGAGTCAGTCTCTTCTTTGCCTTAATCTTGGGCATTGTACAAGACACCAATATGTACACTCTCTTGTTCAGTCGGTCATATTTAGCCTCCTCTTAGGCTTTATATAAGGAAATCCCTAGCCGATTCAATTAACCTTTTAGCTTCAACCTTGGGCTTTGATCAAGGCACACAAAAATCAACAATTCCCTCAGAGGAAGTCCAATCCCTCTTTAGAGATGACAAGTTCTCTCTCAGTCAAACCTTTTAGCTTCAATCTTGGGCTTTGAACAAGACACCAAAACATCATTTTCCTTCCATAAAATAGGAGGAACTACGATTGCTCTGATTTCCCTATTTTGTTTAAATGGGAATACGTAGGCATAAGATTGTAAAATCTTAGAGAGCATACCAATAAAAATCTCTAGGTCCAGTACCTTCATACATCAAAACTTAGGTCCAGTACCTTACCAAAAACATCGGGAAGAACTCAAACATCAACAAAAACTCACTCTCCTTGTCATACTTTCCCAAGAAACTTTCCCAACCCATTACCAGATAAACACCATCAAGTACAAAGCGAAACCCTAAAGCTAATATCCTGTGGATAACCACATTTAGGATGGGTAATTGACAACTACCCATTGTATAACATGACCCTGGACCCCCCAATCTCTTTCAATCGTTTGTTCAGTTAAACAATCGCGTGCAAGGTTAGTTTTAGATAGCTTCCCTTTCCTTTCCAGCTTAATGGGATACATAAGAAATTAGAAAGTAGCAACCTTTCTCCTCGAGGAGGAAAGCCCAAACTTCAGCGATAAGGTGGTCGCGTCACCGACAAAAATCGCTCGCTACAGAGAAATGGTGACTCTGTTGGGGAGTCATTGACTGTATAGGATTATAGGCTATAGCTCTTAAGAGGTCTAGGATGTTAGTTTTAGGATAAATATATATATCACTTTTCCTAATTGATATCAGTGTTTATTTTTTGCTGATGGGACTGCGGGTGATGCCACATCTGGAAAGTTTGAGTGACACCCAAGATAAGTGATGGCACTAGACGGGTAATCTTACAGGGAGTGACTCCCAAATAAGAGATCCCGGTCGACCATCGAATTAGTGGAGATACCCTTTGCGGATTCAATGCCTATACGACTTCGGTTGTTGAAAGCAGATTGTTCGATTGGGTTATCTGAGAAGCTGAGGATTTTAGTAGACTGAAACCATGTTCCTATTTTGTAGTGTGGAAGCTATCGGAAATAGTTGTCACGCGATACTACCCTCATTTGAGATTACTCTAAGATACATCAGCTCGCTCGGGTGATTCCAGCCTGCTGTTGTTATCCCGAGAGGGATCAATGATTTTGAGGACAGGTACAAAAAATCACCAGTATAACCTTTGGGGATGGGTAGACCCTTGACTTCATGACACCTAACCTTTGACCCCATGTTTTTTCTATGTTTTTGTGTGCTGCATTCATGAATTCATTTCATCTAAAAAACATTAAAACCAAGAAATATTTTCTCTTTTAGTCTCTCTTTTTTCAAATTAAACTAAGAGAATGATTGCAAATATCAGAGAGAAGGATTGCGTTATGGATTTCGGTAGAAGGATGACTCACAAGTACACCTTCAAGGTTCCAAAACTAGAGGATTTAAGAGGGTTGGCAAGGATGATCACCAACCCTGATGCTTTCAGAGCTAAGTACGAAGGGCTGCTATCTCTGTTAAGAGTCCATGCAATTGAGGGGATCCTGTCTACACTCATCCAGTTCTACGATCCGATTTATCACTGTTTCACATTCCCAGATTATCAGCTAGCACCAACACTGGAGGAGTACTCTCACTTGACTGATTTACCTATCACTGACCAAGCTCCCTTTTCTGGACTGGAAAAAATTCCAAAGGATCAGACCATTGCAAGAGCAATTTATTTGGACGATTCAGAAGTCAGGACTCACATGGCCACTAAGGGTGGAATCCAAGGTTTGTCAGCCCAGTTTTTGATAAAGAAAGCCATGTACTTTTCTAGTATAGAAAACGTGGCCGCTTTCGAAAGCATCTTTGTTCTGCTCACCTACGGGTTATTTCTGTTTCCCAACATTTATAACTTCGTTGATATCAATGCCATTAAGATATTTCTGATAGGAAACCCTGTACCAACCTTGCTTGAGGATGCCTATCATTCTGTACACTTAAGGAATTTGTATAGCGGAGGAATGATCACATGTTGTATACCCCTGTTATACAAATGGTTCACTTCCCATTTGCCAAAGTCTGCTGCATTTTGGGATCATAAGAGTACTTTACGTTGGTCGCAGAGAATCATGTCTCTTACCAACTCTGACATCGATTGGTACAATCGAATCTATGATGGGATCAGAATCATTGACCGTTGTGGAAATTTCCCTAATGTACCCCTTATATGAACTAAAGGAGGAATTAATTATCATCCAGTTTTAGTTCGTCGTTAATTCGGATACCCGATGAGGCATGTTCCGCGTAATGCTCATCTGGAAGGTATTTTCTTCAAGGAAGGAGAAAATGACAGGGCACTAAAGACAGAAATAGTGTATGCCTGGAAACATGTTCATAGGAAAGGAAGAGAGTCTCTAGGAAAACCAGACAGTGTCTCGGTGGAATCTTATCTCCACTGGGTACAAACTAGAGCTCTCAAGCTGAGGATGCCTTACCCTCGTCAAGAAGTTCTTCCGTTAAAGGAATATGTCCTTTATTTTATGTATGATACAAAAAAAATTTAGGTTACTCTCAACAATGTTCAACAGGAGAAGAGGTCTTGGAAGAACGAGTACCGTATTCTCAATGTGGAGTGTACAAAAATACAATAACTCTTGAAAGATAAAGATGCTCTGATTGAGATTTTAGAGCAACATGCCGTAGAGAATCAAGAAGACCAAAGGAACTTGCTAGCTCCTTTCACTTGGCAAAGGAATGACAACCCGACAATGGCCCAAGAGCCCTGGTCAAAGAAAAGGAAAATACCAGAGCCAGCACCTGAGCCCTCCTCAGATAGGACTCGGGGCCCATAAGTTTAGATTTCCTTTTATAGCACTTTGTAATTATCGTATTTCCATTTCCGCAATCTTTGAATTCAATAAAATGGGGTTTCCCCACTGTTTGATATTTGCAATCCAATTGTTGAAGTTTATTTTGATTAAACAAAAAAAATAACTAAATATAATCATTGCACATCATTCATCATTCTCGCATAACGCATTCTTCTTCTCTACGAATCTCACGTTTATGTCTCGATTCTAGAGTCAAACTGTCTCATTCGTACAATACTCGGGCCAGTCAACAAAAGAAAATGGATAATCTCGAGGAAGAGAACAGAGAGCTGAGAGAAGAAATCGACGCTCTGAGAGAGGATCTAAGAAAACTTCACAGTGACATGCGAGCTCTAGCAGCAACTCAGATACAACGGAATGTGATCTCAGAGATCACATCAATGCCTATAGTGGAAAAGATTGATCCTCGGTACAACATGCCTAAAGATCGTCCCTGGGGCATGCCACTCAACTATATCCCGAAAGGATATATTCCGCCGATCACTGAAGATCCGGAAACTGTAGAAAGATCCGCTGGGCCTGAAGGTTACAAACTTCGGGAAAGCGAAGATGCTAAGGGCATGATAATAACTCCTGAAGGTTACAAAATTCGGGAGGCACCAAGAGTCACCGCCGTAATGACTATACCACCACCCGTGGTACACACTGTCCCGAAAGGGCAGATTCCCCAGATACCTTCTGGTGGAAACGAAAGTATGGACAATAGAATAAAGGAGTTCCATGAACAGTTCATGGAGATGCAGAAAGAACTGCAGGCCATTCGCGGTCAGGATCTATTCGGAAAGGACACCACAGACCTTTGTTTGGTCCCCAATGTGAAAGTTCTGCACAAGTTCAAGGTGCCCAAATTTGAAAAGTACAAGGGTAACTCTTGCCCTCAAAGTCACTTGGTGATGTACGCTCGGAGGATGTCAACTCAGACTGAGAACCAATAGCTGCTGATCCACTACTTTCAGGATAGTTTAACCGGTGCCGCACTTAAATGGTACATGGGTTTAAACCGCACCAAGATCGTCACTTTCAGAGATCTTGGCGCTGCCTTTGTTCAACAGTATAAGTATAACCTGGACATGGCACCAGACAGAGATCAACTCAGAGCCATGTCGTAGAACGACAAGGAAACCTTTAAGGAATATGCTCAGAGATGGCGTGAAATTTCTGCTCATATTTGTCCATCTCTCGAGGAAAAAGAGATGACAAAGATCTTTTTGAAAAACCTTGAGCTCATTTTACTACGACATAAAGGTCGCCAGTGCGTCCAGCGACTTCACTGAGATGGTGGGCATGGGAGTTCATCTTGAAGAAGCAGTTCGAGAAGGACGTTTAGTTAAAGACACTGGACCATCAAGCAGTACCAAAAGATACGGTAGTACTTTCCCTAAGAAAAAAGAGCAAGATATCGATAATATCTCTCTCGAAAAGCAAAGGAGACGATACCAACCAGTAACAGCTATAACTCCTGCTATTAACCCTGCGCCAGTTCCCGCGTATCAACCTCAGGTTGCTCAGAGCTAACCGAATCAACAGCAATATCAGCAAAGGACACAACAGCCTCTTCAGCAGGCTCGTCCTCAATACAACAACAATCGTACAACGTGACCACCAGGGTTCGACCCTATACCAATGTTGTACGCAAAACTGTTGCCATTACTACGGGTCAAGGGGAACGTCCAAACCAGGGCTTCTCTTATAATCCCGGAAAATCTGCCCTTTTGGTTCAAAGCGAATTAGACTTGTCCTTACCATCAAGGAGGACCAGGGCATAACATAGAAAACTGTCTCAGCTTCAAATTTGATGTGCAAAAACTTGTTAGGAGCGGGGTCTTATCCTTCAAGGATACAAATCCAAATGTTCAGACGAACCCTTTGCCTTA
The DNA here is from genome assembly GCA_022829125.1 of Lathyrus tuberosus. Lineage (NCBI taxonomy): Eukaryota > Viridiplantae > Streptophyta > Magnoliopsida > Fabales > Fabaceae > Lathyrus > Lathyrus tuberosus. Next base: position 8,162,015 of record JALAZF010000031.1, read on the forward strand.
GTATGAGAAGCCTGCAGTAAATTTGATAGAGGGAGAATCTAACCACAACTATCAAATTCATGATGTACTCTTATTAAGGGCCAACCTGGTCAAGATGCATCGCAGAAAGAGCGGGTACGGACATATACCAGCTCACAATTATCACCAGTGTGATGTCTGCTCTAAAGACAATCAAGGATGTTCTGTGGTGCAATCAGCTCTACAGGAACAATTGGATCTTGGATGGATCCAAGAGCACCAAATTCGTGGGGTCAATATGACTTATACGAATTCCAACATCATTCAAAACCACGACATTCGTGCGATGAATATCAACTTGGTGGCAATGCACTTAAGGAAAAGCCAGTATCATAATCTGCTGCGGCACGATTACAATTCCTGTCTGACTTACTCGGTAAACAACCAGTGATGCTCTTTTATACAAGAGGCCCTCCAGCATCCGATGGATCTTGGATGGATCCAGGACTACCATGATAGAAATCCTTATCAAGTTAACATGATTCAAATCTTTGATATTCGTTTGATGAATACCATCTTGGTGGAGTTGCACACTACGTAAGTCCAGTTCGGTTTTATGACTTCACATGAGTACCAGAACTGTAAGGTGTGTCGGGAGAGCGACCAAGGATGTGTTCTCGTTCAAAGAACTTTGCAACACTTGTTAAACCATTGGTGGCTTCCGATCTATCTAGACGAAGACATGCAATAAGTCAGCATGATCAACGGAAACCCTACTAGACATCAAAGTCAGGATGTTCGATCAACAGAATTAGACCTAGTGAGGTTACACTGCATTCAAAATGGGCGTGGCCGGGTGCCACCACATAACTACGAGCGCTGTAGAGTCTGCTCGGAGAATAACCAAGGATGCTACCTCGTGCGAGCAACCCTTTAGAGTTAGTTTGACCGCAAAGAGATTCAACCGTGTCTAGGTTCTGGGTCAATCAACTTGATGCCCGACTATTTCGCTGATCAGATCAAAGATGTTGTCATAATCTCTGATCATGAGAGGACCAAAGATGTTTGTGCCATAATCCCTTTGCTTGACGAATCAAGAATTCCTTTGGACAATAGGAAAGTTCCCAACCAGGAACTGATTGAAATTACTTACAATGGTCAGAAAAATCAAAAGGCTCCTGTAGTTGTCTCTTTGCTGGGACCGGTACCGTACAAATCCGATAAGGCAATCCGTAACAAATACGGTGCAACAACAATTGAGAATGGAAAGGAAACTCCATTACCCTCCGTCGTGAACATTGCAGACATCATCGAGTGACACGGAGCAGTCGAATCTTCAACCGAGCAGTTGGAGAACCTAACAAAGAAGGGGAACCTCAAACCGTAATTCTCATTCAACCAATCAGGCCAACTAGTGATCCCTACCTTTCAAAGAACAATGATGAGATGTTGAAGCTCATCCAAAGGAGTGAATACAACATTGTTGATCAGCTGTTACAAACTCCTTAAAAAATCTCCGTGTTATATCTTTATTCAGTTCCGAAGCTCATAGAGAGGCTCTACAGAAAGTCTTAGAGCAAGCCTTTGTGGAACAAGATGTAACAATTAGGTAATTCGACAGCATCATCTCCAACATCACTTCCTGCAACAACTTGGGGTTTAGTGATGAGGAATTGCCAGAAGAAGGCAAAAGTCACAACATGGCGCTCAATATTACAGTTAACTGCTAGGACGATGCTTTAGCCAATGTACTGGTAGATATCGGGTCAGCTTTAAATGTCATGCCGAAGTCTACATTAATATGACTATCCTTTAAAGGATCTCTGATGAGGGGCAGTGAGGTCGTCCTCAAAGCATTTGACGGATCCCGAAAAACGGTTATCGGCGAAGTCGACCTTTCCATAACTATCTGTCCTCACACTTTCCAAGTCACTTTCCAGGTCATGGACATTCGAGCATTCTACAATTGTTTGTTGGGAAGACCTTGGATATACGAGGCTGGGGCAGTCACTTCGACACTTCACTAGAAGCTGAAGTTCATCAAGAACGACCAACTAGTCACAGTCTGTGGAGAACAAGCCTTGATCGTGAGTAACCTATCATCGTCCACTTGTGTAGAATCAAAGGAGGTTGTTGGAACTCAGTTCCAGGCACTGTCGGTGAGCAATCTGAATTAATCAGAAAGAGGAACCTCAACTTCCTCTTACAAAGATGCTCTCAAAGTGATCAAGAGTAACAATGCAAAAGGATGGGGACAGCTTGTCATTCCTACTGATAACAAAACAAAGAAGGGTCTTGGTTTTTCCTCAACCTGTACCCAGACTGCTACTAACGATGAAAGTTTTCATCCCATTCAGGACTTCTTCCATAGTGGAGGTTTCCTTCACCCAGTGTCTCAAGAAGTACATACCATCAACGAGGGAAATTCCTCCGATACAGATGAAGAGTGAAAGTCATATCTCAATGAGGACGGTTATATGTCTCAAGAAGAAGCACCTACGCCATTCTGTTTCCCCACACAGGGTCCAAGATATATACTAAGATCAGACGTCAAGATGATATACAGAGATTGTGATATGGAGGGATGCCGTGCTCCACCAAACGCATTAGAGGAGGACACTCTGATGAAAGACAACTTTGACCACGACTATTATGGCCCAATGGATGACCTGCCTATCTGGAAGCCGTACCCAGAAGACTCAGGGTAAAAGAGTCAGCCGAACGATGCTTATCAGCTGAGCATCATTGAAAAGAATACCTACGTTCCCACAGAATCATGGGATCATTACTCAGGGCATTCAGAAAATATCCAGTACGACAATGAATTTGCAAAGTTTACAGGACAATAATTCCTTAACTATGCTTTTCCTGAGGTCAACGTCATCGAAAGAGATGACTCCTCCAGTTCCAAAGAAGTATGGGACACCTTAGGACAACCAAGTGGCAAGCACGACTTTCTGGTCAAGTACACCGCTCCTGAAATCTCTCGTATTAGGCTCGAAGACATCCAGTGAACTGGATGGGGAGATTTACCTGAGAGCACAAACATTGTGCAAGATGCAACTGAAGAATCCTCCTACGACAACTCTGCCTGGGAGACAGATTCCAACGATCCTGCTCCACCAAAAATCAGCGTCATTTCTGAAGACAAGTGAAGAAAGAAGGTACCATACTTTGTGATTCACCGAGGAGTTCGCCGCCAATGGGTTGTTGTCAACGTTTTGAAAGTCGTTCATAAGTCTAAGTAATTGCCGTCTTTATCTTAACCTTTCACCCTGCCCAGGTGAAACAGATGTTTTGATAGGGCTCACTTTCTGTAAATGTCTCTCTTCGCTTTGCCCAAAGCGACAGATTTTTGTTTTATAGGGCTGTAGTTTCAAGAATCGACCTAATCATAAATAAAATAACGTCATTTTGTAATTTCCGCATTTATTGTTGTTTTATCTTTTCGCTTTTTCAGAAAATGGTAATCCTAAAAACAACTCAAATAATAAAAACAAGCATTTTTCAGAAAGTACACTACACACACTCTTGCATTCTCTCTATCTCTTCTAAAAACAAATCATCACGTCATGCAGATTGCTTGTTTTAAACCCCATTGAAACATACGATCCAATGCCTTCTCCCAACTTTGAATTCCCGATATTTAAGGTTGAAGAAGAAAATGTTGAAGAAATTCCAGAAGAGATCTCCCGATTACTCAGACAAGAGGAAAGCTCCATTGAACCTCACAAAGAGCCGTTGGAAATGGTCAACTTGGGTTTAGAAGAAGAGAGAAAAGAAGTCAAGATTGGGGCACTGCTCAGTCTGACTATCTAAGAAGGTTTGATAAAGCTTCTAAAAGAATTTCCCCATGCATTTGATTGTTCCTATCAGGATATGCCAGGGTTGGATACCAGCATCATGGAACATCATCTACTGTTAAGATCAGAATATCCACCGATAAAATAAAGACTGAGACGGACTCATCTAGACATAACCATCAAAATCAAGGAGGAAGTACAAAAACAGATTTACGCGGGTTTCCTCGCCACATCAGAATATTCTCAATGGCTAGCAAACATAGTGCCAGTTCTGAAAAAGGACGGAAAAGTCATAATGTGTGTAGACTACAAGGATCTGAACAAGGCCAGTCCAAAGGATGACTTTCCCTTACCACACATTGACATGCTGGTAGACAGTACAGCAAAGTTCAGAGTATTCTCCTTCATGGATGGATTCTCGGGCTATAATCAGATAAAAATGGTGCCGGAAGATATGGAGAAAACTTCGTTCATCACCCCATGGGGCACCTTTTGTTACAAGGTAATGCCATTCGGTTTGAAGAACGCCGGGGCAACCTATCAAAGGGCCATGACAACTTTGTTCCATGACATGATACACAAAGAAATAGAAGTGTATGTCAATGATATGATTGCCAAATCTAAAACAGAAGAGGAGTATGTGACCCACCTGTTAAAGCTATTTGAGAGGTTGAGAAAGTAAAAATTCCGCTTGAATCCCAATAAATGCACGTTTGGTGTTCGCTCAAGAAAACTGCTAGGGTTCATCGTCAGCCAGAAAGGAATTGAGGTTGATCCTGACAAGGTCAAGGCCATTCAAGAAATACCTTCTCCAAGGACTGAAAAACAAGTTAGGGGATTCCTGGGATGTTTGAATTACATTTCCAGATTTATATTCCTTATGACCGTGACATGCGCGCCAATTTTCAAATTACTTAAAAAGAATCAGGACTGCATATGGACAGAAGACTACCAAACCGCCTTCGACAATATCAAGGAATACCTGTTGAATCCACCAATTCTATCACCTCCAGTGGAAGGAAGACCACTGATCATCAATTTAATAGTCTTGGAAGACTCAATGGGTTGTGTACTTGGCCAACAGGACGAAACAAAATGGAAAGAATCTGCCATTTACTATTTGAGCAAGAAATTTACCGACTGCGAGACTCGGTACACTATGCTTGAGAAAACTTGCTGCGCTTTAGCTTGGGCAGCCAAACTTCTTCGCCAGTATATGATTTGCCACACTACTTAGTTAATCTCTGAAATGGATCCGATCAAGTACGTCTTTGAAAAGTCTGCTCTCACGGGAAGGATAGCCCGTTGGCAGATGTTGTTATTGGAATACGACATCGAGTACCATGCCCATAGAGCCATCAAAGGAAGTATTTTAGCCGATCATATGGCTCATCAACCGATTAACGATTTGGAATCAGTCGGATTTGACTTCCCAGGCGAAGATGTCATGTACTTGAAAATGAAAGATTGCGATGAACCGCTACCCAGTGAAGGGGCAGAACCAGGTTCCCAATGGGGACTTATCTTTGACGGAGTTGTCAATCATTATGGAAACAGAATTGGGGCAATCATTATAACACCTCAGGGTACCCACATTCCTTTCACCGCCCAACTGAAATTTAAGTGTACAAACAACGAGGCCGAATACGAAGCTTGTATCATGGGTCTTGAAGAAGCGATCGACTTAAGGGTCAAGAACTTGGATGTATATGGCGACTCAGCCCTGGTTATCAATCAGATCAAAGGAGATTAGAACACATGCCAATCAGGATTGATTCCTTACAAAGACTACGCGAGAAGGTTGTTACCATTCTTCAACAGAATCGAGTTTCATCACATCCCTCGTGAGGAGAATCACATGGCTGATGCATTAGCCACTATCTCTTCCATAATTAGTAAAGGTTAATGGAATGACGTACCTAAGATTGACATAATGCACCTTAAATGGCCCGCCTATATCTTCGCGATTGAATCAGTCATAGACGATAAACCTTGGTATCACGATATCAAATGCTTCCTTCAAAGACAAGAGTACCCACCTGGGGCATCCAGAAAAGACAAAAAGACCCTATGAAGATTGGCAGGCAGCTTCTTCCTGAGCAGTAATACACTCTATAAGAGAAACTTTGATATAGTCTTGCTCCGATGCGTAGACAGCCAAGAAGCAAACATGTTAATGAAAGAGATTCACGAAGGATCCTTTGGCACTCATGCCAATGGACACACAATGGCAAGAAAAATTCTAAGAGCAAGGTACTATTGGTTGACCATGGAATCCGACTGCTACAAGTACAGAGGAGATGTCATAAGTGTCAGATATACTCAGACAAGATCCATGTACCGCCAACGCATCTTAAAGTTCTTTCTTCCCCATGGCCTTTTCCATATAGGGAATCGACATGATTGGCATGATCGAACCCAAAGCTTCAAACGGACATCGGTTCATCTTGGTAGCCATTGACTACTTCACCAAGTGGGTCGAAGCAGTGTCATACGCCAATGTAACCCAACAAGTGGTGGTCCGATTTATCAAAAACAATATCATCTACCGTTATGGTGTTCCAGGCCAGATCATTACTGATAATGGATCCAACTTGAACAACAAGATGATTAAAGAGTTGTGTGCTGAGTTCAAGATCAAACATCATAACTCATCTCCCTACCGACCTAAGATGAACGGGACGGTAGAAGCGGCTAACAAGAACATCAATAAGATTGTTTAGAAGATGGTCGTAACCTACAAAGACTGGCATGAGATGCTACCCTTTTCTCTTCACAGTTATCATACATCAGTATGCACCTCAACAGGGGCAACCCCTTTCTCTCTAGTATATGGCATGGAGGCAGTGCTTCCCATAGAAGTAGAGATCCCATCAATCCGGGTATTGATGGAACCGAAGCTAACAGAAGCTGAATGGTGTCAAAGTCGGCATGAAAAACTGAATCTGATCGAAGAAAAATGAATAACGACACTATGCCACGGTCAGCTGTATCAGCAAAGAATGAAGAAGGCATTTGACAAAAAGGTCCGACCTCGCGTCTTCAGGGAAAGAGACCTTGTGCTCAAGAAGATACAATCATTTCTCACTGATCCTTGGGGCAAATAGACTCCAAATTATGACGACCCATATGTAGTCAAGAAAGCCTTCTTAGGCGGCGCCTTGAGACTCGTAACCATGGATGGAGAAGAACTTTCCTACCCCAAAAATGTTGATGTAGTCAAGAAATACTTCGCAAAATAAAAAAACCGTCTCGATGGATTGAAAACCCGAAAGGGCGGTCCAGGCAAAAATTAGAGACATAATAAAAATCATCCGGTGGATTGGAAACCACAAAGTACAATCCAGACAAAAATTAGGGATTCATGGCAAGTAACTACATCCAACAAATGAGCAAGTCCTCCAGCACCAGTAGTTCCATCCGTCAGGAAAACTTCAGTTAAGGTAATCTTCGACCGAAGCTCAGGATGTCCAGAATTCAAAGTTGGTAGAAGGATAACGGTCGTTATGCTTCAATGTAGCCCTTTTGTAGCGCGGTTTTTGTGGTTTCGAATCACTATCACTTTGGTACTACAGTTCTATTCATTTTTTATCTTGTGAAGCTGATTAAGGAAGGGAAATAGATGTCTCCAATTAACCCGGCTTGCATACTGAGTTTTAACATACGACTGTTGGTTTACAGATGCTATCAAAATAGTGGGTCTTTCCGAGGTTATTTTGCTTAAGAATACAGTGTCTTGACGGTTCATGAGGATTTTGGTAAGGTACTGGATCTGATGTTTTTGATGAGTATGCTCGCTAAGATTTCACAATCTTATGCCTACGTATTCCCGTTTAAATGAAATAGGGAAATCAGAGTGATCGTATCTCCTCCTATTCTATGGGAGGAAAGAGATGTTTTGGTGTCTTGTTCAAAGCCCAAGACATGAAGCTAAAGGTGATTTATATCTTGTTTAAAGCCCAAGATGTGAAGCTAAAGGGTTCTGACTGAGAGGGAATTTGTCATCTCTAAAGAGGAATTATTGATGTTTGTATGCTGTGAGCAAAGCATGATTTGATGCTAAAAGGTTGATTGACTCAACCGAGGATTTCTTTATACAAAGCCTAAGAGGAGGCTAGAAGTTTAAGTTTTTCGGGGAAAATGTTCTTTCTGTCTTGTACAAAACCCACGATTGAGGCTAAAAGGGTTCACTCAACAAGAGAGTGTTTTTATGTGTCTTGTACAAAGCCCAAGACGGAGGCTAAAAAGGTTTGACTCAACAAGAGAGTACTTTTATATGTCTTGTACAAAGCCCAAGACGGAGGCTGAAAAAGATATGATTGACTCAACAAGAGAATCTTTTATACTCAACAAGAGAGTGTTTTGCTGTGTCGTACGAAGCCCGAGATGGAGGCTAAAAGGGGATTAACTCAACAAGAGAGCCTTGAAAAAGTGAGTGACTCAACAAGAGAGTCTGAAAAGGTTAGCTCCGCTGGGAAGAATCTTTGTACAAAGCCCAAGAGGAGGCTGTCTTACTGCTGAGGGTTCTTGAGATCCCTAGGCAGGTTCAAGTAGAGAACTCTCAGGAGAGAGACTGGGTTTCTGCTAGAGATTGATCCAGAATGATCGGGGTTTCTTCTGATGTTTAGAAGGAACTTGAGAATGTCTTTGAGACTCAAGAGGATTTAGACTGTCCGAGTCTAATAGTATAAGCGAGTTTTATCTTTTGTACGATGCCCAAGAGGAGGCACGAGCATTAAGGGATGAGAATCAAACCTAAAATGGCCGGAGTTTTGACACTGGAAAGACTGCTCTAGCAAAGAATGACTAAGCTCTGTCTTATACGTTTAAGAGGTCATCAGGGTCCTTGTATTAAGCCCAAGAGAAAGCATGAGAACTTCTAAGAAGCCAAAGGGTCCTTGTACAACGCCCAAGAGGAGGCGGAGATGCTTTTAGGAAGCCTGTGGGTCCCCAAACCAAGAGAAGTTCAAGAAATGCAATTCACCGAGAAGAGATCATTCCAGGAAAGTTCGAGGATTTGGAAGAAACTCAAGAGATGCCATTCACGGAGAAAAGATTATCTCTGGGGAGTTAGAGTTTCTTTGACAATTTCTAAGGGTGACAGTCTGAGAAAAGGTTCACCAAGAATACTGCCTTTCTCTTTGTTCCATATTGTTTAACCCCAAGAGGAGGGAAGACTGTATCTGGAATCCTACAGGGGATCTAGTTTTGTTTGTATTTAAGAGTGACCAACAGGGCTTTACCTAATTCTAGACGTAGTTGCCGGGGAAAACTCTAAATAACTATACTAGTATTACACAGTGGATATGTGACAGGTATATAAAAGGACGTGAAAGAAGACATATAGTGAAATAGCCCCACAATACAGTTATATACATATGAAAGCGGTAAAGGAAAGCGAATAAACACTTACCCGTTGTAGAGCTTCCATGCTGTGTTGTTAGTTGTTCAACAAAGAAATTAAAGAAAGTTTTGATAACAACATGAATTCAAAATCAAAGGAGAAAGTGTTTTGAAAAGATTGTTGGGGCTTACAGCTCAAGGAGAGGCTCAAGGTTTTATCAATGATTGCACTGTTGTTTTGAATTTGTACAGGGACTTATACAAGTGACTGAGGCCCAAAAAGGTTTTCTATACAAAGGGATGGGTCTTACACTCTCTTATGAGGCCCAAAAGGTGTTTTAAAGAAAAGAAATGGGACTTACAACACGAGGGTAGGCCCAAGGTTATTTTTGAACTGGCGATCGCACCGAGGTTTTTTCTGAAATGTGTTGGGACTTATACAATGTTTGAGGCCCAAAGAGGTTTTGGGTAAAAAAAGGATTGGGGCTTACACTATATTAGAGGCCCAAAGTGATTTTAAGAAAAAATAATGGGATTTATAGCTCGAGGAGAGGCCCAGTTGGTTTTTTTGAAAACGGCGATCGTGCCGGAATTTCTGATGGTATCGGGACTTATACAATACACTGAGGCCCAAAAAGGTTTATTTACAAAGGGATGGGACTTACACTCTACCAAGAGGCCCAAAAGTGTTTTTGAAAAAGATTTGTTTAGGGTGATTAAGATCAAAACCCTAAATTTATTTCAAAATGTATTTTAATTAAATAAAAATGCAATTAAAATAATTAAAATTATCAAACATGTGTGCAAAACAAGTTGTGATCTTGGATTAATGTTTGAAAAATCATGTTTATATCCACAAAATGATTGGAAACTAATTAAAATTGGAAAATCAAGGAGGAAAAAATATTTTAAATATTAAAAACAAATAAAAGATTAATTCTTTGCAAAAATATCAAGTATATGAAATAAATAATATTTTTGGGAATTTTTGGCAGAATAAAATATTTTAACATTTTTTTGAATTATTAAAAGAAGAATCAACTCAAAATTATTAAAAACCAGAGAGAAATTAATTTTTGAATCAATTAAATAAAATCACAAAAATTCAAATATTTGAAAATTCAAAAGAGGGCGCCAAGAACACCAAGTTCTTGCCCGCGCCCTCTGTTTTGCCCAGATTTGCGTTTTCTATCCAATCTCACTAAATACTTGATGAAATCACACAATCCACATATCAATCTGCTCGTTTTCACCTCACGATCATGTCTATGGTCTTTAATTTTATTTATTTTAAGCATGGAATAAGAAATCAAGACATAACCTCAAGAACCCTAAAATTTGCATGAAGGCTGAGAATTTTTATACATGATTCAAACAAAGCAATTAATTGAGGGGAAACATTTTATGCATGATTATGAACATTTAGCAAAAGTATTGTGCGAGGAAATATGCATAGATTAAGAGATGACCAAGTTTAGGCTTACTTGAAGGTCGTGGCAGCAAGAGCAATGTGATTTTTGAGTTGGAGGTGTTACAGATGAGTTGTGATGATCTGAACAACTTCCCTACACCATGTGGAGTGTGTTTGAATGCTTGGACTTGATTGAATTGAGCTGGATCACTTCATGGCATCTCAACTGCAACATGATTGAAAACATGAGCAACTGGCTGGTGATTCTGAGAAATCAGTGTTACAGTTGTGTGTTTAGTGTTTGATCAGCTCACATATGATGTTTATAAGGTGTGTGTGTGATTGGTTTGGTTGGAATTGCTCTCTACTGAAAAATTCGATAGTGACTTGCTAAGAAAGGCATTTTGAAGAGTGAGAAGATGATCTTGAGAAAGGCAAGTGTTGTAGGCCTTTGGTATACTTAAACTGAGCATAAATGAGCTTTATTTATAGTAGAGCAAGTTTTTTTGCAAGCAATAGTGAATGGCAACTGCTGCAGAGGTTTGGCAAATGATGATCAATAGGAATCCAAGTCTCCTCTAGCCATTGACTAGAGGTTAGAGTACAAGCCTTTGGTTCCCTAGTTCTGAGATCATCCTTGACTCATTCAGTTGGAAAAGGCTTAGTTCATGCCACCTTGGTGCATCCATTGAATGCTCCAAAATAAAAATTGGAGTCTTGTCCCCTTTTTAGGGTTTTTTAGGTTTGGCATGCTACTTTTAGTTCCAAAGACTTGGGAGGCTTATGGATCAGTGTTTGTTCCTCCTTGGTCTCCCCCTGAGGTGTTCAGATGGATAGACTTATTTGTCATTTGAACAAATTGCCCAAATCCGTCAAAATGCACAAATCTGCCTTGTTATGACAGTTGCAGCAAGGCATATTGCCACTGTCATAACATCTTGTTCAGATGGGGTTTCATGGAGTTCTTGGCCATTTTGGAAATCTCTCATATGATACAACATATGTGTGATCATAGTTTGTTTTGATACTTTTTGGATCCAAGTGAAAAATGCCCTTACATTTTGGAAAAAGTGAAACAGATTATGACTTAGTGAAAATTTCACTAAGTGTTGAAAAAAAAGTTACATTTCATGTTTTTAGCCATTTTGATCTAACCATAACTCAAAATCCATGATGAATTGGAATGAGGTGTAGTTGACACTTTTAAATTATGCCATGAGAGCTACAAATCCATCTTTGGATCAGCCAAAATGGTTGCTTGGATCACAAGTTATGATCCTTGGAAGTTGGTACCCTAGCCACTTTGTTCCATAACTTAGAAAATTTCTAAGTTTTTTATTGTTACCCCTTTTACAAGTTATCCCACTTTTCTTGATTTTTCTTGATGAATGATGATCCCAATCACACATTAACATCATTTTAGGGTTAGGGAACCATAATTGATCAAGAAATTAAAAAGTCAAACTTTGACTTTTGGGCACAGTTGACTTTTTATCAAATGAATTCCAAACTGTGCGATCCTCTATGAAATCAAGTCCTTGACCTAAATCAAACGTGATGGATTGATTTCATAGGTGTTATAGCGTGTATTGAATCATGTCCCAAGGTTTGGGAGCATGTCCTGGTCAAAAGTCAAAGGCACAATTGAGTTTTTCCTAGAAACCTTAAATGCGGTCTTGATGAAATTGAAACTTATGGATAAAACTTCTTGCGCCAATCCATTGTTGTAAATGGATCAATGTAGTTTATTAGAGACCCTCAAATCATGCCTTGAGGTCTTGGTTCATGTTTTGTCCCAAAAGTTAACTTAGGAGTGAATTAGGTCAAGAAACCCTAATTCCTGATTTTTGGTGTATGCATCCCCTGAGATTAAATTGACTTGATGATTGAGTTCATGAGGTCCCTTAGAGTATCTTGGGTTATTCTTTGAAGCATTGGCTCATTCCCAGATGAATATTTTCATCTGGAGGCCTTAGTCAACCAAAACCCTAATTTGGTGACACTGGCGATCTTGAGGCTTGATCCACCTGGAATGTTGCAACTTTATGCTTGATTCTTGATGTGGGAGTCCAATTGATCCTTTATAGGTGTTTGAGAGGTTAGACATATTAAAGATCATGTCCTTTCTTGATTGATCCTTTGTCTAAGAGCTCTAATAGGGCTTAAAACCCTAACCTTTGATTGTAGAGAATGCCTAATAATTCCTGAGGAGATTGATGAGGCATAAAAGTACATCCATATTGTGGTGGTGATTTTCACAATGATGGGAAATCTTAGTGGTCAAAATTTGGGGTATGACAGATGCACTTATTTAATCTTCTTGGACCCGAAGGTGTGAATGGCGAATGTATTCGGGCATTCGGGGTGCAAGAGGATTAAATATCAGAATACCCGAAATTTTGATGGTGGTTGTGAATGGAACCTTGCTCATCCATCCTCTTTCGCTAAGCAATGATGCTTAGAAAAGGTAGAAACTTCCCCTCGATCCTGGTCTTCAGCCAAGGAACTGGTCTCAATTTCTGAAATAAACTTCCCCTCGATCCTGGTTTCCTACCAGGGAATTGGACTCAGTTTCTGAAATAAACTTCCCCTAGATCCTGGTTTCCTACCAAGGAACTGGTCTTAGTTTCTAAAATAAACTTGCCCTCGATCTTGGTTTCCTACCAGGGAACTGGTCTTAGTTTCTGAAATAAACTTCCCCTTGATCCTGGTTTCCTACCGAGGAACTGGTCTAGGTTTCTTTGAAATAAACTTCCCCTCGATCCTGGTTTCCTACCAAGGAACTGGTCTAGGTTTCTTTTGTCAATAAACTTTCTTGACAAGGGACGCTATTTGTAGCGGTTTTCCTCAAACTTCTCGCCGAATTTTCCTGGGGAGATGCCATTTGACGGAAAAAGCTTTTGATGTCAGACCTGCTGGGGAACCCATCTGTCTGAGCTGTAGAGGTACACAAAATTCTATGTTGGGGATGCCATTTGTCGACTCTACTGGGGAAAATGAGTCTCTTGAGAGACTGCTTCTGCTTGGGGATATTACATCATACTTTTCTCGAGGTTTTCTCAGAGAAATGCCATACGATGTACCCCAATTTTGAGGTACTGATGACTTCATCAACATTGACTTTCTGAAGAGAAAAACCAATGTGTTGCTGAGAGTCTTTATTTGCGAGGCTTTTTATGGGGATTTTCCTTAATCCGGGAAAGCAAAGACATCATCTTCAATGGTGAAGAGTGACGCTTGTTGAAGGTTTTCTTGTTTCTCAGAGGTTTAAGTTATCAAAGTGGTCAAGGACCAACTCTAATCCAGAGATAAACTGGAGAGAGATTGCTTAGATGATTCACTTCCTGACGAGGAAAGAACCGACAACTCGATTGAGAAGACTTTTATCACTATGGGATAAGACCGACCAGAGTGATAGTGATGCAATATGAATATGAATATGAAGCAATAATGTATGATTTATGTATGTTTATGCTGACAAAACTGACATGACATATAAACTAATAGATGAACACGACTGGATACTCGGCCACTGCGGGGGATGAAAAGTATCACTGGTTCAAAATAGCAATCCTGCCTTGCTTAGGAGAGATAGCCCCCGTGGGGAACAACGTTGGTCGAGCTTAGGAGGTAAGAACACTGCCAGGGGTGTCAGACGGAATATTCGCATCTGACACAGCTGATCCTTAATTCAGGTGCACTGGTTTAGAAGGAGTACTTTGATTCTGCACTTTGAGGTTTGATTACTTCTGGAGAAGCGATCAATGTTCTTTCGATGCTCAACAGTCAAAAGAAATTGCCATCTTTATTTTAAAAGCAGAAAAAGTTTAACAAGTAAATTCATTTTTGTTTTATTTCAATAATCGTTAATCATGTTAAAACATCGTTCTGTAAAGCTAAAACAAATAAGAATTGCAAATAAAAGCACGAGGGCTCAAATTTTATTGACAGGATGGAAATCAGCCCAAATGCGTGATTCCATAAAGTATTTACAAAGTTAGAAAATGGTAATTTACGGGAAAAGGGATACGTTGAAACATAACGACCGTTATCCTTCTACCAACTTTGAATTCTGGGCACCCTGAGCTTCCGTCGAAGATGACCTTGACTGGAGTTTTCCTGACGGATGGCGTGACTTATGTTGAGGGATTCGCTCCTTTGTTGGACGTAGTTACTTGCCATTAATCCCTAACTTTTGCCTGGATTGTACTTTGAGATTTCTAATCCACCGGGATGATTTTTTATTATGTCTCTAATTTTTTCCTGGTCCGCCCTTTCGGGTTTTCAATCCACCGAGACGTTTTTTTTATTTAGGCGAAGTATTTATTGACTACGTCAACATTTGTGGGGTAGGAAAATTCTTATCCATCGATGGTTACGAGTCTCAAGGCACCGCCTGAGAAGGGTTTCTTGACCACATAAGGGCCGTCATATTTCGGGGTCCATTTGCCCCGAGGATCAGTGAGAAATGATTGTATCTTCTTGAGTACAAGGTCTCCTGTCCTGAAGACGCGAGGTCGGACCTTTTTGTCAAACGCCTTCTTCATCCTTTGCTGATACAACTGACCATGGCATAGTGCCGTCATCCATTTTTCTTCGATCTGATTCAATTCATCGTGTCGACTTTGACACCACTTAGCCTCTGTGAGCTTGGCTTCCATCAATACCCGGATTGATGGGATCTCTACCTCTATGGGGAACACTGCCTCCATGCCATATACTAGAGAGGAAAGAGTTACCCCTGTTGAAGTATGGACAGATGTGCGATAACCGCGCAGAGCAAAGGGTAACATCTCGTGCCAGTCTTTATAGGTTATGACCATCTTCTGAACGATCTTCTTGATGTTCTTGTTAGCCGCTTCTACCGCTCCGTTCATCTTGGGTCGGCAGGGAGATGAGTTATGGTGTTCGATCTTGAACTCAGTACATAGCTCTTTCATCATCTTGTTGTTCAGGTTAGATCCATTATCCATAACGAAAAATGAGATTATTTTTTATAAAGCGGACCTCGACTTGTCAGGTCACATTGGCGTATGACGCTGCTTCGACCCATTTGGTGAAGTAGTCAATGGCTACTAGGATGAACCGATGTCCGTTTAAAGCCTTGGGTTCGATCATGCCAATCATGTCAATTCCCCATATGGAAAAAGCCATGGGGAAGAGAGAACTTTGAGATACGTTGGCGGTACATGGATTTTGTCTGAGTATATCTGACACTTGTGATACCCCCTCGTGTACTTGTAGCAATCGAATTCCTTTGTCAACCAATAATATCCTGCTCTCGAAATTTTTCTTTCCATTGTGTGTCCATTGGCATGAGTGCCAAAGGATCCTTCGTGAATCTATTTTATCAGAATGTTTGCTTCTGGCCAATCTACGCATCGGAGCAAGACCATGTCAAAGTTTCTCTTGTAAAGTGTATCTCCGCTTAGAAAGAAACTGCCAGCCAGCCTTCTGAGGGTCTTTCTATCTTTTCTGGATGCCCCAGGTTGGTACGCTTGTTTCTAAAGGAAGCATTTGATATCGTGATACCAAGGTTTGTCATCTATGATTGCTTCAATTGTGAAAATATAAGCGGGCCATTCAAGGCGCATTATGTCGATCTTAGGTAAGTCGTTCCATTGACCTACACTAATCATGGAAGAGAGAGTGGCTAATGCATCAACCATGTGATTCTCTTCACGAGGGATATTATGAAACTCGACTCTATTGAAGAATGGTAACAACCTTCTCGTGTAGTCTCTGTAAGGGATCAGCCCGGACTGGTATATGTTCTAATCTCCTTTAATCTGATTAATAACCAGGACTGAGTCGCCATATACATCCAAGTTCTTAATTCTTAAGTCGATCGCTTCTTCGAGACCCATGATACAAGCTTTGTATTCGGCCTCGTTGTTTGTGCACTTGAATGTCAGTCTGGTAGTGAAAGGAATATGGGTATCCTGAGGTATTACGATGATTGCCCCAATTCCGTTTCCATAATGATTGACTGCTCCATCAAAGATTAGTCCCCATTGGGAACCTGGTTCTGGCCCTTAACTTGGTAGCGGTTCATCGCAATCTTTCATTTTTAAATACATGACATCTTCATCTGGGAAGTCAAATCCGACTGATTCTTGATTGTCAATCAGTTGATGAGCCAAATGATCGGCTAAAACACTGTCTTTAACGGCTTTCTGAACATGGTATTCTATGTCATAGTCTGATAGCAACATCTGCCAACGGGTTATCCTTCCCGTGAGAGCAGGCTTTTCAAATACATACTTGATTGGATCCATTTCTGAACCAAGTAGTGTGACAAATCATGTACTGGCGAAGACGTTTGGCTGCCCAAGTCAGAGCATAACAAGTTTTCTCAAGCATAGTGTACCGAGTTTCACAGTCGGTGAATTTCTTGCTCAAATAGTAAATGGCCGGTTCTTTTCTTTTTGTTTCGTCTTGTTGGCCAAGTATACAACTCATGGAGTCTTCCAAGACTGTTAAGTATATGATCAACGGTCTTCCCTCTATTAAGGGTGATAGAGTCGGTGGGTTCAACAGGTATTCCTTGATATTGTCGAAGGCAGTTTGGCAGTCTTCTTTCCAAACGCATTCCTGATTCTTTTTTAGTAATTTGAAGATTGGCGCACATGTCATGGTCATGAGGAATATAAATCTGGAAATGTAATTCAGACGTCCCAAGAATCCCCTGACTTGTTTTTCAGTCTTTGGAGAAGGCATTTCTTGAATGGCCTTGACCTTGTCAGGATTAACCTCAATTCCTTTCTGGCTGACGATGAACCCTAGCAATTTCCCTAAACAGACACCGAATGTGCATTTGTTGGGATTCAAACGGAGTTTGTACTTTCTCAATCGCTCGAATAACTTTGACAGGTGGGTCACATGCTCCTCTTCTGTTTTAGATTTTACAATCATATCATCGACATATACCTCGATTTCTTTGTGTATCATGTCATGAAACAGAGTAGTCATGGCCCGTTGATAGGTTGCCCTGGCATTCTTTAAACTGAACGGCATTACCTTGTAACAAAAGGTGCCCCATGGGGTGATGAATGAAGTTTTCTCCATGTCTTTCAGCGCCATTTTTATCTGATTATAGCCTGAGAATCCATCCATGAAGGAGAAAACTTTTAATTTTGATGTACTGTCTACCAGCATGTCGATGTGTGGTAAGGGAAAGTCGTCCTTTGGCCTTGCCTTATTCAGATCCCTGTAGTCTACACACATCCTGACCTTTCCGTCCATTTTCAGAACTGGTACTATGTTGGCTAACCATTGAGGATACTCTGATGTGGCGAGGAAACCCGCGTCAATCTGTTTTTGTACTTCCTCTTTGATTTTGATGGCCATGTCTGGATGAGTCTGTCTCAACCTTTGTTTTACTGGCGGACATTCTGATTTCAACGGTAGATGATGTTCCACGATACTGGTATCTAACCCTAGCATATTCTGATAGGACCAAGCGAATACATCGGGAAACTCTTTGAGAAGCTTTATCAAATCTTGTTTGACAGTCGGACTGAGTAGTGCCCCAATCTTGACCTCTTTTCTCTCTTTTTCTGAACCCAAGTTGACCGTTTCCAAGGGCTCTTTGTGAGGCTCAATAGACCTTTCCTCCTGTCTGAGTAATCGGGAGATCTCTTCTGGAATTTCTTCGTCATTTTCTTCTCCAGCTTCAAATACCGGGAATTCAAAGTTGGGAGAAGGCATTGGATCATATGTTTCAATGGGGTTGAAAACAAGCAATCTGCATGACGTGATGATTGTTTTTAGAAGAGATAGAGAGAATACAAGAGTGCGTGCAGTATATTTTCTGAAAAATACTTGTTTTTATTATTTGAGTTGTTTTTCGGATTACCATTTTCTGAAAAAGCGAAAAGAGAAACAGCAATAAATGCGGAAATTACAGAATGACGTTATTTTATTTATGATTTTTTCGATTCTTGAAACTACAGCCCTATAAAACAAAACTCTGTCGCTTTGGGCGAAGCGAAGAGGTACATATATAGAAAGTGAGCCCTATCAAAACATCTATTTCACCTGGGCAGGGCGAAAGGTTAAGACAAAGACGACAATTACTTTGACTTATGAACGATCTTCGGGACATCGACAGCAATCCATTGGCGGCGAACTCCTCGGTGAATCACAAAGTCTGGCACCTTCTTTCTTGATTTGTCTTCAGAAATGACGCTGATTTCTGGCGGAGCCGGATCATTGGAATCAGTCTCCTAGGCAGAGTTGTCGTAGGAGGATTCTTCAGCTGTATCTTGCGCGATGTTTGCGCTCTCAGGTATATCTCCCCATCCAGTTGGCTTTATATCTTCGAGCCTAATGCGAGAGCTTTTCGGAGCGGTATACCTAACCATGAAGTCGTATTTGCCACTTGATTGTCCCAGGGTCCCACACTTCTTTGGAACTGGAGGAGTCATTTCTTTCAATGACGTTGACCTCGGGAAAGGCATAGTTGATGAATTCTAGTCCTGCAAACTTTGCAAATTCATCGTCGTGCTGGGCATTTTTGGAATTCCCTGAGTGTTGATCCCATGACATGGTGGGGACGCAGGTATTCTTTTCAAGGATGCTCAACTGATTTTCATTGTTCGGTTGATTTTCTTGCCCTGAGTCTCCTGGGTACGGCTGCCACATTGGCAGGCCATCCATCGGGCCATAGTAGTCAAAGTTATCTCTCATCAGAGTATCCTCCTCTAATGAGTTCGGTGGAGCACGGCAACCTTCCGGATCACAATCTCCGTAGATCATTTTGATGTCTGATCTTGGTATATATCTCGGACCCTGCGTGGGGAAACAGAATGGAGTATGCGTTTCGTCCTGAGACATATAACCGTCCTCGTTGAGATAGGACTTCCATTCTTCCTTTGTATCAGAGGAATCTCCTTCGTTGATAGTATGCACTTCTTGAGACACTGGGTGTAGGAAACCTCCACTATGGAAGAAGTTATGAATGGGATGAGGATTGTCATCGTTAGTAGCTGTCCAGGTACAGGTTGCAGAAAAACCAAGACCCTTTTTTGTTTTATTGTCAGTAGGAAGGACAAGTTGTCCCCATCCCATTGTATGGTTGCTCTTGATTGCTTTGAGAGCATCTTTGTAAGAGGAAATCAAGGTTCCTCTTTCTGATTGTTCGTCATTGCTCACCGAAAGTGCTTGGAATTGGGTTCCAATTACCTCCTTGGTTCTACACAAGTGGATGACGATAAGTTACTCACGATCAAGGCTTGTTCTTCGCAGACCGTGACGAGTTGGTCATTCTTGACAATCTTTAGCTTCTGGTGAAGTGTCGAAGTGACCGCCTCAGCCTCGTGTATCCAAGGTCTTCCTAACAAGCAACTGTATGTTGCCCAGATGTCCAACACCTGGAAAGTGACTTGGAAGGTGTGAGGACCATAGTTATGGGAAGGTCGACTTCGCTGATAATTGTTTTTTGGGATCCGTCAAATGCTTTGACGGTGACCTCACTAGCTCTCATCGGAGATCCTCGATATGATAATCACATCAATGTAGATTTTGGAATCACATTTAGATCTAATCCGGTGTCTACCAGTACGCTGGCTAATGCATCGTCCTGGCAGTTGACTATAATATTGAGTGCCATGTTGTGACGATGGCCCTCTTCCGACAGTTCCTCATCACTGAATCCCAAGTTGTTGCAGGAAGTGATGTTGGAGATGATGTTGTCGAATTGTCGTATTGTTACATCTTGTTCCATAAAGGCCTATTCTAAGACTTTTCGTAGAGCCTCTCTGTGGGCTTCGGAACTGAGTAAAAGAGATAGCACCGATATTTTTGAAGGAGTTTGCAATTGTTCATCAACAATGTTGTATTCACTCCTTTAGATGAGCTTCAGCATCTCATCGTTGTTCTTTGAAAGGTCGGGATCATTGGATTGACTGACTGGTTGAATGGGAATTCCGGTATAAGGTTCCCCTTCTGTGTTTGGTTCTCCAACTCCTCGGTTGAAGATTCGACAGCTTTGTGTTACTCGACTAATGTCTGTAATATTCACGACGAAGGGTAATGGAGTTTCCTTTCTATTCTCAATTGTTGTGGCACCGTATTTGTAAGGGATAACCTTAGTTGATTCTTACGGTAGTGGTCCCGGCAGATAGATAACTACAGGAGCCTTTTAATTCTTCTGACCATTGTAAGTAATTTCAATCAGTTCCTAGTTGGGAACTTTTCTACTGTCCAAAGGAATTATGGATTCGTCAAGCAGAGGAATAATGGCACAAACATCATTGGTCCTCTTATGATCAGAGATTACGACAACATCCTTGATTTGATCGGCGAAATATTCTGGCGTCCAGTTGATTGACCCAGAATTTGGACACGGTCGAATCTCCTTGCGGTCCAACTGTCCTTGAAGAGCTGCTCGCACGAGGTAGCATCCTTGATTATCTTCCGAGAAAACTCTACAGTGTTCATAGTTGTGCGGTGGCACCTGGCCACGTCCGCTTTGAATGCATTATAACCTCACTAGGTTTGTTTCCATGGATTGAACATCCTGACTTTGATGCCTAGTAGGGTTCCCATTTGTCACACTGATTTGTTGCGTGTCTTCATCTAAATAGATCGGAAGACAATAATGGTTTAACAAGTATTGCAAAGTTCGTTGAACGAGAGCACATCCTTGGTCATTCTCACGGCATACTTTATAGCTCAGATAATCATGGGAAGCGAGAAAACCGAGTTGGACATGCTTGGCGTGTAACTCCACCAAGCTGGTATTCATCAAACGAATATCTAAGATTTGAATCATGTTGACTTGATAAGGATTGCTATCATGGTAGTCCTGGATGTATCCAAGATCCATCTGATGCTGGAGGGTCTCTTGTACAAAAGAGCATCCCTGTTTGTTTACCAAGCAAATCAGACAGGAATCGTAGTCGTTCCACGGCAGGTTATGATATCGGCTTTTCCTTGAGTGCATTATCACTAAGTTGATATTCATCGCACGGATGTCGTGGTTTTGAATTATGTTGGAATTCGTATAAGTTATGTTAACTCCCCGAACTCGATGCTCTTGGATCCATCCGAGATCCAATTGTTCCTGTAGAGCTGATTACACCATAGAACATCCTTGATTATTTTTGGAGCAGATATCACACTGGTGATAATTATGAGGTGGCACATGGCCGTATATGCTCTGTCTACAATGCATCTTGACCAGGTTAGCCCTCAATAAGAGTACATCATGAATTTGATAGCTGCTGTTAGACTCTCCTTCTATCAAATTCACCACAGCCTTTTCGTGTTGAGGCAACAGGTTCGTGAGAACATTAGGATTTATATCCTTGAAGGATAAGACCCCGCTCATAACAAGCTTTTGCACATCAGATTTGAAACTGAGACAGTTTTCGATGTTATGCCCTGGTCCTCCTTGATGGTAAGGACAAGTCTGGTCCGCTTTGAACCAAAAAGGTGGATTTTCCGATATTGTAAGAGGAGACCTGGTCTGGACGTGCCCCTTGACCAGTAGTAATGGAAACAATCTTGCGTACAACATGGGTATAGGATCAAACCCTGGTGGTTGCGTCGTACGGTTGTTGTTGTACGGAGGACGAGCCTGCTGAAGAGGCTGTTGTGTCCTTTGCTAATATTGTTGTTGATTCAGTTGGCTTTGAGCAACCTGAGGTTGATACGTAGGTACAGGCGCAAGGTTGATAGCAGGAGTTACAGCTGCTACTGGTTGGTATCGTCACCTTGCCTTTTCGAGAGAGATATTGCCAATATCTTGCTCTTTTTTCTTAGGGAGAGCACTACCGTATCGTTTTGTAGTGCTTGATGATCCAGCATCTTTAACTAAACGTCCTTCCCGGACTGCTTCCTCGAGACGAACTCCTATACCTACCATTTCAGTAAAGTCACTGGGCGCACTGGCGACCATTCGGTTGTAGTAGAATGAGCTCAAGGTCTTTAAGAAGATCTTTGTCATCTCTTTTTCCTCAAGAGGTAGGCTGATCTGGGCGGCAATCTCATGCCATCTCTGAGCGTACTCCTTAAAGGTTTCCTTGTCCTTTTGTGACATGGCTCTGAGTTGATCTCTATCCGATGCCATGTCCAGGTTATACTTATATTGTTGAACGAAAGCAGCGCCTAGATCTCTAAAAGTGCCTATCTTAGTGCGGTTTAAACCCATGTACCATTTGAGTGCGGCACCGGTTAAACTATCCTGAAAATAGTGAATCAGTAGCTCCTGGTTCTTTGTCTGAGTCGACATTCGCCGAGCGTACATCACCAAATGGCTTTGAGGGCAAGAGTTACCCTTGTACTTTTCAAATTTGGGTACTTTGAACTTGGGTGGAACTTTCACATTGGGGACCAAACAAAGGTCTGCGGCGTCCTTTCCAAATAAATCATGACCATGGAGGGCTTGCAGCTCTTTCTGCATTTCCAGGAACTGTTCCTGGAACCCATT
Source organism: Lathyrus tuberosus (assembly GCA_022829125.1). Classification (NCBI taxonomy): domain Eukaryota; kingdom Viridiplantae; phylum Streptophyta; class Magnoliopsida; order Fabales; family Fabaceae; genus Lathyrus; species Lathyrus tuberosus. Next base: position 8,184,966 of record JALAZF010000031.1, read on the forward strand.
CATTTTCTCGTCCATACTTTCGTTTCCACCAGAAGGTATCCGGGGAATCTGTCCTTCCGGGACAGTGTGTACCCCGGGTGGTGGTATAGTCATCATGGCAGTGACTCTAGATACCTCATTCTCCCAAAGTTTGTAACCTTCAGGAGTTACTGCCATGCCCCTAGCATCTTCGTTTTCCCGAAGTTTGTAACCTTCAGGCCCAGCGATTCCTATTGCAGTTCCCGGATCCTCCGTGATCGGTGGAATTATCCTTTCGAGATATAGTTGAGTGGCATGCCCCAGGGACGATCTTTCGGCATTTTATACCTAGGATCATACTTTTCCACTATGGGCGTTGATGTGATCTCTGAGATCATAGTCCTTTGTTGTTACATCTAAGCTTCTGCTAGAGCTTGCATGTCGTTATGAAGCTTTCTCAGATCCTCTTTCAGAGTGTCGGTCTCTTCCCCCAACTCTATGTTATCTTCCTCAAGATCATCCATCTTTTTTTGAATGTTGGCCAGAGTATTGTACGAATGAGATAGTTTGACTCTAGAATCGAGACGTAAACGTGAGATTCGAAGGTAAGAAGAATGCGTTATGTGAGAATGATGAATGATATGCAATGATTATATTAATTATTTTTTATTTAATCAAAATAAACTTCGACAATTAGATTGCAAATATCAAACAGTGGGGAAGACCCCGTTTTATTGAATTCAAAGATTGCGGAAATAGAAATACAGTATTTTACATAGTGCTGTAAAAGGAAATCTAAACTTATGGGTCAGGAGTCCTCTCTGAGGGGAGCTCAGGTGCAGGTTCTGGTATTTTCCTTTTCTTTGACCGGGGCTCTTGAGCCGTTGTCGGGTTGTCATTCCTTTGCCAAGTGAAAGGAGCGAGCAAATTCCTTTGGTCTTGTTGAATCTCTACAGCATGTTGCTCTAAAATCTCAATCAGAGCATCTTTATCCTTCAGTAGTTGCTGTATTTTCTTACGCTCCACATTGAGAATATGGTACATGTTCTTCCAAGACCTTTTCTCCTGTTGAACTTTGTTGAGAGTCACCTGAAGTCTTTCCGTATCAGACATAAAGTAAAGGATAGGGTCCCTTAACAGAAGAACTTCCTGACGAGGGTAAGGCATCCTCAGCTTGAGAGCTCTAGTTTGTACCCAGTGGAGATAAGGTTCTACTGAGACACAGTATGGTTTTCCTAGAGACTATTTTCCCTTCCTATGAACGTGTTTCCAGGCATGCACTATTTCTGTCTTTAGTGCCCTATCATTTTCTCCTTCCTTGAAGAAAAGACCTTCCAGATGAGCATTACGCGGGATATGCCTCATTGGGTATCCGAATTGACGTCGAACTAAAACTGGATGATAATTAATTCCTCCTTTAGTTCCAATGAGGGGTACATTAGGGAAATTTCCACAACGGCCAATGATTCTGATCCCGTCGTAGATTCGATTGTACCAATCGATGTCAGAGTTGGTAAGAAACATGATTCTCTACGACCAACGTAAAGTATTCTTTTGATCCCAAAATGCAGCAGACTTTGGCAAATGAGAAATGAACCATTTGTATAGCAGGGGTACACAACATGTGATCATTCCTCCATTGTACAAATTCCTTAAGTGTACAGAATGATACGCATCAACGAGCAGGGTCGGCACAGGGTTTCCAATTATAAAAATCTTAATGCCATTGATATCAACGAAGTTATCAATGTTGGGAAATAGAAATAACCTACAGGTAAGCAAGACAAAGATGCTTTTGAAAGCGGCCACGTTCCCTATACTAGCAAAGTACAGAGCTTTCTTTACCAATAACTGGGCTGGCATACCCTGGATACCACCCTTAATGGTCATGTGAGTCCTGACTTCTGACTCGTCCAAATAGATTTCCCTTGCAATGGTTTGATCCTTTGGAATTTCTTCCAGTCCAGAAAAGGGAGCTTGGTCAGTAATGGGTAAATCAGTCAGGTGAGAGTACTCCTCCAGTGTTGGTGCTAGCTGATAATCTAGGAATGTAAAACAGTGATAGACTGGATCGTAGAACTGAATGAGCATAGCTAGGACTCCTTCAATTACATGGACCCTTAACAGAGATAGCAGACCTCCGTACTTAGCTCTGAAAGTATCAGTGTTGGTGATCATTCATGCCAACCCTCTCAAATCCTCTAGTTTTGGAACTTTGAAAGTATACTTGTGAGTCTTCCTTCTACCGAAGTCCATTAGCGCAATCTTTTTCTCTGATATTTGCAATCATTGTCTTAGTTTAATTTGAAAAAGAGAGGCTAGAAGAGAAGATTTTCTTCGTTTAATGTTTTTTAAATGAATGCATGAATGCATCACACAAAAACATAGAAAAAACATGGGGTCAAAGGGTCGGTGTCATGAAGTCAAGGATCTACCCATCCCCAAAGGTTTATACTGGTATTTTTGTACCTGTCCTCAAAATTACTGACCCCTCTTGGGATGACAACAGCAAGCGGATCGCCAGCGAGCTGTAGTATCTTAGAGTAGTCTCAAATAAGGGTAGTATCACGTGACAACTATTTCTGATAGCTTCCGCACTACAAAATAGTTTCAGTCTACTAAGATCCTCAGCTTCTCAGATAACCCAATCGAACAATCTGCTTTCAACAACCAAAGTCGTATAGGCATTGAATCCGTAAAGGGCATCTCCACTGATTCGATGGTCGACCGGGACCTCTTATCTGGGATTCACTCCCCGTAAGATTGCCCGTCTAGTGCCATCACTTATCTTAGGTGTATACTCAATCTTTCCACATGCGGCATCACACGCATTCCCATTAGCAGAAAAATAAACACGGATATCAATTAGGAAAAGCAGTATATATATTTGTCCTAACATCCTAGACCTCTAGAATCCTATGATCCTATACAGACAATGACGTCCCCAGCAGAGTCGCCATTTCTGTGACACTGTGAACTTAAAGGTTTTTCCCTCGGGGATGCAAGAAAGAATGCCTCCCACTGTGGTCGCCATTTTTCTGTAGCGCGGTTTTTGTGGTTTCGAATCACTATCGCTTTGGTACTACAGTTCGATTCATTTTTTATCCTGTGAAGCTGATTAAGGAATGGAAATAGATGTCTCCAATTAACCCTGCTTGCATACTGAGTTTGAACAGATGACTGTTGGTTTACAGATGCTATCAAAATAGTGGGTCTCTCTGAGGTTATTTTGCTTAAGAATACAGTGTCTTGACGGTTCATGAGGATTTTGGTAAGGTACTGGATCTGATGTTTTTGATGAGTATGCTCGCTAAGATTTCACAATCTTATGCCTATGTATTCCCGTTTAAACGAAATAGGGAAATCAGAGTGATCGTATTTCCTCCTATTCTATGGGAGGAAAGAGATGTTTTGGTGTCTTGTTCAAAGCCTAAGACATGAAGCTAAAGGTGATTTATATCTTGTTTAAAGCCCAAGATGTGAAGCTAAAGGGTCTTGACTGAGAGGGAATTTGTCATCTCTAAAGAGGAATTGTTGATGTTTGTATGCTGTGAGCAAAGCATGATTTGATGCTAAAAGGTTGATTGACTCAACCGGGGGTTTCTTTATACAAAGCCTAAGAGGAGGCTAGAAGTTTGACTTTTTCGAGGAAAATGTTCTTTCTGTCTTGTACAAAGCCCAAGATTGAGGCTAAAAGGGTTCACTCAACAAGAGAGTGTTTTTATGTGTCTTGTACAAAGCCTAAGATGGAGGCTAAAAAGGTTTGACTCAACAAGAGAGTACTTTTATATGTCTTGTATAAAGCCCAAGACGGAGGCTGAAAAAGATATGGTTGACTCAACAAGAGAATCTTTTATTCTCAACAAGATAGTGTTTTGTTGTCTCGTATGAAGCCTGAGATGGAGGCTAAAAGGGGATTGACTCAACAAGAGAGCCTTGAAAAAGTGAGTGACTCAACAAGAGAGTCTGAAAAGGTTAGCTCTGTTGGGGAGAATCTTTGTACAAAGCCCAAGAGGAGGCTATCTTACTGCTGAGGGTTCTTGAGATCCCTAGGCAGGTCCAAGTAGAGAACTCTCAGGAGAGAGACTAGGTTTCTACTGGAGATTGATCCAGAATGATCGGGGTTTCTTCCTATGTTTAGAAGGAACTTGAGAATGTCTCTGAGACTCAAGAGGACTTAGACTGTCTGAGTCTAATAGTATAAGCGAGTTTTATCTTTTGTATGATGCCCAAGAGGAGGCACCGACATTAAGGGATGAGAATCAACCCTAAAATGGCCAAAGTTTTGACACTGGAAAGACTGCTCTAGCAAAGGATGACTAAGTTCTGTCTTATACCTTTAAGAGGTCGTTAGGGTCCTTGTATTAAGCCTAAGAGAAGGCATGAGAACTTCTAAGAAGCCGAAGGGTCCTCGTACAATGCCCAAGAGGAGGCGGGGATGCTTTTGGGAAGCCTGTGGGTCCCCAAACCAAGAGAAGTTCAAGAAATGCAATTCACCGAGAAGAGATCATTTTAGGAAAGTTCGAGGATTTGGAAGAAACTCAAGAGATTCCATTCACGGAGAAAAGATCATCTCTGGGGAGTTAGAGTTTCTTTGACAATTTCTAAGGGTGACAGTCTGAGAAAAGGTTCACCGAGAATACTGTCTTTCTCTTCGTTCCATATTGTTTAACCCCAAGAGGAGGGAAGATTGTATCTGGAATCCTACGGGGGATCTAGTTTTGTTTATATTTAAGAGTAACCAAGATGGCTTTACCGAGTTCTAGACGTAGTTGCCGGGGAAAACTCTAAATAACTATACTAGTATTACACAGTGGATATGTGACAGGTATACAAAAGGATGTGAAAGAAGACTTATAGTGAAACAGCCCCACAATACAGTTATATACATATGAAAGCGGTAAAGGAAAGCGGATAAACACTTACCCGTTGTAGAGCTTCCATGTTGTGTTATTAGTTGTTCAACAAAGAAATTAAAGAAATTTTTTATAACAACATGAATTCAAAATCAAAGGAGAAAGTGTTTTGAAAAGATTTTTGGGACTTACAGCTCAATGAGAGGCCCAAGGTTTTATCAGTGATTGCACTATTGTTTTGAATTTGTACAGGGACTTATACAAGTGATTGAGGCCCAAAAAAGTTTTCTGTATAAAGGGATGGGTCTTACACTCTCTCAAGAGGCCCAAAAGGTGTTTTAAAGAAAAGAAATGGGACTTATAACATGAGGGTAGGCCCAAGGTTATTTTTGAACTGGCGATCGGGCCGAGGTTTTTTCTGAAATATGTTGGGACTTATACAATGTCTGATGCCCAAAGAGGTTTTGGTTAAAAAAGGATTGGGTCTTACACTCTATTAGAGGCCCAAAGTGATTTTAATAAAAAAGAATGGGATTTATAGCTCAAGGAGAGACCCAGTTGGTTTGTTTGAAAACGGCGATCTTGCCAGAATTTCTGACGGTATCGGGACTTATACAATACACTGAGGCCCAAAAAGGTTTACTTACAAAGGGATGGGACTTACACTCTAACAAGAGGCCAAAAAGTGTTTTTGAAAAAGATTTGTTTAGGGTGATTAAGATCAAAACCCTAAATTTATTTCAAAATGTATTTTAATTAAATAAAAATTCAATTAAAATAATTAAAATTATCAAACATGTGCAAAACAAGTTGTGATCTTGGATTAATGTTTGAAAAATCATGTTTATATCCACAAAATGATTGGAAACCAATTAAATTTTGAAAATCAAGGAGAAAAAATATTTTAAATGTTAAAAAACAAATAAAAGATTAATTCTTTGCAAAAATATCAAGTATATGAAATAAATAATATTTTTGGGAATTTTTGTCAGAATAAAATATTTTAACATTTTTGTGAATTATTAAAAAAAGAATCAACTCAAAATCATTAAAAACCAAAGAGAAATTAATTTTTGAATCAATTAAATAAAATCACAAAAATTCAAATATTTAAAAATTCAAAAAAGGGCGCCAAGAACACCAAGTTCTTGACCGCGCCTTCTGTTTTACCCAGATTTGCATTTTCTATCCAATCTCACTGAATACTTGATGAAATCGCACAATCCACATATCAATATGCTCGTTTTCACCTCACGATTATGTTTATGGTCTTTAATTTCATTTATTTTAAGCATGGAATAAGAAATCAAGACAAAACCTCAAGAACCCTAAAATTTGCATGAAGGCTGAGAATTTTGATACACGATTCAAACAGAGCAATTAATTAAGGGGAAACATTTTATGCATGAATATGAACATTTGGCAAAAGTATTGTGCTAGGAAATATGCATAGATTAAGAGATGACCAAGTTTAGGCTTACTTGAAGGTCGGGGCAGCAAGAGCAATGTGATTTTTGAGTTGGAGGTGTTACAGATGAGTTCTGATGATCTGAACAACTTCCCTACACCATATGGAGTGTGTTTGAATGCTTGGACTTGATTGAATTGAGCTGGATCACTTCATGGCATCTCAACTGCAACTTGATTGAAAACATGAGCAACTGGATGGTGATTCTAAGAAATCAGTGTTACAGTTGTGTGTTTAGTGTTTGATCAGCTCACATATGCTGTTTATGAGGCATGTGTGTGTGATTGGTTTGGTTGGAATTGCTCTCTACTGAAAAATTCGATAGTGACTTGCCAAAAAAGGCATTTTTAAGAGTGAGAAGATGATTTTGAGAAAGGCAAGTGTTGTAGGCCTTTGGTGTACTTAAACTGAGCACGAATGAGCTATATTTATAGTAGAGCAAGTTTGTTTTGCAAGCAATAGTGAATGGCAACTGCTGCAGAGGTTTGGTAAATGTTGATCAATAGGAATCCAAGTCTCCTCTAGCCATTGACTAGAGGTTAGAGCACAGGCCTTTGGTTCCCTAGTTCTGAGATCATCCTTGACTCATTCAGTTGGAAAAGGCTCAGTTCATGCCACCTTGGTGCATCCATTGAATGCTCTAAAACAAAATTGGAGTCTTGTCCCCTTTTTAGGGTTTTTTAGGTTTGGCATGCTACTTTTAGTTCCAAAGACTTGGGAGGCTTATGGATCAGTGTTTGTTCCTCCTTGGTCTCCCCCTGAGGTGTTCAGATGGATAGACTTCTTTGTCATTTGCACAAATTACCCAAATCGAGCAAAATGCACAAATCTGCCTTGTTATGACAGTTGCAGCAAGGCATATTGCCATTATCATAACTTCTTGTTCAGATGGGGTTTCATGGAGTTCTTGGCCATTTTGGAAAGCTCTCATATGATACAACATATGTGTGATCATAGTTTGTTTTGATACTTTTTGGATCCAAGTGAAAAATGCCCTTACATTTTGGAAAAAGTGAAACAGATTCTGACTTAGTGAAAATTTCACTAAGTGTTGAAAAAAAAGTGACATTTCATGTTTTCAGCCATTTTGATCCAACCATAACTCAAAATCCATGATGAATTGGAATGAGGTGTAGTTGACACTTTTAAATTATGCCATGAGAGCTACAAATCCATCTTTGGATCAGCCAAAATGGTTGCTTGGATCACAAGTTATGATCCTTGGAAGTTGGTACCCCAGCCAAAATGCCCTTCTAAGTTTTTTATGGTTACCCCTTTTACAAGTTATCCCACTTTTCTTGATTTTTCTTGATGAATGATGATCCCAATCACACATTAACATCATTTTAGGGTTAGGGAACCATAATTGATCAAGAAATCAAAAAGTCAAACTTTGACTTTTGGGCACAGTTGACTTTTTATCAAATGAATTCCAAACTGTGCGATCCTCTATGAAATCAAGTCCTTGACCTAAATCAAACTTGATGGATTGATTTCATAGGTGTTATAGGGTGTATTGAATCATGTCCCAAGCTTCTTGGGCCAATCCATTGTTACAAATGGATCAATTTAGTTTATTAGAAACCCTCAAATCATGCCTTGAGGTCTTGGCTCATGTTTTGTCCCAAAAGTCAACTTAGGGGTGAATTAGGTCAAGAAACCCTAATTCTTGATTTTTTGTGTATGCATTTCCTGAGATTAAATTGACTTGATGATTGAGTTCATGAGATCCCTTGGAGTATCTTGGGTTGTGCTTTGAATCATTGGCTCATGCCCAGATGAAAATTTTCATCTGGAGGCCTCAGTTGACCAAAACCCTAATTTGGTGACACTGGAGATCTTGAGGCTTGATCCACTTGGAATGTTGCAACTTTGTGCTTGATTCTTGATGTGGGAGTCCTATTGATCCTTTATAGGTGTTTGAGAGGTTAGACAAGTTGAAGATCATGTCTTTTCTTGATTGATCCTTTGTCTAAGAGCTCTGAGAGGGCTTAAAACCATAACCTTTGATTGTAGAGAATGCCTAATAATTCTTGAGGAGATTGATGAGGCATAAAAGTACATCCATATTGTGGTGATGATTTGCACAATGATGGGAAATCTTAGTGGTCAAAATTTGGGGTTTGACACCTTTTCCCGTAAATTACCATTTTTCTAACTTTGTAAATACTCCATGGGATCACGCGCTTGGTTGATTTCCATCCTATCAATAAAATTTGAGCCCTAGTGCTTTTGTTTGCAATTCTTATTTGTTTTAGCTTTACAGAACGACATTTTAACATGATCACAGATTCTTGAAATAAAACAAAAATGAATTTACTTGTCAAATATTTTTCTGCTTTTAAAATAAAGATGGCAATTTCTTTTGACTGTTGAACATCGAAAGAACATCGATTGCTACTCCAAAGGCGATTGAGCTTCAAAGTGCAGAATCAAAGTACTCCTTCTCAAACCAGTGCGACTGAATGAAGGATCAACTATATCAGATATGGTTCTTCCATCTTATATCCCTGACAGAGTTTTTATCTCCTAAGCCTGACCAACGGTTTTCCCCACAGGGATCATCTATCCTAAGCAAGGCAGAATTGCTATCTTAAATAAATGGCATTTCCTCGTCCCCAGCAATGGCCGAGTATCCAGTCGTGTTCATATGTTAGTCTGCATGTCATGTCAGTTTTGTCAGCATAAACATACATACATCATGCATTATTAATTTACATTCACATTCATATTGCATCACTATCACTCTAGTCGGTCTTATCCCCTGGTGATAAAAGTCCTCTTAATCGAGTTGTTAGTTCTTTCCTTGTCAGGAAATGTTACGTTTGAACAATCTCTCCCCATTTTATTTCAGGATTGGAGGCGGTCCTCGACCACTTTGATAACTTGAACCTCTGAAAGGCAAGAAAACTTCGACAAACGTCACTCTTCGCCATTGAAGATGATATCTTCGCTTTTCCGGATTAAGTAAAATCCTCAGAGAAAGCCTCTTCATCAAAGATTCGGCAGTATAGCAGTTCTTTCTGAAAATTTATTGACGAAAAGGTCATCAGCACCTCCAAATTGGATTACATCACATGGCATTTCTCTGAGAAGACCTCGAGAAAAGTATGATGTAAAATCCCCAAGCAGAAAGCAGTCTCTCAGGAGACTCATTTTCTCCAGTAGAGTCGACAAATGGCGTCTCCAAACCGAGAAGTTTGTGCACCTCTACAACTCAGACGAATGGGTTTCCCCAGCAAGTCTGACATCAAAACTTTTTCCCATCAAATGGCATCTCCTCAGGAAAATTTGGCGAGAAGTTTGAGGAAAACCGCTACAAATAGTGTCCCTTGTCAAGAAAGTTTATTGACAAAAGATAATAAGACCAGTTCCTTAGTAGGAAACCAGGATCCAGGGGAAGTTTATATCAGAAACTAAGACCAGTTCCTTGGTAGGAAACCAGGATCGATGGGAAGTTTATTTCAAAAGAAACTGAGATAAGTTCCTCAGTAGGAAACCAGGATCGTGGGGAAGTTTATATCAGAAACTAAGACCAGTTCCTTGGTAGGAAACCAGGATCGAGGGGAAGTTTTTACCTTTTCTAAGTATCATTGCTTGGTAAAAGAAGATGGATGAGCAAACTGCCATTCATAACCACCATCAAAATTTTGGGTATTCCGATATTTAATCCTCTTGCACCCCGAATGCCCAAACACCTTCGCCATTCACACCTTTGGGTCCAAGAAGATTAAATAGGGGCATCTGTCATACCCCAAAATTTGACCCCTAATATTTCCCATCATTGTACAAAGTATCATCACAATATGGATGAACCATCATACCTTATTAGTCTCCCCAAAGATGGGTGAGTATTCGCTACAATCAAGCTTAGGGTTTCAAGCCCTCTCAGAGCACTTAGGAAAAAGTTCAATCAAGAAATGACATAATCTTCAACTTGTCTAACATCTAAAACATCCATAAAGGATCAAGAGGACTCCCACATCAAGAATCAAGCACAAGGTTGCAACTTTCCAAGTGGATCAAGCCTCAAGATCGCCAGTGCCACCAAATTAGGGCTTTGGTCGACCAAGGCCTCCAGGTGGAAATTTTCCTCTGGGCATGAACCAATGCTTCAAAGCATTACCCAAGATACTCTAAGGGACCTCATGGACCCAACCATCAAGTCAATTTAGCCTCAGGGGATGCATTCATCAAAAATCAGGAATTAGGTTTTCTTGACCTAATTCACCCCTAAGTTGACTTTTGGGACAAAGCATGAGCCAAGACCTCAAGACATGGTTTGAGGGTCTCCAATACACTACATTGATCCATTTGAAACAATGGATTGATCCAAGAAGCTTGATCCACAAGTTTCAATTTCATCAGGACCACAATTAGGGTTTCAAGGGAAAAGTCAAATGTACCTTTGACTTTTGACCAAGACATGCTCCCAAACCTTGGGACATGATTCAAAACTCCCTATAACACCTATGGACTATATCCATTAGGTTTGATTTAGGTCAAGGACTTGATTTCACAAAGGATCGCACAGTTTGGATTTCATCCGATAAGAAGTCAACTGTACACAAAACCAAGTTTGAATTTTTTGGAATTTTTCACAATTATGGTTCCTTAACCCTAAAACAATGTTAATATGTGATTTGAATCATCATTCATCAAGAAAAATCAAAGAAAGTGAGTTAACTTGTAAAAGGGGTAACCATAAAAAAACTTAGAATTTTTCTAAGTTATGGAACAAAGTGGCTAGGGTACCAACTTCCAAGGATCATAACTTGAGATCCAAGCAACCATTTTGGATGATCCAAAGATGGATTTGTAGCTCTCATGGCATACTTTAAAAGTATCAACTACATCTCATTCCAATTCCTCATGGATTTTAAGTTATGGAGTGATCAAAATGGCTGAAAACACAAAAGTGACACTTTTCCAACACTTAGTGAAATTTTCACTAAGTCAAAATCTGCCTTATTTTTTCTTAAAAGTAGAGGCATTTTTCCTTGTAATTCAAGTTGGATCAAAACCAAAGTTGGATATCATGTTAAAATAGGATATATCAGCTTTCCAAAATGTCCAAGAACTCCCTCAAATTCCATCTGAGCTAAGAGTTATGACAGCTGCAACATGCCTTGCTGCAACTGTCATGACAAGGCAGATTTGTGCATTATGCCTCGATTTGATCAATTTATGCAAATGACAAACAAGTTTATCCATCTGGACACCTCAGGGGGAGACCAAGGAGGGACAAACACTGATCCATAAGCCTCCCAAGTCTTTGGAACTACAAGTAGCAATGCCAAACCTAAAAATCTTAAAGAAGGCCAAGACTCCAATTTTGTTTTGGAACATTTAATGGATGCTTAGAGGTGGCATGTATCAGATCAAAGATGAACACTTCAGTCATGCCTTATCCTTGAATCAGAGAACCCTAGGCCTGTGCTCTAATCTCAAGTCAATGGCTAGAGGAGACTTGAGATTCCAAAGTGATCCAATTGGCCAAAGGCCTGCTGCAGTTTCCATTCCTTATTCCTTACAAAACAAACTTGACACACTATAAATAGACCTCATTTTTTATCAGTTTGAGTACACCAAAGGCCTATAACACTTGCCTTTCTCAAAATCATCCTCTCACTCTCAAAAATGCCTTTCTTAGCAAGTCACTATCGAATTTTTCAGAAGAGAGCAATTCCACTCAAACCAATTGCTCTAACACCTCATATACATCATACCTGAGCTGATCAAACCACTTCCAGCCATCTGGAACACCAAAATCATAGACCTCAAAATCCACTTGGAGCCTATAATCAGTCAACACACCATGAAGTGATCCAACCATCTCCAAGCAGGTCCAAGTATTCAAACACACTCCATATGGTGTAGGGAAGCTGTTCAGATCATCACAACTCATCTGTAACACCTCCAACTCCAAAATCCAATTTCTCTTGTTGCCACGACCTTCAAGTAAGCCTAAACTTGGCCATCTCATGATTCATGCATATTTCCTCGCACAATAATTTTGCCATATGTTCATAATCATGTATGGAATGTTTCCCCTCAATTAATTGCTTTGTTTGAATCGTGTATCAAATTTCTGAGCCTTCATGCACAATTTAGGGTTCTTGAGGTTTTATCTTGATTTCTTATCATGCGTAAAATAAATGAAATTAAAGACCATAGACATGATCGTGAGTTGAAAACGAGCAGATTGATATGTGGATTGTGCAATTTCATCAAGTATTCAGTGAGATTGATGAGAAAATACAAATCAGCCAAGAACAGAGCACACGGGCAAGACCAAGGTGTTCTTGGCGCCCTTTTTCAAATATTTAAATATTTGAATTTTTGTGATTTTATTTTATTGATTCAAAAATTAATTTCTCTCTGAATTTTAATGATTTTGAGTTGATTCTTTTTTTAATAATTTAGAAAAATGTAAAAAAATTTATTTTACAAAAATTCCCCAAAAATATTATTTATTTCACATATTTGATATTTTTGCAAAGAATTAATTTTTATTTGTTTTTCAACATTTTGAAAATTTTCTTTCTCTTGATTTTCCAAGCTTAAATGGTTTTCAATCATTTTGTGGATAAAAACATGATTTTTGAAACATTGATCCAAGATCACCACTCATTTTTCACATGTTTTCAATAATTTTTATTAATTTTTAAACAAAATTAGGGTTTTGATTGATTCCACCCTCATCAATCTTTTTCAAACACTCATGGGCCTCTAATAGATTGTAAGACCCATCCCTTGTCACATAAAAACCTTTTTGCGCCTCAATCATTGTATAAGTCCCACTGTGTTTTCTAAAAATCGCGGCGCGATCGTCGCCTTTTAAACAAAATCATTTGGGCCTCCCCTTGTGTTGTAAGTCCCATTTTTCTTCTTTTTCAAACAACCTTTGGGCCTCTAATAGAGTGTAAGTCCCACCCCTTTGTAAATAAAACCATTTGGGCCTCACACATTGTACAAGTTCCACTGTATATTTTCAAAAGTTCGGCGCGATCGTCGCCTTTTTTAACAAAACCACCTAGGCTTCTCCTTGAGCTATAAGACCCATCTTTGTTCATTTTCAAACTCTTTGGGCCTCTAATACAGTGTAAGACCCAACCCCTCTTGAAAACCAAAATAAGTTAGGCCTCATTCATTGTATAAGACCTACTGTGTTTTCAAAAACCTCGGCGCGATTGCCATTTTCAAACAAATCACCTGGGCCTTTCCCTGAGTTGTAAGCCCCATCACTTGTACAAAAATAAACTTTGAGCCTCTAATAGAGTGTAAGACCCAATCCCTTTTTGAAACCAAAACCTTTTGGGCCTCACATATTGTATAAGTCCCTCTATACAGTTTTCAAAATGACGGTGCGATCACTGTCTATCATCTGGGCCTACCCTCGTGTTGTAAGTCCCATTTCTTTTCTTTAAATAATCTTTGGGCCTCTCCTTGAGTTGTAAGACCCATACCTTTGTACAGAAAATCTTTTGGGCCTCAGCCATTGTATAAGTCCCAGTACAATCTTATCAAAATGATTCCTCTTTTAATTCAGATTCAAATATACGATTGTTATCAAAACTTTCTTTAAATTCTTTGAACAACTAACAAAATAGCATGGAAGTTTGCTCACCTGTAAGTTTTATCTATTTTCATTTACTGGCTTGATATATATTACTGTATTGTGGGAAGCTGCGCATGGTTAGTCTTCTTTCATTCTTTTAAATACATGTCATATATATATACTGTAGTGTGGGAAGCTGCGCACGGTTAGTCTTCTTTCATATCCTTTTACATACTCGTTATATATCAATTGTATATATACTAGTATAGTTATTTCGAGTTTTCCCCAGCAATTCGGTCTAGAACTAAGTAAAGCCCTGTTGGTCACTCTTAAATACAAACAAAACTAGATCTCCATAGGATTTCCAGATACATTCTTGCCTTCTCTTGGGCATAAACTATATGGAACAAAGAGAAAGGCAGTATTCTTCGTGAACCTTTTCTCAGACTCTCACTCCTAGAGATTGTTAAAGAAATTCTACTCCCCAGAGTTGATCTATTCTCGGTGAATAACATCTCTTGAATTTCTTCAAACTTAGAACATTCACTAAATGATCTATTCTCATTGAATAGCATTTCTTGAAATTTTCTTGGTTTGGGACCCACAGGCTTCCTAAAAGCATCCCCGCCTCCTCTTGGGCTTTGTATAAGGACCCTCCGACTTCTTAGAAGTTCTCTTGCCTTCTCTTGGGCTTAATACAAGGACCCTAAAGACCTCTTAAAGGTATAGGACAAAACTTAGTCATCCTTCGTTAGAGCTGTCTTTCTAAAAAGAGTCAAAACACTCAGACCAATTTTAGGGTTGATACTCATCCCTTAAAAGAGTCGGCCTCCTCTTGGGCATCATACAAAAGATAAAACTCTTCCAATAGACTTGGACAGTCTAAATACCCTTGAGTCTCAAAGGCATTCTCAAGTTCCCTACAAAGCATAGGAGAAACCCCGGATTCTGGATTAATCTCCAGCAAGAGTTAAAACTTGTGGATTCTAAAATCCTGTTTCTCTCCTAAAAATCCACCAACTAGGGTGAAGTCATCATAACACTATCAGAGCCTCGAGGTTTCTGATCTATCAACTCTTCTGCATTCCCCTGCAAGAGTTAATTCCCCATTTGGACCTGCCTCAGGATATCAAGAATCCCCTGCAGAAGTTTAGCCTCCTCTTAGGCTTCGTATAATGATTTTTCCTCAATTTTTAGCCTCCTCTTAGGCTTCGTATAATGATTTTCCTCAGCTTTTAGCCTCCTCTTAGGCTTTGTACAAATGATTCTCCCATGCGGAGCTAACCTTTTCAGACTCTCTTGTTGAGTCGATCAATTCTCAAGACTCTCTTATTGAGTCAATCACTCTTCAGACTCTCTTATTGAGTTAATCACTTTTCAGACTCTCTCGTTGAGTCAAGCACTCTCTTGTTGAGTCAACCCATTTAGCCTCTATCTCGGGCTTCGTACGAGACAAATAAAAACACTCTCTTGTTGAGTCCATAGCCTCCTCTTAGGCTTTGTATAATGATTTCTCCTAGCAGGATTTAGCCCCCTCTCAAGTTGTGTAGATTGATTTCTCTGGCTTGTTCAGCCACCATCCTGGGCTTTGTACAGGACAGATAAAAGTACTTTCTTGTTGAGTCAAACCCTTTTAGCCTCTGTCTTGGGCTTTATACGAGATATAAACCTTCATAAGCTTGGGACAAACATTTTCCTCAGGAAAGTCAATTCCTCCGAGCCTTCATTAGACTTTGAGGAATAAACTCCCAAGTAGAGTCAAACTCTTTTTCGCCACCATCTTGGGCTTTGTACAAGATAGATAACGCTCTCCAACAGAGTCAAATCTGTTTATCCTCCGTCTTGGGCTTTGTACAAGAAACTTAAAATATCCTCACCAGAGTCGATTAAATTTCTCATTTCAGCCTCTATCTTGGGCTTTGTACGAGACACATACAAAACTCCCCGGCGGAGTCGAAATCCCTTTTAGCCTCAATCTTGGGCTTTGTATAAGACAGAAAGAACATTTTCCCCGGAAAAGTCAAGCTTTTAGCCTCCTCTTAGGCTTTGTATAATGATATCCCCAAAGAGTCAGTCTCTTCTTTGCCTCAATCTTGGGCTTTGTACAAGACACCAATATGTACACTCTCTTGTTCAGTCGGTCATATTTATCCTCCTCTTAGGGTTTATATAAGGAAATCCATAGCCGAGTCAATTAACCTTTTAGCTTCAACCTTGGGCATTGAACAAGACACTAAAACATCATTTTCCTCCCATAGAATAGGAGAAACTATGATTGCTCTGATTTCCCTATTTCATTTAAACGGGAATACGTAGGCATAAGATTGTGAAATCTTAGCGAGAATACCAATCAAAAACTCTAGGTCAAGTACCTTCATACATCAAAACTTAGGTCCAGTACCTTACCAAAAACATCGGGAAGAACCCGAACATCAACAAAAACTCACTCTCCCTGTCATACTTTCCCAAGAAACTTTCCCAACCCATTACCAGATAAACACCATCAATTACAAAGCGAAACCCTAAAGCTAATATCCTGTGGATAACCACATATAGGATGGGTAATTGACAACTACCCATTGTATAATCTGACCCCGGACCCCCCAATCTCTCTCAAGCATTTGTTTAGTTAAACAATCGCGTGCAAGATTAGTTTTAGATAACTTCTATTTCCCTTCCTGCTTCATGGGATAAATAAGAAATCAGAAAGTAGCACCCTTTCTCCTCGAGGAGGAAAACCTAAACTTCAGCGATAAGGTGGTCACGTCACCGACAAAAATCGCTCACTACAGTACCCCTGGGCCATTTTGGTGCCCGGACTTCTAATTCACCTAAGTCATACTTAGATGCAGATGCACCCCCAGTTCCTCTCCGGGCTTCCCGAGCTGCTTGGATCAATTTCTTCTGCTCGACTACAGATAGGTCAGTCATCTTGTCTACAAACAAGCAACACAAGGTTAGAATAAAAGGACGGACGAAGAATAGTTGAAATAAAAAATAAATATATCCTAAAAAGGTAAGGAGTCGGTCATCGTCTTGGGGAAACAATTCCTTAATCCTCATCATACCAAATGAATCAAGAATAGCCAGGGACTAGAGCTCCAAATTATTCAGTTTATCATAGTTAAAACTGGTAATTGATAACGGGTCTTTGGTCCAGTAATGAGGGAAACGGGGATGCCCATCCAAGGCGAATAACACCTGTGGACACCTCGGCCCACAACGAACTCTCAAAAAATGGTCTTTATAATTCTTGTAATTTGAAGTATAGGCCTGACGAAAACTTCGGTCGGGCATTCCACTAATCTGAACCCAGCTCCAATCATCAACTCCTTTAACCTCAAAGAAGGAGAAGAATAAACGTATAGTCGGAACAATATCTAAAACCTCACAAACCCTCTCAAAGGCCTTTATAAACCCCCAACTGTTGGGACGAAGTTGAGAAGGTGCTATGTTGACGGTCTTCAACACGTCCGCCACGAAATCGGAAAAAGGGATATGGATGGTTAAATCTTCCATAATACTAGGATAAAAGTAAAAAAAGTCTTTAGAACCATCTTTTGGCCAGAGTATACATACTCTTTCCTTTGGGCCGCACGGTTCCAAAATAACATCATCCTCGGAACCAGTGGAGGATATGATCCTCAGGGAGTGGATTGTAGTAATTTCCAAGTCATCAGCAGTACTGTTATTATGGTTCATAACCTCAGAATTAAACGGAGCAACAATCTCCATTAGAATTTCTACAGAACCTGAAGAGTCAGAGTCAAAGTCACTTTCAGAAGTGAGAATCTCGTTATAAAACTTATCCATGGCTCGCCTATACTCTTCTACCCCTACAAAATCCATCATCTCTTGCATATTTTCCTCCCATAGTCTTTTTCTCTCATCGTTACTCTTACGAATAACCTTACCCTTGTTATCACATTCCCTAAGAACTACCATTTCTGTGTTAAAAAGAAAATTGAGGAAAATCAAGCGGGAAAGGAAAAAATACCTGAAGTAGGGAGCGCTTGAAGATGGGATCAGATTCGCTTAAAGAAGAACGCAGGGGCAAAGGAAAGAGAAGTATGGCTTTAATAAAAACCTAACATTCGAAAAAAATGGCTAGAGACTAGCCACTCATGAGGTATTAAAGTCATCATAACGCTAGGGAAGATTAAGGGACATGACCATTTGAAAATGTTTGACACGTAAGGACCTAAGAAGAAAGGCCGATCTATAACTCGGCACCTAGCAATTATATCCGGCCTTATGTCACTGCCGAGTACTACATCCCTACGAGAGGATATAGTACTCGGGGGGGCTTATGTACATGCCAAATATATTTGATGCCGAGTTGAGTAGTCGGATAAAGGTGAGCACGGACCAGACTATAATAGCAGGTAAGATCGCACAATGAAGAGAGCTAGACAAGCCTCATACATAACCCGGGCCGATCATGGAGCCCGACTCCCACCATGTCGTGTTCTCACAAGGCCGGGTACCACACCCCACCAACCCGGCACCGATGCCGGACACAAGCTCGTCAAATGCCACTCAAACTTTTGTAACGACGGCGGCGCATCAATACGGACGTTACCAAGAGTCTCAAATCTTGTATTCATGGAGGGAGGTTACGGCAATGATGGCCACATAACGCCAGAAGGCCAAGAGACTTCTCTTAATGACTTGTATTAATAGAAGGCTATATAATGGGGATCCCACATGAGGGTTAAGCAAGACATTAATCTTGAGGTAGTATAAAACACCTGTATAGCCCTTAAATCCCCAAATATTCATCTCAACATACTCCACAGTATAGACAGCGTAGCTCTCTTTGTCCAAAGAGAAGAAGAGTTATCACTTTTGGTGGTCTAACCATTTTTTGCTAGAACAATGATATTATCCTGCACATGGCCGCATCAGTAAAGTATTGGAGTGTGCAGTTTAATTTGTATAGAATCAGGGAAATAAATCAACAAAAAAAAGTACATAATTATATTAATGGAAAGTGATAACAAACCAATAATTAATATCTTATGTACTCTTTATGAGACCACAAGCTTCAAACACTTATATATAAAATATAATGGTAAGTTCAAAATGCAAAATATATGATCACAAAACATAACCTGTACCAAAAAGTTTAGTTTCACATAGTAATAACAACTATTGCAATCAAAATAGAAAGAGGGAATTATGGATTACTTGGAGATTTGTTGAAGAAAGTTCTAAAAGGGTAGTTTTTTTCATTGTATATTTACAAAAAGGAACCTTAGCCAATGTATTTTGAATTACAAATATATTTGAATATGCCACTTCCTTAAGTTTCCAATTACATAAGCAGCATACAGGTCCCTGTAAAAAGGGAAGGAAAACAAAACTCATGTATAAAATCTAAATGAATCATTTAAAGTCTAATGGAAAAAGTAAAAACACTCACATAATTTGCTCTAGAGGATGTATTCTACAGAATTGTAAAGTACAATGAGATTACATGGAGTGTTCACAATGAGTTGACGGAAAAGTAAAGGACACAATTTGTCAAGTTGAAGTGACACAATGAAGCTTCACTTCACTGATATGCACACCCGAACCAACAGAAAGGGATCCTGCTGCAACCATGCTCGTAAACTTCTCCCAAAATCCCGATATTTGAAGGAAACTGCTTACTCTACTTTATATAATGCTTTTCTTGTGATTGTTTAGAGCAATGGTGTCACATGCAAGTATACATGCTTGATAATGTAGCAAGTGATAAAGTAAAGGTCGAACCCACAAGGAAGTGTTAAAGGACTTGAACTACTAATATTAATCTCTTTGTTTAAGATAAAGTATGAGCAAGGTAACAAAATAATAATAATAAAGAAAATGAGCAACACACAAATAACTAAGATACGATTTATAACTAAAAAGGAGTTAAAATATCAGTGAGAGTAGTTGATGAGCTAAATCCATTAGTATAGTTGTTGTTAGAATGCTTTTATGATGTGAAGTGTCGTGCCTCAAAAGGTCAGAACGTGATCCAGTGGTGTATCTCTACAACATCAAAAACATGCATAACTAGGGCAAGGTAACAAATCTCTAAGTCTCAGTTGTAACCCTAAAATACGTCTGGTTTTAATTCTGAAAATCTTTATGGTCTCAACTTCTTATCTCTAAGCAAGTTTAATTAAGTGAATATCTCTATCCTACTCTATTAACCACTTTTGTTATGAAATCCACTTGTTTGTTGAATCTCTCTCAGCAACAAGCTTTTACCTTTTTCCTAGTTGATCACTCTAAGAATCAAGTTTATAGCATAAAAGCGCATAACAAAATAAGAAACTACTCAACACATCATATCAACATAAAAAACAACTTTTATACTAACTTCATTAGTCTCATTAAACAAAGGTTTAGCTCATAGTGAGCTGAGTATAAACTACTGGAGTGAAACTAATAGGAAACATTGTCTTACAAAGTGTAGTAAAGAAATGCAACCCAGTAATAACTTGGAGATTTCTTGCGTTGAGTAAACAGCAACAGCTCTCTTCAGTCACGACAGCTCTCAGCAGAGTGTACAGGTCTGGATGAGAATAGAATACCCTCTACTAAAAATTAAAACTAAAAACTGAAATAAACGGTTTGTTGTGTGTAAATCTCCGACCTTTTTTTCTTCAATGCACAAGCTCTCTTTATATAGTGATGAGTGGAAGTGGTAGTTGCTCTTTTCTTGGATCGTGGGTCTCTTGATGAAAATACGGTTAGGCCCAAATAAAATCCTCATGTGGACCAGCTGTCCCTCAATCCTTCCGTTGCAAGTAATCTGGTACAGATGTTGGTGGGAGACAAAGCTACTTTTTGCAGGCGGTTGTGGCAGAGTGGTGGAGCAGCGCAGACAGTTGGTGGTGTTAGTGTTGGGCGTTCTTTTGCAGCGTGGTCCCCACCGTACTATCTTTTGTCTTCTAGCTTCCTTGATCTTATCCATTTCTTTTGCTCCAATGCTCTTCAAAATGCTGCCACGTGAGCCCTAGTTACTCTTGGCTTCCAACACCAATCTTCAATCTCTTGATGAAATAGTTTATTAAACTATCAACTACTTTTTTTCCAAAAGCTCCTCGTTCTGTTCCAGAATTTGTCATTCGGGGTCATGCCTCCTCTCACCATCATCTAGCTTCCTTTTAGAGCACAAACACATTGAAAACATAAAAGAAGCACCTAGTATGCTTAAAGCTTAAAACATGCTGAAATACAATAAACTCATGCCACATCAGTAAATCATGAACTAAAAATGTCACATAAAATGGGCCAAAGTAACACACTAAAATAGTGTTATCACTCCCCCAAACTTGAATGATCACCTGTCCTCAGGTGATGTGACAGTGAAAGACACAGGAAAGTGGAATTGGTTTTCAATAGCTTCAGTCAGGTCAGCAAGGTAATGAGGCTTTAGAATTGGAAGGGTCATAAAGCGATAACTAGCACAAGTTGCTCAGCTTTGCAATTGGCCAAAGTGTTGTTAGCTCAAGGGAGGACTGACGTCTCCTGTCATGACCCTACTCTTCTAAGAAACAAGCCATAATTCTCTCTTTTTGATCCCCTCCTTATGTACTTTCGTGAGTGGGGTCTCTTCCTTTGGTTTCACTAGGGAATTCTGTCCTGATTCTCAAATGATATTTTTGATTTGCACACTTGGGACCACACTTCTCCACTTTTTTTTTTGTTCTTTTTCTTTTTTTTGTAAAATGTCTCATCTCAGAAGAATCTCACATATAATGAGTTCAACTGCATATTATGATGAAACGCTTGCTGTTCCTCCAATTTCAGGCACAGGAACTTTATTCGTGGTCTTTGCCACTTTTTTGCACACTTTTGTGTGTTTTTGTGTGGAGTGTGCCTCTTCTGTGACATCTCAATCATTATTTAAATCTTTTTGTCCTTCCCTTTGTGATTCCTAAGGTTTCAACCTTTCTCTTGGTTCCCACAATTCAGTTATCTTTTTGAAAAACTTTTCTGGCTAGTTTAATAGACTAATGCTGTCGTGACAGAGAGCATCAGTCTCCACTTTCAAACTCATTTGGCGTAATTCCTACACTTTGCTCTGATCACTCATAAAAGCGTCATTCCCCTTTTTCCTTCTTGAGCCCAGAATTTTAAAAATTTATGCTCTTGACCTAGTACAGTTTAATCCAACCATTTCCCAGCCTTTCTTACTCTAAGTTATGATATGCACAAATTCAGCAAAAGAATAACAATCAAACATATGCTACTTGAATGAAACACACATGACATTTAAGAAAAACAAACATAAAACAACCAGATGATCATGTTCTAGGGGCATCAGAGCCTCCCCACAAAAGATTTAAAAACCTATGGCTCAAAACATGGCCATTCCAAACACAAATCCAAAATATTTTCCAAAAGCAGAAATAAGCAAGACAACAGACAGAATATTCAGCTTGTGATTTTAGAGGGTTAGAGTAGTGAGAATAGGCTAAGCGTTGGTGCCCTCCCCCAAACTTAAAGTAAGGACAGTGTCCTCACTGTTCAGTGATGAGAGAAGACGAGCCAGCGCTTGCCTATTTCACTTTACCAATTAGGCCCTAAGCCTGGAGCTCTTCCTAGGTGCTGGAATGGCTTGTTTCTTCTTCTTTTTCTTTGCCTCTTGCGCTCCTAGCTCCTTCTTCTTAGTGCCCTCTTCAGCTGTGACTCTAGTAACCTCCTTCCCAACAGCTTTACTTGGACTTTTAGCCTTCTTTTGAGGCTACTCTTCAACTTTCTCCAGCTGCTCCTCCGCAACAATATATTCTTCATTCACGGTAGGTTCCTTGACAGGTTGGGGTTCTAGGTCAACTGTGATCTTTTTCGTCTCTTCATTGTCTGCCTCATCATCTCCTTTGACAATTTCTTCCTTTTCTGTCTCTGTAGAGGAATAATACTTTCTCAGTTGTTCTCCTTCTTTGTCTTCTTCAGCTCCTTCTGACTGGACCATTTCTTCCATTGGATTCTTCTTCTCTTCACTCCCTTCTCCCTCTTCAGCTACATTTTCCTTATTCATTTCCAAATCTCTCACATCTTTGTCTACCTCTGCTAAGAAGGTTTCTAAAACCTCATCTTTCCCTGAGCCTTCCTCCTCTTGATCAGATTTGTTAAGATCAAACTTGTTTGCAGGACTGACGGGTGATGTCATGACTGCAGTGGTCTTTTTCTTTCTCTATTCTGCCTTCAACTTCTTCTGTTGTGGGCTGCCTTCCAGTTCTGGAGGTGGAGAAGAGTATGTCTCTCTTAGCTTCTTCTTCTTCTTCACCTGGCTCTGGCCGGTCTCTACTGACACGCCCTTACTGGTCTCTTCTACCTCTTTCTTTTTTAACTCCTTATCCTTCTTCTTCTTCTTTACTTTCTCCTTTTTGGTGGGCTTCTTCTCCTTTCCTTAATCATCAGCAGCAGTTGGTTCAATACTTCCTAGAATGTGATCAAGGAACTTTGGGGCCTCCAGCGAGTTGGATGGGGCTTGCATAGCCCACATTTTTATAGCCAAGTCACCCTAGCCTTTTGATAGGCAAAGTACTCTAGCTGGTCTTTTTGCATTTGCATCAAAATTTCAATAGCTGGGTTTTGCTGTTCAGTTGTCCCAGAAGAAGTTTGACTTGCTCTAACACCCCCAATTAATAGAGCGGTAATAAAAATTCAAAATTTCATCAGAGTATATTTAAAACATTCACGGCATAGACCGAGGGGTCACATCAAATTGAAACAAAATACACATAAACCTGCCCATAAAGATATGCAACAATTTCAGGTAGCACAACCGAGGAACTGAGTTCCTAACACCCACAATCCAATTACAGAATAAAAGCGGAAAATCCGTAACTGAATCTCATATATATATATATCATAAAAGTGTATGTGTCATATACAACCATACATGTACAATCCAACAGATACATATACACAATTCAAATAATCACACTCTATCACCCCGACTACCCGGTGTCACATATCAGAGCCGACCGACAAAAGAATGAAGACCTAAGCTTCACAAAAAGACCTCCAGCAAACTAATCTGCAATGCCTCATAGAGCATTATAAAATAGCAGAAGGGTGAGAAACACAATCATAATACAGTTGCATATAATTATATATTAACACAGAAATGCACAAGTAAAATATTCTCACCACAAATGCACCACAATCAAATACAACACAACACAATACAATTTTCAGGTATCCAATACCATTGCACATCAGTCATACACAATACACTCATCATCAATACAATTATACATATTCCATCTCATCAATCACATTCACAATTCCATACACAATTAATCCATGATTTATGCAAATGCACAGAGACCGACACAACGACTCTATGCAATGCATATGCACTACCGACTTCCGACATTTCTCATCACTAGTTCACTCAGGAACTCTGTTGGAATCATCGCTCGTTACTTAGTGTAACTCCCCGTCGGGCATACGATGTTCCCCGTCGCTCACACCCCACACGGGCACACGACATTTATGGATCGCTCACACCCCACACGGGCACACGACCCGATCGCTCACACCCCACATGGGCACACGATTGTCTATAATCATCGCTTTCAGTCCTCTTATTTTTAAGGCGCACGATCCGATCAGATCGCTTTCAGTCCTCTTATTTTTAAGGCGCACGATGTTATAGCAGATTCCCTCTGGAATCAATCCGTCACTCACGACCTCACAAGAATGCATATCATGATGATTGGCATACAATGACTCATGACATTAAAATGCACACATACATGCAATCACCTCACTCAACATTAATCATACTTTGCAATTCAAGCCCAAAACAAGGCATTTATACCATACAACAGTACGCAAATCATACCATAGCCATATCAACATCACATTGCATGATACACACCAATTACACACAATTATAATGACAAAAGTCGACAAAATCACACTATTCCAAATTCCTGACATAATTAAATCGACTAACAATCTCAAAATTATTATCATAAGAAAGTACAGTTCAATAGCTACTCAACGATACCAAGAATGTTAAAAACGGATAATCGGAACACAAGTTACGGACTAAACAAGAAAAGACATCGTGAAAAAACCCCCATTTTACAATTCTCCTGGCCATATGCGTATTGCCCTGAGCCATACGTGTATTGCCTTGCTCCCTCGCCCATTCCATGCGCGTATTGCCCAAGGTCATACGCGTATGGGCAGAGACCCATTTTTCCCAAAATTCCCATTAAAAATCCAATACGCGTAGTGTCCTACTTCATACGCGTATTACCCTAAAGTATTACGCGTACCATTATGCAAATGGGCAGATGGCCGAGAAAATGAAGCTCCATACGCGTATTGCCTACATTCCTTCAATGCCATACGCGTATTGCCTTGACCAATACGCGTATTGCCTTGAGTGATACGCGTATGGGCAGTGGAAAAACCAGAATTTTCTGCAAAATTTTGTTCTGCATTTTCAAACCAAATTCCACCCAATTTTCACCTATACACCAGAAAAATTACTAATACAATGCCTAACAACATGTATCTATCATGTATCAACAATAAGGAACACTAAAACATGATTTCAGACACATTGGGATCAATTTCTAACACTTTCAACATTTATGGGTTTTACTCTATATTTCCATTTCAATCCAATAACAACCAACAACATACATACATAATCATACACAAGTATATAATAATCAAGTCTCGCACCCTTACCCGATTTAATCGTGTTTGGAAAGTCGGTTGTTTCGATTTCTAGATTTTCCCAAGTTTTTCTCTCTTTCTCCTTCCTTTCTCTTTTCTTCTCCTTTTCCTTCTTCTCTTTTTCTTTCTCTCTATTTTTCTCTCTTTCTATTTTCTATTTTCTTAACTTAAGAAAAATAAAGTGAAATGCCCAAAATACCCCTACACTCAAATATCTCGCAAACGTTCCCAAAACGCGATAACATATCACAACATTGAAAAATAACATATTTCCAAATAAAAGTCGAAAATAAAATAATATAATAATAAAATAATCAAAACGACTCGATTAAATAAAAATTGACAAAACTGGGGCGATACAACTCTCCCCCACTTAGAAATTTTGGTCCTCGAAAATATTACCTGAGACGAACAACTCTGGATACAACTCCCGCATCCGACCCTTTAACTCCCAAGTTAAATTTCCCTCAGCAGCGCCTCCCCACGCCACTTTCACAAGTTCAATATCCTTGCCTCTCAACCGCTTCACCTCGCGATCCAAAATCCTAACGGGTAATGCCTCAACCGTAAGGTTCTCCCTTACCTCAACCTCGTCCATTGGAATCACATGCGACGAATCCGGAACATACTTCTGAAGCTGTGAAACATGGAACACATCGTACAAATTCGACAGATTCGGCGGCAACGCCACCCGATAAGCCACAACACCCACTCTCGCAGATATCTGGTAAGGACCAATAAACCGAGAAGTAAGTTTCTTCGACTTCAATGCACGACCCACACCCGTTACCGGCGTAACTCTCAAAAATACATGATCACCCTCTTGGAACTCAAGATCTTTCCTCCTCCGGTCATGATAACTCTTTTGTCTGCTCTGAGAAGCCTTCATTTTCTCACGAATGAGCTTCAATTTTTCTGTAGTCTGTTGCACTAACTCTGGTCCAACCACCGAACTCTCACCAGATTCATGCCAACACAATGGTGTTCGACATCTTCATCCATACAGTGCTTCAAACGGTCCCATTCAAATACTAGAATGGAAACTGTTATTATACGTGAATTCCACCAACGCAAAATAACTATCCTACGCACCACCTTGTTCCAAAACACACGCTCGCAACAAATCTTCCAAATACTGAATCGTTCTCTCCGTCTGCCCATCCATCTGCGGATGATAAGCCGAGCTCAACCTCAATTTAGAACCCAAAGCCTTCTGTAAACCTTCCCAAAATCTCGAGGTAAACCTTGGATCTTGATCCGAAATAATGCTCAACGAAACCCCATGCAACTTCACAATCACACTGATGTAAATCTCAGCTAACCGCTCCAAAGAAAAACTGATGTCAATTGGAATGAAATAAGCTGATTTAGTCAGCCTATCAACAACCACCCAAATGGCATTATGCCCCCTCAGTGTATTCGGCAACCCCATTACAAAATCCATAGAAATGCTATCCCATTTCCATTCCGGAATATCCAACGGTTGCAATAAACCACTAAGCCTCTGATGTTCCACTTTTGATTTCTGACAGGTCAAACATGTATACACAAATTGAGCCACATCTCTTTTCAATCCAGACCACCAGAAAATCTTCTTCAAATCTTGGTACATCTTGTTCGCTCCCGGATGTATACTCAAATTACTCCGGTGTCCTTCCTCAATAATCATCCGTTTCAAATCCAAATCGTCCAGAATACAAATTCGCCCACGAAACCTCAACACACCATTAACATCCACTTGAAAATCACTATTTACATCTTTTCCGCCAACCAACATCAAATCCACAAATCTCACATCCAGCTTCTGTTTCTCACTTACCGTCATCAGAAAATCATTAGTAACCTTCAACATACCCAGCCTCACACTATCCAACGTCACTTCACATACCAAACTCAAATCTCTAAACGATTCCAAAAGCTCCCACTCCTTAACCATTAAAGCGGACATATGCTACGATTTCCGACTTAACGCATCGGCTACCACATTAGCTTTACCAGGATGGTAATTCAAGCCAAAGTCATAGTCCTTCAAAAATTCCAACCATCTTCGTTGCCTCATATTCAATTCCTTCTAATCAAACAGATATTTCAAACTTTTGTGATCACTAAAGACTTCAAACCTCGCACCAAAAAGATAATGCCTCCAAATTTTCAATACAAAAACCACAGCCTCTAATTCAAGATCATGAGTAGGATAATTTTTCTCATGTACTCTCAACTGCCTCGAAGCATAAGCCACGACCTTACCTTCTTGCATTAGCATCCCACCTAGACCAATCAAAGACGCATCACAATACACTACAAACGGTTCAGTAGGATTCGGCAAAATCAATATCGGAGTTGTCGTCAATCTTCTCTTCAGCTCATTAAAACTTTCCTCACACCGAATATCCCAAATGAATGCTTGCCCTTTACAAGTCAACTGGGTCAAAGGAAGTGCTAGCTTAGAAAACCCTTCAATGAACCTTCGATAATAACTGGCCAAACCCAAAAAGCTTTGAATTTCAGTAACAGATCTCGGAGCCTCCCATTGTAGAACTGCTTCTACTTTAGATGGATCCACAGAAATACCATTACCTGAAATTACGTGTCCAAGAAAACTCACCTCCGACAACCAAAATTCACACTTGGACAATTTGGCAAAAAGTTTCTTTTCCATCAAAACCTGCAAAACAATACGCAAATGCTCCGCGTGCTCCTCCCGAGACTTAGAATAAATCAATATGTCATCAATAAACACAACAACAAATCGATCCAAATGCTCGTGAAAAATACGATTCATGTACTCCATAAACACACCTGGCGCATTAGAATCCCCGAACGGCATCACCGAATATTCATAATGACTGTATCGTGTCCTAAAAGCCATCTTCTAAATATCTTCCTCTTTCACCCTAATCTGATGATACCCTGACCTCAAGTCAATCTTACTGAACACACAAGCACCAACCAACTTATCCATCAAATCATCAATTCTCGGAAGAGGATACTTATTCTTAATCGTCACCTTATTCAACTGGCGATAATCAATACACAATCGCATACTTCCATCTTTCTTTTTCACCAATAAAACTAGAGCACCCCAAGGAGAAACGCTTGGTCTCACAAACCTCTTTTCCAATAATTCATTCAACTGTTTCTTTAACTCAACCAAATCAGATGCCGACATACGATAAGGTGCCATAGAAACAGGTCTAGTACCAGCAACTAGATCTATGGAAAACTCCACCTCTCTCTCTGGCGGCAAGTCTGAAATATCCTCAGGAAACACTTCCAGAAATTCACACACAATAGGAAACACATCAAGTGAAACTTGACTATCCACAGTCAATGATGCAAACAACCCAAACAACTGAGCTTCATCCGCCAAGAGTTTCTTCAACTCTTTGGTAGATAAGAAACTCGAGTCTTCGTCTTCCTCAAGAGAAGGAAACCTTACCAGCTTATGATAACAATCAATATGAACCATATTGAACTGCAACCAATTCATTCCCAGAACCACATCTAAACCCTCCAACAGAAAACACACTAAATCCATCTCAAAGTCTTTACCATAAATGGTCAAAGGATAACTTAAACAAACCAAAGAAGTAGTTACTGACCCCATTGCTGGAGTATCAATAACCATCTCACCATCCATCAAAGACAACACAAGATTCAAAAGCTTCGCGCACTCAGACGAAATAAACAAATGAGTCACTCCAGTATCAATAATAGCAACTAAATGCGTTCTATTAATAAAACAAGTACCTCTGATCAGACGATATGCATTAGTAGTCTGAGTCCCCGCCAATGCAAAAACTTTCCCACCAGATGGAACTTGCTTCGATTTCGGACACTTCGTGCTAATATGACCAGGGCCACTACAGTTGAAACACTTCGCCACATTCTTCCTTTTGCACTCAGCCACTACATGTCCTACACCTCCACAATTGGTACACTTCCTCATCTTTTTCCTGCACTCAAACTGACGATACCCCAAATCACCACACCTATAACACCTCAAAGGACCAGACATACCTCCACCACTTGACCTTCGATCAAAAGTACCCCTTTGTTTACCCTTATCAGCAGGTGTTACATACGGACCACTACGGAACTGTTGCTTCCCTTTTTTGTCACTCACACTCTTATAGTGAGTAGAACGAGCCTTACTATCCTCTTCATAAATCCTACAACATTCCACCAAATCAGAAACCTTCTTATCCTTTTATAACTGATTGCCTGCTTAATCTCAGGACGCAATCCGCTCTCATACTTCACACACTTAGAAAATTCCACAGTCGCTTCAGCATAATGAGGATAAAACTGCACAAGCTCCACAAACTTAGCAGTATAATCAACAACAGACATATTACCTTGTTTAATTCCAAGAACTTAATTTCCTTCTTTCCTCTTACATCTTCAGGAAAATACTTCCTCATAAACTCAATGCTAAACACAGCCCAAGTGATCTCCTCCTCTGCAGCTTCTAACACATGACGAGTACTAACCCACCAGTCATCCGCTTCTTCCTGTAACATGCGAGTTCCCAGTCTCACCTTACTATCCTCAACACAATCCATAACTCGGAAAATCCTTTAAATCTCTTTCAACCAAATATGTGCACCATCAGGATCATGTCTCTCTTTAAAGACAGACGGTTTGTTCTTCCTGAACTCATCATTACCAGCAGCATTAGGTGCAGCCTGCACAGCCCGAGCCATAGCTTGCATAGCAGCAGCCAAAGCAGCGTCATTCCTACCAGCCATATTCTGTTCATTTCCAATAACAGCAACTATGGTTAAACAAACAGTTCAACCCAACACCAAGACCGACAAGGACTGACACAACTGACACCGACTAGCTCTGATACCACTTAATGTAACACCCCCAATCTATACCCCCAATTAATAGAGCGGTAATAAAAATTCAAAATTTCATCAGAGTATATTTAAAACATTCACGGCATAGACCGAGGGGTCACATCAAATTGAAACAAAATACACATAAACCTGCCCATAAAGATATGCAACAATTTCAGGTAGCACAACCGAGGAACTGAGTTCCTAACACCCACAATCAAATTACAGAATAAAAGCGGAAAATTCGTAACTGAATCTCATATCTATATATATATATATATATATATATATATATATATATATATATATATATATATATATATATATATATATATATATATATATATCATAAAAGTGTATGTGTCATATACAACCATACATGTCCAATCCAACAGATACATATACACAATTCAAATAATCACACTCGATCACCCCGACTACCCGGTGTTACATATCAGAGCCGACCGACAAAAGAATGAAGACCTAAGCTTCACAAAAAGACCTCCAGCAAACTAATCTACAATGCCTCATAGAGCATTATAAAATAGCATAAGGGTGAGAAACACAATCATAATACAGTTGCATATAATTATATAGTAACACAGAAATGCACAAGTAAAATATTCTCACCACAAATGCACCACAATCAAATATAACACAACACAGTACAATTTTCATGTATCCAATACCAATGCACATCAGTCATACACAATACACTCATCATCAATACAATTATACATATTCCATCTCATCAATCACATTCACAATTCCATACACAATTAATCCATGATTTATGCAAATGCACAGAGACAGACACAACGACTCTATGCAATGCATATGCGGTACCGACTTCTGACATTTCTCATCACTAGTTCACTCAGGAACTCTGCTGGAATCATCGCTCGTTACTTAGTGTAACTCCCCGTCGGGCATACGATGTTCCCCGTTGCTCACACCCCACACGGGCACACGACATTTATGGATCGCTCACACCCCACACAGGCACACGACCCGATCGCTCACACCCCACATGGGCACACGATCGTCTATAATCATCGCTTTCAGTCCTCTTATTTTTAAGTTGCATGATCCGATCGGATCACTTTCAGTCCTCTTATTTTTAAGGCGCACGATGTTATAGCGGATTCCCTCTGGAATCAATCCTTCGCTCACGACGTCACAAGAATGCATATCATGATGCTTGGCATACAATGACTCATGACATTCAAATGCTCACATACATGCAATCACCTCACTCAACATTAATCATGCTTTGCAATTCAAGCCCAAAACAATGCATTTATACCATACAACAGTACGCAAATCATACCATAGCCATATCAACATCACATTGTATGATACACACCAATTACACATAATTATAACGACAAAAGTCGACAAAACGACACTATTCCAAATTCCTGACATAATTAAATCAGCTAACAATCTCAAAATTATTATTATAAGAAAGTACAGTTCAATAGCTACTCAACGATACCAAGAATGTTAAAAACGGATAATCGAAACACAAGTTACGGACTAAACAAGAAAAGACATCGTGAAAAAACCCCATTTTGCAATTCCCCTGGCCATACGCGTATTTCCCTAAGACATACGCGTATTGCCTTGCTCCCTCGCCCATTCCATACGCTTATTGCCCAAGGTCATACGCGTATGGGCAGAGACCCATTTTTCCCAAAATTCCCATTAAAAATCCAATACGCGTAGTGTCCTACTTCATACGCGTATTGCCCTAAAGTCTTACGTGTACCATTACGCAAATGGGCAGATGGCCGAGAAAGTGAAGCTCCATACGCGTATTGCCCACATTCCTTCAATGCCATACGCGTATTTCCTTGACCAATACGCGTATTGCCTCGAGTGATACGCGTATGGGCAGTGGAAAAACCAGAATTTTCTGCAGAATTTTGTTCTGCGTTTTCAAACCAAATTCCACCCAATTTTCACCTATACACCAGAAAAATTACCAATACAATGCCTAACAACATGTATCTATCATGTATCAACAATAAGGAACACTAAAACATGATTTCAGACACATTGGGATCAATTTCTAACATTTTCAACATTTATGGGTTTTACTCTATATTTCCATTTCAATCCAATAACAACCAACAACATACATACATAATCATACACAAGTATATAATAATCAAGTTTCGCACCCTTACCCGATTTAATCGTGTTTGGAAAGTCGGTTGTTTCGATTTCTAGATTTTCCCAAGTTTTCCTCTCTTTCTCCTTCCTTTCTCTTTTCTTCTCCTTTTCCTTCTTCTCTTTTTCTTTCTCTCTATTTTTCTCTCTTTCTATTTTCTATTTTCTTAACTTAAGAAAAATAAAGTGAAATACCCAAAATACCCCTACACTCAAATATCTCGCAAACGTTCCCAAAACGCGATAACATATCACAACATTGAAAAATAACATATTTCTAAATAAAAGTCAAAAATAAAATAATATAATAATAAAATAATCAAAACGACTCGATTAAATAAAAACTGACAAAACTGGGGCGTTACACTTGCTGCTGCTATTCTTTTCCTGGATCCTTTTGGTTTCATCAGGGTCATAATCAAGGTTTTGTCCAAGGGTTGCCGTGGAGACCTAAAGTTGTCTGAGTCTTACTCAGGCACGCCTTGTCTCCTACAAAGTGTTGTTATCAAACAAGGAAAATATAGCATTCCCTCTTTCTTCTTCGAGCAGGCATGAATCTCTTGCACGATTATCTTCCCAATATTGATAGCCCTCAAACCAGTGATGCAATGAAGAAGCACCAAGCTAGCCCTAGAGATTGTCTCGTTATGAACAGTGGGCTTAATTGAATGCTTGAGGAACTGATACCACACCTTACTTCTGGCCTTAGATCCATCCTTTTTACAGCTTTGTCAACCCATTTTGTACCAGCAACACACAACGACTCCATATAAGCGTCGTATTCGTCTTCTTGAGAACTGAGCACCAAATTCTGGTACTCGTCTTCCAGATTCCCCAGCTTGAAATAGAAATTAATGTTAGACTCATTATAAATCACTTTTGTTCCTCTGACTAAAATCTCTAACCTCTTGTGCCCAGGATCAGTCAGATTGGAATAAAATTCCTTGACCAGGGTAGCATTATACAAACCAGGTTGCTTGCAAAAACTTTCCTATTTCAAGTATGAGATTGTTGTGCCCATGTCGTCTGGTAGTCCTAGTTTCTCATCTTCCACATCCATGATGAATCCACGTTCAGCAAACACGTTTATTTTACTGAAGTGTTCCATGAGCCGTCTGTGGGCTTCCACGTTAACAAAAATGTCATCTTCATCTTGACTGGAGATGTCGATTGTGGGGGGTGACAGTTTTCTTTCCTGTAGTCTTGTAACGGCGGCCGGTGGTTGGGTCTCTTGTCATTTTTTCTTGGTTAATAGAGGAAATAGGGTTTGAGAGATTTAGGGTTACGGAGAGGATGATAGAAAATGAAAAGTGAAAGGTTTTGTTTGAATGTTTGGGTATAGAGAGATGTGGAGGGAAGTTGGAAAGGTGTTTGGAAAAGTTTAGAAAATAATAAAAAAAAACGTCCTTGAGAGATGGAGAGAGAAAATTTCTGTTTTTGTGATTATTAGGGCAAAGAGTGAAAGGACTTAGGTCTGACAGCTGAAAAGACTCCTTTAGTGGTTTTGCGTGTGTAGGTGGTTGAACAGTCTGACATGGCAGACATGGCCATCATGACTCTGCTACTACACACGGCCCAAGACGCTCAATCCCTATGCCACACTTTGATTCTCTCTCTTCCTCTTTAAACACAACGGTCCATTGTCTTTCTGAGTTCCAAAAGAAAATATTTAATGTCAGCTCAGCATTAATATTATTCTCTTTGGACTTAGCAAAATTAATTCCTTCAACTCTTCCAATATTCCAATTCCACTTTTTTCGTGTCTCTTGTTGGCGTGTCACATCTTGTCATGAGCTGATGCCACAAAAACTATCATGATGCTATACAAAAAATAAAAACAAAAGGAAAATCCATAAAGTTAGGCTACCTCCCAGTAGCGCTATTTTAAGGTCTTATCGCCTGACCAAAACAAGTGTCCATCAATCAATGAAATGGAGATAATCCCTTGTGTTACTTGAGGGTTCTCCAAGATAAGTTTTGACCCTTTGGCCATTAACCTTAAATCTTTCTCCATTTTTCTCATTCAACAATTCCACAGCACCATGGGGGTAAATTTCTTCCAAAATAAAGGGGCCAGACCATCTTGATTTAAATTTCCCAGGGAATAGCTTCAGCCTTGAGTTAAAGAGTAAAACTTTTTGGCCTTTCACTAATTCCCTTTTCTGACATTTCCTATCGTGCCACCTTTTGGTCTTTTCTTTGTATAACTCAACATTCTTGTATGAGAACGGCCTATGCTCACCTAACTCATTCAATTGAAGCATTCTAGCCTGGCCAGCATTTTTAATATTAGAATTTAGTTGCTTCACAACCCAAAATGCCTTATGCTCCAACTCAATGGGCAGGTGACAAGCCTTACCGTAGACAAGTCTATATGAAGACATGTCTAGGGGAGTTTTATAGGTAGTCATATACGCCCATAGTGCTTCGTCCAAGTGCTTGGACCAATCCTTTCTTGTGGGGTTAACCACTTTTTCCATAATTCTCTTGATTTCTCTATTGGAAAGCTCCACTTGTCCACTAGTTTAGGGATGATAAGATGTAGCAACCTTGTGTTTAATCCCATATTTTTCCATTAAGTTTTCAAAAATTTTGTTGCAAAAATGGGATCCCCAATCACTGATGATAGCTCTAGGTGTGCTATGTCTATTCAAGATGTTCTTGAGCAAGAACTTGGTTACCACCTTAGCATCATTGGATGGTGTTGCTACTGCTTCAATCCACTTGGACACGTAGTCCACAGCTACAAGGATGTACATGTTGCCAAAGGATGGAGGTAAAGGCCCCATGAAATCAATGCCTCACACATCAAAAATTTCTACTTCAAGAATACTCGTGAGTGGCATTTCTTGTCTCATGGA
The DNA here is from genome assembly GCA_022829125.1 of Lathyrus tuberosus. Taxonomy (NCBI): domain Eukaryota; kingdom Viridiplantae; phylum Streptophyta; class Magnoliopsida; order Fabales; family Fabaceae; genus Lathyrus; species Lathyrus tuberosus. Next base: position 8,220,380 of record JALAZF010000031.1, read on the forward strand.
CACATTTCCAACCCTCTGGCATCCATCACACCTTTTTGTCAATTCATGAGAATCCTTAAAGATAGAAGGCCAGAAATAACCTGATTGTAGAACTTTTGCTGCAGTTCTGACTCCACCAAAGTGTCCACCATAGAGGGCCTTGTGGCAAGCTGATAAGATCTGTCGCGCCTCCTCATAGTCAACACATCTTCTCAGTAAGTGATCATCATATTTCTTGTACAAATAAGGTTCATCCCAGAAATAATTCTTGACAGTGTGGAAGAACCTCTTTCTTTGTTGAAAGTTGAATTCTGGTGGAACGACTCTGCTGACTAAATAATTGACAATATCAGCGTACCAAGGAGTCATGCCATCGGTGATCACTAACAGCTTTTCATCCAGAAAACTTTCTTTAATCTCTCCACTATTTTGAGATTGAACTTCTTCTGGTAGTCTTGAAAGATGATCAACAACTGAGTTTTCTACTCCTTTCTTGTCTCTTATTTCCAGGTCAAACTCTTGTAGTAATAGAACCCATCGTATGAGTCGTGGGTTTGCATCTTTTTTGGCAATCAAATACTTGATTGCTGCATGATCCGTGTATACAATGACTTTAGTTCCTACCAAGGTCTAAACTTATCAAAGGCAAACACTACTGCCAGCAGCTCCTTCTCCATGGTTGTGTAATTGATTTGTCCTTCTATCAAAGTCTTGCTTGCATAGTAGATGGTGTGAAAAACTTTGTTGTGCCTTTGACCTAAAACAGCTCCAATGGCAAAGTCACTGGTATCACACATTAACTTAAATGGCTTGGACCAATCTGGAGTTTTAACTACAGGTGCAGAGATGAGAGCTTTTTTCAAAAGATTGAAAGATTCAAGGCACTCTTTACTGAAGACAAAAGGTGTGCCATGCTGCAGCAGCTGGCATAGGGGTTTAGTTATTTTTGAGAAATATTTTATAAACCTCCTATAAAATCCAGCATGTCCCAAGAAACTCCTAATGCCCTTGATGTTGACTGGTGGGGGTATCTTTTCAATTACCTCCACCTTAGCTTGATCTACCTCTAATCCTTCTTTTGAAATTCTATGACCAAGAACAATTCCTTCTTTTACCATAAAATGGCATTTCTCCCAATTAAGGACTAAGTTGTTCTCTTCACACCTGGTCAGCACCAACTCCAGATTCCTTAGGCAATCTTTAAATGATTCTCCAAAAACTGAAAAATCATCCATGAAGACCTCCATGAAATTTTCTATGATGTCCGAGAAGATCGCCATCATGCAACGTTGAAAGGTGGCTGGTGCATTGCACAGTCCAAACGACATCCTTCTAAAGGCAAAGGTTCCATAGAGGCATGTGAATGTGGTTTTTTCTTGATCTTCCAAAGCTATTGCAATTTGGTTGTAGCCTGAATATCCATCTAAGAAGCAATAATACTTATTTCCATCCAATCTATCCAACATCTGATCAATGAAAGGAAAAGGAAAATGATCCTTCCTAGTTGCCTTGTTCAGCTTCCTATAATCCATGCAAATCCACCAACCAAAAATAGTTCTAGTTGGAATGAGCTCATTCTTTTCATTGATTATCACTGTCATGCCCCCTTTCTTTGGTACGCACTGGATTGGACTTACCCACACACTATCAGAGATAGGGTAAATAATGAAGGTGTGAGAAAGACACAAGAAAGGGGGGTTTGAATTGTGTATTTACTCTTTTTGTAACTTTTCGCATCTTGTTAAAGAGACGCTCAAGAACCTTCAATGTCCGTTGAAAGATTCTGATCTCTTAACTATGGAGCATGAGAACCATATAGGTTCTGATCATAAGATACGATTCTCAGAACTTGCAGTGCGGAAGCTTATCAGAGATAGGCTGCAAGGTTCTGACTTTGCTTAATATAAGGTTCTGATATTCAATGCAGAAACATAAATAGAGATACTAAGCAAGAGAGTAAAGGACACCCGATATATTCTGGTTCACCACGCGGGCTAATCCAGTCCACCCTCCTCAGGTGATTTCGCCTTGAACACAAGGACTTAATCCACTATAATCAAATCATGATTACACTTGCACGGGCCACGCCGGTGACTAACAACTTACACAACCACACTGTGACTAACAACACAATGAACCGTTCAGGGATTCAATTTAATGAATATAATGAACATTGACCTCCGGGTTCCAATCTCTTTAAGATCTACTACTAGGCTTTCGCAGCTAGACGTTCATGGATTCAACTTAATGAATATAACGCTACTGACCCTATTTCAGGATTTTCCACAATGACACCCAGCCATTGCCATCTCAAGTATCTGATCACCACGTGATCTACTCAAGGGCCTCAACTCACAGCTGAATCGTTCAGGGATCCCATCAGGAAATAACGTTCACTTGAGGAGTCTCAATTCATTTAGTTGAATTGGAAAACTGGAGATTACAAATTTTGCTTCTTAATAAGCAAGTTTCTCCTAAGTTTAAGTACAAAGAACACACACATGTGTTCAAGCAAGTTTTGAGCAATCAGCTCCTTGCTTTCCTAAGAAACTACAAAGATGTATTTAGATATTACAATTATTGACATCTTGTAGATCTTCTTCTTCGTCGTCTTCTTCTGGTTGAGTAAGCTTTGAGCAGTAACTCCTTGCTTCAGATCTTCAATGTAGTCTTGACGAGAAGGTAGGTTGATGACTTGACAGATCTTCAATGTTGTCTTCTTCATCAACAGCTTCTGTTTGATTGTTGTTGTTGTGTTGATTTGTCTTCTTGAGTTTCAACAACAATTGCCATTAGTGAAATAATGATAGCTTTGAATATGTTAAGTGTTACAACGAGAACTCATCGTTGTTGTTATCTTCACAATGACTTGGTCAATTTTGTAGATGAACATTTAGTTCGTGTTTCTACAAGTGATCGACACATCAGAAGCAAAAACTCTTTCCATTAAATAGCCAGTAGAAATATAGCTGTTAGAGAATAATGTTGGCTGTTTGGAAAAGAGACGTTGTGATATAATGAGTTGAACTGACACATCTTCTTTTTGTAGAGGAATAAGTGACCGGACATCTTTTCTTGGGCAGTGTGTACATTTAACTCACAACGGTAATATCTAGACTTCAAAACTTCAGTGGCTTCTAATGTTAATTTGATGAAGCATAAGTAGAGTCTTCATAGCAGAATATCTGATGCTTCAAGTCTTCAGTCGATTGAAGAAGTCCATTAGGAATCAGTCTTCAGAACTTCAGCACTTGGTCTTTAAGAACGTTATCCTTTTCTGCTTCAAGTCTTCCGAATCTTCAGAGCTTGTCTTCAGAACTTCTTCTTTGAAACCTTGATCTTCAGAACTCATCAGTCTTCAGATTCTTTCTGCACTTGGTCTTCAGTGCCTTCAGCTATCAGAACTTCAAGTCATAGGAGTCTTCCGTAATTTGGTTCTTTCAGAGTGTACTTCTTCAGAAGCTTCGCAATCTTCAGAATCTTAATCACTTTCAGAGAGCATCTGCAAGAGCATTGCAATAGCAATCTTGGCATCCTTGGATCTGGTTGATCATGACTAGATAAAGAAGCGTTCTTGCTTCTCGCGACTTTAGTCACACATAGAAACTTCGCATATGTATATATTCAATCATAGTACATCTAGATGGTGTATGTTGGTTCTGATGTCTTTAGTTCTTATGATCTGCACACAACACGTGTTAGACCATGAAATGGTTCTTTCACAAATACTTATTGTTATCATCAAAACATAATTGACTTGTAGAGACAATTCTTGCTCTCATAATCTCCCCCTTTTTGATGATGACAAAACCAAGTATTTTGATTGAACATTTTATACAAAGTAATCACCAAAACAAACAAATTCAGAGTTAGGAACAGCAGCTCCCCCTGAATGAGTTATCCTTAAAGATTTATCTGAGATCATCTAGGATTTTATGTAATCCAAAGATATATAGAGTAACAACTTGAGTTGTCAGAACAGGAATAGAAAAGAGTTACTTCTCTATCTTGTCTTTAGGAAAACGAAGAGTCTTTAGCGTCTTAACTAGTTCATCAGAACTTCCATCTTCAGATCTTCAGAACTCAGTTTTCTTTGTTGTCGTATCAGAGCTTATTATTATCTTCAGAGACATCTGAAGCATTTCTACTTTTCAGCCGATTCCATTAAGCATAAGATCAGAACAGTTCTTGACTGATAGTCATAGCCTTGCTATCTATTAGAGACAGACACTGTCTTTAAAGGAAACTCCCCATGAGTTTCAGACTCCGTGAAGATTTGAGATTTTGCAATTTTGATCTTCAGGGCAGTCTCCCCCTAATTCCTATACGTCAGATATTGGGATCTTCAGAATTATAATTCTGGATGATAAGATTTTAAACACCAATGTAGATCATGACTGTTTTGACTTTTGAACACAGGTCTTCATCTCAGAACCTTGTTAAAGTCATACTTAGTAGTTTATCAAAGCTTGATTTTTGATCAGATACCAATTGAAGGTTAATATTAAAGTGACCAATCAACGCTTGATTCTGAATCTGATACTCATGATTTAATTTTGATCTGTTACCATGTGATGTGTTGAGTCTTATACAAGAGTATGTTGAGTCTGATACCAAGTGAAGAATTTCTTCTCATACGCTTAAGAGGCAATTCATTAGAGTACTGATATTGATACAAATGAAGGTATTTTGACAGTAATCTATAGCTTTGCTTTGATTGATGAGTTTGATACTGATCTTTGTGTACTGAGTCTGATTACCAATTGTTGATTTAGTCTGATACTATATCGTTTTCATTTAGAATGGTTCTTGGTAAACATCAAAACGGTTTCTTTCTTGGATCTTCAATCCGGATCTTTGGACAGCTCTTTGACTTCTAATTTGCACCGATCTTCTGAGTGAGCATCTTGAGATGTAGACTTTGTCTTGACTGCTTTCAGAGTTTTCTTACTGATTCTGATTCTTCTTAGACAACTTCTAATATATGATCAGAGTTCTTCTTCTTATCCTGTCTTTAGAATGGCTAGTGAACTTGTTTTGAGTTCCTCGGATAACATCAAACAACAAACGTTACTAGCAACGCATTTTATATGAGTACTTTGTTTGAGTTCTGCATGCTTTAAGATTTCCTTCTTTCAATCAAAATCAATATATTTCTCCCCCTTTTTGACATCATCAAAAAGTGCTAGAGCATATGAGCAATTAAGCAAATAATCTCTTATATTCAGTTTCCTCCATATTAAAGCGTTATTTCTCCTATTTGAGTATATTGAATATTTGACACGATAAGGAGCATAGAGTCATAGAGTCATTTAAACAATTAGAAGCATTTTGACTTATTTTAGTGAGTCCCATCAATAATCAGTATGTATTTAATTGAAGGATAATAGATGAAATCAACTGATTATCAATTGAAGGATTAAAGCATCTGTAGAGATTAGTTACAGCATTTCATTTATGAACAATCAGATAGAAGTATCAACATAAAATAGTTTTAAAATGCAGAGCATAAGTTGAGCTTAATCTTGAAAAGTTCAAGATAATCAAAACATAGATAATTTAAACACAGATTCCTAATTAGAAACGTTTTAAGTAATCGTAGACTTAATAAAACTGAGTTTTCATGGGTCCTTATGAGTTATACTAGAGCGAGCCTAAGGATGATGAAGAAGATGAGAGAAGGTTTTTAGAATCATCATTTCTTGAGACATGCAACCTCTCTTCTACTTGAGTAATTCCCAACCACTTGCTCGTCACAATTTCTTCTGAGATCCATTCGTGGAACTCAGTCTACATAGTTCTTATTTCCATGGAGTCCATACAGTAATTGAAGGCTTCTACTAAGCTTTGAATCTTTTAGATTGCATTATCCTTGAGGGATGCTAATGCATTACTGTTCGATTCTATCAGTTATTATGATGTTTTAGGTATTTTAATCATTTGTTTGAGTAAAGTAAACGTCTCAGATTATTATGAATTTGATGTTGGTATAGGCATAGAACACAGAAGACATCATATTTTCATTGACTAAAAGATAGATAAAAACATCAACACAAAATAGAACGATAAGCAACAAGACATGGTATTGTTTGACACTACATCAGGATTTGAAATTTTAGTCATCAAAATCTTTAACGTTGTCCACCCTATCACATCTTGTCTCAGTTACTGAAGGTTCTGGTCCGAGTCTGCTTACTAACCCCCAGAATTTCTCTTTCAGCCTAATTTCAGATATTATTCTCCTGTAAGGAATGTAAGAGTTCAAATGAGTTCTTGAAACTCTGATAGAATGTTTCAGGTGATTGAAGATAGTTTTGGGAAGATTAATCTTAAAGTAGTGTGTTAGGAGGAAGACGAATATTCTGTCATCTTGGGACAGCGTGCTTCTTGCAGTTGCATGAGGACGAAGGTTGGTTAGAGAGAATTTGAACCATGTTCTGGGTGAAGGAAGAAGCTTCTCAGGGTTGTTTGGTTCATAAGGGACTGGATCATCAAATAAAACCTTGCATCTCTCTACTAAGCTCAGGTCAGATTGAAAGTCTTCAACAGAGACTCCAGGGGCGACACAATCGGTGATCTTTTCTAATGAGGGAATAGAGATAGTGATTGGAAGGCGATATATTTCAGACCAGATAGTGTTGCCATCATTACTGATTCTGGCATATTTCCAAAATTCTTTCACAAGAACTGGAAAGACAGGGCCGTTTAGTAGTGAGTAATAACCATGCCAAGATTGAATCTGCTTGCTTCATACAATTTCCAGACCATTGTTTTGAAGTCTAGCTAGATTCGGTCTTTTCTCTGGGATAACTTCTAGGGTTTCTACATTCCCTCTAAATGTTGGAGAAGTCATTTGTTAACACACAGAAGATTTTAAATGAAGATTAGTTTAGATGAGGATGAGCGAGGATGAAGCAGAATCCTATTATTTATAGGCGAATGAGAGGGAGGAGTGTAATGACTAAATTGGTACACAGGGATTTGTGTTTACTATTTCCTATGTGGTCATGATTAATTAGGGTATGCTAAAAGACGTGAACGTGTGGGTAAAGAGAACGGAGTAGTTACTTATTTATTTTGAGAGAAGTTAATGTGTTAATAGTTGCTTTGCCATGAGTGGCCATTGGGGCTGCTATATTAATGATGACGGTGTCTTGAGCCACTAAAATATTTTCCAAGAACTTTCAATAATTAATATCAATTAGTGCTTTGTCAAATATATTAGAATTAAGAATTCAATAATAAAAAATTATTCATGGACACAGTTCATTAATCTTTAATAACTCAGAACAAACTGATACTATCAATTTGACTTAGAACAACTGCAATTTCAAAACATACATTCTGCATACATAGTCAAAACACAGATAGGTTTAGGTTTCCTAGTCACTGAAGATCTCACACTTAGTCTTCAACAAGCAGTTATCTGGAAGGTCTTCAGGACCATCTTCTTTAATTCTCTCTTTGACCATGTCCACAATTCCATATCTGAAGAAAATCTCAGATAAAACTCTTCCATAAGAAATGTAGGATTTTGTGAGGTTTCGAGACTCAAGTATGGTTTTCTAGAGACAGTTGAAGATTGAGTGTGGTAAATTTATCCGAAAGTCATTCATTAGTAAATAAATGAACTTATGGTCATGAAATCGAATTAGATTATTGCTATCTATTCTGGGAAGAAAATTTGACAACATGAGTTTGTACCAGGCTTTGGGAGTAGGTAGGAGATTCTCAGGATTGTAGGGTATGTATCTGGAAGATAAGTCGTGAAGGGATGCAAAATTTCTTGCAGGAAAGAAATTGTGTTTGTCAAAATTAATATGAATTCCAACATCCTCACATCCACTTGCAAGGATCACTGAGAATAGGTTGATGTCAATAGGGATTTCAAAAACATAGAAAGTGATGCATTTTCTTTCAATATCAAGATCAGCATGTTTCCAGAATTCTTTGACCAGGTTTACATAGATAGGCTTTTCTAGCATCATGGAGTACCTAGTCCATTGTTGAGTATACAAAATATCTGCTATATTACATGCAGTGTCTCTTGAGAGTGAAGGAGTAATGAATGAGAACCGTTTCTCAGGAATAAGTTCAAGAAGATTTGGATTATCGAGAAAGGTTAGTGGAGGCATGATAATGGATGGACGAAGAGGCTTGGAATTTAGGGTTTTGAGTATAAGAGTATGAAAGGGAGACGTGTTTATATAGAATAAGTAGGTAGACTTATGCCTAGACTAGGGAAGATATAGGTTAGTGCAAAAGAATTTAATGAGATTTTATTTAGCTGTCAGAGATATGTTATGTTTTCAAAAGATTCACATTCATTATGGTGTTCCCTTTGCGGGTAGATTTCGTTAAAGGATTTTCTTTTATCTAGCAATTTCTTATAGCTAAGTTTTAACAAATATTCAAATAATTTTCCTAGTGAATCCTAGTCATAAAAATTATTTTATGGGTTAACAGGGAAGAAGAAGAAAGTGTACCTTAGGGATGCTGAACTTTTGAAGAGAATCTTTTAGCTAAAACTTTTCGTGAAAGCATTCCTTTCTGACTTCTGAATCTTTGAGCATCTTTCTGATTCTGCCTATTTCTGAGTAAGCTGTAGATGTTTCTTGGGTTCTTCAAGATACGCTTGTCTTCTGACTTCTGAAGAAAAAGAATATTTTCTTGGAATGTGATCCTGGTTGAATTACAGCTTTCTCTCTTTTCCTGTTCAACCTTGTCCGTCAGTTCTCTAGGTTATAATAACCTAGATTAAGACTTAGCATGATCAGAGTGACCACTTCATCCGAACTTAGCCAATTACATGCAATCCTTTTGGTAAGGCGATGTAATGAATGTTCTGAAGGAAGATTGACGCTCATATGCTTGGGAGCAGTACTTTAGTGAACAATAAATTCTACTTGATGACCCCATTCATAAACAACAGATTACATCTGTTTTTTATTGCTTCTCACCTCTCATTTCCTTGATCCATAGAACCTGTTTGGTTCTGATACAGTTCTTAAGATATGGATCTAAATCTTAAACGACAAACTTTGAGAATTGGTTGAGTTCTCCTTTCATAGCCTGAATTCAGTTTGCGTTTGTGAGAGTTTCTTGTCTTTGAAAGATAATTGATTTCACACGATTAGTGAGAACCTTTAAGAGGTTATTCAAGGAGGAATTGACATATCAACATCTGAATTTGTTCCTCAAGGTTGTTTCAGAACTTGTTCAGAACCAAAACATCATGGTTGTATGAACCTTCTTGTTCTCATAATGCTGATCAACTTATTTAGGGTTGTTCACACATATCTATGAGTTAACTGATTTCTTTAAAAAACATCATCAATGTCATCTTTTAAGACATCAGTTGGAGAACCTCGATATCTGGAATGATAGCATCCAATTTCATAGCTCAAGTGGTTCTAAGAACACTTGATCTGACGAAAATCAGATTATCAACATTTGATTTTTACTAGGATGATTTCAAGTTGTTGGAGCTTGATCACTGAACCAGTTAAAGCTTAAGAGTTCTTTCAGAATCAAGTATTTACTGAGTCTTTGGGATTCAGTTCTTCATTGAATCTTTTGATAACTCCAGATTCTGACATTGAATCATTTCTAATAATTTGAATTTTTCAAATTCTGATTTTAACAGATTTCTTTCTGAAATTCAAAGCCTTAGAACAACAATCTTTCTTCTTTACGTGAAGAGATTCAGAATGAGTTTTAAACGAGAAAGTCAAAGGTGGACCTAATCTGTTTCTTGAAAACATCTCAAAAACTCATAAAGAATTAATCTTCAGCAAACAAGATTTCTTGCTTTCTGATAATTCATCTTTTAAGCATATATGTGGTTTTATCCACACGTAATTTCCAGGATGAGCATTCAACAGATATTGCCGTTTATCTGATGAATCTATCTTATTAGCTGATTCTTCAATTTTAGTGAGGCTTCATCTAGAATCAGTGAATTGCACACGAAATAATCAGATTGATTACAATTTTGTACACAGTCAACTGCTGAACTGTTACAGAAATTGTAAGTGGATTTCAATCTCACCAAGAGTACTACTACGCACCACATCTGGATCTTTTTCTGACACTGTTAAGTGTTTGATGTAAATCAATAATAGAACCGGAGCTCTGATACCAATTGAAGGTGCAAGAAAGACACAAGAAAGAGGGGTTTGAATTGTGTATTTACTCTTTTTGTAACTTTTTGCATCTTTTTAAAGAGACGCTCAAGAACCTTCAATGTTCGTTGAAAGATTCTGATCTCTTAACTATGAAGCATGAGAACCATATAGGTTATGATCATAAGATACGATTCTTAGAACTTGCAGTGCGGAAGCTTATCATAGATAGGCTGCAAGGTTCTGACTTTGCTTAATATAAGGTTCTGATATTCAATGCAGAAACATAAATAGAGATACTAAGCAAGAGAGTAAAGGACACACGATATATCCCGGTTCACCACGAGGGCTAATCCAGTCCACCCTCCTCAGGTGATTTCGCCTTTAACACAAGGACTTAATCCACTGTAATCAAATCATGATTACACTTGCACGGGACACGCCGGTGACTAACAACTTGCACAGCCGCACTCTGACTAACAACACAATGAATCGTTCAGGGATTCAATTTAATGAATATAATGATCATTGACCTACAGGTTCCAATCTCTTTAAGATCTACTACTAGGCTTTCGCAGCTAGACGTTCAAGGATTCAACTTAATGAATATAACGCTACTGACCCTATTCCAGGATTTTCCACAATGACACCCAGCCATTGCCATCTCAAGTATCTGATCACCACGTGATCTACTCAAGGGCCTCAACTCACAGCTGAACCGTTCAGGGATCCCATCAGGATATAACGTTCACTTGAGGAGTCTCAATTCATTTAGTTGAATTGGTAAACTGGAGATTACAAATTTTGCTTCTTAATAAGCAAGTTTCTCCTAAGTTTAAGTACAAAGAACACACACATGTGTTTAAGCAAGTTTTGAGCAATCAACTCCTTGCTTTCCTAAGAAACTACAAAGATGTATTTAGATATTACAATTGTTGACATCTTGTAGATCTTCTTCTTCTTCTTCTGGTTGAGCAAGCTTTAAGTAGCAACTCCTTGCTTCACATCTTCAATGTAGTCTTGACGAGAAGGTAGGTTGATGACTTGACAGATCTTCAACGTTGTCTTCTTCATCAACAGCTTCTGTTTGATTGTTGTTGTTGTGTTGATTTGTCTTCTTGAATTTCAACAACAATTGCCATTAGTGAAATAATGATAGCTTTGAATATGTTAAGTGTTACAACGAGAACTCATCGTTGTTTCTATCTTCATAATGACTTGGTCAATTTTGTAGATGAACATTCAGTTCGTGTTTCTACAAGTGATCAACACATCAGAAGCAAAAACTCTTTCCATTAAATAGCCAATAGAAATATAGCCGTTAGAGAATACTGTTGGTTGTTTGGAAAAGAGACGTTGTGATATAATGAGTTGTACTGACACATCTTCTTTTTACAGAGGAAGAAGTGACCGGACATCTTTTCTTGGGCAGTGTGTACATTTAACTCACAACGGTAATATCTAGACTTCAAAACTTCAGTGGCTTCAGATGTTAATTTGATGAAGCATGAGTAGAGTCTTCATAGCAGAATATCTGATGCTTCAAGTCTTCAGTCGATTGAAGAAGTCCATTAGGAATCAGTCTTTAGAACTTCAGCACTTGGTCTTTAAGAACGTTATCCTTTTCTGCTTCAAGTCTTCCGAATCTTCAGAGCCAGTCTTCAGAGTCTTCAGAACTTCTTATTTGAAACCTTGATCTTCAGAACTCATCAGTCTTCAGATTCTTTCTGCACTTGGTCTTCAGCGCCTTCAGCTATCAGAACTTCAAGTCATAGGAGTCTTCCATACTTTGGTTCTTTCAAACTGTACTTCTTCAGAAGCCTCCCAAATCTTCAGAATCTTAATCACTTTCAGAGAGCATCCACAAGACCATTGCAACAGCAATCTTGGCATCCTTGGATCTGGCTGATCATGACTAGATAAAGAAGCGTTCTTGCTTCTCGCGACTTTAGTCACACATAGTAACTTCGCATATGTATATATTCAATCATAGTACATCTAGCTAGTGTATGTTGGTTCTGATGTCTTTAGTTCTTATGATCTGCACACAACACACGTTAGACCATAAAATGGTTCTTTCATAAATACTTATTATTATCATCAAAACATAGATTGACTTGTAGAGACAATTCTTGCTCCCACAAATAATTCTTGCATCCAACCACTTGATAATCTCCTTTTTTACAACCTCCTTCATGATGGGGTTCAGCCTTCGTTGACTCTCAATGCAATTCTTAGCATTTTCTTCCAACAGAATTTTATGCATGCAAATTGCTGGGTTGATTCCCTTAATGTCAGAAATCTGCCATGCAATTGCCGTCTTGTGTCTCTTCAGTAGTGAAATCAATTGATCTTTCTGCTCCTCTTGCAGGTCTGTAGCAATGATAACTGGCAGCTTCTGTCCTGCCTCCAGATATGCATACTGTAAATGCTCCGGCAGTTGCTTAAGCTCCAATTTAGGGGGTTCCTCTATGGAAGGTAGTTGCTGCTTGTGAACAATAGTGATGGATTTATCACTTCCACAGATTCTTCCTCTTGCTTTTGCATTGGACTGTAGATGATTCCATCTTTTAGTCCTTTATCTTCCACTTTTCCTAACTCAATTTTTAACACATCATTAGCCTTTAGAAGGTTTTTATGAATTAAACCTTCCCAGCTAGATATCATAGAACACTCAGTCACCTCTTCTTCTGGGTATTGGAAGGCATTAAGTATGTTGAACACTACTTGATGCCCATTTACTCTCATAGTGAGTTCTCCTCTTTCCACATCAATTAGAGTTATACCCGTTGCTAGGAATGGCCATCCCAACAAAATGGGTGTCTCTTCATTAGCTTCAAAATCCATGATGATGAAATCAGCAGGGAAGACAAATTTGTCAACCCTTACCAGCACATCTTCAATCTTCCCTTGTGGGTAGCAAATACTTCTATCTGCCAGCTGCAAGGTGATGGTTGTAGGCCTGGCAGCACCTATCCCTAGCTTCTGGAAGATGGATAGGGGCATGAGATTAATGTTGGCCCCTAAATCACATAGTGCCTTTCCACAAAAGGTGTCTCCAATGTTGCATGGAATAGTAAAACTTCCAGGATCCTTCAATTTGGGGGGAAGTTCTCCTTCAACCAATTGACTACACTCTTGTGTGAGTGCAACCATAGCAAATTCTCCCACCCTTTTTCGCTTGGTAAGCACATCCTTCATGAACTTTGAGTAGTTTGGCATTTGTTGAATGGCTTTAATCAGTGGTATGTTGATGTGAAGCTGCTTCAAGATTTCCATGAACTTTGAAAATTGTTGCTCTTTTTTTGCCTTTTTGATTCTTTGTGGAAAAGGAGGTGGTGGTCTTTCTTGCACAAACTTTTGCTTCTTGTTGGCTTCAGTAATGACCTCTGGAATTTCTGGAGGAATGTAGTCTTCAGTAGGTACATCATCTTTGTGCTTCTGCTGTTTTAATGAAGACGGTTCTCCATCATTGTCTTTCGCTCCATAACTGTTAGGCTTAGACAAATCAGTACTTGACTCCTTGCTCTTTGTAATGGTCTCTTCAATTTCCTTGCCACTTCTGAGCTTAAGAGCTTGGCAAGTTTCAACATTTTTCACTCCAGCTTGTGTATTGGGAGTCTCAATTGAGCTGGGAAAAGTTCCCAAGTTTCTTGAACTTAGAGCCATGGAAATTTGGCCTACTTGGTTCTCCAAGTCCTTGATGCTCACTTCTTGTGCTTGAAATTGATTCTTTGCTTCTTGAATAAAGGACTTAAGAACATTTTCCAAATGGTTGTTTCCTTGACTGACCTCAGCATAGTTAGGGTTAGAAAAACCAGGTGGAACTTGTGGTTTAGTTGCTTGTGGTTTAGGTTGACTTTGATTGTTACTTCAAGAAAAATTAGGATGGTTACGCCATCCTGGGTTGTAAGTGTTGCTGTAAGGATTGTTGTATCTGCTATTGTTGTTGGGATTTCCAACATAGTTAACTGAAACATGATTTGCAGAACATTCTTCAAATATATGTGGTTCTCCACAGTAAACACAGGCAACTTCAGTAGCGTCAGTAACCACCTTTACAGTGTCAGGCTTTGTCACTTCAGGACTCATCAGATTCTTCATCATTTGATGGATCAGTGACTTCATGAACTCCAGCAGGCTTCTTTTGAGTTGAACTAGCAGTGGTCCTCGTGACTGGCCATTGATAAGTGTTGGTCATAATTCTCTCAATCAACTTGTAACCATCATCATAAGATTTAGACAATAGGGCTCCACCACTGGATGCATCTAACATATTCCTTGAAGATGGAATTAATCCATTGTAGAAATTCTCAAGTTGTATGCAGATGGGAATCCCATGATGTGGACATTGTCTAAAAAGCTCCTTAAATCTTTCCCATGCGTCAAACAACGTTTTGTCATCTCCTTGCCTAAATGATGTAATTTCGTTTCTCATTTTTCCATTATTGGAAGGAGGAAAATACTTGGCCATAAACTTTTCTGCCAAGGCATTCCATGTAGTAATGTAATTTGGTTCCAAAGAATTAAGCCAGCTCTTGGCTCTATCCCTTAGAGAATATGGAAACAACCTCAACCTAAAGGTATCCACTGGCATGTCAAGGATTTTGAAGTTGTCAGCAACATTCAGAAATTATTTCAGATGCAAATGTGGATCTTCATGAGAAGAGCCTGAATATTGACCAGCAGCTTGCAACATTTGGAACATCATAGGCTTGAACTCGAATTGTGGTGCTGTGATGGCTGGCCTAGCAATGCTAGTATTCATAGCATTAGGATCAAAGACAGCGTAGTCCCTTATGCTGCGTGTGCGGTCATTGGCAATGCTAATGATATTTGTCTTAGCCATGTTTGTCTCGTGTAATGACTCGTCTGAAGAATACAATGAACTTTCTTCAGCCTTGTCCACCTCATGCACTACTCCTTCAGTTTCAGCCACAGTTGAGGTTGAGGAATCTCCAAATATTTGCTGAGCATGTAAAAATCTCCTTCGTGCACTGAGAATTCTTTCAGGTTCAGGATAACCACTGTAAACTGGTTGTAACGACATGCGCATGCAATAGCTTAAGCTTGTCGTATCACCAAATCACAGAAAATGTTAAAAGCTCAAATACAATCTTAAATAAAAATAAATATAGTATTTCAAACTTTATACACTTCCCCGGCAACGGCGCCAAAAACTTGCTTACTCTACTTTATATAATGCTTTTCTTGTGATTGTTTAGAGCAATGATGTCACATGCAAGTATACATGCTTGATAATGTAGCAAGTGATAAAGTAAAGGTCAAACCCACAAGGAAGTGTTAAAGGACTTGAACTACTAATATTAATCTCTTTGTTTAAGATAAAGTATGAGCAAGGTAACAAAATAATAATAATAAAGAAAAGGAGCAACACATAAATAACTAAGATACGATTTATAACTAAAAAGGAGTTAAAATATCAGTGAGAGTAGTTGATGAGCTAAATCCATTAGTATAGTTGTTGTTAGAATGCTTTTATGATGTGAAGTGTCGTGCCTCAAAAGGTCAGAACATGATCTAGTGGTGTATATCTACAACATCAAAAACATGCATAACTAGGGCAAGGGAACAAATCTCTAAGTCTCACTTGTAACCCTAAAATACGTCTGGTTTTAATTCTGAAAATCTTTATGGTCTCAACTTCTTATCTCTAAGAAAGTTGAATTAAGTGGATATCTCTATCCTACTCTATTAACCACTTTTGTTATGAAATCCACTTATTTGTTGTATCTCTCTCAACAACAAGCTTTTACATTTTTTCTAGTTGATCACTCTAAGAATCAAGTGTATAGCATAAAAACACATAACAAAATAAGACACTACTCAACACATCATATAAACATAAAAAACAACTTTTATACTAACTTCATTAGTCTCATCAAACAAAGGTTTAGCTCATAGTGAGCTGAGTACAAACTACTGGAGTGAAACTAATAGGAAACATTGTCTTACAAAGTGTAGTAAAGAAATTCAACCTAGTAATAACTTGGAGATCTCTTGCGTTGAGTAAACAACAACAGCTCTCTTCAGTCATGACAGCTCTCAACAGAGTGTACAGGTCTGGATGAGAATAGAATACCCTCTACTAATGTTTCCAACTCTTGGAATAAAATTAAAACTAAAAATTGAAATAAACTGTTTGTTGTGTGTAAATCTCCGACCTTTTTTTCTTCAATGCACAAGCTCTCTTTATATAGTGATGAGTGGAAGTGGTACTTGCTCCTTTCTTGGATCGTGGGTCTCTTGATGGAAATAAGGTTAGGGCCAAATCAAATCCTCATGTAGACCAGCTGTCCCTCAATCCTTCTGTTGCAAGTAATCTGGTACAGATGTTGGTGGGAGACAAAGCTACTTTTTGCAGGCGACTGTGGCAGAGTGGTGAAGCAGCGCAGACGGCTGGTGGTGTTGGTGCTGGGCGCTCTTTTGCAACGTGGTCCCCACCGTACTACCTTTTGTCTTCTAGCTTCCTTGATCTTATCCATTTCTTTTGCTCCAATGCTCTTCAAAATGCTGCCACGTGAGCCCTAGTTACTCTTGGCTTCCAACACCAATCTTCAATCTCTTGATGAAATAGTTGATTAAACTATCAACTACTTTCTTTCCAAAGGCTCCTCGTTCTACTCCAGAATCTGTCATCCGGGGTCTTGCCTTCTCTCACCATCATCTAGCTTCCTTTTAGAGAACAAACACATTGAAAACATAAAAGAAGCACCTAGTGTGCTTAAAGCTTAAAACATGCTGAAATACAATAAACTCATGCCACATCAGTAAATTATGAACTAAAAATGTCACATAAAATGGGCCAAAGTAACACACTAAAATAGTGTTATCAGAAACCAATCTCAATTATAACTGATTCAAGGAGAATGAAGGTCAACTTTTTTCATTTTCTTCATCACTGGCTCATTGCATAGTAATTCATTGTCATCGGTATTAACGATCTTTATTGGTTGTTCGTACAATCAAGAACACGTGACCGGGATTTAGGTTTAGAATGTATTTTGAGATCCTATTATCCATAAACATGGTCCATTAGCTAATGAAACCTAAACTTAAGACTCATTGAATAGTATTCACCTTGGGGAATGCATCAAGCTCAAACCAAGTCATCAAAAATGCGATGAATGGTTCTATAGTACTCACCTTGTAACTGTGATCTAGCATTGACCTTTGGGATTCCATGATTAACCAAACCAAAAGCTATTGCCGCGCGCCCGAGCAGTACCTCCTTCTCCATATGTCATCCACTTGTACCTTAGAATTGCAGGATGAAAGGAAATGATGAGAATGATGTAAAAGTAATCTGAATGAAAAAAAAACAATGATGGAACTGAAAGCTTATTATAGCTGCTTACTCCCCAACTATTCCATCGACGCGGACACGGGTTCCCAAATATTTGTAGTCTTGATAGTGTCAACTGAGCGCCTGTTATTCAAAGAAGAAAACATCATAGAGGCTTTAAAACCAAGTGCATTATCGAAATTCTTCTCAATACTCTTCACACTCTCCTGAAGCTTATTCATCGCTCCCTCCAAATCAGGGAAGTTCCACCAAGCATTTTTCACATTAAACCACACCATCTCAAAACCTAAACACCAAAACAAACTCAAAATTGTCACACATACACTACCGATTCAAAAACAGCCTCAGATCGTAGAAAAATCACCAACATTGTCCCAACACATAAATTTCTAATCAAATGCAGCATACAAACCACAACAAGAGCAATAAACATCAATTACAATGTATATCTGAAACCGAAAATTGCTGAAAAGAAAGAGATCAATGCAGAAGGATAAGATCCAAATTGAAAGATGCTAACCTTAATGAACAATGTAAATCGTGCCATGTTTCTTGATGAATGTCCGGTGAAGATGAAATGTTGCGGAGAGGTTTTTTCAGTGGGAGACATGGTTTTGTAGTGTTGTTTAAAACCAAGTTAAAATTTTCAGAGCAAAATGGGAGTGAGACGCACGAAATCAGAACTGGTGGTATCAATGTATGAAGCGGAGGTGCCATGTTTTTTGTTGAATGTCGACAAAGTTGAAATTTTAGTGAGAAGCTTGTTTGGTGGGAGACAGAGATTTAAAGTGTTGTTTCAAAGCTTGTGAAATTTGCAGAGCAAAATGGGATTGAGAAGAAGGTAATCTGAATATCTTTGATCAATGTTTGGTGGTGTTGGAAACAACAAAGTGGTTATATGTCTTGTCTCAGCAAGCTGTGCTTTGGAAAATGTTCCCCAAAAGCAAACTGAGTGATGTACCGTAAATCATAAATTGGTTTTGTATGCATTTTATCAGTTACTATTTGGCCACAACTTGGTGTAAGTATTGCAATTAGTCTAGTTTGGATTCAAATAACCCATCATTTGGTTGGAAATAGTTGAAATTAGACACTAAATGCCCCTAATTATGTGACATGGCAGCTTAATGGCAAAGGTTAAAATTAGTTTTCCAGAACCATTAAAGTTCTTATATTATAGATGTGTCAGACAATTTAGTTAAATATTTTAAAAAATAATTTGTTTTTTCTTTGCTTCAATATACCTTTTACATTTCTTAAGATAAATATCAGACATTTAAAAATGTTAAATATGTATTGAAATAATGTTATCAATGAATAATAAAGACAATAATTTTGATTAGGGGATATGATGTTTCCCATCAAAATCTTGCCTATCATACTTTCTCTAGGAGGCATTAGATTCTCCACCGCCAGTGAAACCCATGGTGACCGTGTTGATAACATTCTTAGAGGTTTTCTTAGACATCCTTGTGTGAAGATAGCAAAAGCAAACATTAGATAACAATGAATGTGGTTCAAGTTAGTTTTACCTGGGCCTCACAGAGGACGCCAATTGTAATTACTATTTAGGAGTGCATGGTTAACTTCTCTAACTCTTTCTCCCCACTCTTGCAAACTAGATACAAGTTACTTCCAATGTTCTCATGCATTGGGAGAGTTATCCAGGAAGTGTGCGATATATTTGAGGAAGGGGTGTCACATCTAGGAAACTGACGATAGATATAACAAACATGTGACCAAGAAGGAATTATGATAAACATTGAAATCAAAGATAATCATCGATAAATATTTGTAAAAGAGATTTTATACAAAGATCAATAAATATACATACAATCAAGATAAACTTACATACAACACCCGAACAAATAGAAAATACATAGAGAAGAAGGAAAAAGAACAAACATCGCTCAGTTTGTCAATGTCGATTGAAGCAAATTCGACTCTTGATCGTCAAGATGCCCAATCTAATGTTGTTTTTTTAAGTCTAACCCTAAAAAGAATGTTTGTGATGAAGTTGGGAGTAAAAATCCACAAAAACATAACCTAAAATTTTTTGAAAAAGTGACTTTATAGGTAAAATTGACTTCGCGTCATCGCTATGCGAGCTCCAGGACGTACAATGGCCATATGAGGCTTAGTTTCTGCCTCTACAGTTCTTTTCCACGTTTCTGGGTCACTTTTAGCTCGCACGGCGACCATGACAGACTTGAGAAAAATCAGTTCTTGTTTCGACCATAACTTGAGAATCGTAACTCCATTTTACGCACGGTCGAAAGCGTTTGAATGCTTATTCAATGTGATCAGTCACAATTTATGTTATATATTTCATTATTTATTCGTAAATAAGTAAGGTAAACTGTATGAATTTGAGTGAGTTTTAGTAGTAATTAGGTTTGTTTTAATGATATTAAGTGTGTCATTAATTATGAGTCTCTCGAGCATATTTTACCCTTTTGGTATGTCAGCAGGTAAAAGACAGGTTTGGAAGCTCAGAGGATCGAGCATTGGATGCAAAACCAAGCCAGAGCGAGAAAGCGGAAGAGAAACGCAAAAATTGAAGTGCCTGCTGCCCATACGCATAACACCCTAGTTGTTACGCATATGGCCCCTCTCCGTACACGTACAGTACGTATTCTAGCAGAAGGTCGAAAATTTGAGGAAAAACAAAGCCTCTGCTCATACGCGTAATGGGTTGGTCATTACGTGTAAGACCTTGCATGGTGGCTGACCCAGGAGCTGTTACGCGTAGCAGGATGGCGTAGAAGTTGGTCATTACACGTAATAGGTACTGCATTACGCGTAATGAGGCCCAAAATTGCTGAAAGCTCAGAATTTTACTATTTAGTCTCAGAACGCAATTTTTTAAGGGTTGGACGATTTTTCAGAGCGGATATACGTTTTGAAGGCTGGAGACTCAGAATTTCACAAGGGTTAGTATGTTCAAGAGTTTTTAACGATTGAAGATTGATTCCTAGAGATATCCTGTAATGACAACACTTTCATCTTTGATTGTATTTTCTGTTATGAGTAGCTAAACCCCCCATTGCTAGGGGGTGACCCTGATTCCAATTGTAATGATTTTGTTTTATTGATGCAATGACAATTTTAGATTCATAATCGTTGATTTGTTCTTATTACCGTTCTTAATGCGTAAACCGTCGGAAAAACGGATTCTGAACCCTTATGAAGAATTTGAGTTGGACAGCTATTATTTGTTGATCTGAGTAAAAACATCTGATAATAAATATTACCTAGGACTAGGGATACTTTATCTTAACCGAAAATTCTTGATATATGCATGCTTGATCATAACCGTAATTGCCTATGGACATAGTAATTAGGTTATGTGTTCAAAGATATTTTCACTAAGGACTTAGGACTTGATACTCGAGAGGACCGGTAATCAACTGTTATGAAATATATTATTGTGCTGGTAAGTCAAAATTGTTACAAGAAGAATCATTCACCAAACCCTAGCAATCTACTCATCTCTGTCTATAGTTTAACGATTTTACTTGCTTTATTTATTTGCAATTTTTAGTCATAATTTTACCAAACCCCAAAAACCCCCAAGGCTTTTTGTTTAATGGAAATTGTCTCCGAACTCTGTATCGTCAAGCAGTCCTTGAGATTTACTTGGGATTTTCCCATTATTACGACATAGGCAGAATAGTACACTTGCTATTTTACCTATCGAGTTTTTGGCACCGCTGTCGGGGACTGCCAAAGATAATAGAGTTTACAGATTTATTTCAATTAGAATTTTGTTGCTCTGCAACTAAAATTTTATTTTCTATTTATTTCATTTTTATTTTATTCTTATTCTTACTAATAATTGTTTAATCTGTGTATGCGAGGGAAGCCTTCAGCTGAATTTCTTTTTGACGCAGAACCTGAAAGATCGTTGCATGCTAGACTTCAAAAAGCTAAATGAGAAAGACTGACAGCGTCTGAATCAAAACCGATAATTTCAGAACCGGAAAAAGAGGAAGAAGTTTCTGTCCATTCTGAGAATACTGACTCAGAAGCCAATACAGACACATAGACACAACCAAAGATTGTGATCATGGCTGGAAATCAACCAGCAGAGATACTTCTAGGTGACTATGGCGGAGCGAATGCTCCAACTGGTCGGTTGACCAAAGTGAATCAACCGGTCAATGTAGCATATTTTCAGTTGCAGTCGACCACGATCAGGCAGCTTGAAAAGAGACCGTTCACCAGAAAAATAAATGAAGATGCAAACAAACATTTGCAACGGTTTCTTACAATGAGCATTGTTAAGTGCAGATTTTACCTTAAAATGAACTATCTTTCTTTGCACTTTTTATACTCAATTCTCATGTTCTCATTAGTTTTACTCAAGATTGTTGTTATTCTTCTAACATTGAGAATATACCTTTGGTGCTTGTAATATGTGTGTTATTGTGCAGAAAAATGCATAAATTGATCGAAGTTGTAAGACACAAGAAATGGTACAAGTTGCCAAAGAACAGAGGAAAACTTCAAGAAGTTCGCTTTGCGAACTACCTGGCGAAGCTTCGCTTTGTGAAGGCTGACGAAGTCCCAGTGAATGGTCCCAGAATTATGGCAGAGGAAAAAGGCACTAAAGTTCGCTTTGCGAACTTGAAGGCGAGTGTTCGCTTTGCGAACTATCCTTCGCATTGCGAACTCATGAAGAAATTATGTGGCGGTTTAACTATGCAGAGGCACCTCAGGTGCCCATTTTCATCATTCGCTTAGCGAGTGAAACGCTCGCAGTGCGAACTTGTAAAATCCTGAATGTATTATAAATAGATTTTTTACACTTTTTAGGATTATAACATATAGAAACTTGAGAGAAATATCAGAACTTGTAATTTTAGGATCAGAACTTGATATCTCTTTATTTCAAGGGAGAGAAGGTAGGATCTTCAATCTCTTGTTGGGTTTGGATGTAATCTTTTGATATCTTACGTATTTCATCTAATGTATGTTTGTGAATATGTTTCAATTCTCTATTGTTGAGTATCTTTGATTGATTATTTGTGGTCTTGACAAAACCTTTTCAAATCCTTGATCTTAGATTTTCATCTATCAATGAACAAACTTTTGACATGGTTTTGTGAGTTGATATTCATTGTATCTTTTGTTGTATTGCGTTGATTAAGTAGCATGGCTAGCATGAGTAGGATCGATACGGTATTGCGAGGATGCATGATAATAGTGATGATGAACGATATTCACATTCATTTGGCAAATTAGTTGAATACATGTAAAAAGGGTTAAACGTATGTACGTATTCTAATCATTGGCATTTTATATGAAGCAGTCATTTATCTGATTTGGGTGTCATCTTTGTTTACCTGTTTATATTTGATTTGAACTGCTATAGACATATACTCTTCAGATCTGGATCTAAGATGATTATTTGTTTTGTTCTAAACTCCAGAAATAGATTTAGGATTAACACTTGCGCGAGTATCATCTCTTAATGCTCTGTGTTGGTTTTCTTGCGTGAGATATCACCAATGAAGCAATACGGTCGATCTCTCGACGTTGCGTTAGACATAACCTCTGTCGTGGGTGATACGTGAGGATATTAGGCGAATGGTTGATTTATGTATAATATGATTAGAAGAATGCATGTGTTATCAATTGATGAGATCCAATTCCAACAAGGCTCCGTTTATAATTCAGTCTTTACTTTATATTTTCAGCTTTTATATTTTATGTCTTTAATTTTGGTTCTTTAAATCTTTTAAACCAAAACTTTTGAACCATAAGCTTAAAAATGTAGAGACCATCGAACGACATTCTTTCCCTCGCACTGATCCCTGTGGATACGACAAAACTGAGTTACTTAATTAATTTTTGCTTACTGTTGTATTACAGTTCGAACAAAATGGTGCCGTTGTCGGGGATCGGTGTTTAGATATTGAGTTGCATTGCGATAGTTTCTATATTTTTTAGCTTTGTACATTTGTTTATATTGTATGTATTTGTTTTCTTTTATGTTTTCCTTAGTGTGATCAGGAATGATGAGAACTCCTAGATTTGTTGTTATTTGTATAAAAGTATTCAATAAAGCTTTCACCGAGTATGGATGTTGAGAGTTGAAAGTATGCGAGGTAAATTTTACCTCTTTATAGAATGTTAGAATGATTTAAGAATTTTGTGATTTGTGAAAATGTGTATTTTTGTTTCATTTCGCAACTTGTTTGAATGCTTGTTTCACTTAGGTTCAAAAGCCACAAATTGTGAGAAACCTCCATTGTTTACTATATGCTAGGATGACTGATAACTTTGTTTAATTCATTTAACTCATGCTTTATCTTTTGATTATTATGATTTTGCGGAAGCATTATAAATGATCAAGGCATTTGTTTATATTGAGCACAACCGTATCCAAAAGTACCTTACTCGTGAGTAGAGAGAATTCGTTAACCCCTTTGTGCCTAAACAGTTTAGATCTCATTTTGGTGATGAACTTGGTTTATGTACATAATTTGAAAGTTTAGTTCATCATTGAATTTTGTGAGGTTCTAAAAATTTCTTCTTGAACCTTTGAATAATGCTTTAATTTGACTTCCTTGTTTTAAAAAGCAAGGAGCATTCACTTGAGGTTTGGTTGAATTCAAGTTGGTGAGAATGAAAAAGTAGAGTGGTAGGTTGCTATAAACTTTTGAAAAATTTCAACAAGCATGAAAAGAAAAAAATGTGAATATGAATGTGAAAAACAAAAGAAAAAGAATGCTTTTTTAAATAAGAAAAATAGAGAATGAAATAATTATGCATAAGGAAGTTTGAGAAGGTTTGTGATAAAGGAATGAAAATGGTGAATGAAGTTGTGATGTGTAAATACCATGTATAGTGAATGTTTCTTTTTGCATCGGCAATTTCAATTCAATGGCCTTTAGAAATGTCCCTTTATTGTTAACCCGACCAAGCTACAACCTTTGAAGCCCTTTGTGATCTTTTTGCTTCCGTGTTTTCATTTTTGATTATTAGATGTTGTATGAATTAAGTTGCTATTAGCTTTGTTTGCCAGGTGAGTGAAATTACCCCGCGGTTGCAAACGCGTTAATTTCTTCATTCTTATTCTGAAGAGGAGTGTTAGAGTGATTCAAGTATGAAAATTTAGTTATTCTTTGAACCATTCCATGATATTTGTTTAAGAACTTAATTCTTTGTCATTGTTCGATTCTATTGAGTGGTGAATGTTGCTTGTGTGCATTTTCAAGCTTGACTTTGGTTGATCTTATGCTTGGGTAAATCCTCTTGTTTTAATGAGGGGCATACTTTGCTTGAGGACAAGCAAAAATCTAGTTAGGGAGAGTTGTTAAGTGCAGATTTTACCTTAAAATGAACTATCTTTCCTTGCACTTTTTCTGCTCAATTCTCATGTTCTCATTAGTTTTACTCATGATTGTTGTTATTCTTCTAACATTGAGAATATACCTTTGGTGCTTGTAATATGTGTGTTATTGTACAGAAAAAGGCATAAATTAATCAAAGTTGTGAGATACAAGAAATGGTACAAGTTGCCAAAGAACAGAGGAAAACTTCAAGAAGTTCGCTTTGCAAACTAGCTAGCGAAGCTTCGCTTTGCGAAGGCTGGCGAAGTCCCAGCGAATGGTCCCAGAATTATGGCAGAGGAAAAAGGCACTCAAGTTCGCTTTGCGAACTTGAAGGCGAGTGTTCGCTTTGCAAACTATCCTTCGCATTGCGAACTCATGAAGAAATTATATGGCGGTTTAACTATGCAGAGGCACCTCAGGTGCCCATTTTCATCATTCGCTTAGCGAGTGAAACGTTCGCAGTGCGAACTTGTAAAATCCTGAATGTATTATAAATATATTTTTTACACTTTTTAGGATTATAACATATAGAAACTTGAGAGAAATATCAGAACTTGTAATTTTAGGATCAGAACTTGATATCTCTTTATTTCAAGGGAGAGAAGGTAGGATCTTCAATCTCTTGTTGGGTTTGGATGTAATCTTTTGATATCTTATGTATTTCATCTAATGTATGTTTGTGAATATGTTTCAATTCTCTATTGTTGAGTATCTTTGATTGATTATTTGTGCTCTTGACAAAACCTTTACAAATCCTTGATCTTAGATTTTCATCTATCAATGAATAAACTTTTGACATGGTTTTGTGAGTTGATATTCATTGTATATTTTGTTGTATTGTGTTGATTAAGTAGCATGGCTAGCATGAGTAGGATCGATATGCGTGATAATAGTGATGATGAACGGTATTCACATTCATTTGTCAAATTAGTTGAATACATGTAAAAACAGTTAAACGTATATACGTATTCTGATCATTGGCATTTTATATGAAGCAGTCATTTATCTGATTTGGGTGTCATCTTTGTTTACCTGTTTATCTTTGATTTGAACCACTATAGACATATACTCTTCAGATCTGGATCTAAGATGATTATCTATTTTGTTCTAAACTCTAGAAATAGATTTAGGATTAACACTTACGTGAGTATCAGTTCTTAATGCTCTGTGTTGGTTTTGTTACGTGAGACATCACCAATGAGGCAATACGGTCGATCTATCGACGTTGCATTAGACATAACCTCTGTCGTGGGTGATACGTGAGGATATTAGGCAAATGATTGATTTATGTATAATATGATTAGAAGAATGCATGTGTTATCAATTGATGAGATGCAATTCCAACAAGGCTCCGTTTATAATTCAGTCTTTACTTTATATTTTCAGCTTTTATATTTTATGTCTTTAATTTTGGTTCTTTAAATCTTTTAAACCTATACTTTTGAACCATAAGCTTAGAAATGTAAAGACCGTCGAATGACATTCTTTCCCTCGCACTGATCCCTATGGATACGACAAAACTGGGTTACTTAATTAATTTTTGCTTGCTGTTGTATTACAGTTCGAACAAGCACAACCTTAAAGATTGAGGGGCACTCAGAGGAGATGAAGAAGCTAAGAATGTTTCTGTTTACTCTTGCTGAAGAGTGGTTTTACTCATTACCTGCTGGGAGTATAACTACTTGGGAAGAGATGGAAAAGACGTTTCTGAATGAATATTTTCCTGCTTCTGTTTATATTCGTAAAAGGTATGATATTGTGAATTTCAAGCAGAAGGAAGGAGAATCACTTGGGGATGCTTACAAGAGGTTATTGGTAGCATGCCCCACTCATAATATGGATCAGACTGAATAGATGCAAATGTTTGTGAATGGCCTCAGAATGAAGACAAAGCAACTCATTGATACAACTACTGGTGGCTCATCCAACTTTACAACAGCCACTGGTATTAAGAAGATCATTGAAGCCATTGCTGCAAATGAACATCTGGAACTATATGACAGGAGTGTGAGTAAACCTGAGGGAGTAATTGATTTGAAACTTCCAAATCAGGTTGTGAAGATAGAAGACCAAGTGGTTGCTAAAGTAGAGAAAAGACTCAAGGCCATGAATTTGGGTACTAAACAAGTAGCCCAAGTTCAACCTGTGCAAGCTGTTACTTGTGAAATTTGTAGTGGACCACACTTTACTGCACATTGCGTTGCAACTGCACAACAAATTGAAGAGATTAAGTTTCTGAAGTAAAATAATCCCTATTCTCGGACTTACAATCCAGGGTGGAAGAATCATCCTCAATACCAACAACAGGCTCCTCAAAAAGCAAGGTGGGAAATAGCCATTGAAAAGATGGCAACTCATAATATTCAATTCCAGGAAGAGACCCGAAATAATCAAAGGAACACTACAGCTTCGATAAAAAATCTTGAGGTTCAGATGGGTGAAATAGCACAGCAACTTGCCAATGCTCAAGCACCAGGTGCACTCCCGAGCGCAACAATACCAAATCCAAAAAATCATGAGAATGTTAATGCTGTCACAAAAAGAAGTCATAAAGTTATGGGAGAAGAGGAAGAAAGGGCAACAAATGATTATCACTGTATAGAGGTGGATCTGGAAGTGAGAGAAAACAAGAAAGAACCAGAAAGAGCTATACCACCCATAAAGCCAACCGAAGAGAAAAAGAAAGAGGAGGCTAAACCAAAGATTAAGTTACCTTATCCTCCGAGAGTGACAAAGAAGGATCCAAAAGAGAAGGACTTTGAGAAATTCAGCACAATACTAAAAAAGTTAGAGATTAATATGCCTTTATTTGAAGCACTCGAGCAAATTCCTTTGTACAAGAAATTCACAAAGGAGGTAATCGGTAAAAAGAGACCTAGCGGATGAGAGATGAAAAATGTAATTGACCAATGCAGTGAAGCATCACAAGGTAGGAGAATCCCCGTCAAGTGGAAAGATCCTGGATCTGTAGCAATCCCATGCACTATAAAAGACAGAACTTTCAAGAAGGTCCTTGTTGATTCAGGTGCTAGTGTAAGTCTCATGCCTTTATCTATTTTCAAGAAGTTGGGCATTGGAAAGTGAGCGATACGGGAACAAATTTGAAGTTTGCCGACCACACAACTAAGAGGTCATATGGGCTAGCAGAAGATGTACTGGTGACGATTGATAACTTTACCTTTCCAGTTGACTTTGAGATCATGGATATTCCAGAAGATGAAGATACTCTTATCATACTTGGTCGACCATTCTTGCTTACTAGTCGGTGCAAGGTTGATATTGAAACAAGTACCCTAACCTTGAAATCTTTTGATGAGGAAATCACTTTAAAAGTGTTGGACATCGAGAAGCGAGGTAAAGAGGAAGGCAATCACTCTTCAGTTGGAATGATCTAAATAGTGGGAAAATGCAAAAGTTCAAAGCCACCTCATAAAAAAAGTCTCTGGCATAATCTCTCAGGTTGTAGTATCTCAATCATCTATGGCATATAGCAAGACTCCAAGGTTCATTCAAGAAGTCAAGAAAAGGAAGAATATGGAAGTCAGAGGTGACGTGGACACAAAGTAGTTCTTATCCTTGAACCTGGTCGGCTCTTTGTTGTGAAGAGGTCAAGCAACAAAGTGTGGAAGTTGAAATACCCCCCATAATAATGGAAGTGAACCATCAAGCCATGTGACGTTAAACGAAGCGCTACGTGGAAGGCAACCCACGATTTTTATCACTGTAAGTTATTAGCGTATTTTTAGTATTTTTATTTTCAATTTAGTTTATTTTCAATTTTTTGAGTCAAATTCATCAGAGGTAACCCCAAGGCCGAGAGTTAAGTTAGAAAAATTTGAAAAAGTAAAATTTTGGAAAAATGGAATGCTACTACCATTACACGTAAGGACACTGCTGTTACGCGTAATGCCCAACGAAAACGGGGTCCTCTTGTGGTTTTCGTAGCATACCCTTAAGCCACCTCTTACGAGATCTGACATTATGCATATTGTTCATGTTAAGCGTATGAATACGCGTACGGCGGCTCCATACATGATCTGTTACGCATTGTTCAAATTTTTCACTGTAAACTGTCGCGTATCATATGCGTAAGGTCCCCGTTACGCGTAAGGCTTGCGTACCATACGTGTAATGGTTGTTGCTGCATGTTTATATAGTTTTTCCTGTCATTTGGGTCATTTTCTTTTTTTCTGTTACGCAAATTTTTTTATATTACTCTGTTTCTTTTTTCCCCTTTTTGTTTTCTTCAGTTTACAGACTCAACAAATGGCGCAATCGACAGAAGAAGTCCAGATTTTTCTTTTTGATGATCATGAAGCACGATTCAACCAACTTCGATCTTTAACTTTCGTCGAAGAGAAAAAATGGGTTCTCTGAGAGAATGAATTTGCAGAAGTTACTGCGGTTCTGGAACAGCAAAAACTGACATATCTGAATGAGCACATCAGGCCGGTGGCGATGGATTTGGTACGGGAATTCTACGCCAATGTATACAAAGTACTAGGTAGAGCGGGTGCTAGTGATGTTACTGACACGACTTCTTGGGTTCGCGGACAGCCGATCAAGTATGATTAGAAAATTATAAACAATGTGTTGAAATGTAAACTTAATGAATCTCACTGCCCTTTCTTCGACATGAAGTACTCTGACAAGAAAAGATGGCCTTATGACGAAATAAAGAGTGTGATTGCGAGACCAGACAAAGATTGGCACCCGACA
This sequence comes from Lathyrus tuberosus, assembly GCA_022829125.1. Classification (NCBI taxonomy): domain Eukaryota; kingdom Viridiplantae; phylum Streptophyta; class Magnoliopsida; order Fabales; family Fabaceae; genus Lathyrus; species Lathyrus tuberosus. The sequence goes on from JALAZF010000031.1 coordinate 8,249,872, forward strand.
TCAAAGGCATTTCCAACAAAGATCCTGGTCGTGGATTTAGCACCTGTCCCAAAAGCTTGGGCGTACTTCATTCACCACACCTTGGATTCTAATCAGAGTGGTTCTGATCTGATTACTGAGAGAGCTCTGGCTCTCTATTTCTTCCTAAAGGGTCAGAGATTGAACATTTGGAGGATCATCTCTGCTGATTTAGATGAGATAGCCAAGTCACCGAAAAAGTCTCTGGGACATGCTTCGATGATTTATCTACTATGTAAAAAGGCAGGAGTGACTGATCGGACTGGAAATGTGATGGTAAGACCGTCACGTTCTCTAGATTCTACTTGGATGAAGGAACACACGGTATCAGTTGAAGATCCCCGACATCTCAGACAGCCACAGCCACATGATCACGAGGCAGGCACCAGCAGCGCTCAGCGTCAGAATATACCCCAGGTTAGACCGCAGGCTTCTGCTCCTATAGTTTATGAGGATTCTAGAGAGTTTCGGCTCTAGATGTCGCAGTTCTGTCTGATACAGGACGTTTGCTCACACTTGGGCATTCCAGGCCAATATTTGACGCATCAGACGGATTTGTGGATGGATGCTCAGTGATTTCGAGAAATATTTGTAGGAGACCCACCAGCACCCCATTTTGGGTGATATACCTACCCCTGATAGGCGCACCCGATTCAGCTGGGGGGATTAGTGACTCCGCAGCAGCCTTTGTAGCGCACTCTGAGACATTCACCTCAGCAGCAGCCACAGTCTCATCAGCAGCAGACCCCGCAGGGGCAGTCAGAGATCCTGACATCGATTACAGTATTCATGCAGGGGGCCCAGGGGATCGATCCGGCGGATTTGATCAACTTCGATTCTGACATGCAGGATCGGAGTACCGAGGACCAGGCTTAGCTTTCTGTTCTTTTTCTCCGATTGTACTGGTTATTAATGTACTTTATTTTTAGTTGTATTCTTATTATGATTTTATTATTATTTTGGATCTTTTAGTTTTTGTCATTTTCAGTGTGATTGTAATCACCCGTTTCGGGATTTGCAATTTTAATGAATTTTGTTCTCTCATACAGTTTATTGATTTACTTGATTCGATACATGATGTTTACTGGCCATAGTGGATGATAATGATTACTTCCACCACATGCTTGACTGTCCTCTGCTTAAGTCACCCCGACGGTTTGATACTTCTGTAAATGATTGGACGCACTGGTTAAATAAAGTTATCAGAACTAGAAACAACAGAGCCTTGAACAAAGAGACATTACGAAAGCTGTCAGTCTTACTCGTCATGGTGAGATCAGAAAAAGCCAAACACATATATCATCATGAGAGAGATATCAGGTATGACTGTATCTATCAGAGTTTGCGTATGTTATTTTTTAATATTAATTGTATGTGTACACACACTGAGGCACGTTTTTGTTTATCACCTAGAGCCTTTCTAGTCATCCCTTTATTATTAGGGTTAATAGCCATTTTGCCCCCTGCCATATAGGCGCTGTTCGAAAAACCCCCTGTAAAAAAAACTTGCAAAAAAAACCCTAACATTTGAAGATTCTCTCAATTTTGACCTTCATCACATCCGGCCACCAAAAAAGCTGATGTGGCAGGGGTCAAAATAAAAACGCTGCCAAAATGGCAGGGGTCAAAATAAAAACGCTGCCAAAATGGCAGGTTTTTGGTGACTGGATGTGATGAAGGTCAAAATTGAGAGAATCTTCAAATGTTAGGGTTTTTTTTGCAAGTTTTTTTTTACAGGGGGGTTTTTCGAACAGCGCCTATATGGCAGGGGGCGAAATGGCTATTAACCCTTATTATTATTATCCTTCATTTACCCCCTTTGAGCCTGTATCCTTTTGTTTGTTATACCCGTCATTATAAACCAATGGCCACATTATTATCCTACCCTGTTTAGAGTATATGTTATTGTTTTTGGATCTGTGTTCAAATTTAAGTTTGGGGTTGCTGTTGGAATAACAACCTTTAAGTTTGGGGTAGCTATACAGTAAAGGAAGGTGGTGAGTGCACAAAAAAAAGGTGAATAAAAATTCAACCTTGAAAAAAAAAGAGAAAAGAAGAAAAAAAAAGGGAGAAGAGAATAATTTTGCACTCACCGGATGGAAATAAAAAGTATCCAACAAAGTATCATGGAATGAACGCAGTGATAAAAGTGATTTTCACGTACTCTGAACCAACAAAAAAACCCCTTGTTTTCCATTTTTTTTTTATATCCCACCTTAACCCAAGCCCCGTTACAACCTAAAGACCTCAAAAAGTGTGTGTGTTGTGCATGTTGATAGGACTAGAGAATTTATTCAAACTATTGATCTGATATTGCTTACCGTGATTTGAGCGTTATAACACTTTAACCCCTAGAGACTTGGTGAGAGTGTGATATAAGCTGACAGGTGAAGTAGTGTTTCTGAGTGAAAGTGTTTCTGGCTTGCTGGCTATGAAGGACAAAGAGAAAACCAAAAACAACATCAAAGGGTCCAGTGCAAAAGATTTCAGAAGTAGTATGGTAAGAGCTATTTTTACAGTAAGTTTGGGGTGACGTGATCTATTTTATATAGAGTGTTACTTGAGGACAAGCAACAAGCTAAGTTTAGGGTTGTGATCAGTCACCATTTGTGCTATGTATTTCATTATTTAATCGTAAATAAGTAAGGTAAACTGTGTGAATTTGAGTAAGTTTTAGTAGTAATTAGGTTTGTTTCAATGATATTAAGTGTGTCATTAATTATAAGTCTCTCGATGATATTTTACGCTTTTGGTATGTCAGCAGGTAAAAGACAGGTTTGGAAGCTCAGAGGATCGAGCATTGGATGTAAAACCGAGTCGGAGCGAGAAAGCGGAAGAGAAACGTAAAAATTGAAGTGCCTGCTGCCCATACGCGTAACACCCTAGCTGTTACGCGTATGGCCCCTCTCCGTACGCGTACAGTACGTATTCTAGCAGAAGGGCGAAAATTTGAGGAAAAACAAAGCCTCTGCTCATACGCGTAATGGGTTGGTCTTTACGCGTAAGAGCTTGCATGGTAGCTGACCCAGGAGTTGTTACGCGTAGCAGGATGGCGTAGAAGTTGGTCATTACGCGTAATAGGTACTGCATTACGTGTAATGAGGCCCAAAATTGCTGAAAGCCCAGAGTTTGACTATTTAGTCCCAAAACGTGATTTTTCAAGGGTTGGACGATTTTTTTGAGCGGATATACATTTTGAAGGATGGAGACTCAGAATTTCACAAGGGTTCGTATGTTCAAGAGTTTTTAACGATTGAAGATTGATTCCTAGAGATATTCTGTAATGACAACACTTTCATCTTTGATTGTATTTTCTGTTATGAGTAGCTAAACCCCCTATTGCTAGGGGGTGACCCTGATTCCAATTGTAATGATTTCGTTTTATTGATGCAACGACAATTTTAGTTTCGTAATCGTTGATTTGTATTTATTACCGTTCTTAATGCTTAAACCATCGAAAAAATGGATTATGAACCCTTATGAATAATTTGAGCTAGACAGCTGTTATTTGTTGATCTGAGTAAGAACATCGGATAATAAATATTACCTAGGACTAGGGATACTTTATCTTAACCGAAAATTCTTGATATTTGCATGCTTGATCATAACCGTAATTGCCTATGGACATAGTAATTAGGTTATGTGTTCAAAGATCTTTTCACTAAGGACTTAGGATTAGATGCCCGAGAGGACCGGTAATCAACTGTTATGAAATATATTATTGCGCTGGTAAGTCGAAATTGTTACAGGAAGAATCATTCACCAAACCCTAGCATTCTACTCATCTCTGTCTATCGTTTAACGATTTTACTTGCTTTCTTTATTTGCAATTTTTAGTCATAATTTTACCAAACCCCAAAAACCCCCCAAGGCTTTTTTTTTTAATGGAAATTGTCTCCGAACTCTGTATCGTCAAGCAGTCCTTGAGATTCGATACTTGAGATTTTCCCATTATTACTACATAGGCAGAATAGTACACTTGCTATTTTACTTATCAAAATGCTCTATAAGACAATGACTAAATATCATTGCTTGAATACCTACAAAAATGAGATAAAAACAATTAAACTTAATGATATTTACACGACAATGCAATATATACACTATAACATAAATTATACAAAATATACACAAAAGTTGAGCTTTATTGATATAAAACGAATAAATTAAGCCGATGAGTGTTAATTATTCACACTCAAAATCACAACAATTTAGCATGCCATCTAGTGTTCTAGAAGCTCCAACTCTCCTGATTCTAATTCTAAGACAATCAAACTCCATTGAATTTCCCTAATCACAATAGTTTTAGAAGCATGTCATCTTGAAGCAAAAACTTCCAAAAACAAGAGCTAGGATAAAAAGATTCTCCTAATTTTTTCTACTTAGTGTTCCATTTATACCTCTAATTGAGATTCATGAACAACCTTTTGCTTATAAAGAAATTTCCATCGATGTATTTTCAAAAGATTTTAATGCCTCAACAATTTTCTAAGAGTTTTCAAAGAGATGAAAAGGGAATGAAACATTGAATAGAATGATCAAAATTACTAAATTTAAATTATTCAATTTAAATGATAAAGAAGAACTCCACCGTATTCTGACAAACACCACCACCACCTTCAAAGTGCATTATTTTCACTTCATCATTCAAAGCGCCTTATATCATGATTCAAATTATGGAGCTCCACCGTATTTTGACAAACACCACCACCACCTTTCCCAATGTTGATTCATGTTTTTCAAACTTCAACACATGAACAAAAATCCATAATACTGAAGTAATAATCTCAACATATGTTAATGCAACAATCACCATTTTCATGTAGACATGAATAATCAGCAACTAATTGAAAACAGACATTACTTAATAAGCACTCCACATATTTATTCATTCATTCAACCCTTACATATTTTACATGACATAACTTTGACTCAAGATCGATACACCATAAAGGTATACACAGATCTTTAATATGGGCAACTAGAAAATATTATTATTGGACAGACACCCTATCTCCATACAATTCATACTATGTAAGTAGTAGCTAATTGGTTTTCAAACTCTAGTGCCTTTAAACTTCTTCTCAGCCTCCCTACTGTCCATGACTGCATCACGGTATCCATAACTCCCTATATCACCATTCCTGTAATAATCATCATCGCCATAATCTCTACCATCATCAACGAATGTGACATGTATTGGTGAATTGCGTGGTCGTGATTGAGGCTGGTTAACATTTCCATGAGGCTTCATGATACCTGCAGAACCCGTCCTATCAGTAAAGCGAGGAGAACCATTACCTGGTGCTGGTGCACCCCAATTGTCCTTAGCGGTTGGACCTTGACTGTCGTAGTAGTGATGATGATCATTGTTGCTTTCATAGGAGTGATTGCGTTTTGCAGCTTCGATCCTCAACATTTCCATAGCTTTGTCAATATCGTGCGTTGGCTCGCTTAGTTGGATCCCTTTTCTCGGTGCTGCACTCCAATCTGAACTAATTTTTGGCCCATTTCCATAATTGTTACCATAGTTCCCATTCCTCATGGGCTTGTACCCTTCACCATATCCATTTGGGCTATCATAGCAACCCTTCTGAATGTTACCTCCTCCAATAGGTTTGTGCCCTTCTTTGTAGTCACCACCATATCCATTAGGGCTATCATAGTAACCCTTCTGAATGTTACCTCCTCCAACTGGTTTGTGCCCTTCTTTGTAGTCTCCACCATATCCATTAGGGCTATCATAGTAATCCTTCTGAATGTTACCTCCTCCAGCTGGTTTGTGCCTTTCTTTGTAGTCACCACCATATCCATTAAGGCTATCATAGTAATCCTTCTGAATGTTACCTCCTCCAACTGGTTTGTGCCCTTCTTTGTAGAGACTTGGATCTCTTACGACTGGTGCTCCGCGGTCACCACCATACCTATTAGGACTATCATATTCATAGTTGCCATTCTTAATGTTACTTTCAATTGGCCTGCGTCCTTCTTTGTCACCACCATATCCGTTGTTATAACCATCACGACTCACACTCTTTATGCTACCTGTTCCAATTGGTTTGCGTCCTTCTTTATAAGGATTTGGATCTCCTACAACTGCCGCACGATTATCACCACCGTACCTATTAGGACTATCGTAGTTTCCATTTTTAATGCTATTTTCAACTGGCTTGTATCCTTTATCACTACCATATCCATCATGTGCACTCCTTAGGCTACTATCTCCTCCAATAGGTTTACGCCCTTCTTTGCGGAGATTTGGATCTTCTACAACAACTGCACGATGGTCACCACTACCATGGTATTTATCATTCTTAATTGGACTAACTCCAACTGGTTTCCGTCCTTCAGCGGTTGGCTGTGGACTATGGCGACCACCATCAACGATTGGACCCAGTCTTTGAGGATGACGGCCACCATCATGATTCTGCTGTACCTTGGCCGGGAACTGATCAACATCTTTATGAGGCAATCTATGAACGGGGACTGTTTGATGATGCAATTCATCATCAGATTCGTCTCCCGAAGAGGCATATTTCTCTGCCGCATGTTGATCATAAGGCCTGCTATTGACTGGTACTATTATTTTTTTGGTAACAGCACCCTCTGAGTAGTAACTACCGTTACTTTTGGGAACGAAAGGAGCGAATGGTTTTATAACAGCAGCGTCACGCGATCCAGTCCGGGTGGTACTGTAAGTTGAGACGCTGTAGGCGTAACCATATCCTGCCATCACTTCTACTCAAGACCTTTGTCTCTCTTTTGTTACCGATCAAATTCTTTGAATTATAAAAGTCTAACTGGATTTCTCCTTATATAGAAAAAACAACAATAGTAGTGAAACTTGACATGTGAATGTGAACCATATGCTTCCACTATTCAACTAAATAATTGAGTTGAGAGTCAGAAGACTCAAATTTGCTGTACATGAAAGAAAGAACCATATTCAAGATAAATGTGGCGGATGAAAGTATAGAATCACATTCGGTGAATAATATTTGAACGGATAATATTATATGGAAGGTAGACAAAATTCCAATGCTTTTTTTAAAGTGATATACATCGTTTTCTTCCGGATGTAAATGCATAGGAGCAGCAGTGTAGAAAGAATCAGATGCGTGCACTAACTGGATCAGACGTGCGACATCCGATCAAATGCGAGACGTTGATGCAAGGCGGGAAACGACCGGGAAAGTTTCATTGCATTAAGGAAAGATATACATACGAATTGCATTGATAAGCTTCCAATTAACCGACAAATCCATTAACCTTGCAATTGAATATGCAAGTGTGTCCCAATTAAATTATTTATTTGTTTCTATTTCGGCACTTTAATTGGTGTCCAGCATCACTATACAAAATGTGTCAGACAATTTGATTAGATATTTTAAGAAATAATTTGTTTTTTCTTTACTTCAATATACCTTTTACATTTCTTAAGATAAATATCAAACATTTAAAAAGGTCATACATATATTGAAATAATGTTATTAATGAATAATAAAGACAATAATTTTGATTAGGGGATATGATGAAATCTTGCCTGACATACTTTTTCTAGAAGGAATTAGATTCTCTACCGCGCGAAACCCACGGTAATGATGTTGATAACATTCTTAGAGAATTGCTTAAACATCCTTGCGGGAAGATAGCAAAAGCAAACAGTAGATAACAACGAGTGTGGTTCAAGTTAATTTTATCAAGGCCTCAGAGAGGACGGCAATTGTAATTATTATTTAGGAGCACATGGTTAACTTCCCCGACTCTTTCTCCTCACTGTTGCAAACTAGGGACAAGTTATTTCCCATGTTCTCACGCATTGGAAGAGTTATCCAGGTGTGCAATGTATTTAAGGGGGGTGCCACATCTAGTAAACAGACGATAGATATAACAAACATGTGAACAGGGCATTACATCATTTGCCTCCCATGTCACCTCTTGTGGGCCCTCCACGAATATACCAATATGAGTTTCTTTCGCATTAGGTTTGATCATGAGTAGAACAATTAGGGGTTATGTATGTAAAGGTAGTTAATCAAATTGCATGTGGATTATAACATGATGAATTGATTATAATATGAATCTCTGTGAGTTTGATGCCAAAAACATGCACAAAGTTCATAAGAACATAATGCTTGAGTGAGGTATGAGAGTTGTGGTTTTCTAGCCTTGGTTGATCTTGTATGTGTTTGGGGGCTTCTGGGTGAATTACGACCGTAATGTAAATTACGGCCAACCTGTAATATCGTCTGAGTTCATGCCAAATTAGAGAATGCATAAATGCGTATCTGGGAAAATTATTGGCGTAGTAGTTATTACATTCTACTTGTAATTCCCTTTGCAAGCCACAAATACCCCTATAAATGGTATTCAAAACATTGTTTTCCATGTGAATATGAGAAAAATACATAAGAAGGGGGGTTGAATTGTGTTTGCAAAATTCTTTTTACTTCTGAACCAGAGTTCATAATCTGATAATGAGTGCAGCGGAAAATGTAACAGAAGCAAATAAAAACAGCAACGAACACACAACAATTATCCTGGTTCCTCTCCAACTGAGAGTACTCCAGTCCCCTTGCCACGCAAGAGATTTCCACTATAATCAAACTGATTACAACTACTTAAACTCACCAGTATAAGACTTTCCCTGCTCAGACCTACAGCTTAAGACTTCTTTGCTTAATCAACATCTGATCAATACTTCTCTGCTTAGATTTTCAGATTCTAAGACTTTCCTTACTTAAACCCTCCTGATTCAAGACTTCACTGCTTAAACACTCTGTGTAATACCCCATATTTTATAAACGCTCTGGATAATATTAGTTGAGACCAGTTGGGATCCAGTGTGCTCTGAGTATTTATCTGATAAGATAATTAGAGCAACTGATGAACTCAGAGCTGATCAGATTAATATTATCTAACTCTAAGGTTTTATTAATTGGTGCACTTGAGATAAATTGGACATTTAGTAGTGTTACTAACAAATGATATTTTTCTATATCATTTCTTTTTCTCTCATTTCCAAAGTTAAAAACATTTGGAGCAAGAGAAAGTGAAGAGAAGGAAAAGGGAAGGAAAGAAGAGAAAATCTCAAAAGAGCTCAAGAACAAGAATCATCATCTCATCTTCATCTTTTCATCTCATCTTCTTCATCATCATCTTCTAATCCAGGTGGGTTCTAGATAGAGACTTTAGTGTAGAAATTCTAAGAGTTCTAGAGTTAGGTTAGATTTTGAAAAAATGAGTAATTGTACTAAATCAAAGAATCTAACGGTTGAAAGGCGATATAAACTGGGTGTTATGATCATTGCATGTGTGGAATCATCTGTTAAAACTTGTTTGTATGTTTGGTTATGTTTTGGTTGAGATTTTTGGCTTATGGACCTGCTGTTACGTTGCTGAGAAATTCTGGGTTTTTCAGGGTTCGCCTAGCGAACCCCTGGCGAAGGGCAAAGCGAATGATTCTCGAGGGTTAGCGAACCCTAAAGCGAAGGGAAGGCGAATGTTCGCTTGATTATTTGCGAAGCGAAATTTGTGCCCTTTTGGCTCTGACTTGGTTCGCTAGAGGTTCGCGAGGCGAAGACGAAAGCGAATGTTTGCTGGGGGGATTCGCCTAGCGAGCATGACAGATTTTCCGTTTTTGTTTCCTTTATAACTTTTGAACCGTGATTCTGATTTGAGCGTTTTTATATCGATGTGAAGCTATGAAAAAGTCCTATGCTATGGAAAGTGAAATTATGATTTATGAGATGGAATTATTCGATTGTGGTAATTATTCGGAATTATGTTGTTTATGAAAAGTAACTTTTGAAAATTAAAAGCTTCAAGTTGTGAGCTAGTGAGGAAACCATTAGTATAATAGAATGACTAGAGAATTGTGGGTCAGTGCTTACATCGATACTAGAAGTGTATCTTTGATAAACCATTAGTGGAGGTTCGAGGCTAGTTTTGTGCTCTCCTCCGAATTATACGTGTGTTATCCCCTAATAAATATTAGTGACCCGTGTCGAGATCCTCTGGTGTAGGATGGTCGGGGAAAGTATTTATTAGTGTGCCCTTAATAAATATTAGTGACCTGTGTCAAGATCTTCTGGTGTGGGATGGCCGGGGAAAGTTGCATAGTGGGTGGTATTAGTGACCCGTGTCGAGATCCTCTTGTGTGGGATGGCCGGGGAAAGTACCATAGGGGGTGGTATTAGTGACCCGTGTCAAAATCTTCGGGTGGAGGATTGCCTGGGAAAGTACTATTGGTAGATAATTAGTGACCTGTGTCGAGATCTCCTTGTGCGGGATGGCCGGGGAAAGTTATCTACATTAAGGATCCGTGACCCGTGTTTAATCTCCTTGAGCTAGATGGCTTGGGAAAGATTCCTTAACTAGTTGTCGTTTTGTGTGTATTGCGATGGTTTCTCTAGTAAAAAATGTTTGAACTCACGGTCTAGTTCCTCTTCCCCCGACTTGAGTTAGGTTTTGGTTAGAACCTTGTAAAGCCGAGATAATCCATAAGATAGAGAGCTCACTGAGATTTGATGTATCTCACCCCACTATTGTTGAATATTTCAGGTACTTCGGGTTCCGCGAAGGGTAAGGATAAGGACGTCTGATTATCCTTACTTGTCTGATGGTGTAGCTTCCGTTGTGGAGTTTTTTGAGATCGTTGTCGATCTAGTTCTTAGTGTTTATCTTTGGAACATCTTGTATATATATTTATTCCATAGTTTTTTTGTATTAGGCTTTTTGGGCATGTATATGTATAATGTGTTTACTAGGGACTTATTGGTTTTTCAGTACCAAACGTGATTTTCATGTATAATATATGCTTTGATGTATGTATTTATATATGGGCGTTACAGTTGGTATCAGAGCAGGTCGTATCCTCGACCTAGCCATGAAATAGTATAAGTATTTTCTTTCCGTTTCATATGCGTTGCGTCGCCATTGGTCTTAAGTGTTATATTTATGGTATTGAGCCTGATCAACTTAATCCTATCTGTATGACCTTTAGGAACATGGCCGACGGATGCAGAAGCAATAGTGGTAGACCCAGAACTACTCCAGCTGGGACGAATCTGTCGGGCGGCGATGGGAATGCTCCTTTGTATCAGTTTATGCAACAGATGCAGCAGCAACAAAACCAGTTTATGCAACAAATGGTACAACAATTGAATGGAGGTCTGCAGCCTCAGGTGGTTGTCCCAGAAGCTGTAGGTGGGACTTTTTGGGATTTCTTCCGCACGAATCCTCTGGAATTTCATGGCGTATTAGATCCTGTAAAGGATCACGAATGGATAGCGGATATGGAAAGGATTTTCTTGATAGTGCCCTGTAGTGAAGAGAATGAGGTGGTTTTTGCTTCACATTCATTGAAGGGTCATGCCATGAGGTGGTGGGAGAGTGCGTCGGCTCTTATGATTATTCAGGGTGTGCCCAAGGTCTGGGAACAATTCAAGGCAATTTTCATGGAGAAATATTTTCCTAGTTCCTTGCGAACTCAGAAAGAGTTTGAATTTCAGCAGTTAAGACAGGGTAGTATGACTGTGGCCAGTTATGCTGAAAAGTTTGAGGACATGGCTGCTTATTCTAGGCAGGCTATGTATGCTCCGAATGAACGGTGGAAAGTAGATCAGTTTTTGTTTGGACTAAAAGCTGAAATTTCTCATAGTGTGTCTCAGAGGGAGTTCACTACTTATGCAGAAGTTCTAAGGCAATGCTATGTGGCGGAGCATAGTTTGAAGAAAGTACAAGCTGAAAGTGTTGCAAGTAGGGTGAATCAGGGAGATCGTGGAAGAGCGAGTCAACAATTTGGTCCTAGATCGCAAGCTTTCCAGGGAAAGCAGGTTGCTAGACCTAATGTTATTCCTCTATGTAGGATGTGCAACAAACGTCATTTTGGGAGGTGTGCCGATGGGAGTGTTAGGTGTTATCATTGTAATGAATTGGGACATATGGCTAGAGTGTGTCCTCAGAATAGAAACCAAGTGCAAGGAAGGAATACCGGGCGGGTTTATACCTTGGATGCAAGGAAGACGAAAAGTGACAACTCCTTGATTACGGGTACGTGTTTCGTAAATGGGCATCCTTGTTTTGTTTTATTTGATTGTGGGGCAACACATTCTTTTGTGTCAATGCGATGTGTAAAGAGACTTGGGTTGCAAGCTATTCCTTTGTCTCCTCCTATGGTGGTCACTACCGCCATGGATGAAATGGTTGAGACACTGTTGATGTGTGAAAACTGTGTTTTGTCTATGAATGGTAGAGTTTTCCAGATTGACCTTATCTGTTTACCGCTTAAGAAAGTTGATGTCGTTTTAGGGATGGATTGGCTTTCTGCTAATTCGGTGTTTATTGGGTGTGAGGAAAAGCTAATCATCATTCCATCTACCGAGGCTACCCCGAAGGATGTGTTAACAACTATTTTAGAAGGTACTGTGAGAATGATAAGTTTCTTGTTTGAGAAGGAGAAATCTGTTTTACTGGTTCTTACTAAGGAGGGGAGTAGTGACCAGCAAGTGCTGAGTATTCCTATAGTCTGTGAGTTTCCCAAAGTTTTTCCTGAGGACGTTACTTCTCTTCCTATGGAGAGAGAAGTTGAGTTCTCTATTGACCTGGTACCGGGAACGGCTCCTATATCCGTTTCTCCTTATCGGATGGCACCGCTTGAATTAAGAGAATTAAAGGACCAATTGGAGGATTTGATGGCTAAACATTTTGTTAGACCTAGCGTTTCACCGTGGGGAGCTCCAGTGTTATTGGTAAAGAAGAAAGATGGTGGAATGCGGTTGTGTATTTATTATCGCAAGTTGAACAAAGTCACCATTAAGAACAAGTACCCCTTACCCAGGATAGACAACCTGTTGGATCAATTAAAAGAAGCCTGTGTGTTCTCGAAGATTGATTTACGGTCGGGTTATCATCAGATCCGAGTGAAGAGTTCCGATGTGCCTAAGATTGCATTTAGAACCCGTTACAGCCATTACGAATTTTTAGTGATGCCTTTCGGTGTGACTAATGCTCCAGCTGTTTTTATGGATTACATGAACCGTATATTTCAAGCTTACTTGGACCAATTTGCCGTAATCTTTATTGACGACATTCTTATTTATTCTCGTACTCCACAAGAGCACGGAGAACATTTGAGAATTGTCTTATCGGTATTGCAAGAGAAGCAACTTTTTGCTAGGTTAAGCAAGTGTGAGTTTTGGATATCGGAAGTTAATTTTCTTGGACATGTTATATCTCAAGGTGGTGTGGCAGTAGATCCGTCAAAGGTAAAAGCAGTAATTAATTGGGAGAGACCGAGGAATGCTTCAGAAGTTAGAAGTTTCTTGGGATTGACAGGTTACTATAGAAGGTTCATTAAAGGTTTTTCTCATTTGGCCTTACCAATGACAAAACTTACTCGAAAAGATTTTGCTTATGAGTGGGATCCGGGTTGTGAACAAAGCTTTATGAAATTGAAGGAAAGTTTGACGACTGCTCCTGTGCTAATTATTCCTGATCCTAACAACTCTTATGAAGTATTTTGCGATGCTTCTAAGAAGGGATTAGGAGGTGTTTTGATGCAAGGCGGTCAAGTGGTAGCTTATGCTTCTCGAAAATTGAAAGTTCATGAGAAGAATTATCCAACTCATGATTTGGAGCTAGCAACGGTTGTATTTGCACTGAAGGTGTGGCGTCATTATTTGTATGGTGTATGTTTTGAAATGTTCAGTGATCATAAAAGTTTGAAGTATTTATTTGATCAAAAGAAGCTGAATATGCGACAAAGAAGGTGGATGGAGTACTTAAATGATTATGACTTAGAATTAAAGTATCATCCAGGAAAACCAAATAAAGTAGCGGATGCATTAAGTCGGAAAATGGTTCATAGTGCCGAATTGACGATTTTGGAGTATGCTTTGTTGGAAAAGTTTAGAGATCTTAATCTTTAATTTGTGTGGACTCCGAATGGTGTAATTATGGGAAATTTGAATGTCAATTCTACTCTAAGAGTTGAGATTCAACAAGAACAAGTTTTAGAGGAGAAGTTTCAAGAGATGTTACTTCAACCGGGTTTCTCACGAGCAACGGATAGGATTGTCCTGTTTAACCAAAGGATTTGTGTTCTGAATGACGAGGTATTAAAAAGAAAGATTTTAGATGAAGCCCATAAAGGTACTTTTACGATACATCCTGGTTCTTCAAAGATGTATCAGAACTTAAAGAAGGATTATTGGTGGTTCGGAATGAAAAAGGATATTGCGATGTATGTGTCAGAATGTGCAGTGTGCCAACAGGTGAAGATTGAACACCAAAGACCGGGCGGTCTGTTGCAACCTTTAGAGATTCCAGTTTGGAAGTGGGATAGTATTTCTATGGACTTTGCAGTAGGTTTACCCCGTACGCAAGGTGGTTATGATTCCATTTGGGTGATTGTAGATCGACTAACGAAATCTGCGCATTTCTTAGCCATGAAAACTACTTTCAAGGCAAGTCATCTTGCAAGGTTGTTTATTTGAAATTGTGAGATTGCATGGTGTTCCATCTAATATTGTGTCCGATAGAGATCCAAAGTTTACTTCGAGGTTTTGGAAGGCTTTTCAATAAGCTATGGGTACGAGGTTGCATTTGAGCACGTCGAATCATCCTCAGACGGATGGTCAGGCTGAGCGAACAATACAAATGATGGAAGACATGTCGAGGGCTTGTGTGCTAGAAAGTAGAGGAAATTAGAAGGAACTTCTACCATTGATTGAGTTTTCTTATAACAATAGTTACCATGCGAGCATCGGTATGGCTCCTTATGAAGCATTGTATGGGAGGAAATGTATAACACCTTTGTGTTGGGTGGAAGTTGGTGAAGATAGAATTTTGGGACCGAAAATTATTCAAGAGACTACGAAAAAGATTCGAATGATCCGTGAGAAATTTAAATAAGCACAAGATCATCAAAAGAGTTATGCGGACAACCGTAGGAGACCTTTAGAATTTGAGGAAGGTGACCATGTGTTTCTGAAAGTTACCTCGAGATTGAGATTGAAAGGACCATTTAAGTCACGCAAGTTAAGTCCGAGATACGTGGGACCGTATCAGATCTTGGAAAGGATTGGTGAAGTTGCTTACAGATTAGCCTTACCACCTTCTCTGTCAGAGATGCATGACGTCTTTCATGTATCTCAGCTCCGAAAGTTTATTCCTGATCCTCTTCAGCCAATTCTACTGAAATCAATGGAAATAGAAGCAGACTTGACTTTTGAACCTCAACCGAGTCGTATTGTGGGAAGAGAAACAAAGGTATTAAGGAACAAGGACATTCCCCTTATTAAGGTGCAATGGGATATGACGCATCCGGGTGATGCTACTTGGGAACTAGAATCGGAGATGCGGGATGCTTACCCTCATCTGCTCAGGTAATCTTTTAAATTCGAGGATGAATTTCTATTTAAGGAAGGGAGGGTGTAATACCCCGTATTTTATAAACGCTCTAGATAATATTAGTTGAGACCAGTTGAGATTCAGTGTGCTCTGAGTATTTATGTGATAAGATAATTAGAGCAACTGATGAACTCAGAGCTGATCAGATTAATATTATCTAACTCTAAGGTTTTATTAATTGGTGCACTTGAGATAAATTGGACATTTAGTAGTGTTACTAACAAATGATATTTTTCTATATCATTTCTTTTTCTCTCATTTCGAAAGTTAAAAACATTTGGAGCAAGAGAAAGTGAAGAGAAGGAAAAGGGAAGGAAAAAAGAGAAAATCTCAAAAGAGCTCAAGAACAAGAATCATCATCTCATCTTCATCTTTTCATCTCATCTTCTTCATCATCATCTTCTAATCCAGGTGGGTTCTAGATAGAGACTTTAGTGTAGAAATTCTAAGAGTTCTAGAGTTAGGTTAGATTTTGAGAAAATGAGTAATTTTACTAAATCAAATAATCTAACGGTTGAAAGGCGATATAAACTGGGTGTTATGATCAATGCATGTGTGGAATCATCTGTTAAAACTTGTTTGTGTGTTTGGTTATGTTTTGGTTGAGATTTTTGGCTTATGGACCTGCTGTTACGTTGCTGAGAAATTCTGGGTTTTTCGGGGTTCGCCTAGCGAACCCCTGGCGAAGGGCAAAGTGAATGATTCTCGAGGGTTCGCCTAGCGAACCCCAAAGCGAAGGGAAGGCGAATGTTCGCCTGGTTATTCGCGAAGCGAATTTTTTTCCCTTTTGGCTCTGACTTGGTTCGCTAGAGGTTCGCGAGGCGAAGACGAAAGCGAATGTTCGCTGGGGGATTCGCCTAGCGAGCATGACAAATTTTTTGTTTTTGTTTCCTTTATAACTTTTGAACCGTGATTCCGATTTGAGCGTTTTTATATCGATGTGAAGCTATGAAAGAGTCCTATACTATGGAAAGTGAAATTATGATTTATGAGATAGAATTATTCGATTGTGGTAATTATTCGGAATTATGTGGTTTATGAAAAGTAACTTTTGAAAATTAAAAGCTTCAAGTTGTGAGCTAGTGAGGAAACCATTAGTATAATAGAATGACTAGAGAATTGTGGGGCAGTGCTTACATCGATACTAGAAGTGTATCTTTGATAAGCCATTAGTGGAGGTTCGAGGCTAGTTTTGTGCTCTTCTCTGAATTATACGTGTGTTATCCCCTAATAAATATTAGTGACCCGTGTCGAGATCCTCTGGTGTAGGATGGCCGGGGAAAGTATTTATTAGTGTACCCCTTAATAAATATTAGTGACCCGTGTTGAGATCTTCTGGTGTAGGATGGTCGGGGAAAGTATTTATTAAGTAAGCAGCCATGACCCGTGTCGAGATCCTCTGGTGTGGGATGGCCGGGGAAAGTTGCTTAGTGGGCGGTATTAGTGACCCGTGTCGAGATCCTCTTGTGTGGGATGGCCGGGGAAAGTACCATAGGGAGTGGTATTAGTGACCCGTGTCGAAATCTTCAGGTGGAGGATGGTCGGGGAAAGTACCATTGGTAGATAATTAGTGACCCGTGTCGAGATCTCCTTGTGCGGGATGGCCGGGGAAAGTTATCTATGTTAAGGATCCGTAACCCGTGTTTAATCTCCTTGAGCGAGATGGCCGGGGAAAGATTGCTTAACTAGTTGTCGTTTTGTGTGTATTGCGATGGTTTCTCTAGTCAGAAATGTATGAACTCATGGTCTAATTCCTCTTCCCCCGACTTGAGTTAGGTTTTGGTTAGAACCTTGTAAAGCTGAGAGAATCCATAAGATAGAGAGCTCACTGAGATTTGATGTATCTCACCCCACTATTGTTGAATATTTCAGGTACTTTAGGTTCCGCGAAGGGTAAGGATAAAGACGTCTGATTATCCTTACTTGTCTGATGGCGTAGCTTCCGTTGTGGAGTTTTTTGAGATCGTTGTCGATCTAGTTCTTAGTATTTATCTTTGGAACATCTTGTATATATATTTATGCCATAGTTTTTTTGTACTAGGCTTTTTGGGCATGTATATGTATAATGTGTTTACTAGGGACTTATTGGTTTTTCAGTACCAAACGTGGTTTTCATGTATAATATATGCTTTGATGTATGTATTTATATATGGGTGTTACACTCTGCCTAAGACTTATTTGCTCAGACGCACCGTCTAAGACTTCTTTGCTCTGATTCATAATCCAAGACTTCAGTGCTCAAGCCCAAGGCAAGAGACTTTTATCTAAACTGACTGTTTAGAGAAGGAATAACTTACAACAACACTTGATTAACAATCAGAGGTGTTAAAATATAATACAACACACTTTCACACAAAAGATTCTTAAGCTATACAAGAATAAGAACTCTTTAACAAATTAGCTTCTCTTGAGCTGATATGAATGTAGTGCATGTATATCTCAGTTGTAGTTGCAACGTTATTTCTTGAGTTGATCTTCAAATCTTTTACTCCTTTTATAGCTGAAGAAATATAGTTGTTGAAGTATCCTCAACGGCTATAATCAGATCAAATCTTCTAGTACATCTTCTTTTCCAAAAAAGCAGGTGTTGGAACTCGTAGTCAAGGAATTATCCTCAGAACAAGACCTTTGTCCGGAGAACACTTCTATGAAACAAGTACAACACAATATTTTGAAGATAATATCAACATATCTTGAGTCTTGTGTTAGCAGAGCTTGAGTTGACACTACTCAGTTTTAGAGGCAGCCACAACACGCTTCTGATTCTGAAATGTACTAGTAATAACTTTCTCATCAGACTCTCTCACGAGTGCATAATCAGAACTGAACCAAAGCTACTTCTGTGTCAGAACCAGTTTCATCAAGTAAATATAATTCTGCACACAAGAACCAGCTAGTTAGAAATCCTAATTGTTTTTCAAATACTTTGTTATCATCAAAACTTTAGAGGATACATGGTATGGACCAAATTTGTCTCAACGCCATGTTCTATAGTCAATTCATGGGCATTAATGGTATGATTATATACATGAATTTAATTAGGAATAAATGTAAAGCATGTCTTACACGGGTGGGATGGTTTAGGTTTGAGAACCATTAAAAGTTAAGTACCGCTAGGGAGTTGATCATGAGTTGTCTAGCAAGTTAGATACCTTGAGTGATCATAGAGGTAGATAAAGATGTTGTGGGATAACATCTTAAGACGAATAAGGTGGGTACCTTGAGAAGGTAATGATGAGTATATTTGAAATAAGAATGGCATCTATGTTATGGATGAAGAAGATAATAGAGCAACCACTACTATAAATAATATATTTTATGATGAAACGTTCACCTCACCCAACAAAAAACCGAGGTGTAAACCATAGATGCGTCACATTTTTTTTAAATACCATATTCCCTTTGTTGAGCTGGAAACTGATGGGTAAAGTATTTAGAGGACACACCTTCGAATCCCAACAACTACGTTTTAGCACTTTTTTTAAAAAAAAAACTTTATGCCATATTACAAAACCGAGGGATAAAGTATTTAGAGGACACGTCTTCGAATCCCAACAACTATATTTTATCACCTTTTAATTTTTTTTAAAATTTGTTTTTATGACCTATTACCTCGGTTTTGCTGAAAAACCGAGAGGTAAAGTAGCGTGTTTTATTTATTTATTTATGACCAATTTGATAAAAAAAAATCAAGTAACAAATCTTTGTCGTCCATTTATAAACTAACAGTGGTAAAAAAATTATCAAATCATCAATCCACATGAAACATTAGTGATCCTCGTGAAACTCTCATTAGCCAATTAAAACGTAAATACCACAACTATCCATCTTCAATGCAAAATGCTGAAATTTAAACTTAACATATTGAAAACAATGATTATGAAAGCAAGAGCATGAAAATATGTCAAGGTTGGTTTCTTAATGCAATCTTTTCTCTAGAAATTCATTGTTAAAAATGTTTAATGTTAGTTAGGAAAGCATGAAATTAATTTATTGATGTTAGTTGTAGTTGTATCAAGTAAAATGTTTAATATTGTTGTTGTTGTTGTTGTTGAAATTTAGAATTTAACGATTCTATTGAATTTTTTTTTATTTTTTTTTGTTGTTGTTGTTGTTGTTGAGATTTAATGTTTAAAGATTCCATGGATGTTGTTATTGTTGTTGTTATTGTTGTTGTTGTTATTTTTGTTGTTGAGATTTAATTTTTAAGAATTCTATTAATTTTGTTTTAGTTGTTGTTATTGGTGTTGTTGTTGATGATGATGGGGAAGATTTAGAATTTGTCAACAAATTTGATGCTTTGTGATAGATGTCAGGTTTAGAATGGTTTTCTTATCAATTTACGGCATTTTAAGCTCTTTTCCATACTTCTGAATGCGAAACAACTTATTTTTTAAGTGATTCTTGCATCAATGTCTATATTTGGTATTTTTGATATTATTGTTAGTTTTGTAGCATATTTTGTAAAAAGGGTGCGGCGAAAAATCGGAAGAAAAAACAATGAAACGAAGAAAGTTGCGTGTCGAAGTTTTCAAGACCTTCGCCTGGCGAAGGAGAGGCGAATGGAAGATTTCTCCCGACGAAAGCCTGGCGAGAGACCAGATGAAAAAGGTTTCAAATTCCAGTAGCTACTAGAAGTGTTCGCTGGAAGATTCGCCTGGCGAAGAAGAGGCGAAAGAGATTCACCCGGTGAAGCTATATTTTGCCTGGCGAATTCAAATATTTGTTTCAGGCTTCTCTGCATTATTTTGTCACGTGGTTGTACTCAATGGTTTCGCCCGGCGAATTTTGTAGTTCGCCCGGAGAATTTTCCTGGGCTGAACATGTCTATTTTAGCACTTTGTGATATTTTTAGGAAACATAACTTAGTTTTAAGAATCCTTTTGTGACCTAGAAACTTTTGTGAAGAGAGAAAAGTCATCTTCTTCATTTTTACTTAGAAATCAAAGCTTTTAAGCTTCAATCTTTGATCCTTTCAAGTTTGATGCTCCAAAAGCTTTGTTTGTTACTTGTTGTTCAAGCTACCATGGTTATGGGTAGCTAAATCTCTCATTGTGTCAAGATTAGAGGTAGATAATTCTCACTTTTGTATGTATTTCTCTTGATATATGTATGTGAACAAGTTGATGATGAATATATGGTGAAAAACCTTGTTTTTATTGTAGATTTGTGTTGGAACATTATTGAGAAATATGTTTCAACCATTGAACTAGCTTTTTCATCTTTCAATAAACAAAGTCTAGAGATAATTTTGTGAGTTGATATTCACTAATATCAATCTTTTAATGTTATCATATTGATAGTTAGGTTAAGAAAGCATCTAAGGATCAATATGATAAAAATCACAATTTGTTTTAGAGATGAAACATATTGAGAGGATATGTGATTATATTTGTTGTTAATGAGTTCACATGCTTTGTTAAGAAAATATGTATGAAATGGATTATTAAGCCCTAATCTTGACATGTTTTTACCAATCGATTAAAACCGAAACTTTTTACCGTTGATTATAATTTTTATGCGATCATTGCGATACGAAATCAAACCAACCACGTTTTGTGTTCTATGTTTAAAACGATTCCAATTGTAGAACGACAGTAATATCACACAATCTCTGCGGATACAATAACAAAAACCCACACTAATACTATTTCAACAAAATGGCGTCGTTGTCGGGGATTGTTGTTTGATATTGCAAGCATTGCAATAGTTGATAAGTTTTAAACTTTGTTTATCTCAGTTACTTTTTCTTGAGCTTCTTAATTTGTTTGGTTAAGTTTTGTAGACTATGTTTATGTGAGGAAAGTTACCTGCGGATCCACTT
This sequence comes from Lathyrus tuberosus, assembly GCA_022829125.1. Classification (NCBI taxonomy): domain Eukaryota; kingdom Viridiplantae; phylum Streptophyta; class Magnoliopsida; order Fabales; family Fabaceae; genus Lathyrus; species Lathyrus tuberosus. The sequence goes on from JALAZF010000031.1 coordinate 8,271,128, forward strand.
CTTTTCGATCTTGAGATTGAGAGAACTGCACGTAAGTTGAATAGCAAAACTAGACGGAGGAGGCAACTTTCCAAGGAAAGACGAGATAGAGGAGAAAGTTCTATTTCTACACCAACACCACAGTTTACGCCAAACATGGCAGCAACAACAACACCACCTCCTGCTTCAACGCCATGTATCAACAGTCCAAGACACACAGCTCAGTTTGCGCGCAACGCCCACAATGGGAGGCATTCTGAGATGAAGACTAGAATTCTTGCGCTTCTATACCAAAATCCTTTCACCGGTATAGATTATGAGGATCCTTTCACTCATCTCACAAAATTCTACGAGATTGCGGGTGCAACGGGAGCGCTGGAAGCTAAAGAGGAATCATTGTTCAAGAGACTATTTCCTCATTCCTTAATCTGGAAGGCAAAGGAATGGTATCTTGATCAATCGACTGTGATTATAACGGATTGGAATGTGTTAGAAGAAAATTTCCTTGAATTATTTTTTCCACATAATCGTTTCATGGAAGAAAAGACGGCAATTGCGTTATTCTCTCAAGGCGGAAATAAATCTCTCAATGAAGCTTAGGAGAGGTTCAAATCCATGTTACGAAAATGCAAAGGTCACGGTTTTGATGAACTTACTCAAGTGCACGTCTTCCCAAATGGTCTCCAACCGGTTCACAAGACCTTGTTGGATGCTACTTCGGGTGGTTCTTTAATGTCCAAGAGCGCCGAAGACGCAGTTTCTATTATTGATAAGATAGCACTCAATGATCATCAAGGAAGTCATAATCGTGGTATACCGCAAAAGAAACCGGGAATGCTTGAATTGGGGACTAACGATGCTATTCTTGCTCAAAATAAATTGCTATCCCAATAAGTGAAATTGTTGACTCAACAAATGTCGAAGCTTCCACAACAACTAAAAGAGATGCAAGAATTGCCAAGCAAGAATGTGCAAATAGCCGTATGTGAACTATGCAAAGGAGACCACCCTACCGGTTATTGTCCTCCCATTAACGAAGAAGCAAATTTCATGGGAAATCAAGGCTATCAAGGAAGACCACCTTATCAAAACACTCAACAACCTTATCAAAACAACCAAGGTTACTAACCAAGAGGGAATAATCATGGTTACCAACAAGGTTACCGTCAAAATCCTTATCAACCGACACAACCTCAAGGTGGAAGTTCAAAGTTAGAAGAAACTCTCAATCAATTCATTCAAATGTCAATGGCCAAACAAAAGAGTAATAAGGCATCAATCAAGAATCTTGAAAACCAAGTTGGGCAACTTTTGAAACAATTATCCGATCAACAACCGGGGCCATCCTTTTCTGCAAACACTCAACCAAATCCGAAGGAACTTTGTAAAGTCATTGTGACTAGGAGTGGAAGAGAGGTGGGTGGAGGAGAAGAAAATGACAAGAAAAATGATGATGTGAGAAGTGAAGAGATTGTGGAGGAAGAAAAAAATGATGAGGTAGAGGTTGAAAAGAATGATGAGGTAGAATTTGAAAATGAAAAGGATAAATTAGTTAAAAATAAGAACCATGAGAAAGAAGATGTAGAGGAGAAAAAGAAAAAAATCAAGAGATGGAAGGATAAGGTGAGCCCAATTCCAATTCAACACTTGCCTTATCCTCATGCTCCAACCAAGAAAGACAATGCTAGGCATTATGCTCGATTTATGGATATATTTCGTTAATTACAAATTAATATTCCATTCTCCGAGGCTCTTGAGAAAATGCCCAAATATGCAAAGTTTATGAAAGAGGTCCTTACCAAGAAGAGGATATTTACGGACCAAGAAATAATCACGCTTGATGCGAGTTGTAGTGCAATCATTCAAAGAACTCTACCGATCAAAGAAAGTGATCCGAGTCGAGTTACTTTGTCGGTTACCATAGGAGATGTTTATGTGGGTAAAGGTTTGATTGACATAGGATCAAGCATCAATTTGATTCTATTATCTATTATCAAGAGGTTGGGAAGCATTGAGATGAAAGCAAGAAAAATGACATTGCAATTGGCCGACAAGTCTACAACTCATCCTCATAGAGTAGCTCAAGACGTGTTAGTCAAGGTGGATAAATTCTTCTTTCCAATTGATTTTGTTGTTATTGACATGGAAGAAGACCATAATGCTCCATTGATTCTTGGCGACCTTTTATGAAGACGGCTAGAATGATGATTGACATCGATGATGGTCTCATGAAAGTGAGAGTCCAAGATGAAGAAGTTTCTTTTAATCTTTTCGAAGCAATGAAGCACTCCAAAGATACACATGATAGCTTTTGAATTGATGCAACGGAAGAAGCTATAATGGAAGTAATAAGGCAAGTCCACATGTCAACTCCCTTTGAAAAAGCTCTTGGTGATGCATTTGAAGTTCTTACAGAAGAAGAAGAGAAGGAACTTGAAAAATGTTTGAATGAACTTGAGAATTTGGAAGAATTGCAACCTTGGGAAAATGAAGTGGAAGTGTTGAAAAAAGAGGTGAATGATGAAAAATCACAACTTGAATTGAAGATGTTGCCTCCCCATTTGAAATATGCATTTCTTGATGATGGTTGTAACAAACCGGTTATCATTAGTAACAATTTGTCCAAAAAAGAGGAACACCTTTTAATTCAAGTTTTGAAGAAAAATCAAAGATCTATAGGTTGGGTTCTCTCCGATTTGAAGGGGATTAGTTTGGCTTATTGCATGCATAAAATATTTATGGAAGAGGATTTCAAGCTGGTTGCTCAACCTCAACGCTGCTTGAATCCTACAATGAAGGAGGTTGTGAGGAAGGAAGTCATGAAACTATTGGATGTCGGGATGATCTATCTGATTTCCGATAGTACATGGGTGGGTCTGGTACAAGTAGTTCCATAGAAATAAGGTATGACCGTGATAAGAAATGAAAAGAATGAATTGATTCCAACAAGGACTGTAACGGGTTGGTGGATGTGTATTGATTACCAAAGGCTTAATCAAGCAACACGAAAAGATAACTTTCCGTTACCGTTTATGGATCAAATGCTAGAAAGGTTATCGGGTCAAGAGTTCTATTATTTTTTAGATGGATATTCTGGGTATAACCAAATTAAGGTTAATCCAAAAGACCATGAGAAAACGGCGTTTATATGTCCTTTTGGAATTTTTGCATATAGAAAGATGCCTTTTGGCTTGTGCAATGCACCAACCACTTTTCAACGGTGCGTGCAAGCCATCTTTTCTGATCTTATTGAGAAGACCATGGAAGTTTTCATAGATGACTTCTCCGTTTTCGGGGCGTCTTTTGAACTATGCTTGAAAAACTTGGAAACTGTGTTAGAGAGGTGTGTGGAAACTAATCTAGTTCTTAATTGAGAGAAATGCAATTTCATGGTTACGAAAGGAATCGTGCTAGGACACAAAGTCTCCTCCAAAGGCCTTGAAGTTGACCAAGCAAAGATTAAAGTCATAGAAAAGTTACCACCACCAACAAATGTGAAGGGAATCTGAAGCTTCCTTGGTCACGCTGGATTTTACCGGAAATTCATCAAAGACTTCTCAAAAATAGTAAAACCATTGAGCAATTTGCTAAATAAAGATAAGTCTTTTCTCTTTGATGATGATTGTTTAAAAGCTTTTCAAATTTTGAAAGAAAAATTAATCACCGCACCTATAATCATAGCTCCAAATTAGACTCTAAATTTTGGTCTTGAGAAATTTAGGTCTTATCTTATCAGTTCGAGGGTTGTGGTGTATACTGACCATTGGGCGATTAAGTATCTTCTCACCAAGCCGGATTTAAAGAAAAGGCTTATCCGATGGATTCTTCTATTGCAAGAATTTGATTTAGAAATTCGTGATAAGAAGGGTTCTGAAAACTTGGTGGCGGATCACTTATCCCGCTTGGTCAATGTGGAAGTAACAAATCAAGAAAGTGAAGTGCGAGAAGAATTTCCCGATGTAAAATTGTTTATGGTCCAAGTTAGACCTTGGTTTGCTGATTTTGCCAACCACAAGGTAACCAGATTAATACCGGAAGATCTAACTTGGAACCAAAAGAGGAAATTCTTGTCGGATGCAAATTTTTATGTTTGGGATGAACCTTACCTTTTTAAACTAGGTAGTGATAATCTTTTAAGAAGGTGTGTTACTAGTGAGGAAGCTAAAAGTATCCTTTGGCACTGTCACAATTTGCCGTATGGAGGTCATTACAATGGCTTGAGGGCGGCAACAAAAGTTCTCCAGTCGGGCTTTTATTGGTCGTCCCTGTTTAAAGATGCAAACCTACATGCGAAGAATAATGACATTTGCCAAAGAAGTAGCGGAATTGGGAAACGAGATGAGATGCCCTTACAAAGTATGTTGGAAGTTGAAGTTTTTTATTGTTGGGGTATAGATTTCGTTGGACCATTTCCTCTATCTTTTGCTAATGAATACATCCTTGTTGCGGTTGATTATGTTTCAAAGTGGGTGGAAGCAATAGCTTCACAAAAGGCCGATGGAAAAACGGTGATAAATTTTTTAAAGAAAAATATCTTTTCCCGTTTTGGCACGCCTCGAGTGTTAATTAGTGATGGCAGTTCACACTTTTACAATGCACCACTTGAAAACGTTTTGGAACACTATGTTGTAAAGCATAACGTGGCAACCCCATACCACCCACAAACGAATGGTCAAGCCGAGGTTTCAAATAGAGAAGTGAAAAGAATTTTGGAAAAGACCGTGTCAAGTTCGAGAATGGATTGGTCTCAAAAGTTGGATGAAGCTTTGTGGGTGTATCGTACTGCTTACAAAGCACCCATTGGTTTAACTCCGTTTCAATTGGTTTACGGCAAAACTTTTCATTTACCGGTTGAAATGGAGCATAAAGCTCTTTGGGCATTAAAATTGTTAAACTTTGATCCTAACTTGGTCGGTGAGAAAAGAAATGTCCAACTTCATGAATTAGAGGAAATGAGGAGCAATGCTTATCATTCAAGCAAGCTCTACAAAGAAAAGGTCAAAATCAATCATGACAAGAAGGTCCATCAAAAATAATTCAAAGCTGGACAAATGGTGCTTCTATTCAATTCTCGGTTAAAACTTTTTCTGGGAAAATTGAAATCTAAATGATCGGGACTATTCTTGATCAAAGAAGTGAAGCACTATGGGAAATTGTGTTAGAGGACCCAAAGACCAAAGAAAGTTGGACTTTGAATGGACAAAGGCTGAAAATTTATCTTGGAGGTGATTTTGATCGCAAAGTTCGCGTTGTTTCTCTTGGTGATTCGTAAAGGCACCACGGATCGTCGAGCTCAAACAACGTTAAACAAAGCGTTTTTTGGGAGGCACCCCAACGTTGTAAGTATTTCATTTTTACTGTTTTAATTATTTAATCGTGTGAGAAAAATCGTTGAATTTGAAAAAATTGCATAAAAGCCTTGACAGTAGAAAAATTCTGCATCTGGTGTAATTCGTCGGGTGAAACTAAATTTCGCCAGGCCCTCGCTCCTACTTCGCCAGGCAAAGCTTGCGTGGAGATTCTAGTTGTAAGGTTTTTGCAGAAAAAAAAAAGAAAGGTCGCCTTCCCACAGGCCAGTTTGCATAGTTGTCATAATCTGCACGAGTAGGAAATTGAGTAACTTCCTGCGGGGTGGTCTGAAAATGATACAAGTGCTGTATACAATTAAAGTTAAATTCTGATGACCTTTGGTAAGCTTCGGCCATATCCCACGAATAATTAAATGTCGCTCGCATCCTAGGGTCCCAAGTGGAAAAATCAAGTGCCTCAGATGGCTCACTTGCTTGTGATCAAGATGACTGACCCACATTAGCTCCTTTCTTCTTCTGACTCAGTTTTCCATTACAACACCGCTCAATGTAATCATCATTCACTACCCCCTTATTTTCTCATTTATTACATCGGGCATCAGCACCCACTTCTTAAGACATAAAGCAGTGACTAAGCAAGGAAAGATAATAGGAGCACTAGTGTGTACCTCGGGTCTTCTGGAGTTTTTAATGAAATTTTTCATCTCATTTGCAATTACCCAGGCTACATCCACGTCCTTGTCTTTAATGATGTAGTAAAAAAGTAAGGCAACATCAATCGGAACTGTGGATCGGTGCATCATAGGTTTGATGTTGTAAAGAATCAGAAGAATAATAGCTTGTACATCCAGAGGCATGTCTTCCCTTTTGTACCGGATCTCCTCACCTTGGTTGTTCCGTTCCACACTCTTCCCCTCAAAGAGAATTGTCTTGGCAATTTTGTCGTGATCCAAATGTGTACCAAGTTTCTTCGTATAGTTATACTTCTCAAAAATGCCCAAGGAACTTGATTTTCCAAATAATTCATTGATGGCTTCATGGTCGAATCTAATCTCTTTGCCTCGGACATAGGTCTGGTACCAGAACGATTCCCCTTCATTCTGGAGAACATTTGCATAGAATTCTCGAACCAACTCATAGCTGATCCGATCAACCAGGTTAATCAAATGCCCCCACTTTTTTCTTTTGAAAATTGCAGCAAGCCTCTGATACGCTCCTTTTGGATGAATCGTAAACCTCCTCTCTGAAATAATATGTCGGCCTTCGAGCATACTGTACCTGGCAGCATGAGAAGTGTTAAGGAAACGAGACAGATCAAGTTCGTATTGCTGTCCGGAGCTACTACCAACTGCAGTCTTCTGTTTCTTTCCTTCGATTACCTTGGTTTTGGGAGCCATCTGCAAAAATTAGACAAGACACACAAAACAAAAGAATACCTCATTTTGTTAGAACAATTCAAACAACAAATAAAAACAAGAAGAAACAAGATAATAGTAATAATAAAAAATTCAGTCTGCAAAAGAAAACAGAACAGCAGAAAACTGGAAAAAAAATGCCTTTCGCCCCAACCTCGCCCGGCTCCTGGCGAGGACTCGCCTCAATGGCGCCGTTGTCGGGGATTGGTGTTTTAATTGGATCGTATTGCAATAGTTTCTTTGTTTTTGAGTTTTGTAGATATTGTATATATTGTCTATTTTCACTTGTTTATATTGATACTTGTATATGTTTACCATATGTGTGAATTTTACATGTTTTGCATACTTGTGAATATAGTGTATATATTTGTTTCTCTTCACGTTTTCCAAAACTGTGGTTAGATGTGTAGTTCCGGTTAGAGCTCGAAGAGATGAGAGCAAATGAGGGAGTGAAAGTATTTGGCTCATCCGAAGCAACGTGCTGGTTTGTAAATAATAGGTGCCGAGCTTACGACGTAAAACAAGCATGTTTTATTGATTTTAGTTGTTTGGTGAAATTGACTAAACAAATTGAAATAGGACCAACTTTGAAATTCTCCAAATCATCACTTTTCAATTTGTTATCCACTTTCACCCAGTCTTTTAGTATGTTCATAGTAGTTGTTTTAATGTGTTAATTTTTGTGTTTGTCCAAGAGCTCATTTTGAGTAGCTTGAGGAAATTTGAGGTGATTTTTCTAAGTTTGATCATTTCAACTTGCGAATGCATGGTAATGATGTTGTTTAAAGTTTGGCACATTTCCAAGGTATGTGTTTATCGTTTTCTAGACTATAACATGTACATGAAACTTAGGCTTTTTACAAATTCCATACCATTCATTCTTTTGTACTACTTGTTCATGAATTGAATCACTTTAGTTCCTACCCCAAGTGTGAGGAAGCTTTCCATTGTTCATATATGCGCGGAGTACCAACATTCTTGTTTTATCTAGATTTTATTATGTTTAATCTTTTATTTGTATTGATTATATAAAAGCATGAAAAGGATCAAGGCACTTGTTTCATTTTGAGCACAACTACTTGGCCAAATAGTTAATTCACCTTGTGAGTGTGTGAACTTTTGTTAACCCCTTTTGAGCCTTTTTATCAATGTCCATGTTGTTTTTGAACTTGATGCTTGTCTATGAGTATTAGTTCACCTTTTTGAATTGATGTTGATTATTTGTTTTCTTGAGCCCTCAACCATGTGTTGTTGTTTGAATTTTTACCCTGCCTTAGAAAGTAGAGAGTATTCACACATTGATGTTGGTTGAATTCAAGTTGGGGAGAGAAATGTTTCCTCATTTATTTGTTGGTTGCTATGAGGATGTTAAAAATAAAAGAAAAAAAATGTGAAAAAAAGAAAAAGAAAGAAAAAAGAGAAAAACTTTGAAAAAGAAAGAAAAAAAAGTAGCAACAACGATGAGTTCTCGTTGTAACACTTAGAATATCCAAAGCTATCACCATTTGCACATGGCCATTGTTGTTGAAGCTCAAAGATCATCATTCAACACAACAACAATGAATTGGTATAGAAGCTGTTGATGAAGAAGACAACATTGTAAATCAGTCAAGTCATCAACCACCTTCTCGTCAGCGCTACATTGAAGATCTGAAGCAAGGAGTTGTTGTTCAAAGCTTACTCGCCCGGAAGACGAAGAAGAAGAAGATCTACAAGATGTCAACAACTATCAAATCATTATACATCTCTGTAGTTTCTTATAATAGCAAGGATTTGTTGCTCACATCTTGCTTGAACACTTGTGTGTTCTTTGTACTTAAACTTAGGAGTAATCTGCTTGTTAAGAAGCATCTTTGTAATCTCCTGTATAACTAATTCTTGGTGAATTAGGATTCCTTGAGTGGTCAGTGTGACCGGAGACTCGAGAAGACAATGGTGAGATGTCATTGTGGGAAAAGCCTGAAATAGGGTCAGTAGCGTTATATTCATTGCGATGAATTCCTGAACGTCTAGCTGTGAAAGCCTAGCAGTAGATCTTGCGAGATTGGAACCTGCAGGTCAATGTTCGTTATATTCATTAAGTTGAATCCCTGAACGGTTCATTGTATGTTAGTCACAGTGCGGCTGTGCAAGTGGTTAGTCACCAGCTGTTGCCCGTGCATCTGTAATCGTGATTGATTATAGTGGATTAAGACCTTGTGTTCAAGGCGAAATCACCTGAGGAGGGTGAACTGGATTAACCTTTGTGGTGAACCAGGATATATCGTGTGTTCTTTACTCTTATGCTTAATGTCTTTGTTTACCTTTCTATATAGAGTATCAGAACCTTACACAAGCAAGTCAGAACCTTGCAACTTAACTCTGATAAGCTTCCGCACTGCAAGTTCTGAGAAATGGATCTTATGTTCACACTCTTGTTAGTTCTGAAGCCTCATGCTTAGCACGTCTGAATGTAACTTCGCCAGTCAGAGTCTCTCAACGAACTCTGATGTAATCCTAAGTGATTCAACGACAAGAAACGAAAAGTAGTCAAAAGAGCAAATACACAATTCAAACCCCCCCTTTCTTGTGTCTTTCTCGCACCTTCAACTGGCGTAAGATTGATTTCGATTTACGCTTGTCAACAAATTCTGACTATATATTTATATATGAATATTCCTTTGGGAAAGCTTGCGTCCATAAAAATATAGTCGCTAAGAACTAAGATAACAAAACCTCAAACATCAAACAAAATTACCTTTGCTTTGCGGATACAAAAGACATTCAAACGGTATAAGGAACCAGCAAGGATGCCACACACCCCTGGTAAGATGAACCTTTTCCATGATGACAGTAGTGTTGGTGATTTTAGTATCATCAATGTATTTTAGTAGTAATGTGATTTGCTATAGGCCGATGCAATTATGCGTTAAGCTTGGAAACGAGTTAGGGTAGTGCGGAGTGCATGCTCGTCGAGCCAACGTATAATTGAATGCGAATAATTGAAACGGGGTTCCAAGGGGCGAAGCCCCTGGCGGGGTGCGGGGCAGCGCCCCATTGGGGTTCCGGGGTGCGGGGCAGCGCCCCGTTGGGGTCCAAGGGGCAGAGCCCCTGGCTGGGGTCCCAACCGACATAACCGTTTCTGAACAGTTGTGTCTTTTCGGTTTCTGTTATTGATCTCTTATATAAGGAATCATTTGGCCTCGGTTTTCGGTTACAGAAAAACGATAATTTCTCTCTACATTCCTGATCAGTTCTCTTTTGCCAGAAACAGATTGTTCTTCAAGAATTATCCCCACAAAGATTTCGTGAACCCAGACAAGAATAGGGTCGAAATACTTTGTTCGGAAAGTGTACGAACACGATTCTTCGAAGTTATCCAGGATTATCATACCCGAATATCTAACAAGTAGAAGCTGAAATAAAATTAGTTTTCATGAGTTGAATGGTTCTAGACATGCCTAAGTTATATAAGCACCCATAAATAAGCTCTACTAACCTGAAGACCAGCTAGATATAAATTTACTCTTTTGGTAAAAGAATAAATTTTATTGGAGAAAGAGATGTAAGTACAAAATATTGGAGGATAAATCCTTAACAAAGATAATACAAAAAGAGACAAACAGGCAGTATTGGGGATCCAGTCTCTTTATAATCCAAAATAGAGAATGTAGCAGTTTGACACTGATACTGTTTTGTTTCTATGCATTTTGCTCAATTTTGCTGAGAAGATTAATGCTGTGTTATTGCTGGTGCTTGCTGTTACAACTTCAGAATTGCATGTCATAGATGGAATTCACAACTTATCTTTGTTCGGTCTAGCTATACTATTGAGGTTAGGCTTTTATAACTGCTATTGTCCTTTTTCATTTTTCATATATGAAATCTCTGTAATTCAACAAATAATTGAATTTGGCTCCCCCTCTTTTCTTGCTTTGCTGAAGACTGTTAAAGCAGAACGGATCTCAGTTGATCATGTTGCTCATCTAAAGTCATCTGATGGTGGTTCAGCCTCTACGCAATGTGAGTGGTTTTCTTGCAATATGAGCTTAATGATTAAGTTATTATTTTGGGGGAAGGGAAACAATTTTGGTTTCTTTTTTTATTATGTATTTATGTCTCTTCATTATATTATTATATTGATCTTCACAAATCTGGATAAAAGGTTAGAGTTGTGTTGAGCACTCAACGACCAACATGAATTATTGTCTAATAATCTCAATGCTATTAGTGGGGATGGTTCGTCAAGCCAAAAATCTCCACGAAAATGTAGTGGGAACATAGTAACTAAGATTAAATTTAAAATGTATATACAAATAAAAGCTGTGGAATATAATGAACTAAGATTTCTCTTGTAACTAACATATTGCCAAGTTACCGGGGAATGGCGGGGATGCACCTTTTATAATTAGTGATCAAAATTAGGGACTGTTGTGTGGAGTTAGTGAGGAGGAACACACTTTAGTGTAAACTGATTAGTAGTTTGGATGTGGATAAAACGTAATGATGGCTTATGTAGGGGTTTCGGAATATTATCTCACTGATTATTGATTGGCCTTATTGTCCGAGTCTTTCGCTGGACGGATGTTGATGTTGTGGGTTGCGGGATAGTTGTATTTAACACACCTACTGATAAAAAAGTTATAGAGTACAGTATAGATGTTTTAGTGTTAACACTCTCTATTAAACACCTATTTCCATATTTAGCTGATGTAAATTAAAGAAGCCTAAAGTGTTATTTTATTTGAAAAAACACATTGGCATGAGAAATTTTTTTCTGAAGTAAACCTGTTGAGCAAACATCGTATGAAACTCCTCATTTTTGTTTATTTTTAATTAAAAAAACACAAATCATATGACATTTTCTTAATCAAACTACATTTTTTTGGAAGGTTCTAGGTAATGTTTTTAACTTAGTCAGGGTTTCAAAAGTGATACAACATGAAGAGAACTATTTATCCATCTTACACACCCTTAATAAGCTGTAGTAGCACCATTTTATTCTATGATCAAAGTCCAACCAAACACACAGTGAAAATGGAGGGTGTGTTTGAATTTAGATACATAGTCTTTTTACATGCTTAATAATCTGTAGTAGCACCATTCTGCCCTTTCTTTCGAACAGTCCGAAGCCTTGTGTAGTAACCAAGGAAAAAAACTAAGGAATTTGTATAACCTCGTACGGATGAGCCGCAGTTTAAATCTTAGTGGTTAGTCATACATGAATTATAAATTTGTATGAAGTTAAATATTTAAGAGATGTAACACATATTCAATGCCTCAAGATCTTGAATGATGTGGTGTTCCAATCCTTGATGGCCTTGGATCTATAATAGGTGTTTTATCATTTTATAATTTCAATGTGATAAAAAGTTTATTTAGTAATTATTGGTTAGATTGAATGATGTGGTGTTCCAATCCTTGATGGCCTTGGATCTATAATAGGTGTTTTATCATTTCGTAGTTTCAATGTGATAAAAAATTTATTTAGTAATTATTGATTAGATATTTTAATTAATATTTTAATTTATTAGTCATTATTATGTTTTAAAAGATTCTTAGGTGTAATAGTTTGGAGAAGGAGATGCTACCGAATTAAAGGGAGTTTTTCAACAATACTATCTTCTAAGAAGGTGTGGAGTGCCAACTTAAAACACTCCTTTTCAATAATATTTGTCAATTATTCTACACCGATTTGTTTATTTTCTTTTGCGCAATTCGAACTGTTTTCATACATGTTGTAATCAATATTGAAAAAATGTAGATTAGAGTGACTAGTTTATTTATGTGTTTGTAGTGTTTTGCTTTATGCCTGTGTATAGTATATGATGTTTGTGTTTAGTCTCTATGTATATGTTGTTTGTTGGGGGTTGTTTGATTAATTGTTTTTATTTATTTGTTTATGCAAATTTAGTCTTTGAAATTTAAGGTGATTTTGCAGATAAGAAGGTTTTTCCACACTTTTACATACTGGGATGGTATTCAACTGGGAGCGATGCAGAGGAATTTGATATGCATATTCACAAAGTTGTAAGTCTGCTTTATTATTCTGTATTTTTATTTAAGCACTACTGGGATTGTTTCCTATTTTTTTTGGTTATGTTTGGATTGATGTAATAGAGCGAGCGGAATGGAACATGGTGGAATAGAGTGGAGCGGAGCGGAATGGAACATAGATTCCATTTCATTATTTGTGTATTTTTTATAATTTGATGGAATGGAACCAAACAAAATTAGTTCATTCCATTGCATACGCCTCTAATCGAATGAAATGAAAATTGAAGGATTGGATGGAATAGAATGGAATGGATTCCATGTGTTTCATTCCGCTCGATCCATTATTTGCAAATCCAGACAATGAAATCTCATTATTTACCATTCCATTCCATCCACACCACCAATCCAAACATACCCTTTGGCAATTGAATTTGTACATTTGTTTAGAGCTTTTAGTCGTAAACATGGAGGAATGTTGTGTTTTGTTTTTGTTTTGTATTTCCTGTTGTTTATTTTGTATGTCTTCGATTTGAAGCTTTCCTTCTCCTTCTAATCTAATCACTTCTTTCTCTAACATCCTTGTGTGAGGGCAATGTGCTTCTTACTTGGTTTCTATTTTAATGATGTCAACAATGTAGGCTAGATCTTGGTTTGTAATTTGAATCCTCCCCCTATCTTTGTGAGGTCTTTAAAAATTAATTGCTGCTAGTAGAGATAGATTTATCCTTCTCCCCTTTTGACAACATCAAAAAGAGAAAAAGAAAGTGGTCAAATTGCAAGCATCATGATACTTGATGATTCACTCAACACTTTGCAAACAAGATACATTAACAAACATTCACATAGAATGATGATAATGAATAATATATTAAAGGGATAAATAAGGCACAAGAGATGCAAGCAAACACATAGATTCAACATACATTCCATAATAGTTCAAAATGTAACATAATCAAATAGGAAACCAAGTACATAAACCAAAATGCAAGCAAATAACAAGTCAGACAATCCAAACACTAAATAGAACTTGCATCAAACTATGATCTTATACCTCAGGATCTTCTCCCCCTAAATTGATGGCCTCTTCCTCTGAAATGTTATCCTGGTGGTGGAGGGAGTGGTTGTTCCTCTAAATACTCATTCAGCTCAATCACATCGCGATTTAGAACACCTAGACCATTAGTTACATTCCGAGTCTGATGTTCAACTGCGGCATCCAAAGCATCAAATCTTGTTATTGCAGCATTAGCGAACCGATTGAAATCTTGAGTATGGTTTTTCAAATGATTAGAGAGAGATGTAAACCTCTCCTCCTGAGTTGTATACCGTTCTTCTTGTAAGGTCATAAAATCCTGTTGTTGAATCTGCATGGAACCTAACATGTCCAATACCTCATCATTATTGTGCTGAGGTTGTTGTGTAGGTGTAGGAAATGAATACTCGGGTTGTTGCCATTCGTATTCCTCATGTTGCTCCCAGCCATGATTTGGAGGAACATAAGCAGCACCAAGGGAGGTCCAACCAGTGTGTTGCCATTCTCCCTAACCTTGATTTTCATATGGATCTCGCGGTGGGGAGTATCCCATCCATTCAACATTGTCTTCTTCTTCCACCATATTTACCTCTGTTAGCACATTGTTTCCGGCCTGTCCTTCCTGCACATTTTCTTCTGCAACAGCTTGTTCATCAAAAACATTATACTGAATATCTTGGTAAGTTGCTATGTGCCTGAATTTGAACTCCTCGTCTTCAGAGTCCCAAAAGTAACCCATCATAATCAGGGTCTTCTGTGTGAATTCTTGATCAGGGATAATGGTTACATACGGAATACCCGGGACCGTTACCCCAGCCTTTTTTAATAGACACTGAATACAAGAGGCATAACACAAAGAAGTACCTCTAGTAGAATCCCGAAGTGCAAACATCCGATACGTGAAGTAGTACGACCGATTAATGCGAATTTTATTCTTCAACAGATAGATCAAATGGACTTCTGCTTGATCAACCCGAGAAAAACCTCATTTCTTAGGCCTTAAGATGTGTACGACAATCCATTGGAGAATACGATCAATGGGTTTCAACGTTCCCGTTGTGACAGTTTTGGGAAATAGGTCGTTATTCACGATGCTTTCCGAGTAAGGGTCGCGTAGCATTGAGTTCAAAGCTGGATTAAACTCATAATTATCAACAAATATAGTATCAGATACCTTAGGGAGCCCTACAGTTTCTAGCTTAAACAGACTGTTCCAAATAGCAGCATTCATAGAGTAATCCTTACCACCAATAGTATACTGAAAATCCGTACCTTCAAATTTGTCCAAAATCCCAGTATAGAACAGTTTCACCAAGTCTTCATTGTACTTGGTGTCACATTTGAGAAATTCGTCAAATTTTTGAACATTTAGCAGTTCTATGACTTCAGAGAGGTGATAATCGTCCGCCCGCAATGGGTAGTACACATACTGCTTAATCACAGAGCGGTTTTGAAAGTCTTTGTTGAATACCTCAGATAACGCATTAGATAGTAATGAAAGAGCGGTTACTGGTGTTGACGATGAGCCAACCCTTGATGTTGATGCTCTGGTGGACCTCTTTCCTGTAACTCTTTGAGAAACCATTGATGAGCAATTCTATGAACCCACATGAATAGTGCCAAATTTTGGAGAAGATGATGAACAGTGCGCGTTTTAGATGATGAGGATGAGTGAATTTACAACTCTTAATTCCAATGTAAAGAGAAACATCCTTTTTAAAGCCTTTGTTGATTGTGAAGTTTGTGGGTTTTTAAGAATGTATGAGTTATGGGTTTTTAGGATTTGGAAGATTGAAGGACAAGGGAGAGATGAGGAGACACTAGAGACACCACAAGAAAATTGACAGATTACGACGGTTATTTTGGCAGGTTACAACGGTTAAAACCACCGTAATTTACAATCTGCGACATTTGCGGTACTATCGCAGAAACGTGCGTCCCCAGGCAGTTAGCCACGGTTGCCAAAACCGCCACACCAACCGTCGTTCTATTTCACGACGGGTTGAAACTGACCTAAATTTGAAATGGCGACAGTTAAATACCGTCGTGGATATCCTTTTGATTTTTGTTTTCATTGTTGATTGTGACGGTTTAAAACTGTCGTGAATGTGATATCCTGACGGTTCAAACCTTCGTAATTTGATTTATAAATTTTAAATAAAATTTATTTGGTAACGATTTAAATCGCTACTAATTATTTAATTTTTACATTTAGCAACAGTTTAAACCATTATTAATTTTTATCTATTGTATTTTTTTTATAATATTTTTTTATTTAAATTATTATCTACTAAAATATTTAAATATAATGTTATTCTTTTTAATATTATTTTTTTCTTTAAATTATTTATACCATAATAATTTTATTTATAGTATTATTTTTTAATTTTATTTTCTATCACTTTTTAATGTAGTAAAATTAATTCCAATAAAAAACATTTAGTATCAAATAAGCATCATAATGTCAAAAAAAAATATGAGTTCCATAATCATGTAAAATACGAGTTCAATAATGTTGCGGTGAAAATCGGATAACAAATTATTAATTAATTTGCATCAGTTTCTTTTACAACCGACTTTGATTTATCCAAAGGAAAGGTTCAAGATCGTTAGAAAAACCTAAAGGGAAAGATCTAAGGTTTGGGGGTTGGTTACGCCTAGGGAAGGTATTAGCACCCTAAACGTCCGTAGTACTCTACGGGAGCCTCTTGTTAATGTTATCTTATGTTTGCTAAAGATTCTATGCTAAAGGCTTGAAACCCTAAGGGTTAGTATCTAAGTATACTCGATAAAGCATCGCACCTTACGCCTACGTATCCTCAGGAATAGAATCAGAATATGCGTAGTTCTACTTCTACTGAATTATTGACTATGGCCAATATTCAGAGGGGAAATGAGTACAAGCTCATTGTAGAGTTTAGGAACTCTCTAGATCTAGTTGTAATGGACCTATGTTGAAGTTTAGTTAGGAGGGGAAAGTGATAAATTCATTATGATGAATATCACTAAGAGTTGAGGAACTCTCTCCTAGAGCTATTTATGATTTCCATGGCTCTGATGAGGCCAAGAAACAAAGTTCCTTCCTAAGTGGTTACTTAGGCTAAGATGGGGGAAATGACTTTAAGAGTCAACACTATTAACCTTCCTTTGGAATAGGGGAAAAACAGTTGATAATAACAATAAATAAGACATGATAAAAGATAGGACATAGATAAAACAATGGTTAAGAGGGTATCTCAATATGCTTAAATCTTTAGGAAGACAAACATAAAGGATGGTATGCAAGAACACATTAATATGCTTCAATCTTTAGGAAGACAAACATATAGAATGATAAAAATCAAGGTTGACAACTTAAAGGAGAATGACATTCATATTTAAAGTCAAACACATGACATGGGTATATTAATTCAAGGATTAAACAAACCATTTAGTAAAACAATCAACATCCACAAAAATGCTAACAAAAGATATTAATAAGTAAATTAAGATGGATAATTAATTAACAACAAATTGCAACTAACAATTACAAATCATAAGATAATTAAAAAAAATTGCAAGTGGATAATTAACATTTAACCATATATTAAAAATACCAAGCTAGGACACAAATTGGTAATTATTAATATAATTGGAAATACAATTAATAACACAACTAGAATTAAAGGTAAATTTTAAAATAAGCAAGATGATTTAATAACTAAATAGGTTAATGATAAACAAAAGGAAACCTAATAAAAATGATTAACTAAAACTAAAATACTTAAGGAAAATAAATGACCAAAAAAGGAGAAAGGCACACATGGGATTTGAACCCATGCCCTTACGCATCACAACAACAAACCAAAGCCCTTGCCAATTGAGCCAACACGCGCTGGTGTTCAGGAAATACCAAAGCACATATATATTTAAGAAGCGAACACCAGAAAAGGAAAAAAAACAAAAGGACTGGGCAGGGATCGAACCCCAGTCCTTATAGGCATGGCAATGAGGAATAGTAACACAAACACAAGTCCATCCGCTGGGGTGGGAATACGTCCAGTAACAAATGTGATTTGATAAATATATGATCTAAGTTATGCGCATGGATTCAAATAAAAAACAAATGAATTAAACCAAACAAGCAGCCATATTCAAAACTCAGTATCACATTAACAGCAAGGCCAAGTACAAGGGAAATAATCAACCAGTATACAAGACTTATACTATGCAAGGTTATCAAACTTGATCAAATGATTCACGAGAAAAACAACAAAGGCATGGCATTTAAATGGTAGCTGCAGATATCATTGCATCAAAGCATACAAAGTCAAGCATCTTATTCAAGCATCAACTGAACTGATTTATTCAAAGCAGACACAACAAGTAAAAAAAACTTGGAAACAGTGAGTAGGTTAACATACAATATCAATAAGGATGCAATCATGAGTTCAAAGTAAAAACACACGGTATGGCAAAGCGACAATCTATATATATCAAAATCAAATGACAGTTTGGGCATGAACATCATACAAACAGTTATATATCATGTTGACACAAGGAAAGTTAGGTTACAAAACAAACACATGCACCTCACAATGAACAGAAATTCTCAAGACTCACGCATATATATATTCAGAACAGGATGCGATATAAGAACTCATGACAAACCAAACTCATCATGTGATACCATTGAAATAAGCATATGACATAGGGGCAAACATTTTTAAGCAACAAGTCATGGAAACATACATGTAAGACATACACAGTTTGGATTCAAGACAAACCAACACGATATATCAGATTCAACATGGAAGATAAGAGCTTAATGTCACAAAGCACGGCCTTCTGAAGTTAATATTTTCAGCATAAAAGTGTTGCAGAATAGCATGGCATGATGACTAACTATGGGATAGCAGACAAGATGAGGCAAACAAGACATGAGTTTAAATTAAATACCAAACTGTCATGGGCTAGTAAACAAAATACATTGTGCACCAATGGAAACAGGGACATGTCATGATGATCAATATACAACTACAAACCAATGTAAATCATGGAAGCATGGCAATATTAAAATTCATTCATATGTTAGCATGTGATAGTCAGCAACTTAGGAATCCACATTAAGGCATATCAAGCTAAACATACATTTCAATAATACAGTATCTAATGCAGACATACATTCAAGTAGGAGTATAACAAGCAGATGACAGATTAAACATATATACAACAGCTGTGAAACAGACAAATAAACCTCAATCATCCACAAGTTAAAAAAACCAAAGTATACAAACATGCTCCAACATTAATACAAAGTATAAACATGCCAAGAATCACTTATTAACATCAACAGCAAACAAGTAGAAGTCAAATGCCCTAGTGTTTCAAAAGGATGCAAAGGTTCACATGTTGGTCACATCACATTCAAGTATACACATCATTAAAATATGTCAACAGAAACAAGTATTAACCTTGACAGTTTGTATCAATGATTGTAATGGTCCACAAAGAGAAATTAGAGACATTAAGACTTAATCAACAAACAGCAACAGCAAAGATAACATGTCCATGGACAAAATCATGAAATCAAGACATTAAAATATGAACAACTTATTGAGACTCACATATTAGGTCAAAAGCATGGTGCAAGTGTAGAGCGATATCAAAATGCAGCAGACATGGTTAGGAGAAACATATATAATGCAGAGATGGAATAATAATTTTAACCAAGATGCAAAGCTCAACTAAACAGCTGGTACTAGTGTCACACGTACTTAGAAACAGTCATACATCAACACAGCAAAACCTAAATTGCAAGACAGCATGATAGATCTTAAAAAAACTCAAAAGGTCCATGTATATCAGTGATCAAAAACAACACACCACCGAAAGTAGAGCAGAGCAAGATAGTCATCAATTTAAGATCAAGAGGGGGTTTTTTTTTTAGATTTAGTTTAACAGATGACACAAAAAGGTTCAAATGTCAAAAAAAACAAACAAGACTTGTAATGGAGGCAACTTCAACAGGGCAAGTGAAAACAACATGTATCAAACAAAAAAGCAGAGTGGCTTAGCACATACATGTAGTAGTCAACAACTTATATCAGTTTAACAGCAAACACAAGTTTAAGAGCAAACTGTAATCAAGTTATGGTCATACATTAAAACCAACTTCAAAAAGAAAAACATGACAGTGCACACAAGATTATTTGTTCTATTGATTTCAGTGCAAAACTCAATATGATAGAACTTAGCAAGCATATGACAAGAGCCAGGAACCATAAGTCAGTTTAAGATTAGTTAACCAAAAGCTTACATTTTGTCAAGCAGGTTATGAATAAAATACGATAACTCAGCAGCAAAATCAATCCAAAAGATCAAGTTTTGTGATTATAATCATCCTCAATATTTCAACAGGAATGAACATATAATGAATCAACAACAACACAAGTAGTATAACAACATTGGCAATAACATATAAAATAACAAAATCATCAAGTTACTCAAAGCAAGTGTTCATACGATTTAAAACGATCATGAGCAAGAAAAGAAAACATTTGAATGAGCATGATGAAAATGAGAGAGAAGTAGGAATGGTACCACACAGAAGCTTTGCTAACACTTTGAGTACTCAGAACTCTACACAGAAACTCCCTTGCCCCGTTCACCCAAAGCTCGAGAATATTAAATGTTTGTAAGGAGAATTGTTGATGATTTGCATTGAAGCTGAACTCCTTTATATAGGCTGAGATATGGGTCGGGTCACTAAAATTCCACCCTTCAAAATGCTAGGGTTTTGAAATTGGTTTCAAACATACGCTCCCCCCTCTGAGTCTTGGCAGATGGCTACAGAGTTGAAACAGCCCAAAACAGCATTGCTTCTTTGGCTCCCTTCTGTGGCGAATAAGGTAGGCATGAGGAAGGAAAGTTGACAACGACATCACTCTGACCGGTTCGCAGGATGTGCAGAGGAGAGCTGAGAATGGAAGGCTCAGAATTGCTTTAGACGAAGCTAATCCTTGGAAGCTTGAACGGGCAAGTTTTTTTGAGAGAATTCAAACGAAACGTTGTCGCGCCAAGGATTGGAGTAGAGACGGTTTGGAATTGAATCGTTTGCGTTTGAAATCCTCGCCATTCTGAGCTTTCGCAAACCAATACGAGGAAGGAGATCAAACAGTTGCTTTTGGCATCTCACACGCCACATGTCGGCTTCCCATTGGCCATGAAAGTGGGTTGAAAAGTCAAAGGAACAAGGTGCATTCTGATTGGCCAATGGTATTGCTCATTTTCCAGTCAAAGATCATCGTTAATTCAACAAGACCAAGTAGGAAAATTACACGTATGGTTCTCTTAAGCACTTAAATGACAATTAACTCATCACATAAATTAAAACTTAATGTTATATATTTTTAAAAAAAAAACTAATTATAATTAAATTAATTGTTAATAAAATCTAGCCCAATTTAAT
Organism: Lathyrus tuberosus; assembly: GCA_022829125.1. NCBI lineage: Eukaryota > Viridiplantae > Streptophyta > Magnoliopsida > Fabales > Fabaceae > Lathyrus > Lathyrus tuberosus. The sequence continues at coordinate 8,292,290 of JALAZF010000031.1, forward strand.
TGATAAATTATCTTGAAATTAGAAATTAAGGTAATTAATTCAAAAATCAAACAAATTAGGCTAAAATTAAATCAACAATTAAATTAATTAATTTGGCTACTAATCAATAAAAATAAAATAAAAACAAGAATATGTTAAAGTTGAATCAAGATAGGATAAATGAAGTAAAAATGCTAAATAAATCAAGGAAAAAATAGATAAATAGAGATTTAAGATAAACAGAGAAAAATAAAAACACAGAGCATCAAGCAAAAAGATGAGGGTAAAATTTGGGGTGCAACAGTTGCCCCTATTTAAATATCTTCACCTGATGACATGAAAGATGAAGATCTTCATGTCATCAATAGTGAAAGATATTTAAATACAGATAACCAAAAATTTTGGCCTCAGATGCACACACATGCAATGCAACAGATATGATGCCAAGAAGATGCAAGAAAATGCAGACACAACAAGACACCAAGGGGCAAACAGGAAGCAAAAAGAAACACAGAGCTTCACTGGGGAAGGACGAAAGGTACAATATCCATGAGAAAAGCTCACTGGGGATACAGACCAACCAACAAAAGAGACTCACTGGGGAGACTCCAAAGAAAAACTGGGGAAAACCAAAAAAACAATCTCCACTGGGGAAAGATCCAGGGAGATGGACTACTGGGAACAAAACAAACCCACACTCTTCCTGGGCACGAAACCAGAAAGAAAAACATGATCACGAGGGATCAGTCAAAAAAAGACAGACAACCAAGCCAAGACTCCCTGGGGACTCTTATACTGAAGAGTTCAAGATGGGATCTTCAAGAGAAGCCAGAAAGACAGAGACAAACTCTGCGCAACAGATAGAAGTCTTAAAGTTGAATAAAAATTTATTCCAAGAAATTTAGCTTAAAGCAATTTCAGAAAAGAAACAAGATAAGGAGGTGTTCATTGTCCGACACGATTCGAACAAGAACGGTTTTAAAACAAAAGACGATGCTTGACACGATTCAAGCAAGGTCCCAATTCAAGTTCGACACGATTCGAACAAGAACAGTTTTAAAACAAAAGGGGGTCAGTGTCCGACACGATTCGAACAAAGACTCTGTTCAGGTTTGACACGATTCAAACCAGAACACAAAAGACAATGCTTGACACGATTCAAACAAAGTCTAAGTTCAAGTTTGACGCGATTCAAACAAGAACACAAAAGACAATGCTTGACACGATTCAAACAAAGTCTAAGTTCAAGTTTGACGCGATTCAAACAAGAACACAAAAGACAATGCTTGACACGATTCAAACAAAGTCTAAGTTCAAGTTTGACGCGATTCAAACAAGAACACAAAAGACAATGCTTGACACGATTCAAACAAAGTCTAAGTTCAAGTTTGACGCGATTCAAATAAGAACACAAAAGACAATGCTTGACACGATTCAAACAAAGTCTAAGTTCAAGTTTGACGCGATTCAAACAGGAACAGTTCTGAAAAATCCTTTAAAGTTAAACTTCTTGGGGAACAAAAAAATTTTAAAGATTCAAATCTGGCGCGCAGAGGTTAAGACCAAACAAGCACGACACAAAGCAAACCGGGAACGTCTTCACTTCACAGGGGAGATAAAGACAAACATGACAAAAGACTGCAAGCAAACAAAGCAAAGAGAAAAGTAAAGATGCTGAGATGTGATGCATATGCTTAGCTATATGCTAGAAACGGCGCGAACGACGCAAAACAGGAAAGAAGAAAGGATAACACCAGCCAACACCCTGTTTTGCGTCGTTCGCGCCGTTTCTAGCATATAGCTAAGGATAACATCAAGGATAAGCATATGCATCACATCTCAGCATCAAGGATAACATCAAGGATAACCGAGGCAATCTTCTTTTCTCTAGAGATGGCAGACCCATGCCAAAAATAGCACTGCCAAACTCTTCTTGCACAAATTGACTTGATTCCAGAGTAGAACTTAGTTTATCTTAGTGTTTTCTTAGAAATTTCCGTTTTCAAAAATCGAGTGAAAATGACTAAGAAATTTTGCAGAAATAAAGAAATGAAAGCGTATTAAGCAAGAGATGATTCAATAGCTGATATTCATTGAAAAAATGGTGACCTGCCAAATAGCAGAGCCCCATTAAATATTACAAATGCAACAAAATGGCAATTTATCATAGGTTACATTGTATTCAATGACCAATAACCCTAATGACTAAGGACTCTAGCTGTAGCTAACTGGATCTTCTCTGGGGATTCCTGGATATCATAGAGGTGTCCTCGTCTCAAGCATAATACTTCCGTATCGAATCAGCATTCACAGGATGTGCAAGATGTTCACCATCCATAGTCGTGAGGAAGAGAGATCCTCCTGAAAACACTGTCTTAACTATGTATGGACCTTCATAATTAGGCGCCCACTTTCCACGGACGTCTCTCTGCGACGGCAAGATCTTCTTAAGTACCAACTCGCCTACTCGGAATTCCCGAGTACGGACCTTTTTGTCAAATGCTCTCTTCATCTTCTTTTGATACAACTGACCATGACACATAGCTGTCAGGCGCTTCTCATCAATTAAGTTCAACTGGTCATATCTCTCTTGAATCCACTCTGCTTCATCAAGCTTTGTTTCCATTAATATCCTCAACGAAGGTATTTCCACCTCTATAGGGAGGACAACATTCATTCCATATACCAACGAAAATGGGGTTGCCCTCTGACAGATGTTCTTTATCCATGTAGGGCGTACGGCAACATCTCATGCCAATCCTTGTATGTTTTGACCATTTTCTGAAGGATTTTCTTGATATTCTTGTTTGCAGCTTCGACCGCCCCATTCATCTTCGAACGATACGGTGAAGAGTTATGGTGCTCAATCTTGAAGTTATCACACAACTCCTTCATGGTTTTGTTATTCAGATTGGTTCCGTTGTCAGTTATGATTCTGCTCGGAATCCCATAGCGACAAATGATATTGTTCTTAATGAAACGAACAACGACTTGCTTAGTTACGTATGCATAAGAGGCGGCTTCCACCCACTTGGTAAAGTAATCTATAGCCACCAGAATGAAGCGGTGCCCATTAGACGCTTTAGGCTCAATTGCCCCAATCATATCAATGCCCCACATAGAGAACGGCCAAGGTGATGACAGTACATTCAACAGAGTAGGAGGAACATGCATTTTGTCTGCATAAATCTGACATTTATGGCATTGCCTAGCATATTGGATGCAATCAGTTTCCATAGTCAGCCAATAATATCCAGCCCTTAAGATTTTCTTAACCATGGCATGCCCATTGGCATGAGTGCCAAAAGCTCCTTCATGAATATCATGGATCAACAAGTCTGCTTCCCTCTTATTGACACATCTTAACAAAACCATATCATGATTCCTCTTGTACAGTACACCGTTGCTGATGACGAGCTTGGCTGACAATCTTCGCAGAGTTTTCTTATCAAGAGCGGAGGCATTTGTCGGATATTCTTGATTCTTCAGGAAGTTCAAAATATCATGAAACCAAGGTTTGCTGTCTGATTCTTCTTCGATGACCTGGCAATAGGCCGGCTCAGTCCTTCTTCCAATACTGATTACTGGATCTTCATTGATAAATCGGACTTGCCACATTGAAGCTAGTGTCGCTAAAGCATCGGCCACGTGATTCTCTGTACATGGCACATGATAAAATGTTATCTCGTCAAAACACTTAATCAACTCCATAGCATATGCCTGATAAGGGATAAGCTTCTCATCTTTGGTCTCCCACTCGCCTCTGATCTGATAAATGACTAGAGTGGAGTCACCCATAACTTCGAGAAAACAGATTCCAAGATCAATTGCAGCTTCCAAACCCAGAATGCACGCTTCATACTCAGCAATATTATTTGTACACCCAAAATCCAGCCTAGCTGTAAAAGGGGTGTAGCCACCTTCAGGATTAATTATGACAACACCTACTCCATGCCCCTTGCAATTGGACGAACCGTCAAACATCATCTTCCATCTATAATCAGCCCTGGGATCTTCTTCAGAACTTGGCTCTTCATCATCCTTTACTGCCATAATGTCCTCGTCAGGGAAGTCAAATTTGAGTGGTTCATAGTCTTCAACTGGTCGATCAACATGATATTCTGAGAGGATACTTCCTTTAATGGCCTTTTGAGTGACATATTGAATGTCATATTCAGATAATAACATGTGCCAACGGGCAAGTCTGCCTGATTGAGCAGGTTTCTCAAAAATGTACTTTATCGGATCCATCTTGGAAATCAAAAGGGTAGTATGACAAATCAGGTACTGCCTCAGGCGTTTGGCGGCCCAAGCCAAAGCACAACAAGTCTTCTCCAGTAGTGAGTAGCGACTTTCACTATCTGTGAACTTCTTACTGAGATAATAAATCGCATGCTCTTTTCGGCCAGTCTCGTCATGCTGTCCCAAGACACAGCCCATAGATTCTTCCAAAACTGTCAAGTACATAATGAGAGGTCTTCCGGATACCGGAGGAATTAGAACAGGAGGTTCTTGGAGATAACTTTTGAGTTTCTCAAAAGCTTGTTGACAGTCAGCATTCCACTCTACTGGCTGATTCTTACGGAGCAATTTGAAGATTGGCGAACATATTGGAGTCATGTTGGAGATGAAACGAGAGATGTAATTCAAACGGCCCAAAAATCCCCTGACTTGAGACTCAGTTTGCGGAGCTGGCATTTCTTGAATTGCTCGCACTTTATCTGGATCCACTTCAATACCCTTCTGGCTGACAATGAAACCTAATAATTTCCCGGATCTGACCCCAAAGGTACACTTTGCAGGGTTCAGCCTTAACTGATATTTCCGAAGTCTCTTGAATAATTTCAGCAAGTGATCTACATGTTCCTCCTCATTCTGAGATTTGGCTATCATATCATCCACATACACCTCTATCTCTTTGTGGATCATATCGTGAAACAAAGTCACCATGGCCCTTTGGTACGTTGCCCCTACGTTCTTCAGTCCAAAAGGCATAACTTATAGCAATAAGTGCCCCACGGGGTAATGAAAGTGGTCTTATCCATATCAGCTGGATCCATTTTAATCTGATTATAGCCTGAAAAACCATCCATAAATGAGAACATGGCGAAACGGGCAGTGTTGTCTACTAGCGTGTCAATATGTGGTAGAGGGAAATCATCCTTGGGACTAGCTTTGTTGAGATCCCTGTAATCCACACACATTCGTACCTTTCCATTCTTCTTCATAACAGGAACAATATTAGCTACCCATTCTGGGTACTTGGAGACTGCTAGAAATCTGGCATCCAATTGTCTCTTAACTTCATCTCGGATTTTGAGGGCCATATCAGGATGACTTCTACGAAGCTTTTGTTTTATCGGCCGGCACTCGGGCTTGAGCGATAATTTATGAACCACAATATCTGTATCTAAACCGGGCATATCTTGGTAGGACCAAGCAAACACATCCACACACTCTTTAAGTAGTGAAATCAACTGATGTCTAATTTCTGGTTTCAAGGATGCCCCAATCTTAACTTCTTTCTTCTCTTCCTCAGAACCAAGATTGATGACATCCACCTGCTCTTCATGTGGCTGGAGATCTGTATACTGGTAATCACACATGTCTGCCAGCTCTTTGGGTACCTCAAAATTCTCCTCCTCTTCAGCTTGATAGACATGGGAGTCAAAGTCAATGGTAATAGCAGGGTCATTGAATACAATGGGTTTACGATTCATTTTGCATAATAGAATGATTTGTATTACTAAAGTGCACAACAATTCACAAACATGCAAGATAATGATGTTTTGTTTGAAAAGATTGCCATTTTTTAGAAACGGAATGTAGTAAAGCGAAGACAACGAAAATTGCAAAAAAAAGTCATTTCATTGATTAATATTGAAAACGGAGGCCCATACAAAATAATCCACTAGCTTTGGGCAAGACTAGGGAAATGAAAACAACAAATCAAAACAAGTTACTCTGGTTCCGGGTACACAGTTGGGATCTCTATAGCCTCCCAATTGCTCAAAGCACCCTTTGGCGAAAAACCAGATGATCAATGTCTTCTTCCTCCTCAGCGCTCCCAATGATTGCGTGGACCTGATGTCCACCTTTGACAAATATCTCCTGCACAGTCTTCGTCTTCGTCCTTCTTCTCATTCTTGAAGCAGCCTCATCTTCTGGAGTTAGTTTGTAACCCAACCCCTGATGTCGGTCCCTCTTCTCAATCTCAATGACTTTGCCCCATCCTGCGGGCACACCTTCCTGAAGGGCGGACTGGATACTCTTATACGAAGCAAACGATGGATACTCTGGAACTACCGGCTTCTCATTGTCGATCATAACTGCATTAGCTATTTCCAAAGCTTGGAAAGAAGTTTCTAACGCATCTTCGTCAGCCTCAATGTAGCGAAATGAGGACAGGTTACTGACCATCAAATCCTCCTCCCTATGTATGATAACTAACCTATCATCAGCTACGAACTTCATCTTCTGATGTAACGTAGAGGTCACAACACCTGCTTCATGGATCCAAGGTCTTCCGAGCAAACAGCTATAAGCAGGATTGATGTCCAGAATTTGAAACAGAATATTAAATTCCTGAGGTCCAATCAGCACTGGAAGCTCTATCTCCCCCATAACAGATCTTCGCGAACCATCAAAAACTTTGACAATCAACGAAGTGGGTCTCATGACTCCTCCTTTGTATGCCAATTTATCAAGAGTTCTCTTTGGTAAGACATTCAGAGAAGATCCTGTATCTACAAGGACTCTAGCCATCGTGTCTTCCTGACATGTCATGGATATATGCAGAGCAAGATTGTGTTTTCGGCCCGCTTGGGTTAACTCTTCCTCACTGAAACTGAGGGTATTGTAAGCGGTAATGTTAGCAACAATGTGATCAAACTGTCCGGTAGTGATATCTTGAGCTACGTGAGCCTGAGCCAAGACCTTCTGCAATGCAGATCGGTGGGCTGGTGAATTAATCAACAGGGATATAACAGAAATCTTTGACGGGGTTTGATGGAGCTGATCCACAATCCTGTAGTCACTTCTTCTTATTATTCTAAGGAACTCTTCATCGTCCTCTTTGGAGATTACTTCTTTTCCTTTATCGTTGGCAGGTACCTGACTAACACCTTCTTTTCTGGACGTTTCCATGTTCACAGGGGGACAAATCCTTCCACTCCTCGTCATTCTCCCTGCTCCTGCTATATTAGACACGTTCTTCTCAACAGCCCCCACCTCTTTCCTTGGGACCGGTTCTTCTATCACGACCCCCACCTCTTTCCTTGGGATCATCACCTGTGATATCTTCATAAATCCAAGGCACTGCTTTGGTTCCTCTGAACCTGAATGCGACTGGTTTTGGGAAGTTATTTTGCCTAGCACGACTAACAGGAGCAGCAGCTTCAAGCCTGTTAAATCTTGGAACTGATTGTTTAAAAACAGGACTCACAGTATTTGCCCCTGGATTATTGAACACAGGAACTACTGATGGGCACTCTTCCTCATTAAACAACTGTACTTGTTTTAGCAAGTTGAACACTGGCTCAATCACCGCTATTCTGCTTTCCTTCCTGAAAACCTGTAAGAAACCTTCATTAATCAAGCGCTGAATATCACCTTGTACCAACGGACATCCTTCACTAACACCATCACACTCTTCACAAACATCATGGCAAGCTTCGACCAAACCGGCGCTGAACAACTTGGCGTGAAACACTCTCAAGGGAGTTTTAATTTGTGCTGCATCTGAGATTAATACCTCGTCATTCTCATCTTCAATAGCATTAGCTGACCCATGGGTTAGCAAAGGGTTGCTTTTCACATTTGGTTGGCTATTGACGAAAGACAGAACATTCTTCTCTATCAGGCCCTTCACTAGATTCTTCAGTGCCAAACATCCCTCTAAGTCATGACCTACCCCTCCCTGATGGAAGGCACAGGTTGCATTAGGGTTGTAAAACTGCATAGACTTTTCAGGGGATGGCCCCAATGGCCTAGTAAAAATTAACCCTTGCTCCACCAACGAAGGATATAATGCTGTGTATGTCATTGGTATGGGTGGAAAATTTGGTGTCACTGCCTGTTTTCTTGGCGGGGTATTTTGTTGTGGTGTTGGCCGCCGCTGCTGCTGGTAATTCTGGTTCTGATTCCTTGGCCACTGCTGTTGATTTTGTGGCTAAGAAACTGGAGCTTGTTGCATTACCGGATGATTAAAGATGGGCATAACATATGCCATGTATGGTTGCTGTGGGAATTGCATAGCATAAACTGGCTGTTGGGGAAAACTGGGACCTGGCTGTGGTTGGAAAAGAGCTCGCTTCCAACTAGGACTCTGCTTCTTCCCTGTCATGACAGCGTTAGTCTCACCTTCCTTTTTCTTATGAAAATGGCCTGGAGACTTCTTGACACTGGCACTAGTAGCACTGTTAGGTGAACTAGCCACCTTTCCACTTTTCAGACCTGCCTCCACTTTCATACCAATTGCAATAATGTCAGAGAAATTGGCGCCAGTGTTGCTAATCATCTTCTCATAGAATTCAGGTTTCATAGTGTCTACAAACCAATCAGCTAGTTCCTTCTCAGTTAATGGCGGTTCAACCTGTGATGCAGTCTCTCTCCATCTCTGAGCATATTCTTTAAACGATTCAGTGTTCTTTTGAGTCATGGTCAAAAGTTGCCTACGATCAGGTGCCAGATCCAAGTTATACTTATAGTGCTTTATGAAGACATCCATAACATCTTGAAAACATTTAATCTGGGACTGGTCTAAGCTTAAATACCACTTTGCAGCAGCGCCCTTCAGGCTATCCTGGAAACAATGGATCATCAACTTATCATTATCCATATACGCCGCCATTCTTCGGAGATACATGACCAAGTGTGCCTTTGGACACGTAGCGCCAGAGTACAATTCGAAGCTTGGTAACTTGAACTTTGGTGGAATTACTAAGTCAGTGACCAAACACATATCTCTTAGGTCAGCGCTGAAGACATTATATCCCTCCATGGCCTTTAGCTTTCTTTGCATAATCTCCATACTGGCCCTCAATTTCTCATTGTTGTCGTCTCCTTCCATGGATACGTTATCATTAATAAGATGATGCTGATTCTGGAAGACGGTCTGAAACTGGGTCTGAATCACAGGTGGAGTATAAGTTGGGATAGTTTGTTGGTTTTCACCAAACAAAGGTGCAGCTTGTTGGGTGGATTGAGGAGTTGTGGCTCGTATAAACTCAAACGGTATTCCTAAAGTAGTGTCCACAGCAGGTATGATTGGCGGCTCAACAGTTGTAGTGACGATTTCTGAGACTACAGTAGCTTGAGTATCCATTTTTGCTCGTATAACATGCAAAACTTCCATAATCTGCCCCATGCCTACTCTTAACTCATTGAGCTCTTCGTTGACTTGATCCAGATTCTCACAATTATCAGACATCTTTCCTCTTCAAGCCTGGTCCGGATGTTGCAACAAATGTAGAGATCAGGGTGATGGTTCTGAAGAAGACAAAACGGCGATGAGACACAGAAGAATGCGCGTGCGTATGCAAAGATGCAAATGAGATGCAAATGCAAATGCAAGCTAAACTATCAAGAAACAAAAGACATCTTGCAAATAATATAGAGAATAGATTCTTGATAAAACAACTTCTTCATTAAGAGTTTGGCAAACATTACATCTGGAGCAGGGTATTCTCATACTCCAAGTACATAAGTAGAGATACAACAGAATGAAAAGATACAACAACAGCACAAATATCAACAACAATACTAGAAATCGAATCCGCCGGTTGACGATCCTTCTCCCCTATTAATTACCCTCATTATCTTGATAATGCGCTCTTTGGTTTCTTTCTTTGTGAGAACCAGTTCTCCTAACTCCTCCATCATCTTCTGCCTTGTCTTAGTAGGGGACTCGTGGCGGGGACGTGGTTTCATCATTACTTGGGCTATGCTACGAGACCATTGTAAATGAGACTCTGTGAACGGGCATTCAAACCTCCACAACTGTCTGTTGATATGGCGCCAAGTGCGACTCAAGCGCATCTTCATCTCAAATCCTTCCTTTTCGTCGTAAAACATCATCTACATGTCTTCATTATCTGGGATTCCTTCCTTCAAATGACCCAGCTGACGGCGAGCGAGGACGGGGTTGTAATTGATACAACCATTCCTTCCCATGAGAGGTACATTGGGGCAGTCCCCACAGCTAACGATTATGGTGATTCCCTCGTCCGTTGAATCATACCATTCAATGTCGGTATGCTTCAGTTCCATCAACTTCTTAAACCACACCTTGCAGTCTTCAATCTCCCAGAAAGTTGGGGTCTTCGGCAAATAAGAAACAAACCACTTGTGGAAGAGGGCCACACAGCAAACAATCAGCCCACTGCCTCTCATATACCTGGTCTGTATGGAATGGTAGACATCAGCCAATAGTGTCGGGACTGGATTATTAACTGCAAACAGCTGAATGGCTTGGGTGTCTACAAAAGCCTTGGCGTTTGGGAACAGGAACAAACCATATATCATCAATGCTAAAGTTGATTCAAACAAAACTTCATTTCCCCTGTTCTTAAAGTACAGAGCTTTCTCCATCAAGAACTGTGATGGCAACCCACGCTTTCCTCCCTTATTGGTCAAATTGGCTTGGACTTCAGATAACCTGATTCTGGTCAGTCTGGCTATGTCTCTGGCAGAAGGTGTTTCTTCAATTCCGAAAAAGACAGGGGCATCCCTGATTGGGATTCCTATCATGGCTGAAAACTCTTCCAAGGTTGGTACTAACTGGAATTCAGGGAACAAGAAACAGCAGTATGCTGGGTGATACCGCTGGACTAGAACTTCGTGGTCCCACAGTTACTGGTGTCTTCATCAGCGGTATGACACACCCATATCTATCAGCAAAGGCTGACTGGTCTTCAATCATTTCTCCCAACCATAGCAGACGATCTACCTCTGGTAACTCAAAGCAGTAAGGCCAAACTCTTTTTCCTGCGGCATCCATTTCTACAAAATCTGGAAAACAAGATTAGTGACTTGATAGTTTAGCGAAAATGCAAAATGCGAATGCAAAGTTTCATGGAATTCAGACACTTGCACAAAATATTGGAGAAATATCAAAGGACCTCATTTCATTAAATAAAAGTGAATTACAATAGTTGATACACTTTCGAAAAACCCTAAACATGAAGCTAAATAAAAGCTAGAAAGCCCTAAGGAGATTCTCCCAAGAGTCGTAGCTTGAGTCTCCCGATTTCTTTCTCTATCTGATCTCTTTCTGCGACAAGATTATCGACGATCGTCTTCCAAGCTGTAGGCTGAACAATAGGAGAACTCGGGCCTTCTTGGACAATAGTATCAAAGAAGTTCTAATATCAAATAAATAAATAACAAATATGAAACATATTTATCAATAGATATACGTTTTATACAAAAACTGATATAACTTTCTAATTTTAAGTTTTATCCTAATATAATATAATATTATAATTGTATAACTAAAAGGAAATAAAAACACTATTAAAAAATGTTTAAACTGATACGTGAGACTTACATATTTTTTCCTAATGGATCATATAAAATATTCAAACTTGTTGTCAATAAATAATTAATATTTATAATGTTCATGAAGAGGACCAAGATCATCTATCATATTTATTGTCAATTTATTGTACAATAGAGACTATCAGGATTTGAAGGTAGCAAAACAGAATATAAAAAAAAAAAAAAACTTTCTAACTATTGAGTTGTTCATTTGCAGTTAAAAAATGAATTCTCCTAATAATTTCATTTTACTACACAAAGATCAAAACAACATGAAGACAATGATTTTTTGTCTAAACAACTGCATCTAAGAAGAAGTTGACATAGCTCTTCGATCACACTAATGTCTGATTTCAAAGCAAATATCAGTATTTCAAAATCAAAACACACTGCTATACACTCTTAACTAAAAGAATCAACAAAAGTTAAAACAATTTACATTATTGATAATATTCACATAATAGTTAGAAATCTCAACAAAAAAATAGCCATTTTATTTTAGTAATGTAGAGGTCTAATGTAACTATATCAACCTGACATGTAACTATGGATAATTTACCAGACATGTAATTATATCAACCATAGCACATTGAAGAAGATACCTGACTAGTCTGGTGACAGTAACCAAGAGAATCAATGTACATTTCATTAAATTTCATTTTTCAAATAGATAAAAAAATGTAAACAGGGAATTAGTAACAATAGGCTTATAATTCATAAAACCCTTGTGTCGCAAAACCTGTAAAAGTTCAATCTACGCGCGTAAAAACGAAATGTCCAGTTACGATACAGAAGTCTAAAATCTGGACATCAGATACCATAGGCAAATTAATAAACACAAGGTGAGCAAACTTAGCTCCAAAAATAAAAGACCACCAAATCAAACTCCAGGCGCAGGCGCGGTAGAAACAAAAACACACCGAAGCCAAATGAGTATTGCAGAATAACAATCCAGCATGCCAGGCCACCAAACAATAACCGACGCCAAAACCACACTGCAACTAAGGCTCTGCCATTCAACACCCCAAAACTACGCAACACACCACTTCAAACTTCTAAAAATTCATCCGATACGATTGCTAATACCAAAGTCAACTGAAGCAGCGAGATAACATATCCACGCCAGCTGAATCATTATCCGGCGAGTACTCCTGCACACTGCTAAAACTACTAGCTCAGATCTACCTTTCGCGACAAAGATCAAAATTCAGACATTGACACCATGTTTTTGCTACTGCCAGCTAACAAACAAGAGATCTCAGACCGCTGCAGCCGCCGAATGCAATCAACCTCGCAATATTATTTTGAGACACGTGAAAGCGCAAAGGAGAATGATGAAAAAACCAAGCGCACTCCACCAGGAACACAAACAGACAATTAATTTTAGGCCCATACATATCAGAGGCCCTGTGCGGTGGGCCTGGTTGCACACCCACAGGGCCGGCTCTGCTAAACTCAAAAGGTGGTTCTATACTCACAAACAGGTACAGCAAATTGCAAGTAAACTTAGTTGAAATTCTATTATCTATTTCAACAATACAAACTATCCTCCAAACGCTTATTCTATTTTGTCTAGTGTAGCTAATCTTCTAACAATAACTCCTCTAAAATTATAACAATGAAGGTTTTAGAATAAACTGTACCACAGAAAAACAAACAACCATGCACAAGATAAACTTATATAGAATATTTAGGTTTGGCAGTTCAACTCACCCAAAAAAAAATCAAACACAGTGATGTACTTTCCTCTTATAAACATCATACAATATTTCAAATAAAGGTCTTATACCAGAATATTTAGCTTTGGCAGTTCAACTCACCATTGAATTAACAACATACAAGGTTTCAAATAAAGGTCTTATACCAAAATTTGCAACAGCAACCCTTCAACATCAATAACAATCATTCAAACAAGAATTGAAGAATTTAACATGGTCAGGTCAGTTTTTTTAGAGAAACCCCAAAGCATGCTTTAAGACTAATATGAAATCAGTATAAGAACTCTCATTTATCAATTGATCAGTAGATAAAATATATCTAACAAAGTTTGATGATACATTACACTTCCTCATTAGCCTTTTCCCACTTCCAACTTTAACTATTATTTTCATGTTTCTCTTGCACCTGAAACTTATAAGTTCACCTTGAAACATCATAACCAAATATGAACTTAATTGTATTATTATGAGAAACCATTCACGTTACTGCCATTATGATTTTAGTGCTTCTTACCATTTGTCCATTCAATTAAGTTAAGTTACTAATAAGCTTTTTAAGTTAAAGATTACAACTTACTTGAGTATCATTACCAAAAGAAAGGTTTTCTAATCCTAATTCTCATATAATATCGATCTAATCATGTAACACGTTATCTACAAAGAAAAGTCAAATTGGAACTACTCATAGATCAATATCCAAATTGTATGAATATGAAATCGAATGCCAACAAAAACTTTCAACTTAATAAGAATGGAGTAAAAAGCCAAAAACATTGATTTCTATGATGAACAATCTACAAAGCAATGTTAAGCCTAGGTTCAAAGCAAAAACCAGAGAAAACATGTAAAAGGGATATACAATATGAAACGAAAACACACATATTTGCAGAAAAAACTTAGGGTTTGAGAAGTGATTTAGGGTTTCAGAAGGAACTTAGGGTTTGAGAAGTAATTTAGGGTTTGAGAAGACAAACCTGTTAAAGATTCGAATTGATGGTGGTTGTTTTGACGGTGATTCTCAGTGACGGCGTGAGTGGCCGAGAAAAATGCTTGTTTCCCTCTTTCTCCAAAGGTGTGATTCTGAAAAAGAAGAGACAAAGAAACATAATAAGTTGAATGAGGTTTCAATTTTAGCGCGAAAGATGATTTACGGAGGACGACGGGTGAAATCACCTTCGCAGCCTTTGTGAATGTAGTGGGATAGTGACGGTACGTTAACCGTTGTGATGATAGAGTTTTATTTTAATAAAGTTTATTTTTTTCTTTTATTTCTCTATAATAAAGGAAAGTTGGTTGATTTTTTTTTTTATTTGATATTTTATAGTAGTTTGAGCATATATAGTTAAATTTTGATGGTTTAATTTTAGGTTTAACTTTTACTATAAAATTTCTAAAATTTTGATATATATAACTTAATTTTGATACTTTAATTATGGGTATAATATTTTGAGTTTAATTTTTATTATAAAAATTGTTTCTAAATTAACCAAGCGGTTGTGTTTCAGTGGCAAGGAGTCTCGTCCAAGGACGTACTCGGGGAATACCGAGTTCGATTCCCACATACGGAACAACATGTTTGGGGATTATGTTTCTAAATTAAAGTTTTATTTTGAATATATATAGTATTTTAATTTTTATAGTTTAATTTTGATACATAAAATATTTTAATAAAATTAATTGTAATTTCAAAAAAATTTACGTACTTTAAGTTTAATTTATCACCATAATTATATTTTATAAATGTTTTTAGTAATTTATTTATTCAAAATCCATAGATTAATTTTTAGCCCCCACAAACAAGTAATTTTGGATCCGCCACTTGTTGTAGTGTGTGCTACTAAGTTTAGGGGGCGTCGGTTGTGTCACCGTCGTGACATAAAATTTAGGATGATTCTTGAGACAGTCGTGAACTTATTTGTAAGGCGGTTTAATGATAACAGTCGTAATATTTATTAATTTTATAAAAATGTAAGGGTGGTAGGTGTATACTGTCGTGACACGCGTCTCTATATTAGAGTTTCGACGATTATCAAGTAACTGTCGCAATTTTTGTATCGTAAAACCTTACTTTTCTTGTAGTGAGATAAGACTTCTATGACATGCACTTGGAAAATGAAAAGAAATTATGATGTAGTTACTTTTCTCTACAAATGAAACGGCGCGCGCCTTCCTAAGAAAGGAAAATTCAGAATTCGTCAGCGATGCGTCGACCGAAGTAGGTAATGCGTCGGCGCTATGTAATACCCCAAATTTTGACCACTTAGATTTCCCATCATTGTGAAAATCATCATCACAATGTGGATGAACCATCATGCTTCATCAGTCTCCCCAAAGATGGGTGAGCATCCACTACAAGCAAAATTAGGGTTTCAAGCCTCTCTGAGTGCTTAGACAAAGGATCAATCAAGAAATGACATGATCTTCAACTTGTCTAATCTCTTAAACATCCACAATGGATCAAAAAGGACTCCCACTTCAAGGATTAAGCACAAGGCTGCTCCCTTCTAGGTGGATCAAGTCTCAAGATCGACAGTGTCACCAAATTAGGGTTTTGGTCGACCAGGGCCCCCAGATGGAAATTTTCATCTGGGCACAAGCCATTGATCCAAAACATAACCTAATATACTTCATGGAACCTCATGAACCCATGCATCAAGTCAATTTTGCCTCAGGGGATGCATTCATCAAAAATCAGGAATTAGGATTTCTTGACCTAATTCACCCCTAAGTTGACTTTTGGGACAAACCATGAGCCATGACCTCAAGAGATGATTTGAGGGTCTCTAATACACCATGTTGATCCATTTGGAATAATGGATTGATCCAAGAAGCTTGAGCAACAAGTCTCATTTTCATCTGCACCACAATTAGGGTTTTAAGGGAAAAATCAACTGTAACTTTGACTTTTGACCAAGGCATGCTCCCAAACCCTAATACATGATTGAATATACCCTATGACACCCATGGAACATGTCCATCAAGTTTGATTTAGGTCAAGGACATGATTTCCTGAAGAATTGCACAGTTTGGAATTCATCTGATAAAAAGTCAACTGTGCACAAAAGTCAACTTTGACTTTTTGAGATTTTTCACCAAAATGGATTTTTAACCCTAAAATGATGTTAATGTATGATTTGAATCATCATTCATCAAGAAAAAACAAGAAAAGTGAGATAACTTGTAAAAGGGGTAACCATAAAACTTAGAAATTTTTCTAAGTTAAAAATAAAGTGGCAAAGGTACCAACTTTGGAGGACCATAACTCCTAAACCACAAGGCCATTTTTTCTCATCCAAAGATAGATTTGTAGCCCTAATTATCACCTACAAAAACTTCAACTACAAGTCATTCCAATTCATTAAGGATTTTGAGTTATGGAGTGATCAAAGTGGCTGAAAAGTGAAAATGTCACTTTTTCCAACACTTAGTGAAATTTTCACTAAGTCGGAATTCTGCTTCACTTTTTTGCCAAATGTAGGGGGATTTTTCACTTGGAATCAAAAGAGATCAAAACCAAACTTGTTCAAACAGTTGTTGTATCATGTAAGAGCTTTCTAAAATGGCCAAGAACATTGCCAAATTCAACCTACACCATGAGATACAACATTGGCAAGTTGCCTTGCTGAAATCTGTCAAAGCAAGGCAGAATTTGCATTTTGGCTCGATTTGCCAAAATCAGCCAATTGCAATTGCTCCAATCCACTTGGACACCTCAGAGGATTGAATCCAAAGGGGACAATCACTGAGCCAAGCCTCCAAGGTCCAAGGAACAAGGAATAGCATGTTGAACCTAGAGTTGCCAAAATAGGGACAAGACTTCAAATTTGGAATGAGGCATTCAATGGAACCATCAAGGTGGCATGGACTGAGCCATTCTCATCTGAAATCAGTCAAGACTTATCCAAGACCAAGGGGACCAAAGCTCTGTGCCCTAACCTCTAGTCAATGGCTAGAGGAGACTTTCATTTCCATTGGCCAACATTGAGGAAACCTACTTACCAGCTGCCATGCACTATTCCTTGCAAAACAAACTTGCTCTACTATAAATAGAGCTCAATTGTGGTCAGTTTAAGTACACCAAAGCCATCTAACAGATGCTTTCCTCAAAATCTCTTTCTCTTGGCAAAAATGCCTTTCTTAGCAAGGTAGCTATCGGGTTTTGAGTTTGAGAGCAATTCTGCACAAACCAATCACTCACACACCTCACATACATCACATATGAGCTGATCAAACACTCACATAACTTCTGAAACATCAAAATCTCAAAATCACTTGCCATCCACACAAGTTTGAAGTGAAGTTGCAGCTGAGATGCCATAAACTGATCCAGTCCATTTCAATTCAATCCAAGTGTTCAAACACACTCCATATGGTGTAGGGAAGCTGTTCAGATCATCACAACTTATTTGTAACACCTCCAACCCAGAATTTGATTTGCTCTTGCTGTCACGACTTGGAGGTAAGCCTAAACTTGGTCATCTCTCAATCTATGCATATTTCCTCGCACAATAATTTGGCCATATGTTCATAATCATGCATGGAATGTTTTCCCTCAATTAATTGCATTGTTTGAATCGTGTATCAAAAATCCTAGCCTTCATGCAGAAATTAGGGTTCTTGAGGTCTCTTCGTGATTTCTTGTTGTATGTTTAATTTAAATGAAATTAAAGTACATAGACATAATCGTGAGGTTGAGGCGAGCATAATGATATGTGGATTGCATGTTATAATTACGTATTCAGTGAGATTGGATGGAAAATGCAAATCTGGGCAAACTGAAAAACGCGCGTGTTCTTGGTGTTGTTCTTGACGCCATTTTCATATATTTGAATATTTGAATTTTGTGATTTTGTTTAATTGATTCAAAAATTAATTTCTCTCTGAGTTTTAATGATTTTGAGTTGATTCTTTTTTTAATAATTCACAAAAATGTTAAAATATTTTATTTTCACAAAAAATCCCAAAAATATTATTTATTTCATATAATTGATATTTTTGTAAAGAATTAATATTTTGATTGTTTTTGGCATTTTAAATATTTTTTCTACATTGATTTTGCAACTTTTAATGCTTTCTAATTATTTTGTAGGTCAATACTTAATTTTTGAGGCATTAATCCAAGATCACAATTTGTTTTCCATGTGTTAAACAATTTTTGATCATTTTAATTGAATTTTTATTCAATTAAATACATTTTTGAAAACAAATTAGGGTTTTGGATTAATTCAACCCTCATAAATCATTTTCAAAACACTTTGGGCCTCTATTAGAGTGTAAGACCCAAACCCCCTTTTTTTTGACCAAATCATCTTTGGGCCTCACTTATTGTATAAGTCCCGATACCGTAAAAAAAAAACAAACGGCGCGATCGTCGTCTTTTTCAAAAATCATCTGGGCCTCTCCTTGAGCTATAAGACCCATTCAAAACACTTTGGGCCTCTATTAGAGTGTAAGACCCAATCCCCCTTTTAACCAAAACATTTTGGGCCTCACTTATTGTATAAGTCCCTCTGCGTTAAAAGAAAATCTCGGCGCGATCGCCATTTTTAAACGAAAAATCATTTGGGCCTACCCTCATGTTATAAGCCCCACTCTTTTTCTTTAAACTTTTTTGGGCCTCTTGAGAGAGTGTAAGACCCATCCCTTTGTACAGAAAACCTTTTTTGGGCCCCAGTCACTTGTATAAGTCCCTCTGTACAAATTCAAACAGTGCGCTCACTGATAAAACCCTGGGCCTCTCCTTGAGCTGTAAGCCCCAAATCTTTCTTTTTCAAAGCACTTTCTCCTTTGATTTTGAATATACTGTTGTTTTTAATCTTTCTTTGTTGAACAACTAACCAAACAGCATGGAAGCTCTACAACCGAGTAAGTGGTTATCGCTTTCATTTACTGCTTTCATATTATAAACTGTATTGTGGGGCTGCTCACTGTAAGTCTCATTTCATAAACTCATATCTACTGTGTAATAATAGTATAGATATTTCGAGTTTCCCCGACAACTACGTCTAGAACTAAGTGACGCCGTTTCATTTATTCGTAGAAATAGACGCCTAGATCCCCAATAGGAGCACCAGATACAGTCTTCTCTTCGGTTGTCCTCCTTAGGAATCGTCAAGAAATTCTATCCCCCAGAGATGAATTATTCTCGGTGAAACTTCTCTTGAATTTCTTCAAACCGCCGAATGGTTCGGACTCTCTCTAAAAGTTAAAGTCACTGGATAGTAAACCTTGCACGTTTACCAGTGGTTTTAACTCTAAAAGAGTTTTCCTGAACTTTTCTTTGGTTTGGGACCCACGGGCTTCTTAAAAGCATCGGCCTCCTCTTGGGCATCGTACAAGGACCCACAGGCTTCCTATAAGCAACCCGGCCTCCTCTTGGGCATTATTCAAAGACCCTACGGCTTCTTAGAAGTATTCAGAGCCTCCTCTTAGGCTTCGTATAATGATCTCTTCCTCCGGGAATGATAGCCTCCTCTTGGGCTTCGTACAAGGACCCGTCGGCTTCTTAAAAGTTTCCAGCCTCCTCTTGGGCTTCGTACAAATTGTCCCGACGACCTCCTAGAGGTATAGGAACAGAACCTAGTCATCCTCATAGAACAGTCTTTTCATAGAGTCTACTACTGTTTCTCGAAGCATAGTACAAAAGATAAAACTCTAGACTTGGACAATCTAACTTCCTTGAGTCTCAAAGACATTCTCAAGCACCCTTCAAGAATAGGAAGGAACCCCGTAGACTCGGACAGTCTCAATACCCTTTGGATTTCCCGTTTCCTCAAAGAAAAGGAAATATCCCTGATCCTCAAATTAAATCCCTGTGTACAGTGTTACTCATATAAGAACTAATTTTCTCTTTTTAATCAGTATATTGGATCTGTCACTCAACTGAAACAGTTACAATAGCCTCCATCTCGGGCTACGTACAAGATACCAAAATTCTCCCCAGTGGAGTCAAAACAACCGTTTAGCCCCTCTCTCAGGCTTTGTATGAGACACAAAAGATTCCCTCGTTGAGTCAATCACCCTTTTTTTTGCCTCCATCTCGGGCCTCGTACGAGATATAAATCCCTTAAGCAAGAGTCGAACTCTTTGTTAGCCTCCTCTTAGGCTTTGTATAACGATATGCCCCACTGGGTCAAAAACCTTTAGCCTCTCTCTCGGGCTTTGTACGAGACACAAAATAGCCTCCTCTTAGGCTTTGTATAATGATTTTCCTAGCGGAAATTAGCCTCCTCTTAGGCTTTGTATAAGAAAACCATTGGTTGATCCAATCAATCTTTTAGCATCAAAGTTGTGCCTCGTTCACAGTACACAAACATCAACAACTCCTTTCCCTTTATCTAATCGCTGTAAGCGGCAAGCCTCTGGATCATCTATATCCATGCCACTGTCCCTCTTTTAGCATGAAAAATTCCTAAGGAAAGATGGCATTGCTCTACACTGAGTTAAAGTCTTCTCCTTCAGGTTAAAACCCTTTCTTCGGAAATTATGGCATTGCTCGGATCCGCGTATCCCAGTTAAAGTAATTCTCCTTCTCCCCTCTTTAGAGATGACAAATTCTCTCTAAAGTCGAGGTCTTTTAGCTTCACATCTTGGGCTTTGAACAAGATACAAATCACCTTTCGCTTCACGTCTTGGGCTTTGAACAAGACACCAAAAACCAATTTCCTCCCATTGAATAGGAGGAACTACGAACGCTCTGATTTTCCTGTTTCGGTAAACGGGAATACGTAGGCATAAGATCGAAAGAAAAGATCTTAGCGAGCGCAATCAACAAAAAACCCAAATCCCATATCTCCATCAATTAAAAGCAGTAATTCAAAAGCATCAGTCCTAACATCCTAATCCTTATTCCCCGCCAGAAACCCTTTGCCTAGAAAAAAGAAAGAAAGAACCGTATTGGCGAAATACGAATAACCAGTACAAAGGCCCCCCACATTGATAGCATCCGTAACCTAACAGACCGCTGTTTAAACTTAGTATGCAAGCAGGGTTAATTGAAGACATCTATTTCCCTTCCTTATTCAGCTCACAATAGGATAAAAAATGAATCGACCTGTAGTTTTAAGCTCAACCGCAGAGAGCGACCAGCGCTTAAGAACCGCGTCCAAAATCGCTCGCTACACGCACGCTGAGCGAACTTTGTCAAATTTAAAAGTTTTATGGGATGCGTCGACCATAGGTCGGTGTGCGCTGACCCGCACCTTCATTTGAGAAAAGCCACCTTTTTTGAGTTGACCCATGCCATGTTTTGGTTGATTCAAACCAACAATAAATAGAAAAATGCATATATTCATCTACTTATGCACCAAATAATGATAAATAACACACCATACACATGCCAATACTCACAAATGGATCAAAAATACATTTAATCATGAATAACATATCAAATTAAACCACATTTTGGCCATAATAATTCACAAACATAATTGATCAAAAATGGAGTTTCTAAGAAGGGAACGATATTACCTCCGACGATGGATGATGAATGCTTTCACATATAGCTTAATCTTATAGCTTAGTTAGAAGAAATAAAGACAAGCAAAAGGAATAGAGCATGCAAATCATATACATATAATCAAATACGATCTGAGATATCGAGAATACCAAGTTCCCTACGAATGTGAAAGAAAGGTTCTGTTGCAAGTGGTTTAGTGAAAATATCTGCAAGTTGATTCTTAGAATCAACATGCTCAAATGCGACATCCTCTTTCTCTACATGATCCCTAAGGAAATGATGGCGTATTTCTATATGTTTCGTGCGAGAATGCAATACTAGGTTTTTGGTTAAGTTACTGGCACTTGTATTATCACACAAAATAGGAATACGTTCAAGTTTAATATTGTAGTCAAGTAATTGTTGTTTAAGCCATAAGACTTTAGCACAACAACTAGCGGCCGCAACGTATTCCGCCTCGGCTGTTGACAAAGCAACAGAAACTTGCTTTTTGCTATGCCAACTCACTAAGGAATTCGAGAAAAAGTGACAAGTACCACTAGTACTCTTCCTATCCGATTTGCAACTGCCAAAATCGGAATTGGAATATCCAACGAAAGAGCAATCGCTTCCCTTGGAGTACCAAAACCCATACTTTGGAGTACCGCATAGGTACCTAAGTATGCACTTCCTCGGATTGCAAATCAAGCAACTAGATAAGGAACGTTCGTGAGCAAGACGAAGTATTGTCTTGAGTTACTCAAGCGCTTCGACATGGCTAGCTCAAAGGCGATTGACACTCCGATGCCTACGTGTGTCAACTTGAGTCGAGATGAAAAGGGTAAGGACGTAGATGTCAAGAGATATCGTGGTATGATTGGCTCTCTACTTTACCTTACTGCATCACGACCAGATATCATGTTTAAAAGTCGTGAAGCACATACTTAGGTACCTATGCGGCACTCCAAAGTATGGGCTTTGGTACTCCAAGGAAAGCGATTGCTCTTTGGTTGGATATTTCGATTTCGATTTTGCCGATTGCAAATCGGATAGGAAGTGTGTAACGCCCCGATTTTGATTATTCCATTATTCTTGAGTCTTTTATTTTAATTGGGTGATAAATTATTTTATTTGTTAAATTGTTGTGTTAAATGTTATTTTACCGTTTTCGAGAGTTTTCGGGGAAATTAGAATGGAGGATATTTTAGACTTTTCTCAATTAATCATAAGTTAGAAATTTTGTGGAATTAGAATTGTGTGAGAAAAATGAATTAATTGATTTAGTGGAAAATGAGAGAAAAGAAATAGAGAAGAAAGAAAATAGATAGAAAAGAGAAATAGAGAGAAATAGAGAATGATAGAAAGAAAAAGAAGAGAAAGAAAGAGGAAGAGGGAAAAAGAGAAGAAAAGAGAAGAAAAGAGTGGAAATCATCAAGAACAAGAGTTAGATCATTTGGAATCCGGGTAAGGGTGTGAAACATTGTTATCTTATCAATGTATGTGATTATGTATGAGTTGTTGTTGTTGTTGATTGATTTTATGAGTTTTGGGTATAAACCATTGTTGAGAAATTGATTAGAAATTGATCCAAATGTATTAAAACTCATGTTGATTGTGTTCATAGTTGTTTATACATGATTGGTATGTATTGTTATACATCAAATTGGCATTTTTTCTGAGTTATAAGTGAAGATTTGGATGATTGGGGAGTGGAAAACGCAGAACTTCGTTCTGCAGAATTTTTCTGGGTATGCTCTGGCCATACGCGTAAGGGGCATGTCCATACGCGTATGAGCCAAGGCGTTACGCGTATCATTGGCTTGTTTTTGGGCTAATACGCGTATGAATCTTGGCAATACGCGTAACATGGGCGAGCCATGGGCCAATACGCGTATGGACTTTGAGACGAGGAATTTGTGAAGGAAATGGGCTCTGCCCATACGCGTATGAGCATTGGGCATACGCGTATGGACAGGAGGAATGTAAAAATGGGATTTTTCAAAAATGTCGTTTTCGTTTTCGTCCGTAACTTTTGTTTCGATTATCCGATTTTTACATTCTTGGTGTCGTTGGAAAGCTATTGAGCTGTACTTTCTTATTATGTTGATTTGGAAATTGTTAGCCGATTTTATTATGTCGGAAAGTCGGGAATAGTGATATTTAGCGACTTTTACCGTTTTGACTATGTGTTTGAATGTGAATCATACAATAGTGCATTGATGTGAATGTATATAGATTGTATGTGATTGTATGAGAAGAATGCATGAATATAATGTGAATATGTATGCATTTCAAGAATGTCTCGAGTCATTTTGCATGTGAAGCATCATGATGTGCATTCTTGTGTTGTGTGATTCTAATGAGAATCTGCTATAACGTCGTGTGCCCATGTGGGGTGTGAGAGATGATTATAGATGATTGTGTGCCCATGTGGGGTGTGAGCAATCGGATCGTGTGCCCGTGTGGGGTGTGAGCGATCCATAAACATTGTGTGCCCATGTGGGGTGTGAGCAATGGGTGAACATCGTAGGCCCGACGGGGAGTTACTTCGGTAACGAGCGATGGTTTCAGCAGAGTTCCTGAGTGAACTAGTGATGATTTAGTCGGTACTGCATTGCATTTGCATAGAGTCGTGATTCGGTCTCTATGATTTGCATTTATCATCTTTATAATGATGTGTTGTTAAATGAACATAATTGTGTATGTTTATACGGAATGATTGAGAATTGTGAAAGTGTGCATGATGAATATGCTTGGTGGATATATATATATATATACATTGTGATGTATATGGATGAAAATGTGATGAATTGTGGTGAGAATGTGTAATATGTGTATTTTTATGTTTATATATATATAATTATATGCATTGTTATTATGATAATATTTCTCACCCTTCTGCTGTTTTATGATGCTCTATGAGGCATTGCAGAGTAGGTATGCTGGAGGTCTTTTTGTGAAGCGTGTCTTCATTCTTTTGGTCGGTTGGCTCTGTATGTAGCACCGAGTAGCTAGGATGTATATTATTCTTTTGTGATACATTTGTACATGTATCTTGTTGATGAATGTTTATGTAAACATGACTTATAATGATGAATGATACTTGGTGATGTATATATCTACGTATATATACTTAGATGTATTTCAATGTTTGGATTTTCCACTTTTATTCTAAATATTGAGATGTGGGTGTAAGGACAAAGTTCCTCTGTGGCAAGTTACCCCACTGTTGCATATTAATATTTTGAGCAGGTCTTGTATGTATTAAATGCGTGTATGATGTGACATGCCTCTTTTATACTATGTTTTAATCGTACTCTGGCGATTTTTTTTTAATATGTGCCTAAATGATTTATGTGATTATTTGGGGGTATAGAAAGGGGGTGTTACATTAAGTGGTATCAGAGCTAGAGTTGAGTCAGTTGTGTCTGTCTTGTTGTTGTGTTGGTTGAACTGTTGTTTAACCTTGTTTTAATTTTTGGGAATGATCAGAATATGGCTGGTAGAAATGACAATGCGATGGTTGCTGCTTTGGAAGCAATGGCTAGGGCGGTGCAAGGTGCACCTAACGTGAATGCTAATGATAAGTTCAGGAAGAATCAACCACCGGTCTTCAAAGGAAGATTTGATCCTGATGGTGCTCAACTGTGGTTGAAAGAGATTGAAAGGATATTCAGAGTCATGGACTGTGCGGAGGGGAATAAGGTGAGGCTTGGATCTCACATGTTGAAGGAAGAAGCCGACGATTGGTGGTTCGGTATACGTGAAGTTCTTGAGGTGGATGATGAAGAGGTAACTTGGAATTTATTTCGTACTGAATTCTTGAGGAAGTATTACCCTGAGAGTGTGAAGGGAAAGAAGGAGATGGAGTTTCTTGAACTGAAACAAGGTAGTATGTCTGTGGTGGACTATACTGCTAAATTTGTGGAGTTGGTTCAATTCCATCCTCATTATGCTGCGATTACTGCTGAGTTCTCAAAGTGTATTAAATATGAGAATGGTTTACGTCCGGAGATTAAGCAAGTTGTGGGATATCAAAGGATAAGAAGGTTTACAGATTTGACGGAATGTTGTAGAATCTTCGAAGAAGATAGTAAGGCTCGTTCTACACATTACAAAAGTTTGAATGAGAGGAAGGGGAAGCAACAAGCTAGAAGTGGACCTTATGTGACACCCGTTGATAAGGGCAAGCATAGGGGCAGCTTTGATAGGATATCTGGAGGAGGAGGTTCCGGTGTTGTTAGGTGTTACAAATGTGGTGAAATAGGTCATAAATCATTTGAGTGTGGGAAGCCTGTAGCGAAATGTTCTAATTATGGTGGTCTTGGGCATGCTGCTACAGATTGTAGAAGGAATATGGTGAAGTGCTATAATTGTGGAGAAGTGGGTCACATTAGTACTAAGTGCACTAAGCCGAAACAAGCTCAAGCGGGCGGAAAGGTGTTTGCATTGGCGGGGACTCAAACTACGAATGCAGACCGTTTGATTAGAGGTACATGCTTTATTAATAGTACACCTTTAGTTGCTGTTATTGATACGGGAGCGACTCATTCGTTTATTTCGTCTGAGTGCGCGAAGCGTTTGAATCTTGCGTTAACTTTGATGGGTGTTGAAATGGTTATTGAGACTCCTGCTTCAGGGTCGGTAAATACATCTTTGGTGTGTATGAGTTGTCCTTTAACCATGTATGGTAAAGACTTTGTTATGGATTTAGTATGTTTGGCGTTGGTGGGATTGGACGTGATCTTGGGTATGAACTGGTTGCAATTTAATCGAGTTCATATAGATTGCTATCACAAGTTAGTAAGGTTTCCTTCTTTGGAAGATGATGAATTTGAGAGTTTCCTATCCACTAAAGAGTTGAAGAAACTTTTAGCGGACGAAGCTCAATTGTTTGGTTTATTTGCATCATTGTCGGTGGAGAGTCAAGTTGAGCTTGATGTGTTCCCAGTGGTGTGTGAATTTCCAGAAGTGTTTCCGGAAGATATTGCGGATGTACCGCCGGAAAGAGAAGTTGAATTTTCTATTGATCTAGTTCCGGGTACTAGACCAATTTCGATGGCACCGTATCGTATGTCGGCATCGGAATTGGTAGAATTGAAAAAGTAATTGAATGACTTGTTGGACAAGAAATTTGTAAGGCCAAGTGTTTCTCCTTGGGGTGCTCCGGTATTGTTGGTAAAGAAGAAGGACGGGAGTATGCGGTTATGCATTGATTATCGACAGTTGAACAAAGTGACAATTAAGAACAAGTATCCGCTTCCAAGGATCGATGATTTGATGGACCAATTGGTTGGTGCGAATGTTTTTAGCAAGATTGATTTGAGATCAGGATACCACCAGATTCGTGTGAAAGGAGAGGATATTCAAAAGACGGCATTTAGGACACGGTATGGTCATTACGAATACTCCGTGATGCCATTCGGGGTTTCTAACGCGCCGGGTGTGTTTATGGAATACATGAATCGTATTTTTCATGAACAGTTGGATCGTTTTGTGGTTGTGTTCATCGATGATATTTTGATTTACTCTAAGTCTCAAGAGGAGCATGAAGAGCATTTGAGAATTGTGTTGCAAATTTTGAAAGAGAAACAATTGTATGCTAAGTTGTCAAAATGTGAATTTTGGTTGTCGGAAGTAAGTTTCCTTGGACATGTTATTTCCGGTAGTGGTATTAGTGTTGATCCATCCAAGATAGATGCGGTGATGCAATGGGAGGTTCCTAGGTCGGTTACGGAGATTCGAAACTTTTTAGGCTTGGCGGGTTATTATCGGAGGTTTATTGAGGGATTTTCGAAGTTGGCACTTCCTTTAACGCAATTGACTTGTAAAGGAAAGGCTTTCATTTGGGATATTCATTGTGAAGAGAGTTTCAATGAGCTAAAGAGAAGGTTGACAACGACTCCGATCTTGATTTTGCCTAATCCTAATGAACCATTTGTAGTGTATTGTGATGCTTCATTGACAGGTTTAGGTGGTGTTTTGATGCAAGGTGGAAAAGTTGTGGCATATGCTTCTAGACAATTGAGAGTGCATGAAAAGAATTATCCTACACATGACTTGGAGTTAGCGGTCGTGGTGTTTGTTTTGAAAATTTGGAGGCATTACCTTTATGGTGCAAGATTTGAAGTTTTTTGTGATCACAAAAGCTTAAGATATTTATTTGATCAGAAAGAATTGAACATGAGACAAAGGAGGTGGCTAGAACTTTTGAAGGATTATGATTTTGGTTTGAATTACCATCCGGGTAAGGCAAACGTGGTGGCCGATGCCTTAAGTCGGAAGTTGTTACATATGTCCGCATTGATGATGAAAGAATGGGAACTTTTGGAGGATTTCAGAGATTTGAGTTTGGTTTGTGAAATGACGCCGCGAAGTGTGAGACTTGGTATGTTACATGTTACGAATGATTTTCTTGCAACGGTTAGTGAAAAGCAAAAGTTGGATTTGAAGTTCGTTGATTTGATGTTGAATGAGAATGAGGATTTCAAGGTTGATAATTTTGGAGTTTTGAGATTCCGTGGTCGTATTTGTATTCCCGACGACGCGGAGTTGAAAAAGACGATTTTAGAGGAAGGACACCGAAGTAATTTAAGTATTCATCCGGGTGCGAATAAGATGTATCAAGATTTGAAGAAGATCTTTTGGTGGTCCGGTTTAAAGAGGGATGTGGCTCGATTTGTGTATGCATGCTTAACTTGTCAAAAGTCTAAGGTGGAACATCAAAAACCGAGTGGATTTATGCAACCGTTGGATATTCTGGAATGGAAATGGGATAGTATATCGATGGATTTTGTTACGGGATTGCCGAATACGCAAAGAGGTCATAATGTTATTTGGGTAATTGTTGATAGGCTTACTAAATCTGCTCACTTTATTCCAATTGATATTAGTTATCCTTTGGAGAAGTTAGCCGAGATTTATGTTCTTGTGGTGGTGAAGTTACATGGAATTCCTAAGAGTATTGTATCGGATAGAGATCCTAGGTTTACATCGAGGTTTTGGGAGAGTTTACAAAAGGCTTTGGGTTCTAAGCTAAGATTGAGTTCGGCTTATCATCCGCAAACGGATGGTCAAGCCGAGAGGACGATTCAATCGTTGGAGGATTTATTGTGCGCTTGTGTACTCGAGCAAGGTGGTGCTTGGGATAGTTATTTGGCATTGATTGAGTTCACTTACAATAACAGTTTTCATTCGAGTATAAGTATGGCACCATTTGAGGCTTTGTATGGTCGGAGATGTCGAACACCTTTGTGTTGGCATGAAACCGGCGAGAGGACGATAGTTGGACCGGAAATGGTACAACAAACGACGGAGAAAGTGAAGTTTATTCGGGAGAAGATGAAAGCTTCTCAAAGTAGACAAAAGAGCTATCATGACAAGAGAAGGAAAGATCTTGAGTTTCAAGAAGGCGACCATGTGTTTTTGAGAGTTACACCAGTTGCGGGTGTGGGTCGTGCTTTGAAGTTGAAGAAGTTGACTTCTCGTTTTATTGGTCTGTATCAGATTACTTCACGAGTTGGTGTTGTGGCTTACCGTGTGGCGTTGCCTCCGAACCTTTCGAATTTGCATGACGTATTCCATGTTTCGCAACTTCGGAAATATGTTCCGGATCCGTCACATGTTATTCCTATGGACGAGGTTGAAGTGAGAGATAACCTTACGGTGGAAGCTTTACCGGTTAGGATTTTGGACCGCGAAGTTAAGAAACTAAGGGGCAAGGATATTGCGCTTGTGAAAGTAGCGTGGGGAGGCGCTGCGGAAGGCAATATGACTTGGGAACTAGAGAGTGGGATGCGAGAGTCGTATCCGGAGTTGTTTGAATCAGGTATTATTTTCGAGGACGAAAATTTCTAAAGTGGGGGAGAGTTGTAATGCCCCGATTTTGATTATTCCATTATTCTCGAGTCTTTTATTTTAATTGGGTGATAAATTATTTTATTTGTTAAATTGTTGTGTTAAATGTTATTTTACCGTTTTCGAGAGTTTTCGGGGAAATTAGAATGAAGGATATTTTAGACTTTTTTCAATTAATCATAAGTTAGAAATTTTGTGGAATTAGAATTGTGTGAGAAAAATGAATTAATTGATTTAGTGGAAAATGAGAGAAAAGAAATAGAGAAGAAAGAAAATAGATAGAAAAGAGAAATAGAGAGAAATAGAGAAGGATAGAAAGAAAAAGAAGAGAAAGAAAGAGGAAGAGGGAAAAAGAGAAGAAAAGAGTGGAAATCATCAAGAACAAGAGTTAGATCATTTGGAATCCGGGTAAGGGTGTGAAACATTGTTATCTTATCAATGTATGTGATTATGTATGAGTTGTTGTTGTTGTTGATTGATTTTATGAGTTTTGGGTATAAACCATTGTTGAGAAATTGATTAGAAATTGATCCAAATGTATTAAAACTCATGTTGATTATGTTCATAGTTGTTTATACATGATTGGTATGTATTGTTATACATCAAATTGGCATTTTTTCTGAGTGTTAAGTGAAGATTTGGATGATTGGGGAGTGGAAAACGCAGAACTTCGTTCTGCAGAATTTTTCTGGGTATGCTCTGGCCATACGCGTAAGGGGCATGTCCATACGCGTATGAGCCAAGGCGTTACGCGTATCATTGGCTTGTTTTTGGGCTAATACGCGTATGAATCTTGGCAATACGCGTAACATGGGCGAGCCATGGGCCAATACGCGTATGGACTTTGAGACGAGGAATTTGTGAAGGAAATGGGCTCTGCCCATACGCGTATGAGCATTGGGCATACGCGTATGGACAGGAGGAATGTAAAAATGGGATTTTTCAAAAATGTCGTTTTCGTTTTCGTCCGTAACTTTTGTTTCGATTATCCGATTTTTACATTCTTGGTGTCGTTGGAAAGCTATTGAGCTGTACTTTCTTATTATGTTGATTTGGAAATTGTTAGCCGATTTTATTATGTCGGGAATAGTGATATTTAGCGACTTTTACCGTTTTGACTATGTGTTTGAATGTGAATCATACAATAGTGCATTGATGTGAATGTATATAGATTGTATGTGATTGTATGAGAAGAATGCATGAATATAATGTGAATATGTATGCATTTCAAGAATGTCTCGAGTCATTTTGCATGTGAAGCATCATGATGTGCATTCTTGTGTTGTGTGATTCTAATGAGAATCTGCTATAACGTCGTGTGCCCATGTGGGGTGTGAGAGATGATTATAGATGATTGTGTGCCCATGTGGGGTGTGAGCAATCGGATCGTGTGCCCGTGTGGGGTGTGAGCGATCCATAAACATTGTGTGCCCATGTGGGGTGTGAGCAATGGGTGAACATCGTAGGCCCGACGGGGAGTTACTTCGGTAACGAGCGATGGTTCCAGCAGAGTTCCTGAGTGAACTAGTGATGATTGAGTCGGTACCGCATTGCATTTGCATAGAGTCGTGATTCGGTCTCTATGATTTGCATTTATCATCTTTATAATGATGTGTTGTTAAATGAACATAATTGTGTATGTTTATACGGAATGATTGAGAATTGTGAAAGTGTGCATGATGAATATGCTTGGTGGATATATATATATATATATATATATATATATATATATATATATATATATATATATATATATATATATATATATACATTGTGATGTATATGGATGAAAATGTGATGAATTGTGGTGAGAATGTGTAATATGTGTATTTTTATGTTTATATATATATAATTATATGCATTGTTATTATGATAATATTTCTCACCCTTCTGCTGTTTTATGATGCTCTATGAGGCATTGCAGAGTAGGTATGCTGGAGGTCTTTTTGTGAAGCGTGTCTTCATTCTTTTGGTCGGTTGGCTCTGATATGTAGCACCGAGTAGCTAGGATGTATATTATTCTTTTGTGATACATTTGTACATGTATCTTGTTGATGAATGTTTATGTAAACATGACTTATAATGATGGATGATACTTGGTGATGTATATATCTACGTATATATACTTAGATGTATTTCAATGTTTGGATTTTCCACTTTTATTCTAAATATTGAGATGTGGGTGTAAGGACAAAGTTCCTCTGTGGCAAGTTACCCCACTGTTGCATATTAATATTTTGAGCAGGTCTTGTATGTATTAAATGCGTGTATGATGTGACATGCCTCTTTTATACTATGTTTTAATCGTACTCTGGCGAATTTTTTTTAATATGTGCCTAAATGATTTATGTGATTATTTGGGGGTATAGAAAGGGGGTGTTACATTAAGTGGTATCAGAGCTAGAGTTGAGTCAGTTGTGTCTGTCTTGTTGTTGTGTTGGTTGAACTGTTGTTTAACCTTGTTTTAATTTTTGGGAATGATCAGAATATGGCTGGTAGAAATGACAATGCAATGGCTGCTGCTTTGGAAGCAATGGCTAGGGCGGTGCAAGGTGCACCTAACGTGAATGCTAATGATGAGTTCAGGAAGAATCAACCACCGGTCTTCAAAGGAAGATTTGATCCCGATGGTGCTCAACTGTGGTTGAAAGAGATTGAAAGGATATTCAGAGTCATGGACTGTGCGGAGGGGAATAAGGTGAGGCTTGGATCTCACATGTTGAAGGAAGAAGCTGACGATTGGTGGTTCGGTATACGTGAAGTTCTTGAGGTGGATGATGAAGAGGTAACTTGGAATTTATTTCGTACTGAATTCTTGAGGAAGTATTACCCTGAGAGTGTGAAGGGAAAGAAGGAGATGGAGTTTCTTGAACTGAAACAAGGTAGTATGTCTGTGGTGGACTATACTGCTAAATTTATGGAGTTGGTTCAATTCCATCCTCATTATGCTGCGATTACTGCTGAGTTCTCAAAGTGTATTAAATATGAGAATGGTTTACGTCCGGAGATTAAGCAAGCTGTGGGATATCAAAGGATAAGAAGGTTTACAGATTTGACGGAATGTTGTAGAATCTTCGAAGAATATAGTAAGGCTCGTTCTACACATTACAAAAGTTTGAATGAGAGGAAGGGGAAGCAACAAGCTAGAAGTGGACCTTATGTGACACCCGTTGATAAGGGCAAGCATAGGGGCAGCTTTGATAGGATATCTGGAGGAGGAGGTTCCGGTGTTGTTAGGTGTTACAAATGTGGTGAAATAGGTCATAAATCATTTGAGTGTGGGAAGCCTGTAGCGAAATGTTCTAATTATGGTGGTCTTGGGCATGCTGCTACAGATTGTAGAAGGAATATGGTGAAGTGCTATAATTGTGGAGAAGTGGGTCACATTAGTACTAAGTGCACTAAGCCGAAACAAGCTCAAGCGGGCGGAAAGGTGTTTGCATTGGCGGGGACTCAAACTACGAATGCAGACCGTTTGATTAGAGGTACATGCTTTATTAATAGTACACCTTTAGTTGTTGTTATTGATACGGGAGCGACTCATTCGTTTATTTCGTCTGAGTGCGCGAAGCGTTTGAATCTTGCGTTAACTTTGATGGGTGTTGAAATGGTTATTGAGACTCCTGCTTCAGGGTCGGTAAATACATCTTTGGTGTGTATGAGTTGTCCTTTAACCATGTATGGTAAAGACTTTGTTATGGATTTAGTATGTTTGGCGTTGGTGGGATTGGACGTGATCTTGGGTATGAACTGGTTGCAATTTAATCGAGTTCATATAGATTGCTATCACAAGTTAGTAAGGTTTCCTTCTTTGGAAGATGATGAATTTGAGAGTTTCCTATCCACTAAAGAGTTGAAGAAACTTTTAGCGGACGAAGCTCAATTGTTTGGTTTATTTGCATCATTGTCGGTGGAGAGTCAAGTTGAGCTTGATGTGTTCCCAGTGGTGTGTGAATTTCCAGAAGTGTTTTCGGAAGATATTGCGGATGTACCGCCGGAAAGAGAAGTTGAATTTTCTATTGATCTAGTTCCGGGTACTAGACCGATTTCGATGGCACCGTATCGTATGTCGGCATCGGAATTGGTAGAATTGAAAAAGCAATTGAATGACTTGTTGGACAAGAAATTTGTAAGGCCAAGTGTTTCTCCTTGGGGTGCTCCAGTATTGTTGGTAAAGAAGAAGGACGGGAGTATGCGGTTATGCATTGATTATCGACAGTTGAACAAAGTGACAATTAAGAACAAGTATCTGCTTCCAAGGATCGATGATTTGATGGACCAATTGGTTGGTGCGAATGTTTTTAGCAAGATTGATTTGAGATCAGGATACCACCAGATTCGTGTGAAAGGAGAGGATATTCAAAAGACGGCATTTAGGACACGGTATGGTCATTACGAATACTCCGTGATGCCATTCGGGGTTTCTAACGCGTCGGGTGTGTTTATGGAATACATGAATCGTATTTTTCATGAACAGTTGGATCGTTTTGTGGTTGTGTTCATTGATGATATTTTGATTTACTCTAAGTCTCAAGAGGAGCATGAAGAGCATTTTAGAATTGTGTTGCAAATTTTGAAAGAGAAACAATTGTATGCTAAGTTGTCAAAATGTGAATTTTGGTTGTCGGAAGTAAGTTTCCTTGGACATGTTATTTCCGGTAGTGGTATTAGTGTTGATCCATCCAAGATAGATGCGGTGATGCAATGGGAGGTTCCTAGGTCGGTTACGGAGATTCGAAACTTTTTAGGCTTGGCGGGTTATTATCGGAGGTTTATTGAGGGATTTTCGAAGTTGGCACTTCCTTTAACGCAATTGACTTGTAAAGGAAAGGCTTTCATTTGGGATATTCATTGTGAAGAGAGTTTCAATGAGCTAAAGAGAAGGTTGACAACGACTCCGATCTTGATTTTGCCTAATCCTAATGAACCATTTGTAGTGTATTGTGATGCTTCATTGACAGGTTTAGGTGGTGTTTTGATGCAAGGTGGAAAAGTTATGGCATATGCTTCTAGACAATTGAGAGTGCATGAAAAGAATTATCCTACACATGACTTGGAGTTAGCGGTCGTGGTGTTTGTTTTGAAAATTTGGAGGCATTACCTTTATGGTGCAAGATTTGAAGTTTTTTGTGATCACAAAAGCTTAAGATATTTATTTGATCAGAAAGAATTGAACATGAGACAAAGGAGGTGGCTAGAACTTTTGAAGGATTATGATTTTGGTTTGAATTACCATTCGGGTAAGGTAAACGTGGTGGCCGATGCCTTAAGTCGGAAGTTGTTACATATGTCCGCATTGATGATGAAAGAATGGGAACTTTTGGAGGATTTCAGAGATTTGAGTTTGGTTTGTGAAATGACGCCGCGAAGTGTGAGACTTGGTATGTTACATGTTACGAATGATTTTCTTGCAACGGTTAGTGAAAAGCAAAAGTTGGATTTGAAGTTCGTTGATTTGATGTTGAATGAGAATGAGGATTTCAAGGTTGATAATTTTGGAGTTTTGAGATTCCGTGGTCGTATTTGTATTCCCGACGACGCGGAGTTGAAAAAGACGATTTTAGAGGAAGGACACCGAAGTAATTTAAGTATTCATCCGGGTGCGAATAAGATGTATCAAGATTTGAAGAAGATCTTTTGGTGGTCCGGTTTAAAGAGGGATGTGGCTCGATTTGTGTATGCATGCTTAACTTGTCAAAAGTCTAAGGTGGAACATCAAAAACCGAGTGGATTTATGCAACCGTTGGATATTCTGGAATGGAAATGGGATAGTATATCGATGGATTTTGTTACGGGATTGCCGAATACGCAAAGAGGTCATAATGCTATTTGGGTAATTGTTGATAGGCTTACTAAATCTGCTCACTTTATTCCAATTGATATTAGTTATCCTTTGGAGAAGTTAGCCGAGATTTATGTTCTTGTGGTGGTGAAGTTACATGGAATTCCTAAGAGTATTGTATCGGATAGAGATCCTAGGTTTACATCGAGGTTTTGGGAGAGTTTACAAAAGGCTTTGGGTTCTAAGCTAAGATTGAGTTCGGCTTATCATCCGCAAACGGATGGTCAAGCCGAGAGGACGATTCAATCGTTGGAGGATTTATTGTGCGCTTGTGTACTCGAGCAAGGTGGTGCTTGGGATAGTTATTTGGCGTTGATTGAGTTCACTTACAATAACAGTTTTCATTCGAGTATAAGTATGGCACCATTTGAGGCTTTGTATGGTCGGAGATGTCGAACACCTTTGTGTTGGCATGAAACCGGCGAGAGGACGATAGTTGGACCGGAAATGGTACAACAAACGACGGAGAAAGTGAAGTTTATTCGGGAGAAGATGAAAGCTTCTCAAAGTAGACAAAAGAGCTATCATGACAAGAGAAGGAAAGATCTTGAGTTTCAAGAAGGCGACCATGTGTTTTTGAGAGTTACACCAGTTGCGGGTGTGGGTCGTGCTTTGAAGTTGAAGAAGTTGACTTCTCGTTTTATTGGTCCGTATCAAATTACTTCACGAGTTGGTGTTGTGGCTTACCGTGTGGCGTTGCCTCCGAACCTTTCGAATTTGCATGACGTATTCCATGTTTCGCAACTTCGGAAATATGTTCCGGATCCGTCATATGTTATTCCTATGGACGAGGTTGAAGTGAGAGATAACCTTACGGTGGAAGCTTTACCGGTTAGGATTTTGGACCGCGAAGTTAAGAAAAACTAAGGGACAAGGATATTGCGCTTGTGAAAGTAGCGTGGGGAGGCGCTGCGGAAGGCAATATGACTTGGGAACTAGAGAGTGGGATGCGAGAGTCGTATCCGGAGTTGTTTGAATCAGGTATTATTTTCGAGGACGAAAATTTCTAAAGTGGGGGAGAGTTGTAATGCCCCGATTTTGATTATTCCATTATTCTCGAGTCTTTTATTTTAATTGGGTGATAAATTATTTTATTTGTTAAATTGTTGTGTTAAATGTTATTTTACCGTTTTCGAGAGTTTTCGGGGAAATTAGAATGAAGGATATTTTAGACTTTTTTCAATTAATCATAAGTAAGAAATTTTGTGGAATTAGAATTGTGTGAGAAAAATGAATTAATTGATTTAGTGGAAAATGAGAGAAAAGAAATAGAGAAGAAAGAAAATAGATAGAAAAGAGAAATAGAGAGAAATAGAGAAGGATAGAAAGAAAAAGAAGAGAAAGAAAGAGGAAGAGGGAAAAAGAGAAGAAAAGAGTGGAAATCATCAAGAACAAGAGTTAGATCATTTGGAATCCGGGTAAGGGTGTGAAACATTGTTATCTTATCAATGTATGTGATTATGTATGAGTTGTTGTTATTGTTGATTGATTTTATGAGTTTTGGGTATAAACCATTGTTGAGAAATTGATTAGAAATTGATCCAAATGTATTAAAACTCATGTTGATTGTGTTCATAGTTGTTTATACATGATTGGTATGTATTGTTATACATCAAATTGACATTTTTTCTAAGTGTTAGGTGAAGATTTGGATGATTGGGGAGTGGAAAACGCAGAACTTCGTTCTGCAGAATTTTTCTGGGTATGCTCTGGCCATACGCGTAAGGGGCATGTCCATACGCGTATGAGCCAAGGCGTTACGCGTATCATTGGCTTGTTTTTGGGCTAATACGCGTATGAATCTTGGCAATACGCGTAACATGGGCGAGCCATGGGCCAATACGCGTATGGACTTTGAGACGAGGAATTTGTGAAGGAAATGGGCTCTGCCCATACGCGTATGAGCATTGGGCATACGCGTATGGACAGGAGGAATGTAAAAATGGGATTTTTCAAAAATGTCGTTTTCGTTTTCGTCCGTAACTTTTGTTCCGATTATCCGATTTTTACATTCTTGGTGTCGTTGGAAAGCTATTGAGCTGTACTTTCTTATTATGTTGATTTGGAAATTGTTAGCCGATTTTATTATGTCGGAAAGTCGGGAATAGTGATATTTAGCGACTTTTACCGTTTTGACTATGTGTTTGAATGTGAATCATACAATAGTGCATTGATGTGAATGTATATAGATTGTATGTGATTGTATGAGAAGAATGCATGAATATAATGTGAATATGTATGCATTTCAAGAATGTCTCGAGTCATTTTGCATGTGAAGCATCATGATGTGCTTTCTTGTGTTGTGTGATTCTAATGAGAATCCGCTATAACGTCGTGTGCCCATGTGGGGTGTGAGCGATGATTATAGATGATTGTGTGCCTATGTGGGGTGTGAGCAATCGGATCGTGTGCCCGTGTGGGGTGTGAGCGATCGGGTCGTGTGCCCATGTGGGGTGTGAGCGATCCATAAACATTGTGTGCCCATGTGGGGTGTGAGCAATGGGTGAACATCGTAGGCCCGACGGGGAGTTACTTCGGTAACGAGCGATGGTTCCAGCAGAGTTCCTGAGTGAACTAGTGATGATTGAGTCGGTACCGCATTGCATTTGCATAGAGTCGTGAGTCGGTCTCTATGATTTGCATTTATCATATTTATAATGATGTGTTGTTAAATGAACATAATTGTGTATGTTTATACGGAATGATTGAGAATTGTGAAAGTGTGCATGATGAATATGCTTGGTGGATATATATATATACATTGTGATGTATATGGATGAAAATGTGATGAATTGTGGTGAGAATGTGTAATATGTGTATTTTTATGTTTATATATATATAATTATATGCATTGTTATTATGATAATATTTCTCACCCTTCTGCTATTTTATGATGCTCTATGAGGCATTGCAGAGTAGGTATGCTGGAGGTCTTTTTGTGAAGCGTGTCTTCATTCTTTTGGTCGGTTGGCTCTGATATGTAGCACCGGGTAGCTAGGATGTATATTATTCTTTTGTGATACATTTGTACATGTATCTTGTTGATGAATGTTTATGTAAACATGACTTATAATGATGGATGATACTTGGTGATGTATATATCTACGTATATATACTTGGATGTATTTCAATGTTTGGATTTTCCGCTTTTATTCTAAATATTGAGATGTGGGTGTAAGGACAAAGTTCCTCTGTGGCAAGTTACCCCACTGTTGCATATCAATATTTTGAGCAGGTGTTGTATGTATTAAATGCGTGTATGATGTGACATGCCTCTTTTATACTATGTTTTAATCGTACTCTGGCGAATTTTTTTTAATATGTGCCTAAATGATTTATGTGATTATTTGGGGGTATAGAAAGGGGGTGTTACAAAGTGTACTAGTGGTACTTGTCACTTTTTTTCGAATTCCTTAGTGAGTTGGCATAGCAAAAAGCAAGTTTTTGTTGCTTTGTCAACAGCCGAGGCGAAATACGTTGCGGCCGGTAGTTGTTGTGCTCAAGTCTTATGGCTTAAACAACAATTACTTGACTACAATATTAAACTTGAACGTATTCCTATTTTGTGTGATAATGCAAGTGCCATTAACTTAACCAAAAATCCGGTATTGCATTTTCGCACGAAACATATAGAAATACGCCATCATTTCCTTAGGGATCATGTAGAGAAAGAGGATGTCGCATTTGAGCATGTTGATTCTAAGAATCAACTTGCGGATATTTTCACTAAATCACTTGCAACAGAACCTTTCTTTCACATTCGTAGGGAACTTGGTGTTCTCGATATCTCGGATCATATTTGATTATATGTATATGATTTGCATGCTCTATTTCTTTTGCTTGTCTTTATTTCTTCTAACTAAGCGATAAGATTAAGCTATATGTGAGAGCATCCATCATCCATCGTCGGAGGTAGTATCGTTCCCTTCTTAGAAACTCCATTCTTGATCAATTATGTTTGTGAATTATTATGGCCAAAATGTGGTTTAATTTGATGTGTTATTCATGATTAAATGTATTTTTGATCCATTTGTGAGTATTGGCATGTGTATGGTGTGTTATTTATCATTATTTGGTGCATAAGTAGATGAATATATGCATTTTTCCATTTTATGCTGGTTTGAGTCAACCAAAACATGGCATGGGTCGACTCAAAAAAGGTGGCTTTTCTCAAATGAAGGCGCGGGTCAGCACATGCCGACCTATGGTCGACATATCCCATAAAACTTTTAAATTTGACAAAGTTCGCTCAGCGTGTGCTGACGCATGACCTGTTTCTGTCGACGCATCACTGACGAATTATGAATTTTCCTTTCTTGGGAAGGCGTGCGCCGTTTCATTTGTAGAGAAAAGTAACTACATCATAATTTCTTTTCATTTTACAAGTGCATGTCATATAAGTCTTATCTCTATTATCTCCTCATCTCTCCCTTCTCCTTCAATCTTCCAAACCCTAAAAACCCATAACTCCTACATTCTTCAAAACCCACAAACTTCACAATCAACAAAGGCTTTAAAAAGGGATGTTTCTCTTTACATTGGAATTAAGAGTTGTAAATTCACTCATCCTCATCATCTAAAATGCGCACTATTCATCATCTTCTCCAAATTTTGGCACTATTCATTTGGGTTCATAGAATTGCTCATCAATGGCTTCTCAAAGAGTTACAGGAAAGAGGTCCACCAGATCATCAACATCAAGGGCTGGCTCATCGTCAACACTGGTAACCGCTCTTTCATTACTATCTGATGCGTTATCTGAGGTATTCAACAAACACTTCCGAAACCACTCCGTGATTAAGCAGTATGTGTACTACCCATTGCAGGCGGACGATTATCACCTCTTTGAAGTCATAAAACTGCTAGATGTTCAAAAATTTGACGAATTTCTCGAATGTGACACCAAGTACAATGAAGACTTGGTGAAACTGTTCTATAGTAGGATTTTGGACAAATTTGAAGGTACGGATTTTCAGTATACTATTGGTGGTAAGGATTACTCTATGAATGTTGCTGTTTGGAATAGTCTGTTTAAGCTAGAAACTGCAGGGCTCCCTAAGGTAACTGATATTTTATTTGTTGATAACTATGAGTTTAAGCCAGCTTTGAACTCAATGCTACGCGACCCTTACTCGGAAAGCATCGTGAATATCGACATATTTCCCAAAACTGTCACAACGGGAACGTTGAAACCCATTGATCGTATTCTGCAATAGATTGTCGCACACATCTTAAGGCCTTAGAAAGGAGGTTTTTCTTGGGTTGATCAAGTAGAAGTCCATTTGATCTATCTGTTGAAGAATAAAATTCGCATTAATTGGCCGTACTACTTCACGTATCGGATGTTTACACTTCGGGATTCTACTAGAGGTACTTCTTTGTGTTATGCCTTTTGTATTCAGTGTCTATTGAAAAAGGCTGGGGTAACGGTCTCGGGTATTCCGTATGTAACCATTACCCTTGATCAAGAATTCACACAGAAGACCCTGACTAAGATGGGTTACTTTTGGGACTCTGAAGACGAGGAGTTCAAATTCAGGCACATAGCAGCTTACCAAGATATTCAGTATGATGTTCCTGATGAACAAGTTGTTGCAGAAGAAAATGTGCAGGAAGGATAGGCCGGAAACAACGTGCCAACTAAGGTAAATATGGTGGAAAAAGAAGAAAATGTTGAATGAATGGGATACTCTCCACCGTGAGATCCATATGAAAATCAAGGTTGGGGAGAATGGCAACACACTGGTTGGACCTCCTTTGGTGCTACTTATGTTCCTCCAAATCATGGCTGGGAACAACATGAGGAATACGAATGGCAACAGCCTGAGTATTCATTTCCTACACCTACACAGCAACCTCAACACAATAATGATGAGGTATTAGACATGTTACGTTCCATGCAGATTCAACAGCAGGATTTTATGACCTTACAAGAGGAACGGTATACAGCTAAGGAGAAGAGGTTTACATATCTCTCTAATCAGTTGGAAAACCATACTCAAGATTTTAACCGGTTCGCTAATGCTGCAATAACAAGATTTGATGCTTTGGATGTCGCAGTTGAACATCAGACTCGGAATGTAACTAATGGTCTAGGTGTTCTAAATCACGCTGTGATTGAGCTGCATGAGTATTTAGAGGAACAACCACTCCCTCCACCACCAGGACAACATTTCTGAGGAAGAGGCCATTAATTTTGGGGGAGGAGACCCTGAGGGATAGGATCATAGTTTGATGCATGTTCTATTTAGTGTTTGGAGTGTCTGACTTGTTATTTTCTTGCATTTTGGGGTATGTACTTGGTTTCCTTTTTGATTATGTTACATTTTGAACTACTATGGAATGTATGTTGAATCTATGTATTTGCATCTCTTGTGCCTTATTTATCCCTTTAATATGTTATTCATTATCATCATTCTATGTGAATGTTTGTTAATGTATCTTGTTTGCAAAGTGTTGAGTGAATCATCAAGTATCATGATGCTTTCAATTTAACTACTTTCTTTTTCTCTTTTTGATGTTGTCAAAGGGGGAGAAGGATAAATCTATCTCTACTAGCAGCAATTGATTTTTAAATACCTCACAAAGATAGAGGAAGGATTCAAATTACAAACCAAGCTAAAGTTGCCATCATCAAAAAGGGGGAGTAAGTGAGGGCAAGGTGCTTCTTACTTGGTTTCTGTTTTAATGATGTCAACAATGTAGGCTAGATCTTAGTTTGTAATTTGGACGGTATCATGTCATTGTCGTTTGCATTGCATACAATAATTGATAATCATGTGTCTAAACATATAGGAAGAGTCCTGTACATTTCCTACATGTGTATAATCATGGTATTAGTGTTAGGTATACATGATTAGTGCATAAGTTGGTGAAGACTTGTAGAAAAATCAATTTCTAGGTCTTTTCATGTCTTGCGTCGACCAAACTTGTGCATGAGTCGACTCATGCACTTGTGACAAAGTTTGTGAAACGCCCGGGTAAGCGCACGCTGACCCTCAAGTAGGCCTACGGTCGACGCATGCTTTTGGGTTTCTTGATTCTGCATGTTTAGCATCCATGCCTCGACGCATGGTCCTGTGGCGGTCGACGCATGCTTGTTCATTTTGCATAGATGTGTCAATGGGTAAGCGCTCGTCGACCCTCATCAAGCGAGCGGTCGACTCTTCGCTCATTTGGGTCATGTTTTTTACATTCTTCTATGTTCTTTTTGCTGCTGCTTGACTTAGTTGGTTTTTGCATCATATATATAGTTGGTTTCCCATATGTTTACAACGAACAAGAACAAGTGAAAGAAATACATTGAACCTTTTTCTCTCATCAACTTCATCTTTATCTTGCACCTTTTTCAACAATTACACATAATCATTTTTGTTGATTTTCTGCATCATGAAGTGATAACGTCCAAAGCTTAGAGTTGTATCTTTGTTTGGGGTGAGTGGTTCATTGAGTTTGTTCTTGAATAAAACCACTAGGGTTTTGCCCTCTAAGATCAATTGGATTTGGGGATTTTTGGATCAAATCTTGTGTGCATTGAATTTAGTCGAGCGAAGGTGATCGAAGAACTGAAGGTTTTGTCGATCAAGTAGCGGTAAC
The DNA here is from genome assembly GCA_022829125.1 of Lathyrus tuberosus. Taxonomy (NCBI): domain Eukaryota; kingdom Viridiplantae; phylum Streptophyta; class Magnoliopsida; order Fabales; family Fabaceae; genus Lathyrus; species Lathyrus tuberosus. Next base: position 8,335,257 of record JALAZF010000031.1, read on the forward strand.
CGGAGGATTGTGCAACATGGTTTGAGGATCGAATTGTGTGTGGATCAAAATCAGCCGAGTGAAGGTGATTGAAGAATTGTGTATTCTTGCAATCTAGTAACAGTAAACGAAGGTTCTACCAACAAGTTCGAGGCACTTGATTCGACTCGAATCAAGGAAAAAGAAGACGAAGTATCTACACCAACGAAGTGTTCTTGAGTGTGGGATAGCTAAGTTTTCTCTTGTAAAAACTTTTGCAAACAAGTTATAAATATCTCAATTCTAGTTTTTTGAATTGGGGGCAGACGTACCCGAAGCGAGGACGAAAGGGAAACTGCCTAAACAAACTTGGTGTCGTTTCCTTTTCCTTATCTCATTTATATTTTGAATTGTTTATGCTTGTAATCGTTCAATCGATCGATAAAAATTATGGTATAGTTTTGTGCAGAAAATTAATTTGAAAAATATTGCACAATCTCTTTTGGATTGTGCTTAGTGAAAATTCTGCATCAACTATAATAGAAGGCTAAACTTGGAGTTTTACGCACTCTAAGTGCTCGATACATTGAACGTATACAAGGTGTTCGATATTTTGTCAAGTTTGGTTTAATTTTTGAATACTTATTGGATATTGCACCTTATCAAGTGCTTTTGGTAAATTGATTAATTGTTAAGTTGCGATTCAATTTTTCTCTTCGAGCCTTTCGTTCCATTTGGCTTACGTATATCTGATCCTCTCAGTAACTCGGTTCGTATAGACGAATTATCCTCAGCCGCTTCCGCAAAATATTTTTAAAAACAAATTCTTGCACCGACTCGCATTTGAAAAGAAGTGATCTATTCAACCCCCCTTCTAGATCAATTGTCTTCGTCTAACACCTTGTCTACTCACCATTAAGAACATTCCTAACCCAGTCCTTTTCTTATTTAATAGCACCATATTGCATGATATTAAAATTTCTATTCTGAACATTCTTTCTTTCCATTCGAATGCTACTCGGGTCTCTTAGGTAGGTTTCACGGCTATCATTCTCGATCTGCACACTACCCCTTGTCTGCAGTTTTTCTGCTTTGCTTTCTCTGACCACCATGTATATATCCTTTGGCATCTTTATAAACTATGTTTACCATCTTTGACCATCCATCTTCACCTGGCTTTTGTACTTTGGAAAACTGGTATTCTTTGGGCACTTTATAACTGTCATCCATCTTCACCTGGCTTTTGTACTTTGGAAGACTGGTGTTCTTTGGTCACTTCATAACTGTCATCTTTTGGACCTTGCTGCACTTGCATAAGTGTCTGCTTCCTGGTTTTTTAATACTATCTGTTGCATCTCTTTTTCCTAAATGAATATTAAATTTGTCACTAATCCATTTCTTGCTTTCCCCTTTTTCAGAGATTAGTCAACCACAAATCATCTATGAATGTTTCAAGATTTCCACCTCTTCTAGAAGTTGTACAATAAAGAAATATTGTACCAGATCATATCTAGTAACTCTGGAAACTGTTAAGAGAAATTGTTTTGGAATTGTGGGCTTAGATGATGTTATGAGAAATTGTTTTGTAATACAAGGTCATTTAGACTTAAAATCTCCACAGTCTAAATGAATAGGTAATATTACTCCGTGAAGATTTTTCTCATGTGAACTAGATCCCTCATCATGTTGAACTTACCTTCTCCTGATTAGTAAATACTTACTTTTATCTCATTTGTCAGTATTTCTTATCACATTAAAATACATATATTCCATTATTTGACATTATAAACATAGTTATAAAGCAAAGCCTCCAAATAGTGTTGGGATTGGGTCAGGGTATACCTTACATATGTCATTAGCGTGTTGAATCAACTTTTCTTTTATGCTTTTTTTCAGTTTATTTTCTACAGGTTAATGAAACGAACTTGATTTAGATTTAGACTCAGACATTTTTGTGCGTTTATTTATTTGGAATTCTCGCAGTTTTATTTGTGTTCTTCTAAACCCCGTGATCAATCATTCTCAGAAGGATCTCTCTGTCAGTATATTTGAAAGTGGTATGCAATCTTGATACTTGAATTATATTTCTATTATATTATTTTTCATTATTTACTCTTTTTGTAAAAGAAATTTTTTTATTGGAAAAAGAGATGTAAGTACAAAATATTGGAGGATAAATCCTTAACAGAGATAAAACAAAAAGAGACAAACATGAAGTATTAGGGATCCAGTCTCTTTACAATCTAAAATAGAGAATGTAGCAGTGTGACACTGATACAGTTTTGTTTCTATGCATTTTGCTCAATTTTTTGGTTATCATTTTACCTGCTTGTTATGCTGAGAAGATTAATTCTGTGTTATTGCTGGTGCTTGCTGTTACAACTTCAGAACTGCATGTCATAGATGGGATTCCCCAACTTATATTTGTTCGGTCAAGCTATAATATTGAGGTTAGGCCTTTATACCTGCTATTGTCCTTTTTCATTTTTCGTATATGAAATCTCTGTAATTCAACAAATAATCGAATTTGGCTCCCCCTCCATTCTTCTTGCTTTGCTGAAGACTGTTGAAGCAGAACAGATCTCAGTTGATCATGTTGCTCATTTAAAGCCATCTGATGGTGGTTCAGCCGCTATGCAATGTGAGGGGTTTTCTTGTTTCATCTTTCTATTGCAATATGAGCTTAGTAATTAAGTTATTATTTTGGGGAAGAGAAACAATTTTGGTTTCTGTTTTTATCATGTAATTATGTCTCTTCACAAATCTGGATAAAAGGTTAGAGTTCTATTGGGAACTCAACGACCAACATGAATTATTGTCTAATAATCTCAATGCTATTAGTGGGGATGGTGCGTCAAGGAATGTAGTGGGAACATAGTAACTAAGATTAAATTTAAAATGTATATACAAAAAGAAAAAAGTTGTAGAATATAATGAAGTAGTAACATATATATCAAGATTAAACTTAAAATATCATAACTCATAAACTTAAAAGTCGATGTCATCTGTTGCATAATGTAAATTCACTAGAAAGTAAATTATTAAGCTCAAGTAACAACTTATTAATTGTAAACAAGACAAAATCAATAACTAGGATAAATAGGAAGAGGTGAAATGGCCAGAGTATAAAAAGAGAACTGAAAGTATAAATAGAGAACTGAGAATGATTGATAATGAGAAAGAAAGGGAACAGAGAGATAATACAGATGCGAGATCACAGAAAGAGGCAAGTTTTTTTGTGTTTTAGGATTTCAACAACTTTAGGAGAATAATTTCAGAACAAACGATTAGCAAACAAATATCTCAGAACACAGATTATTCTCCTAAAGTTGATAATCGTTTGTTGTCTCTAAGACTGCAACTTTAGAAGAACAAGATCACCTGGTTTGAAGGTAAAATCAACTCTCTTTGTGTTAGCTTGTTTTTCCATTTGTATTATGCTCTTCTTTAAGTTTTCCTTCAACTTGATGATAATATTATGTCTTCGTTGCAGGGACTCATCAAGTGAATGCTCTTCTACTGAACCGGCCAAATAATCTAGGATATTGGGGGGATCTTAGCCGTAAAGTGCTTTGAATGGTGTCATCTGGATAGCCGTGTGAAAAGAGGTGTTATACCAAAACTCATTAAGATGTAAGAATTTGTACCACTGACGAGGATGAATGCTTGCAAAACATCTAAGGTATGTCTCCATAGATTTATTTACTACTTCAGTTTGACCGTCGGTTTCTGGATAATACGTTGTACTGTATTTTAATGTTGTTCCTTGTGTTTTTGAAGAATTTCTTCCAAAAATTGCCAAGGAACAAAGGGTCGCAATCTGAAACTATGGACTTGGGAACCCCATGAAGACGGGCAATTTCAATTGAGAAACGAGTTGCGAGATCCTTTGCGGTTAACTTGGTTGGTAAAGCGATGAAGTGTACAAATTTTGTTAGACAATCACATATAACCCAAATAACCGTGTAACCAAAGGAGTTGGGTAAGTGAGTGATAAAGTCCATAGTAAGGTCTTCCCTAACCTGATTTGTAATCGGTAAAGGTTGGAGTAACCCTTTTTTCTTCTGAGTTAGATACTTGATGTGTTGACAGATATCACAATGTTTGATTAAGTGTTTTACTTCTTTGTAGATGTCTGGCCACAAGAACGAAGCTGACACTAGCAAGAGTTGCTTTAACGTCAGAGTGACCTGTTGTGGGTGTGTCATGGAACTTATGGAGAACGCTCTGGCACAAACCTTAAATGTCTGGTATGAAAAGTCTCTCTTTGTAGAACAATAAACCTTTTGAAAACTTGTAAGATTTTTTATCAGTGTTGTTGTGTGCAACCTGAGTAACTAATTTTTGTCATGTTCTGTCTTTAGCAAAAAAAACTCACGCAAAGTGGACAAGAGATTTGGAATTGGTGAGAGGGAGAACAACAAGGAATCATCAGAGTAATATTTCTGACTTAGTGCATCAACTACTAGATTTGACTTGCCAGATTTGTAAAAGATCTCGAAATTGAAGCCTTGCAATTTGGCTGCCCATTTCTATTGTTCTAGAGTTTGGGTTTTCTAGAGCAACAGATTGCGGAGACTCTTTTAATTTGTGTAGATATGAAATTGTTGATCTATAAGATATTAACGTCATTTCTTTACTGCTTCTGTTACAACAAACATTTCGCAGACATACACAGAGGCTTGCATCCGAGGACACATCTTGCTGAAAAAAGTGACGGGGTGACAATCTTGGGACATGACTGCCCCAATGGCTACTCTGTAGCATCTGTTTTGACAATAAGTTTCTTTGTAAAATTAGGTAAAGCTAAGATCAACATGTCGATCATTCTTTGTAATTCTGTAAAGGTTACGGCCTCATATGTACCCCAAACATATTTAGTGGAACACAACAAATCGGTGAGAGTGACAAGAGAGGTGTATTGTCGAATAAAACGACTATAAAGTCCAATAAGTCCCGAAAATCACTGGAGTGCCGTTAGAAACGTGGTTGAAGTTAGTCTAAAATGGCCTTCACCTTGTCTAGATCAGGTGCAACATTACCTATTGAAATCACATGGCCTAAGTCAACTACAAAAACACATTTTGTTAATTTCACAACAAAAACATTGGACTGTAACTGATCTAACCTGTCGATCAGAATGAATGTGGCCAGCAACACGTCTGCGGTCTTGAACGGTCGACGAAGATGGGGTGTACCTGCAGGCATTCCGATGCTTAAGTTAGTTTGGGTGAAAAGGTAAGTAAGTAAGGGTAAAGAATAGAATACCCGACCCTCCTACTGAGGAAGGTTTTTATATTGAAGGGTAGAATGGTTTCGCGAGGTGTGCAAGTCAAGTTGGTGACGTGTCCTCGAGTGAGGGGCACGTGGGACCATGCTCTCCACTGGCCCTAGCAGGTTTCGCCAGTACTTTGGGCCGTCCTCGACGTAGAACTGGATTGGGTTATGCTCGTTGCTGGGTCAGCCACAGGTCCAATTCAGAACAGGAGTCCCCCAAGTCGTTGCCCCCAGGCATGGGGTCAATGACTCTGTTTGCATTACCTAGGAAAGTTGCTTCTTCGAAGGTAAACGATTCTCCTTTTTTCACCCTGAGTTAGTTGCTATCATGTAAGTGGAGGACAGAGGAACCAAAGCCCCGACAATTTAGGTTTGAATTCCTCTTGGTGAGAGTCTAATTGTGAATTTAGGTTTAGAGTTTTGAACTTTCCCATTCGGTTTGGTTTATTGACAAAGAATTATGGGAAATTCGTGGTAGAGTGGAGATGAGTATGCAAGGCGAGCATTTTGATGTTTTGACTTGTGTGAAAGGAAGAGCCCTGCCGCCGGAAGCGATTTCCTGCATGACGGGGACTTATCCCGGCGAGACACTTTGGAGAGAGAAAGAAAAGAGTGAAAAGTGATGAGTTGAATGTGTTGTGTTTAATTAGCAATTAGTATTAATTTTAGGATTAACATTCCGTTAAATCTCATTTGAATTAATTCTTTCACATCTATTTTTACAACACTTTGGTGCATGAATCATGTTAGTGATGGTTGCTTGATTTTCTTATTGTCACTTGATTGATTTTGGGCATTGTGTGTTTTGTATGCTTGTATGGACTTGGCTTTTATTTGTGGTATGTGCTTCATCCCCCCATTGTGGAAAAAGTGTACCCAATCCCCCATGGAAGTGTATTGGTTTATGTCTTATCCCCCTATGATGGGTAAAAATGTCCCCCACTCTAATGAGCATGTAATAGCGTAGGATCAATTTTATTTACCACTTTCCTTTGCATGTTAACTAACAAGATAAAACCAAAACGGTAAAAACAATCTTTTAAAAAAAATAAAACACTTGATCCAACGTCAAGTGCTTTTCAAAATCAAATTCATTTAAAAGTAACGCGAGTGCATGATCCAACGTCAAGCATCTCATCCACTCCATTCCTATTCTCCCTATTTCATTTCACACCAAGCTCACATTCAAACTTCGAATAGTTGACTAAATCTAAAATCCTTGACTCAACATTGAGTGACTTTTCTGAAATAACTTTAGAATACTTTCCTATTTGGATGTCCTTCTTAGTTAAAATATTTTTTCCTTGGTTATTCATCGATCCTTGTTAAAAATACCAACCTCTCTTTCTTAGGGTTAATCACCACTTGGTTAACAAACCCTATAACCTATTTCCTTGGTTAATCACCGATTCTCGGTTAAAAGACCATCTTCTTTTCTTTTATTGTTAATCATCTCTTGGTTAAAATACATGTTCTCTGGTTAATCATTGATTCTCGGTTAAAATACCAACCTCTACCAACTTCTCTTTCACATGGTTAATCACCACTTATTGTTTAACAAATCCTACAACTCCTTTCTTTTGGTTAATCATAGATTCTTGGTTAAAACACAATTTCTTTTATCTTTTTAAAGCTTCTATCATTCTCTTGGTTTAAACACTACTTCTATATATTTCCTTGGTTTAAACACCACTTCCTTGGTTTAAACAAGACTTTCTTTTTTTCTTTGGTTTAAATACTATTTCTATACTCTGGTTTCAACAACACTTATATTTCTTCTCTAGTTTAAACACTAATTTTATCTCTCATTTAGTTTAAACACCACTCTTTCCTTGGTTTAAACTCCATTTTTATCTCATGTTCGGTTTAAACACCGTTTATATCAATGTTACCTATTGTTCGATTTAAACATCGCTTCTATATCCTATTGGTACAAACACCTTTATCCTCTAGCTTGGTTTAAATACCACTCTTATCACCTTTATTTCATGTGCTTTAAATACCAAATTTTTTGTTCTATCCTTACTTTCATGAATTATAGAGCTCTGATTTTCTCATTGCTAGATTTTAGCGAACAACCTTCCTTCTCCTTTCTTTAGTTCTCTGAACTACGGAGCTCTGATTTCGTCATTGCATTATGAGGATATGTAGACATGAGAGTCCCAATCTTTTGTGAGCACCATAAAATGTGAGGGATGCTAATACTTTTTCCTTGCATAACCGACTCCCTTACCTGTTTCTCTTTAACGTGGATTTTATCAATATTTTTTCCTTTTCTTTTGGAATAAATAAAGTTCGGTGGTGACTCTGTTGTATCATTGAATGTGCGATGTGCTCGGGTATCATTGAAGATGCAAACCTTATCATTAGGGTTTGATGTGTTCAAATATCCGGTACCTCCTAATTTATTAGTGAGTGAACAATTGTAATACAAAAAGGCTTTATCGTAAAAGTGTGTAGCTAAAAGCACACACATACTCAAATGTTTTCGAAATGTTTTTACCAAAAGAAAATACCTTCAAAATATATCTTGAATTAATAAATAACCAAATTGTAAAAGGAAATTTTTTGACATATTTGATCATTTAGATCCTTTGTCTAATTGTTTAGATCAGCTAAAATTTGGGCCCCAAGCGATTAGGACATCGCCTCAATGAAGAACAACGACTAGATAAATTTTTCTTCCTTTTATAAACTTGAAATTGATTATTTTTCAAATATCTAATTGATTATGTGTTAGTTGATTAGATTGCTTTAAAATGCATTAATTTGAAATTCCTTTTTGAGCCAACCTCTGTCTTATAAATAGACGTCCCTTTTCTCATTTCAAACCATCCAAAATTCTGTTGACACTTTCATCTCTCACACTTACTTTTTAAACTTTTATTTAACTTTCTCTCACTAAGATTTTAGCCTAAGTGCTTCTGTAAGAAAAAATTCTTTTATGAGTGAGGATATATTTGTAATTCTAGAAAGAGTAGAAGTGCAAATTCATCAAGGGAATCCTTTGTATATACCTTCGTTGAATACTGTCCATTTAGGGATTTATTTGAGTTAAAAGCTAAATCAGTTAAAATATTTGGTTTGGGGATTGTGTGATCAACCCCAGTTTAGGTTGGAGACAACTCGTGATAAAATCTCTTAGCTTTTTTCTGATCTTTTATTTTTCGTTGCTAAGTTTGCAAAAATGTTTTTAAACTCTTATTTTATTTTCCAAAGATTTTTCAAACTCATTTTTTCATGAACCACACAATTCACCCCCTCTTGTGTGTGAAGTATCAAGTCTAACAAGTGGCAAAAAAAGCCTAACTCCTATTTAAGGACTAATCATGTCAAGAGGAAGATGACTTCTGACAAGAGATATTTTCTAAACACACATCCATTTTTTAATTATAACAGTTTTAACATTTGGAAAGCTAGATTTAAAATTTTTCTTCAAAATTTGAATCGTGAATTGTGGGAAACAATAATCAATGGTCTATTTTACCTTTATCATCAAGTAAATGATGAATTACTGGATAAACCATATTCCTTCTGAACTGAAGAGGAAAATAGAAAGATAGAGATAGATCTTAAAGCCAATAACTTTATAATAATATCTATAGATGGTAGTAAACTTTATGATATTCGCCATTGTAAAATCGCCGAGTATCGAATGATAGAAGATGAACACACGAGGTAAAGATACCAATCATGGAAGTTTTTCTAGATTTAGAAATATTGAAAATTTTCCTGGATATTGTATTACTAACAAATAACTAAGAGTTAAGAATTATAAGATTAATCCAACTCTTAAATTAATATATGGGAGAGCCTTCATGAATTTCATGAAAAATCAAGAAGGAAGGAAATTATAGAGAAGATGAACGAACTAGTTCAACTACTCAAAGATGAAGGAATACAAACAAAATTCTCAAATACTTCGAAAGAACATACTCAGTAGTTGAACGATCTTCGGAAGATTCAACGTCAAATGAAGGATCTTCTTGTTCAAGGAATTACAAAGAAGATGGAGAAGTTTCTTTAATACTCAAACAAAGAAGAGGGGGGAAACATCAACCTCAATGAGATACATGAAAGAATTTTATTGCAATGAAGAAGATGAAATCTACTTAAAGGCATCCTTTGAGGGAGATATTGTTCCAGGTATCAAACCACCTTATGCTCAACTCTTTAGAATGTGTGATCAATTAGATGAAGAAAATGCTAAATTAAGAGAGAGTATCCTAGGTCTTTAGGAATCCCTAAGACACCTTAAGGATATTAACAATTCTTTCAAATTTGAGATAACTAAGCTTAGAATTACGAAAGAAGAATGTAAGCGATGTGTATCCCTCATAAAAGAGTAGTTGATCTACGAGAAACCCTAGGAAATTTTACCCAAGAAAAAAAGAGCTTGACCTAATTTTATCTAGTCAAAGATCCTCTTTAAATAAAAATGGTATAGCATTTAAGAAATAAAGACTATATCATAAAAGAAAGAAGCATCACATATATAAGTGCAATTATTGTAAGATAATAGGTCATTTTGATCCTTTTTGTTTTTTATAATAAGTTGGAAAGATTTAACGGTAACAACCTTAGATCTTCTGTGTCTAATGCAATTGGGTCAAAGAAGTTGTGGGCACCAAAGGTGAAACATTAAGTGTTTTGCAGGTATTCTTTGCATCTAAGAGCTTTGACGACTATTAAAATAAAGTTGTACAAAGCAACAATATACTTCTTGAGTATAAAATATTTATGAAGTCTCTGATCCGAAGATGAACGAACGATGTTGGAAAATGTCAACCGTTGTGATCAAAGCAAAGTATTTGAGAATTTCTCAAAATTTATGATCCTAAATGATCAATTGAATAAATATGCCTGCAATGGACTTATTTATTTTTTGGATTTACCAATTCACGCATCCAACGATGTATAGAGAAGGATACATCATATGGTGTTTTTTCTTTTGGGAAATATTTATCAAGACATCTTGATAGAAGAGGTAAAATTATTTTAAGGTTGAAACTAGTAGAATACTCGTACTCATGCACGAGTAAAATTAACTTCGAATTATAGAGATACAAAATTTTGATTTATATAAGAAATGCTAAAATGAATATAAAAAGTTTAAGTAAGACCAATGAAATAGAAATTAAAAGAAAATGATTTGAATTGCATTTAAGAAGTGGCTATCCAAAGGATCCAACATATGAATAGTATCAAAGTTATGATGAAAAAATAGTGCAAAATCAACATGTCTTGTACACCAAAAAATAATGAATAGTATCAAAGTTATGATAAAAAATAGTGCAAAATCAGCATGTCTTGTACACCAAAAAAATAAAGGTTATAAAAGTAACATGGGTCTTCAATTTTGCATCAATAATTCCACCTGAAAAAAACTAATATAAGTTATCTAACAAAACAACCATATATTGAAATTAATAATACTTCATGTTAGTGAATAATTTGAATGTAATACCTATTAAATGTTGTGAAAAACTTCCTTGAATACAACGTTAATGGCACTTGTTGCAATGTTGTCTTTGTCATGAATCAAAATTTTAAGATCTTATTTAGTCTTAACTCGAGACATTGAGACATACAATTAACCATGACTAAAAACATCGTTTGGTAGGTATAAACCAACATTGTCTAAAGATTGCCCTTGAGATTTATTAATTGTCATAGCTAAAGAAACAATAATGGATAATTATCTTCTTACCAACTTAAATGGTCATGGTGATTGTGACGGGGACAAAGACATTCTAGGAATATTAATAACGTTACCTAATTTCTTTCTAAAAATGATCTTAGCTTCAATGAAATAATTAGAAAATCTTGTTACAGTTAGTCTTGTTCAATTGCATAAGTATTCAGATTGATCCAAGTTTCACACCAACATAATAGTGACACCAACCTTCAACTTGATCGAATGATTAGGTAAATCACAAGTTTTTCATAACATTTATAAATTCAGGAGTTAAGTGCTCAAAATCATCAAAGTCTATAGCTACAGATCTATCAATAGAACTACTATTATAAAATTAAAACAACATAGCAATGTAAAAACAAAATTAATACAAAGTATAATGTATAGTATAGTATTATCATTAAAATAATGAAATAACATGTTTAGTACCTGGAACAAGATTTGTGATGTTTTGATTAGTGTCATCAATGACCTCAATTGTTGAAGTCAAAATTGTATGACTTTGCAAATAATTGGGATCATGGTAGTTATGAATGAGATCGAGATAGGTACTCGGAATAATAGCCTCAATAGGGTGTGTAAAATTAGAAATTAAAAAATCAGCAGGAATTGAAAGGTCAACATAACTATCGTTTAGCTCAGACATGGTACCATCTCCAATTTTCAATATTCACTATGAAAAATGCAGACTTCCTCTTTGTTAAAAGTATTTGTACCACTTTGTAGGCGCATATTTTTTGTAAGCTTGAGGAATATGCACTTATCCCAAATGTACGAAGCATTGATTGTTGCATAAATAATATCAGATCTACTACCTCTCGGGACAACAAACAAAATTAGTCTAAAATCACCACCAAAAACTACTACTTTGCCTCCAAAACGTTTCTTAGAAGCTTGAGGAATTTCACTCATAATGTCTTTCAAAGACTTATCAAGATCCTCAAAACAAAACGTGTTTGCCATTAGAGCCTCATCCCATATAATAAGATCTGTCAACTTTAAAAGCTCAGCAAGATCACCCTTTTTGTCAATGTTGCAAATTGAATATTTCAAAGTAGGGACAAGAATCTTAAACCTTGAATGAGCCGTTCTTCCACCTAAAGTGTTCCACATAAAAGTTTTACCTGTTCCACCCTAGCCATATAAAAAAATAGTCCATCATTTTGTCTTTCTACAACTTCCATGATTTAAACAAAAATGTGTTTTTTGTTCTCCCACAAATACCATTTTTGTGACAATATATTTAGTATGGCATTTAGAATAACAACTATATATAAGAATAAATGAAATAAGACATCAGGCAGTAAATGATTATGAAGAAAAGTTTGATATTTAGGGCATTATAGCATAGTGAAATATAGAATAAGTAATATATTTATTGAAATTCAGGCATATGTAGACAGCAGATGTCCTAACACTTGTCAAGACAGTGTGCTACATAATCATTTAAACACAGAGGCGCAACAGCAGACTGATACCTTGAATATCAAAACTGCATAATCACAGATGTCACGACATCTGATCCAACATGTTTATCATGAACCCTAATAGAAAACGTAAATCTGCAGAATGATAAAGAACACAGCAATTGTTAATCCAGTTCGGTGCAACTCACCTACATCTGGGGGATACTAATCCAGGAAGAAGACTTCACTATCTGTAGAACTGTTACAAAGCTAAACTCCCCCGTTTACAACTTTATCCTAACATCTACCCAATGAACATCTTTACCAAAGCTAAACTCTAACGTTTACAACTCTGACATGAGATACCCCACTCACTTCCCTTAATCACCAACTGTGATTTCTACATCATCCCTGTCAATACATAAATCTGTCAAGCTTTCTTGATACACAAGCTAACTTGAATTTGCTTAAAAGCTTTATCCAAGAACAATACACAATCCAATACCTCAAGGCTTATGGATCTGTGTGACACCTATATCTGCCACAATGCATCAACTGATACAAAGAGAGACTTACAACCTAGAGAGCCAACGACTCTCAAAACCCTAAACCCTTGTTTCTTACGCAAGAGAACTAGGTTACAAAAGGCATACAAAACCTAGGTCTAAATTTTTTATTTATAGGCTTCTGCAGTCTTGGGCTTCAATCTCTTCAGTCCTTGATCCATGCAGCACTTTCTCCTTGAGTGTTGCAACAGATTTAAGCCACTCAGTCCAGGATGTCAAGATGCATGCTGAGACATCTTATTCGACATCACGTCTTCTACAGAATTATTCAGCTTGATCTCCATGTTGAGTTACCATTTATGTTTTACCAAAATTTTTCCAAAACACCAGAGTTTTCAATCTCCCCCTTTTTGGAAAATTTTGGCTAAAACACATCTGCACGGTAAAGCTCCAGATCGATTATGCATGCAGTGAAGACTCCAAATAATTTCAAGGCCTACACCTTACCCGTGATGGAGAACATGATAAAGAAGATGCAAAACACTCCTCCTTAACCCATGAACCAATACTTGTCACGAAGGGATAAATCTTCCTCTTAAGAGGCATTAGAAAAGCATTAGGAAAAAGCAGTAGCAATACCCTTAGCAGCAAAGTACTTCCTTGGGTAACTTAGAACACAAGACATAACTGTGTTCCCAACTCAGATCACAAGACACAACAAGTCCATTTGAGTGCTGAGACCCAAAATGTTATAATATCCTATTGAGCATCTTTGCCAAGCCGCTTTATCAGACGTCAGATTCTCATGAGAAGATCAGAGCATTTCTCCCCCTTTTTAGACACAATTTGACAAATATTACCAAGACATATCTAGATCCAAAGAGTGCTCACCCATAACCTTATATAAGCCATAATGACGACAGCAAGAGAGATACAACAATGAGTAAGCTGAACTTTGAGATCCCCTTATTTGAATTTTATCAAACACTACCCGGTCTTTATGTCTTTATTCATTTTTGGACTGATTCTTCTTGAATTACAAGTTCCAACACATGTGAACGCATATTCAAGGACAAGATTTTACACGTCCTCCTGACAAGTACACACCCCAAGCATTTTCCCAAGACGGAATCAATACCTTTATCATCAGATTATCAGAGATTCTCCAGACACTCTTCACTGCGATGACGTCCTTGATCAAGTCATGGTTTCTATAAAAAACTTATGTATTGAACAATATCTTCACAGTCTTATGATCACAATCTGCAGAGAAAAATAAATTCCCTCAGACTCAACTAATGATTCTTAAGCATCCAATACGAACCATGTAACTTGCACTGCCAAGTCTCCCCCAACTTGCAACAATACAAATATGTCAAGACATCCTTCTCGACATCTCATCCTCCTAAGATAGACACATAATCACAGCTTGCTTGACGTATAATATAAACTGGAACTTCAACTGCACCCTCGCAGTAATACATCTTAGATCAAGGAGCAACTCGCCCTATCTAAGATAACCAGTGCTCCTCCATAGAACACTAAGCTGATGAATAGAAAACATAAGATGTATCTTCATGTCTTCAAGAGCGCACCCTCAGTCCAAACTACCCGCTGAACACAATCATCAACCCTCTTATTGCTTCTTTTGACAGGAGCCAATAATCACTCACACATAAACGCCATCATGCTACCCGTGAGGAAATATTAGGATCACCATCCTCCCATAACAAACTCTTGGATTAAGATCAAAGCTCCATTGATCCCTCTCATCCAGAAACTATCCATACACCACACAAATTCCTTCTGAATTCTCATGTATAGACCTCCTTGTTCCCTGAGACACAACCCAATTAAATCAGAATGCTTCACATTCCTCAAAGAAACGCACAGGGCCCCTTAGTTTGTTATAACGATGTCAGATATCGTATACATGCTCCAGAACTTCATAGCACTACTAGCATGACTTGCAAGAAAGAGAAGTATCCCTTTCACAAGATTTTCCACTGACCTTACCAAGGCCAGCAACTGAGATAGACACCCCATAATCCAAGACAGTCATTCCTTTATCATTCTCCCATATGATAACCTGGAATACTTCTGATTTTATTATGAATATCCATATTCAGACTTCCATGCAATCAACACATGATCCACTTCAGTCTTCTCCACACCATCCTCCCAAGGCAGTTCTTCTACTTCATCATTCTCCCTTATGACAAGATAGATACTCCTTAGCCATGATGTAGCCAACAAGTTCCTAGACCAGAACTTAATAATCCTCCACCAAGGATAACCAACCCAAAAATGTTCTAACATCAGTTAGGACATCTTTCACACATCATAGACACTACACACCATGGTTCTTGATATGCTTCACCACTGGACTTACTATCAGCATAGTAATCCAAACTGAAGATCTTTAGACAACATTGTGCCACCAGCTTAAACAAAGAGAACTTCAGAAACCCAGAGAGAAATAAAATCTCATCCACCAATAGAAGGTATACTTCCATCCTCAACCTAGAACTTCTACCACAAGCTCCAAGAAAACCAGAACCTCCTTACGTTTTCAACTAACTACTCTTTTGCACAAGAGCAATCAGTTTCAAGCATCCTTCTTGAATGCACACCATGAAACTAACCAAATGCCACCTTTTGATTGATCTCACTCTTCTTCAGAACTCCCACAAGATATACTGATCTACCAATGAAATCAGATCTTTAAGTCACATGAACTACTTACACCATAGCAAGACATCTTGGATCCACCAAGCCTCTTAGACATGTAACATCTTCTCATCCACAGCTCCCGCAAACTGCATGAGATAGACCTTTTTGAAGCATCCATAACTTCCATTCTCCTGTAGGTCACCCTATCTTAAGCTGATGTGCCACATCACCAATTGAGACTCTGATGTTAAGCTAGATGTCAGAACATTCTGATACGACATCCAACTGCTGAATTCAGCTCCTCCTTCTGCCACTTAGAAGAACCTTCTCCCTTTGCAGAACAAGAGTTCCATGCTCTCATAGACTTGATTCAACAACCAAGTTTGAGTAGTTAACCTCCATCCTGCTTTAAAACTCCAAAGACTTCACACCTGCCACGTTTGAATCTTCAGAAGATAAGTAGTCCAAAACTACATCATAGCCATACCATAGAATGCCACTTTCCTTAGTAGAGCAGTTTGTAGAAAGTCGTAGATAACTGCCACTTAACTTTGACCTTCAAACTGAGCAAAATCCCATGCTCCTAAGTACCTAGATTAGAAATAAACTGATCCAAGCAGTAACCATCAAGATTATGATGTCTTCATCTTCATCTTCATCAGCATCAAAGTCCAGACCAGTTTCTTGCCAAGAAACTCTCCAGAGAACACATGCTTCTATCACACCCGACTGAAGCCCATTCTTAGGTCAACACCTAAGACTAAAACAGATGCTAAAGCGTATGCAGTACCCCTCCCATGATTCTGCATAAACTCTGATGATGAGATGTTCCAACATCTTGTTGAACATCAACAATCTTGACTATCAAGGATAATCAATTAAATACTTGTGAACTCCACGAATAGCAATTGATCTTAAATCCTTATCCAATAACCCTTCTTCATTGTTGTAGCTAAGCTCCATCAGATCACTTCATGAACACTTATCAAGTATTTAATCTTTAACAAGTATCTTCTTTGACAAACAGTGTTGAGATACCAAGGCTGCCACCCTTGACTCTAGTAACTAAGATTATCTCTGAACGAACCTTATTTACCTCAACAAATCTAAACGCTCCAATCAGATTAGATCCACCCGTAGGTTAAGAGAGATGAATCATTCCTTGTTGTTTTTGGATGGTGAAAATAAATCACCTCCACCTTCTTTAGATTGTGTTTCAAAGAAACACCTTCTAGTCAGAAGAATAACTAGAAGACTCCAGATGCACGACATAGACGCCTTTATGAGTGGACTTGAGAGAATTCTCAAGTATATTTGTCAACCTAGCCGATCAATAATTTATCAAACTCCCAGAGCAAGAACTTGATAAACTTAAACTCAACTCCTCTCCTCTTCAGCTGACTTCAAATGCACCAAGAAACCAAGCTTTCAAGTACCAAGGCACCATACCAGATATCTACCAACAACTCCCTTTATTCTATCGCTCCCGACTTTGGAATAAAAGAAAACAGATATCTTCACATATAGAGGCCGACGATTGAGATCTTCCACCAACTGTCTTCAGTAACAACTCCAGAATCCCATAATTCTAGAGCTCTTTCATCAGAAACACATGCAGCGGAACCACCAAGGAACAAATCCTGCTTGCCCTAATAAGATGTCAGAACATCTTATAAGACACCTCAACAAGAGAACTAGCCACTTCTCCTGCAGTTGTTGTAGAACCTCCTCAGCAACATGAACAACCTCTGGGTTGTTACCTTCAATTCTGAGCATCCATCTCATCCATTAATACCCTTGAGTATGTCTGAGTTGATTAATCTGTTCTTCAAAACTCCTCCTTGTTTAAATGCCAGAAAGTATCTCCCAAAGATCTCATCCAGAACCAGACAGGATGCCTGCTCTGATACCAATTGAAATTCTGGCATATGCAGACAGCAGATGTCCTAACACTTGTCAAGACATTGTGCTACATAATCATTTAAACACAGAGGCGTAACTGCAGACTGATACCTTAAATATCAGAACTACAGAATCACAGATGTCACGATATCTGATCCAACATGTTTATCATGAACCCTAACAGAAAACGTAAATATGCAGAATGATAAAGAACACATCAATTATTAACCCAGTTCGGTGCAACTCAGCTACATCTGGGGTAGGGGTGTTCAAAACCGAACCAACCCAATAGAAAACCGCAAACCAAACCAAACCAAACCAAAACCGCAAAAAACCACATTTGGTTCGGATTTGTTCGGGTCATCTTTTAACAAAACCGCACGGTTCGGTTTGGTTTGCGGTTTGTATTTTGCAAACCGAACTAAACCAAACCAAACCGCATTATGTTACAGCCCAAACTTTACTTATCCCACATCTAACCCAAAACTCAAACCTAATATGTCTTAACCTTACAATTACGAAATATTTTCTCTTACTCACACTTAACTTTTCAGTTTTAATCTTCTCAAATCTCTCCTAATAGTATTGCACATTCTTCTCATCTTCTTTGCGATGTACGTCTCACCTCTTCTACACTAATCTCTCATCTCACATGTTCTTTCTTTTTCATCTTTTCATTTTTATGTTACTATTTTCTTTTCTAATTATCTTTTTATCGCACCTTTCTTCTCTAATTTCGTATCCCTTATGTTCTTTCTTTTTCATCTTATCTAATCTCCCTTCTCCTCTATTTTTCTGTTTTATTATAATATTTTTGATATTATTTTATGCTACTATTTTTTTCCACTTTTGTTTAACTTGATTTTTGTATATTGAATGAGAACTTTTTGTCTAAATATGATGAGTTTTGCTATTATTTGGTAATGTACAAACGACTAAATACAACTTTATGTTGTTCTCTATATATGTAAATATCACTCAACAAAAATATTGTAAAAAACCGAACCAACCGAACCAATCCAAACCGCATTGGTTTGGTTTGGTTTGGTTCGGATTTTTTTTAAAAGTCAACCGAACCAAACAAAACCGCATGTTTTTTTCTCTTGCGGTTCAGATGATTTTTAGCGTCAAAACCGCCCAAACCGCACCGCGAACACCCCTAATATGGGGGATACCAATCCAGGAAGAAGACTTCACTATCTGTAGAACTGTTACAAAGCTAAACTCTCCCGTTTACAACTTTATCATAACATCTACCCAATGAACATATTTACCAAAGCTAAACTATAACGTTTATAACTCTAATATGAGATACCCCACTCATTTCCCTTAATCACCAACTGTGATTTCTACATCATCCCTATCAATACATAAACCTGTCAAGCTTTCTTGACACACAAGCTAACTCGGATTTGCTTAAAAGCTTCATCCAAGAACAATACATAATCTAATACCTCAAGGCTTATGGATCTGTGTAACACATATATTTGCCACAATGCATCAACTGATACAAAGGGAGACTTACAACCTAGAGAGCCAACGACTCTCAAAACCCTAAACCCTTGTTTCTTACGCAAGAGAACTAGGTTACAAAAGGCATACAAAACCTAGGTCTAAGTCTTCTATTTATAGGCTTCTGTAGTCTTGGGCTTCAATCTCTTCAGTTCTGGATCCATGCAGCAATTTCTCCTTGAGTGTTGCAACAGATTTAAACCACTCAGTCCAGGATGTCTAGATGCATGTTGGGACATCTTATTTGACATCACGTCTTCTGCAGAATTATTCAGCCTGATCTCCATGTTGAGTTACCATTTATGTTTTACCAATATTTTTCCAAAACACCAGAGCTTTCATTTATCAAAGTCACAAATATTGACCTGATATAACCTTTAAATTTGTTTGAAGGATGGCCAATTTACTTGTAAGAGATGAGCACATATCATTGAAAATTATTTCTTGAGCAATTAGATCATAATGCCTCTCTTCATAAACCAACCGATTTCCAACAAAAGAAAGTACAAAGTCATTTGGATACAACATTGGCTTGAAGTCTTTCAAACTTTTTTTGTTCTTTTGTAACTAAGTATCTGTTGCAATTAGGGTGAGTTGTTTATTTTCTCATCAGTAAGTGTTAATCCTATGATAGAAAATGGAAGAAACTGTAACTAACAAATTGAAATTCATCATAGAATCAGCCTTGCAAATAATTTTTCATAAAAAGTGTACCTGGATTTCTGGTTAAAACATGTTTCTCGTAAAGATTACCATCAGATAAGTACTGCGATGTATTACTCCAAACATGCTTCGGTCTATTCATTGATGAGGATAACAACATAGTAACAAATAACTACCATAAAAAACTCCAGACCCCCAAACATGCCTCTCTTTTATAGCCTCAATAAATTCTCTAACATCTTGTAGAAACCCCATAGCAAAGCATGCTTCTCTGAAAGTTTGATGTTGAAAACGATCAATTTTTATGTCTTCATAAATTATTGGTTCTTTCTTGACAGTCAACATCATCCTAAAATAATACAGTTCATGTGTGCTTTAAAGCACCCAAATAAGACAACAAATAGTATACCCTATCTTCCTAGGCTTCCAAGTTCTCCTTCGTTTATGATAAACAAATTTAGAGACAAAGTCACCATATGTCAATGTCGCATCTGCAAAAATCAACCGGCGGAAAAGATAGAAGAGTCGCCACTGAGCGTTATTTATCCCGACGCAGGGAAAGGAAACGATCGAAGAAAACCTCAACAAAAGGAAAGGAATGGTCATCGCAACCATATCCTGGGTTCGGGAGTCGGTTACGCGAGAGGAAGGTATTAACACCCCCTCGCGTCCATCGTACTCGATGGGATCCACGCATGTTGTTATCGATCAAAGGGTGTAGGTTATCAGAAGCTCAACTGCTAAACAGGAAATGAAACAAGAGAAGCGGGAAGGAAAAAGAAAAAGTGACTCGATAGGGCATCGCCGTCCTAGGCCTACGTATTCCCTCGGGAGCGGGAAAGTCAGAGTCAACGTAGTTTGGAGGACTACGGGATTGTGGGGGAAGTTTGCTTGCCAAGACATCGCCGCCTCGTGCCTACGTATCCTCAATCTAACCAGAGAGAGGAAATCAGAGCGTCCGTAGTTCGTGGGACTACGGGAAATAAAAGGAAGGGTGCTCATACTACCTGTCAGAATCGGTAAAAAAGAAAGGAGAAACAAAGAGGTTGATAAATAAGGTTGCTCGCAAAGATCTCGTACGATCTCCTGCCTACGTATCTCCATTAACCAATGAAGAATCAGTGCGATGTAGTTCCCCTAACTAAGGGTGACCCCTGCTTGGTTTGTGTTTTTTAACTAGGAAATGCTAATGTTCTAGCTTAGGTGTTACGACTTGCTGAATCGAGGTTCGTGTTAACGACTTGCAGTAGAATAAGGAGAAGCATGCCCTTACATCGAGTGAGAGTTTAAGATGAGAAGAGAAAGACGCCTGTCTGTTTATTGTCTTTTAGAAGAAGTGTTTTGGTTGTTTTATTTGCAATATGCAAAGTGTTAAAGTCTATGACATAGTGAACACTTTGCGTAACGAGTCATACGCCTCGCGCGACAAAGCATACTATGTACTTAAGGCTCATGGCACACAAAAGACATCTTTATTCATTAAGTGTTTTAGCTTTCCTTTGAGAGAGAGAAGAGATGACTCAAGGTTTGAAAAGAAAACCTAATGGGGGACTCAATCCTAGTGTTAGCATGCATCATTGATCCTATGATTGAATTATGAGGAAGAAAGGGAAGTTCTCTACCTAAGTTAGCATACAAAGAAACTACAAGTAAATGAAAGAGTACGTAGTGTCAATCAACAATAACATCAAACAATCAAAGTAAGAAAAAGGGGGAGATTTAGCCAATGGGTCATATCAACCAAGGCAAACAAGCTAGCTGGAGGGAAGACACAAGAGTCTCAACCAATGATATTGAAAATCATGGTGAGCGGAGCATAAAGGGGATGTGAATGAGATCACATAAGCGTCAGCATCGGTCTGATGCAAGCTAGTGACTAATCGTGGGGGTTTTATTGCTAAACCCTCCTTCCACTTGACCGACTCGATAAGAACAAGCTGTGTTCAAAGCATCAACACGTAGTGTGATCTAGTGAACGACCCAACAGAAAGTGCGGGGGCTGATTGCTAGTCCCTCCTTCGCTTGCCTTCTTTTGAGGACTTATCATGGGGATGGGGAAAGGGATGCCTCATAGAGGTATTTAGCACAAATATAAACACACACATACAGAGCCTCCTTTGAGGACTTCCATAATTTCCGGCCAAGTGGCACGGACTCCCAATCCTACTTCTCATGTTATTTGAAAAGGAGAAAGTGAGTAGAAGGGCTGAAGAGTACTACCGGGTAGCAACGTAAGCAAAGCAACGTAAGCACTTGAAAGCCTCGAGCCTATTAACACCAATGAACAAAAATGTTAGAAGTGGACTTAATTCACAAATGAAAGTGGAATAAGCCAATCGGACCACAATTGGAAACCTCCATGAGATGCCTTGCACAAGTCAACAAACGCATTAGTAATAACAAGGCAAAAGGCATGATGAAACATACATGAGAATAAAGGCTAGGTTAGTATGTACTATTAGTATCTATCTATGTTAAAGAACCAAGAGAGGTTACACAATTACAAACTATGCACTAAGGCACCACACAATTACATGTTGTTCACAAACTAGGTGAGATAAGTGTCTAGGAGTCATGTAAATGGATTAGGACATGAATATTCATCAAAGTCAGAAATTAACATCATGTTAGATGTGATTAATAATGTGTAAGTGGAATCATGGCATTCATATCTAAGCACTTTCAAAAGATCAAGACAATCTTACTTAAGAACATGTCATTTGAAGTGAAACAATCTCATGGAATGGTACGGTACATAAGTGAAGATGAAATGGGCATATAATGAAACCAAGTCAGTGTGTAAGGCACATTAATATGCATGGACATGTCTTTGATTTGCATTAGAAGTCATACATTGAAGCACTCATGAAAACCGAACAAGTTGCACACAACTAAGTCAAGTTAAGAGGTAACAAACAAGTAAGGATCATACAAGACATAAATGATTATGGATGTATGTGAATGGAATGGAACAAGTCAGTATGTAAACCACATTAGAATGTCTAAACAAAGACCTATAATCATCACATGAATCTCAAGTCATTACATGTTTAGGGGTTAAGGCAAAGCAAACACAAAACAAAATCAATTAGTTCCTAAAAGTTAGTAACTTGTGGTGCAGGTAAAAGTGGAACACAAAGAGTGTATACACATGTTAGACAAGCTTTAGGTCAGTACCCAATGACTCTTAATAAGTCATGTTTAAATACTATAAGTGTTGGGAAAAGATTTAACTTAAAGGGGTTAGACAAGTTAAGCAAACCATGATGCATTTGGGAGATGTTGGTTAAAGTCATATCATATGGATAATGAAGTGCAATTAGAGGTCATCAAGTCTTATGCAAGTTATGTACATATGAGAAAGTCATTTATGATGCCTTTAAAAGTATCACAACATTGCATATCAAAGCATACTTGAGAATCACGCAAGCAAATACAAATTATGATCCTAATGCAACAATTAGTCACACAACAAGTTCAAACATGTGAAAAGGGATTAGAAGTCAACTGAGCATAGTTAGAAATGCCACAAGTCAGTAACTATAACATGCCATATTGTATTTTTAAGTTCCAAAAAATAAATGGACAAAAGAAGGGTCTTAAAGGTGCACAAGATCAAGCCTAATTCTAGGCATCCTCAATCAACTAGGTCACCAAACAAAATTCCATGATAAATAGCTACATGTCTTAGAAAATTATGGGATTTTAATCAAAGAACAATGAATTCAGTAGCTAATCCTACTCAAAAGAGGTGCACAAAATCGTGATCAAAATAGCTCAATCAATCCACACAAATGTAAGTTATCATTCCAAAGATCAACCAAAACAAACCTTCCAAAATGACTTCAAAAGTATGCTAAAAATCACAAGAAAAATGTAAAATACACTTAGAGATGTCCTATACCTTCATGATCCATTACAAGTAATAGTTGGGATTTCAACCCTTTGGAAAAAATCACTTTTGAAGCATTGAAGCAAAACTAGTTCCATCGGTACAGCTTCGAATCAAAATTCCAGAATAATTACCAACACTAATCATAACTGGAATTAAAAATTATAACAAATTAAATAAAGCATTTAGGAACATCCATATATTTTTCTAGAATTTTAGGGTGATGGAAGTATTTTTAATAAAGCAACATCGAATGCGAATTTCAAAACGGTCACGAATAACTTAAACCTCACATCTCTTGATTGTCACATTTTGGCCGAAATCTAACCACAAACATTGCCTCAGTGTCATACCCCAAATTTTACCCTCAGATTTGTCTGATCATTGGCATATCATCGTAGGCCAGCTTTTGCATTTGTAGTTAAACATCTCATTAATCATACTTTTTTTTTAGTCATTTCTACCATTTTTTTATTTATTCATTTCTATTTCCTTTAAATTTATCTATATTTGATTTTAATTTAATTTCAAATTTTATATATATATATATATATATATATATATATATATATATATATATATATATATATATATATATATATATATATATATATATTATATATATATAGTTTATTTATAACTTTAGTTCGTTTGTAATTCATTTTACTTTTTAGCTTATCTTGTTACTTTAGCCTAATTTCATTTAGTTTAATTCATCTAGTTTAATTTCAATTTCTTTTTATATTAATATAGTTTATTTTAATGTAGCTTAACTTACACTTTAGTTTAATTGTTAATTTTGGTTTAATTCTTATTTTTAATTTAGTTCAATTTTATCTTCATTTTTAATGGTTTTCGTTTAGTTCAAATTAGAATAACTTAACTAGTTTCCAAGTTTTGCAAGAGATACAAACAAGTCACAATGAAAGCCCAAAATTCACGAAAAAAATAGAGTCCATGTCAATAAGTCCATTTACATTAATTACAAAATTCTGAACAAAAAATTACAAAAAAAAAGACATCCCATGTCAAATAAAATGCAGCAACTTTACACCAATTCTGCAAAATCATACACTGCAGCATCAAACATTACCAAGCAACCAAGTTGACCACCACAAACAACAAACTTGCTACCTCTTCTGCTACACATTGCTTAATCAAAACCTGCACCATAAGATGAGAGCAACAACACAATGACCAAAAACCCTGCACTTGAAAAAGACCTATCAACAACGTTACAATTTTGAAATTCAAAAGAAGACATGTTTTCAGAGTTAAAAGGGAGAAAGAGAGATAGCAGATTGAAAAAAAAAACACAGATCTCTTCATCATTTTGCTTCTGCTAAAAACTCTCCACACCTCTCATAAACACAAAGCTTCACCTCTGTGCATCAACCATATTCCACCACCAAAACCATCTGAAACACCACCAATTTTTACAACCTCAACACAATCTGCCTCTGTTTTTCATTTTAGACTTCACCCACATACACACTCTCGTGACTCCCACCATGTATTTATTTTGAAACCACTCCACCTTCTCCATTCTTCGTTCACTGCCACCGTTTCAATCTACCCTCACACATCGTCATCATCTTCTTCCGTTTTCCTGCAAAAACGTGAACCTCCACCATTAATATCCATCACGACAACCCAACTCCCTCACCATCATCCATTAAACAACCACCAGTACATAAGACCTGCAACCTTCACTACACCCATCACCACCACCATTTTGCTTCAAAAAAATAGAGACAGAGAGAGAGATTCACAGAAAAGGAGAAGAAGTAGGACCGATTTGAGACGAGGTGAAGAGAGATCAGACAACCGCGCCGCCATTGTTGTCCGCCGAGCATCCGCCACCGGAACGAGACGAACAGAGAAGCGGAGAGTTCGCGAAAGAGCGATTGGATACGAGACGGAAGAAGCAGGAACCGCTGCGATCTGAGGCGAAAAACGGTGGAAGAGGGCGAAGGAAACAGAAGAACAGAGATGAAGCACGTCAGGAAGCAGGAACCGCCGCGATCTGAGGTGAAAAACGACGGAAGAGGGCGAAGGAAACGAATTGAAACGAATATGTTAGAAGGTTTGAATAAGAGGTTTGAGGATGCATTTTGACCGTGTAGTTTGGTTTTTGACTGACTTTGTTTTTTCAAGTTTCTGATTTTTTTTCTTACTTTAAATAAAAACTGTTTTTTTAATATATCCTTGTGGGCTGTGGGTTCAAGCCCAAGTTGAAATACTCTGCACCCCTTTATTGTTTTTATTTTAACTAGACCTAGTTTTAGATTTAAATTAGCATTAGTTTAGAATTAGTAGAATTAGTTAATCAATTTCTAGAATTAGTTAGTTATTAGTCTCTTTAGCCAGATTTAATTAGAATTAATTAATTTAATTTTAATCAGTTAACTAGATTCCAGTTAGGATTAATTACTTAGTTTCTTTTTAACTAGATTAGAATTAGTTAACTAGATTTTAGTAGTTAATTAGTTTTTTTAGTTAGGTTTATTTAGTTAATTAGAAATTAGTTAATTAGATTTTATTCCAATTAGTTATCAGTTTTATTTAGGATTTAGTTAATTAGATGTAGTTATTAGTTAATAGTCCTAAGTTTTAGTTTTAATTAAGATTAATTAGTTAGAATTTAATTATTTAGTTTAATTAGTTTATTTTCTTAATTAGACTTTTAAATTAGAATTTTTTGGTTTATTTTTGAATTTTTGGTTTATTTTTATATTTTTATTTTTAATTTAATCTTAACAGTTGGCATCTTTTACTTTAATTAATTTCTGATATTCATTATGAGTTTATTTCTCTTCATTTTTTTTTTGCTATGATTAGTCCCTAATTCTTGATTTTCTTTTTATTTAAATCTTGTTACATTTACTATATATTTTGCTATTCATCTTACCCCTGATACTTGAGGTTTCCTCCTCGTGTTTCTCTGTTGCTTGTCCCTCATTCCAAAGGAAAATGTCGTTCCCGTTGACTGCCATATCATTTAGGATAACCTTGTCTGTCATTCCCTTATCTCACGCCGCCGCGCGATCGAGACTTGCCTTCCCTTTTTTACCTAGCCTTAGGTTTGGAGTCGTCGCACTCCACGTAGGTGTCTTGCTGTCAGACCCTACGTTCCCTTGGAACCTTGACCACAGTCTAAAGTTCTTTACCCCCGTATTAAGGGGAACTACGGACGCTCTGATTTCTCAAGTTCATCTTGAGAATACGTAGGCATAGGATTGCGAGATCCTAGCGAGCCACCTTTTTGTTTTTCTACCTTTTTCTTTTTCCATCTTTTACCTTTACATCCGATGCATTCTCCGATTCCACCCTTTTTTACCTTTACATCCGATGCCTTCTCGGATTCTACCTTTTTCTTTTTCCACCTTTTTCCTTTACATCCAATGCCTTCTTGGATTCCATATTTTCTTTTTACACCCTTTTACCCTGTATTGAGGGGAACTACGAATGCTCTGATTCCATTCCCGTCAGGATACGTAGGCACGAGATGCGATGTCTTGGCGAGCATACTTAGTGTATATACCCCTAGGTCTTTACCTTAGCACATTTCCCTTAGCAAGCAAACTTTGACATAACACAAATAGAAACAAGAGGTTCCTGTAGAGTACTACCGATACTTAGGGTGCTAATACCTTCCCTTAGTATAACCAACCCCTGAACCTAGATTCTCTTTTTAGAGTTTTCGTTCTTTACCCTTTCCTTTGGATAAATCAAAGCTCGGTGGTGAATTTCATGTTTTGCGATGCAAGTTAATTAATAGCTTGTTATCTAATTCTCACCGCAACAGAAATGGCGACTTCACTGGGGATAGTTTATTTTTGAGGGTTAAGCCTACCTTGTTTTTGCTTGTGTTATTTATGTTTGTTTGCTATACTTGTACATATCTTTATATATCTGTATACCTGCTTTGCTTGGATCTTCTATGTGCAGGGTGCTACTTTTGAGTGGTGAGATAAGTCCTAACCCGGACTTGAGCGCACTTGTTATAGGACGATGGTATATTCAAGGAGGCTTTGAGGGAGTCGATTCCTGAAAAAGTTAACTTGAGACACCATCACTCAGTTGAGGCCCTCTTGAGAGTCTAGTCATGTTGAACGACTCTATTCGTGAAAACGTGCTACTCTCGACCTAGGTACCCTTGATATTGAGAACCGTAGTTACCAAACCCCACTTGACCTTTTAGGATGTAGTGCGGTGACCATGATGGAGTCTATTTCTGAAATGGTTGTCACGCGATACTACACTCAGACGAGATTCTCTTGAGAATTTTATTGATTACCAAGTCATCTGGGAAGTCGATAAAATCCGAAAGATGGATTGTCGACTCTGGGAACTTCTTAGAACCCTGTTTTACAGATACAAGAACCCTAGTACACACCCTTGGATTGGTTCTTTACCCAGACTCCATGTTGTGATCTCGAACCCTTGATCCTGTTGCGTGATTTGCATCTTGTTTGCATTGCATTACATATCATTTGCATCTTTGCATGATTCATTGCATGCGTCTGTCTGTCCAGTTACTTATTTCCAGTGGTCTCTATATTCCAGAGTCTGCCTGTGAGACATCAAGATAATGCCTCAACACTGATACCAGACTAGAGCTGACTACAGACACAAGATGTTAGAACAAGACGTACACAATGCTGAGATCCGAATGGAGATCGATGACCTTAAGTCAAGCGTGACCAAACTCACTGAGATGATTCAAGTTTTGATTGCTAGGGGAGAGCAACCTCAAAGGATCATTATCCAGGAGTTTTCAAATGCTGATCCTCAACCTGTTCAGGTGCCACCTTCAACTTGGCCAGAGTTTGATTTGCCACACAATTATTCTCCACCTCTTGCATCTGCTGCTACGGTTGGTCAGACTGACATGCCAGCTCGAGCTCCTCCATGTCCGACTGCAGGAAAAAACTAGTACCGTAATAGAAATCATTTTGATCCTATTCCCATGAAGTACACTGAACTGTATCCTAGTCTGGTCGAGCAAGGTTTGATTACCACAAGGACTTTACCTCTTCCAAACCCTCTTCCAGCTGGATTTAGATCTGATCTCCACTGTACATTCCATGAAGGTGGTGCAGGACATAATTTGGAAGGTTGATTTGCGTTGAAGGCTAGAGTACAAGAGCTAAAGAGAAACAAAATCCTCTCCTTTAAGGACAATCCCAATGTCCAGAGTAACCCTCTGCCAGGGCACGCCAAGTGAAGCTTCAGTCGACTTCAGCAGATTATCCTCCTAAAAACCAGTGTTTCAGATAGGACAGCTCATCCTTGTGTTGATTAGTCATTAGGCCGTTGTTTCTTGTTGTTTGCATTTTCTTTATTTTGTAATAGCTGTTTGCTTTCAACTATGTGTGTACTTTCACAATTAATGAAATGAGCATTTGCAACTTTTTGATTCAATTCATTTGTGTTTGCTATTTACTTCTTAATGCTTTCCCTTTCAAAAAAAATATTCTCTTGTCCACTTTCTTTTG
The DNA here is from genome assembly GCA_022829125.1 of Lathyrus tuberosus. NCBI lineage: Eukaryota > Viridiplantae > Streptophyta > Magnoliopsida > Fabales > Fabaceae > Lathyrus > Lathyrus tuberosus. The sequence continues at coordinate 8,364,245 of JALAZF010000031.1, forward strand.
ATTATGAAAATATTGGAGGGAGGATAATGAAAACGTTATACCCATAATTGCTGTTGGCACGCTTTCAAATCAAAACTTTGCTGACGATGTAAGGCATTGTTTCAACTCCCAAACACCGGAGACATAAGGAAGATAACCCATCTTTAACCCCTTCGAGTCTTGAAGTAGGAGTTTCTTTTCTTTACAAAAACCCACAATCTTAACCTGGGGCAGGGTAGTTCTCAGTTAACATAATTATGCATTCAAATACAAGAGTTTCATGTGAGACGCTTTCAACAAAAGGGTGCATTCACAAATTTTCATTCGCACACAACAAGCAAGTGTCGAAGATGTCTTTCAAGTCGAACGCCAACGATGGTTCGTCGTAATCCTTAAGCCAGACAGTCACTAAAAAAAAGAAGAAGAAAAAAATAAGAAAGAAAAGTTTGTATGACAACCAAAGGAGGAAATCTTTAAATCCTTTATCCTGGAAGTCCTCAATGGAAAACAACTTTGTAAGGAAGTAGTGACCGCCATTTCAAAGTCTCTTAACTTTTGAACCATCATCATCATCAGTGCAATTTCCAACCCTTGGGAACCTGAGTGCATAGTTTGAGTTAACTGAGCATAGGACTGAAGTTCATCACGTAGATTGGGTGGGTCACAAATAAACTTTGAGCCTTTATCCTTTGTTTCTTAAACCATGAACCAGACCACGTTATAACCCTCAAAAGACCTAATTAAAGCAAGGTTATTTTGAAACCATACTACAGCAAGGTTGCGTAAACTGACTCCAAAAGATCTTTGCAGATCATCTATTTTGGGCATTACACCCTTTGCTTAAACTTTTCACTTTAGTGTCTTGAACCACCGTGTTCTGACCAGTGTCCCATATACTTTGCACCTCTTTCAAAATGATTTTGATTTCAAAAGTTGCATGAACTTTGCATTTACCATGTGTGTACAAATACTTTTGTTTACAAACTAGCTTTCTTCTTAAGGAATTTTCAAACATTTGAGAAACTTGGTCGGTGATCCAATCAGGGGCAAGTTCCTTCCATATCCTATTGAGAATCTGTTCAAGATTTGTGGTTTAATGGCGACTTCTCAGATTTGGTTTATCCAGAAAACCTTTCAAGACTCAGACTAGGGCAAACCTTCCCGGTGTACAATAAAACAATCATCTTTCAAGACTCAGACTGGGGCAAGCTTTCTAAGAGCATCATGAAATGGTCATTTCCAGAATTAATCAAGCTGAAGCAGTGATCAGCTCATCTACAATAATCTGCTAGTCTGGGGCAGTTTACTTGAAGAATCCCCATGCAACTTTCAAATAGTTTTTCATCCTTCCTACAAGGATCATCATTTGATACAGTTTACCAGAGTGGCAGAGATGTGTTCAGCATTAGCATCCCTAGTCCCTAAGCAGAATGACAGTGATCTCCGTGTTGAGGAATCAGCCTTCCAGTGTTGTCTTCTCCACAAAAGGTCGAGTTGTGTCGTCGGCATCTGCATTTGCATTTGATCATATCATCTGCATAATTCATATACATATGTATAGTATGAGTGTTTCATCCTCATTTGCATATCTCCCAAGGCCGTGTCGTTATCCGTGTCTTACCTTGTGGTCAAGTCCAACTTACTTGGCGCCTACCAAAACGTTACCTATCCTTTCATTCCAGTGCTATTCCTGGATATTCATATTCCTTCACTCTAGTGTCATTCCTGGATGCCTGCCTCTTTTGATCTCCAGTGCCATTCCTGGATATCTTATTCCTCTTGTTTCTCCCAGTGCTATTCCTGGAAGTTTTTCCTATCTTCTATAATCCCCCTCAAATTTGTTTGGATATCTTTCAGTGCCATTCCTGAAAGTTTTATCTATTCATTCAGTGCCATTCCTGGATGAGCTTTCTACTTTGCATTCAGTGTCATTCCTGGATGTCTTTCTCACTATCATTTAATGCCATTCTTGAATATAGTGATTTGCCTTTACTTTCAGTGTCGTTCCTAAAAGTTCATTCCTTGTATCCAATGCTTTCTTGGGTATTTCTTTGTTCAATGCTTTCTTGAACGTTGTTCTTTCCTTGTATCCAATGCTTTCTTGGGTATTTCTTTGTTCAATGCTTTCTTGGACGTTGTTCTTTCTTTGTATCCAATGCTTTATTAGATTTCTATCTTGTTCACTTTCATCTGATGCCTTCTCAGATATTGTGAGTTATACCTTTCATCTAAAGCCATCATTGGATGACTGGCTCCTTTGTGTCCAATGCCTTCTTGGATTACCCTCTTTTTACCTCATTCTCATCTGATGCCTTCTCAGATATTATGAGTTTACCTTTCATTCAAAGCCATTATTGGATGTCTAGTTTCTTTTGCCATCTGATGTTCTTCCAAATGTGCCTTTCTCTTTCTGATGCTTTTCTAGATTGAGTCTTTGTTTGATTCCCCAGTGGAGACCGTCTTTCCGGTTCTATTTCCATTGAGGATCTTGTGTTATCTTTTCTTTCTAAAGTGTCAATCGGTCACGCCTGAACCAATTCCTCCATCACTTTAGATTTTCCCCAGTTGTTTCAGTTTCCCCAGTGTTGTTGTCATCCCCAGTGAGTGATTGCTCATTGTGTGGACTTTGTCCCTGTCTGCTTTCATTTTTGTCTGCATTTCTGCATTTATCATTCCACCATTCCATCATATTAGAGTCCGTAGTATGTCAGCATTTGTTTAGCTCTCTTTTGTCCATTGCATTGCATATCAGTGCATCTGAGGGCAAAATTTTCGGTTATCTATATTTAAAGACCTTCCACCATGATTTCATGAAGATTATCATCACTCATGTCATCCGGTAAAGATATTTAAATAGGGGCAACTGTCATACCCCAAATTTTACCCTCAGATTTGTCTGATCATTGGCATATCACCGTAGGTCAGCTTTTGCATTTGTAGTTAAACATCTCATTAATCATACTTTTTTTTAGTCATTTCTACCATTTTTTTATTTATTCATTTCTATTTCCTTTAAATTTATCTATATTTGATTTTAATTTAATTTCAATTTTAATATATATATATATATATTTTTATATATAGTTTATTTATAACTTTAGTTCGTTTGTAATTCATTTTACTTTTTACCTTATCTTGTTACTTTAGCCTAATTTCATTTAGTTTAATTCATCTAGTTTAATTTCAATTTCTTTTTATATTAATATAGTTTATTTTAATGTAGCTTAACTTACCCTTTAGTTTAATTGTTAATTTTGGTTTAATTCTTATTTTTAATTTAGTTCAATTTTATCTTCATTTTTTATGGTTTTCGTTTAGTTCAAATTAGAATAACTTAATTAGTTTCCAAGTTTTGCAAGAGATATAAACAAGTCACAATGAAAGCCCAAAATTCACGAAAAAAATAGAGTCCATGTCAATAAGTCCATTTACATTAATTACAAAATTGTGAACAAAAAATTACAAGAAAAAGGCATCCCATGTCAAATAAAATGCAGCAACTTTACACCAATTCTGCAAAATCGTACACTGCAGCATCAAACATTACCAAGCAACCAAGTTAACCACCACAAACAACAAACTTGCTACCTCTTCTGCTACACATTGCTGAATCAAAACCTGTACCATAAGATTAGAGCAACAACACAATGACCAAAAACCCTGCACTTGAAAAAGACCTATCAGCAACGTTACAATTTTGAAATTCAAAAGATGACATGTTTTCAGAGTTCAAAGGGAGAAAGAGAGAGAGCAGATTGAAAAAAAACACAGACCTCTTCATCATTTTGCTTCTGCTAAAAACTCTCCACACCTCTCATAAACATAAAGCTTCACCTCTGCGCATCAACCATATTCCACCACCAAAACCATCTGAAACACCACCAATTTTTACAACCTCAACACAATCTGCCTCTGTTTTTCGTTTTAGACTTCACCCACATACACACTCTCGTGACTCCCACCATGTATTTATTTTGAAACCACTCCACCTTCTCCTTTCTTCGTTCACTGCCACCGTTTCAATCTACCCTCACACATCGTCATCATCTTTTTCCGTTTTCCTGCAAAAACGTGAACCTCTACCATTAATATCCATCACGACAACCCAACTCCCTCACCATCATCCATTAAAAAACCACCAGCACATAAGACCTGCAACCTTCACTACACCCATCACCACCACCATTTTGCTTCAAAAAAATAGAGACAGAGAGAGAGAAATTCACAGAAAAGGAGAAGAAGTAGAACCGATTTGAGACGAGGTGAAGAGAGATCAGACAACCGCGCCGCCATTGTTGTCCGCCGAGCATCCGCCGCCGGAACGAGACTAACAGAGAAGTAGAGAGTCCGCGAAAGAGCGATTGGATACGAGACGGAAGAAGCAGGAACCGCTGCGATCTGAGGCGAAAAACGGTGGAAGAGGGCGAAGGAAACGGAAGAACAGAGACAAAGCACGCCGGGAAGCAGGAACCGCTGCGATCTGAGGTGAAAAACAACGGAAGAGGGTGAAGGAAACGGATTGAAACGAAGCTGCTAGAAGGTTTGAATAAGAGGTTTGAGGATGCATTTTGACCGTGTAGTTTGGTTTTTGACTGACTTTGTTTTTTCAAGTTTCTGATTTTTTTTCTTACATTAAATAAAAACTGTTTTTTTTAATATATCCTTGTGGGTTGTGGGTTCAAGCCCAAGTTGAAATACTCTGCACCCCTTTGTTGTTTTTATTTTAACTAGACCTAGTTTTAGATTTAAATTAGCATTAGTTTAGAATTAGTAGAATTAGTTAATCAATTTCTAGAATTAGTTAGTTATTAGTCTCTTTAGCTAGATTTAATTAGAATTAATTAATTTAATTTTAATCAGTTAACTAGATTCCAGTTAGGATTAATTACTTAGTTTCTTTTTAACTAGATTAGAATTAGTTAACTAGATTTTAGTAGTTAATTAGTTTTTTTAGTTAGGTTTATTTAGTTAATTAGAAATTAGTTAATTAGGTTTTATTCCAATTAGTTATCAGTTTTATTTAGGATTTAGTTAATTAGATGTAGTTATTAGTTAATAGTCCTAAGTTTTAGTTTTAATTAAGATTAATTAGTTAGAATTTAATTATTTAGTTTAATTAGTTTATTTACTTAATTAGACTTTTAAATTAGAATTTTTTGGTTTATTTTTGAATTTTTGGTTTATTTTTAGATTTTTATTTTTAATTTAATCTTAACAGTTGGCATCTTTTACTTTAATTAATTTCTGATATTCATTATGAGTTTATTTCTCTTCGTTTTTTTTTTGCTATGATTAGTCTCTAATTCTTGATTTTCTTTTTATTTAAATCTTGTTACATTTACTGTATATTTTGCTATTTATCTTACCCCTGATACTCGACGTTTCCTCCTCGTGTTTCTCTGTTGCTTGTCCCTCATTCCAAAGGAAAAGGTCGTTCCCGTTGACTGTCATGTCATTTAGGATAACCTTGTCTGTCATTCCCTTATCTCACGCCGCCGCGCGATTAAGACTTGCATTCCCTTTTTTTACCTAGCCTTAGGTTTGGAGTCGCCGCACTCCACGTAAGTGTCTTGCAGTCAGACCCTACGTTCCCTTGGAACCTTGACCACAGTCTAAAGTTCTTTACCCCCGTATTGAGGGGAACTACGGACGCTCTGATTTCTCAAGTTCATCTTGAGAGTACGTAGGCATAGGATTCCGAGATCCTAGCGAGCCACCTTTTTGTTTTTCTACCTTTTTCTTTTTCTATCTTTTACCTTTACATCAGATGCATTCTCGGATTCCACCCTTTTTTACCTTTACATCCGATGCCTTCTCGGATTCTACCTTTTTCTTTTTCCACCTTTTTCCTTTACATCCAATGCCTTCTTGGATTCCACTTTTTTTTTACACCCTTTTACCCCGTATTGAGGGGAACTACAAATGCTCTGATTCTATTCCCGTCAGGATACGTAGGCACGAGATGCGATGTCTTGGCGATCATACTTAGTGTATATACTCCTAGGTCTTTACCTTAGCACATTTCCCTTAGCAAGCAAACTTTGACATAACATAAATACAAACAAGAGGTTCCTGTAGAGTACTATAGATACTTAGGGTGCTAATACCTTTCCTTAGTATAACCAACCCCCGAACCTAGATTCTCTTTTTAGGGTTTTCGTTCTTTACCCTTTCCTTTGGATAAATCAAAGCTCGGTGGTGAATTTCATGTTTTGCGATGCAAGTTAATTAATAGCTTGTTATCTGATTCTCACCGCAACACTCAGGTAGGAGGACTTCAGATGCGGCTACATGCTGATCCTAAACCACATACAAGCTAGAATGATGCATGAGGTTAAGAGTTCTTACTTGACCGGAGATGCGATTCACACGAATAGAAACCCGAAAACTTCATGCAAGATCTTGTAATCTTCACTAAGAAAAATAAATGCTTAAGCTTCAAAGTTATGTCATACCCCAAATTTTGACCACTAAGATTTTCCATCATTGTGCAAATCATCATCACAATATGGATGAACCATTAGTCTCCCCAAAGATGGGTGAGCATCCACTACAATCAGACTTAGGGTTTCAAGCCCTCTCAGAGCTCTTAGACAAAGGATCAATCAAGGAATGACATAATCTTTAACTTGTCTAGCCTCTCAAACATCCAAAAAGGATCAATAGGACTCCCACTTCAAGGATTAAGCACAAGGCTTCTCCCTTCTAGGTGGATCAAGCCTCACGATCGAGAGTGTCACCAAATTAGGGTTTTGGTCGACCAGGGCCTCCAGATGGAAACTTTCCTCTGGGCATGAGCCAATGCTTCAAAGCATAACCTATGATGCTCCAAGGGATCTCATGAACCCAATCATCAAGTCAATTTAGCCTCAGGGGAGGCATTCATAAAAAATCAGGAATTAGGGTTTCTTGACCTAATTCACCCCTAAGTTGACTTTTGGGACAAAACATGAGCCAAGACCTCAAGAGGGGTTTGAGGGTCTCTAATACACTACATTGATCCATTTGCAACAATGGATTGATCCAAGAAGCTTGAGCAACAAGTTTCAAGTTCATCAAAACCACAGTTAGGGTTTCGCGGAAAAAGTCAACTGTATCTTTGACTTTTGACCAGGACATGCTCCCAAACCCTAGTGTTGTACCCCAAATTTTACCCTCTGATATTTTAATCGTTTTCATATCCTTTTCAGTGGTCTCTGTTTTCGCATTTTAGTAAACATATCAATAATCATGCATTTTTTGTTAGAATTTAATTTGTTTTATTTCTTTTTTTCATTAACTATTTTCAATTATCTTTTTTATTATTTTTAGTTTTATTATTATTATTTCTTTATTATTATAATTATTATTAATTTTATTATTATTAGTTTTATTATTACTAAACTTTATTATTATTATTATTATTATTACTTTTATTTTGTTTATCTTCATGGTAAGTCGGGACCACTACAATACAAACACTTCACATGGATTGCCAACTTGGATTTATCAATGGCCAAGAAGCATTCTTACACTTCACTTATCAATGGCCAAGAATCATTCTCATAAAGTCACATGGATTGCCAACTTGGATTTATCAATGGCCAAAAAGCATTCTTACACTTCAATTATCAATGGCCAAAAATCATTCTCATAAAGTCACATGGATTGCCACATCAACACTCCCACTTTATTCACACTATAAATAAGATCTCTCATTCTCTCATTTTGGACACACCAGATTCACCCCACACAAAGGCTGAATACTCTCTTAATTTTCTCCCTCAATTATTCTTGCAAATTTTCTGGAGAGAAGGCTCGTCTTCATTTTTCCATAATTCGTGTCATTGAAGAGACAGTGGACCGTCTCCACTAGGTAACATTCACCTCTTTTGTTTCTCCATTTTCAAAGTACCATGATCATTTATCTATGCTGTTATCAAGTTCATTAGCATGTTAATATTTTTCTGGAAAAAGTATTGTAATATCCTATAATTTTTGTTTGGTTTTATTATGAATGATGTTTAAAAGATAAGATAAAAGACAAAAAACATGCTTCATCACCACCCTTTTATTATTTCATACTATTTTTATTTTATTTTCCATTTATTTCTTAATTTTGTTTCTCTAGTTTTTTATTTTAGGAGCACTTTGAATTTTTAGTTTCAATTTATCATGTTATTTCTTGAATTCATAACTTTTTCTTTCAAAATTTGTTTTGATTTTTATTTTTCGCTTACGATCTTTATTTCGATTTTTAGGGCCAATGATATTACAAAATCATGACTTAGTTGATTTATGCAAAATGACTAAAATGTCTTGATATGTATGAGGCTCATTTCTTTATTCTTGTTGGTCAATGAAAGTCGAATATCAAAAGATTATCGATCCTTCGATTAAATCTTGATCAAGACGAGACTAACTTTATTCTTCATTTCGAGTCCATTTTCTTTACTTTAGGCCGATGACATTGCACAAATCTTGACTTTGATTATTTCAAATCAATAAAGTCTTGATAAATATGAGGCCACTTTTTACTTATTTCTTTTGGTCAATGAAAGTCAAAAATCTAAGATTATCGATTTATCGATTTAAATCTTGATTAAGACGAGACCAACCTTATTTTTTCATTCCGGTTTCATTATCTTTATTTTGGTCGATGACATAACAAACTTCATGGTTTGGTTGACTTCATTGAATCAACAAAACTTTGACCAATATGAGACCGCTTTCTCTTTATTTCAGTTTCATTTACTTTTTAGTCGATGAAAGTCAAGAATCATTGATTATCGATTCCTCGATTAAATCATGATTAGGACGAGACTAATTCTATTTCGTGTTCTTAGCAAGCAAACATAACATAACACAAACTTAGCAAGAGGTTCCTGTAGAGTACTACAGATACTTAGGGTGCTAATACCTTCCCTTTGTATAACCAACCCCCGAACCTTAGATCTCCTCCCTTTAGGTTTTTCTAACGATCTTGAACCTTTCCTTTGGATAAATCAAAGTCGGTTGTAAAAGAAAATGATGCAAGTTAATTAATAGCTTGTTATTCGATTTTCACCGCAACAGAAATGGCGACTTCACTGGGGATGTCAGTTAGACCTATTGCTGGTCCTTTCCTAAGAGGGTTAAGCCAATCTTGTTTTTATGTTATTCATGTTTGCTTATTTACTTGTATATGCTTATGTATGTCATATTTGATTATATACTTGTATCTTTGTTCTTGCTTTATTATCATGTTTATTTTGGGTTATCATGGTATCTATGAGTGAGATAAGTCCTAACCCGGACTTGAGAGAACACATATGTTTAGGAACCGTGGACATAGTCAAGGGAGCTTCGAGGGAGAAATCCCAAAAGAGGGAAGTTGAAGTCCACACTCAGTTGAGGCCCTCTTGGAGGTGGTAAATGTTGAACGAGCAATCGTGAATGCGTTACTACTTTCGACCTAGGAGCCAGAGATACTGATGACCTTTAGTTATCCCTTTTCCCCACCTGGCCTATTTAGGATGTAGTGCGATGATTATGAGGGAGTAATCCTAAATGATTGCTACGCGATACTACGCTCAGACGAGACTCTCTTGAGGATTTTATTGATCACCGAGCAATTGGGAAGTTGATAAAATCCGAAAGATGGGTTATTGGCTCTGGGAACTCTTTAGAACCTTGCTCTGCAGATACACGAACCCTAGTACACACCCTGTGGTTGGTTCTTTACCCAGACTTCATGTTGTGATCTCGAACCCTTGATCCAGTCGCATGTGTTTTTGCATCCTGTTTGCATTGCATTGCATTTGATTTGCATCTTTGCATGTCTCATTGCATACGTCTGTCTGCCCAGCTACTCATTTCCAGTGGTCTCTATCCAATAGTGTCACCTGTGAGTCGTCAATTTGATTCCTCGACACCGATACCGGACTAGAGCTAATTACAGACACAAGATGTCAGAGCAAGATATACACAATGTTGAGGTCCGAATCGAGATCGATGACCTTAAGTCGAGCATGAATAAACTCGCTGAGATGCTCTAAGTTTTGATTGCTAGGGGAGAGCAACCCCAAAGGACTATCATCCAGGAAGTTTCAAGCGCTGATCCTCCACCAGTTCAGATGCCACCTTCAACTTGGCCAGAGTTTGGTTTGCCACGCAACTACTCTCCACCGATTGCATCTACTGCTATGGTTGGTCAGACTGTTATGCCTGTCTTTCAAGCTCCTGTTTTTGTCGAGCCTAGACCCGTGGTTCATGCTGTTCCACAGACTGTTCAAGCTTTTTTCGAGAATCCCCTCTATGAGTACAATGCTGCCAGTGCTCAAGGTGAAGGCCGTGAAGACTTTGTTGAACCTGAAGTTGTTCGAGAGCAGTTTCAGAGCATAGAGAAGAGACTCAAAGCCGTTGAGGGTACTGATTTCTTTAATGTGGATGCAGATAACATGTGCTTAGTATCAGACCTTGGTATACCTGCTAAGTTCGTAACTCCAGATTTTGTGAGGTACAAGGGTCACTCTTGCCCAAGAGCTCATTTGGTCATGTATCTTCGCAGGATGACTGCTCATGCCAAGAATCAGAAGTTGCTTATCCACTGTTTTCAAGACAGCTTGAGTGGAGCATCACTCAAATGGTACATGGGTCTTGAGCAAAACTCTATCCATAGCTTCCAAGACCTCACAAATTCCTTCATGAAGCAGTATAAGTATTACCTCGACATGGCTCCTGATCGCCGTCAACTGCAAAACATGTCTCAGAATGATAAAGAATCTTTCAAGGAGTATGCTCAATGCTGGAGAGAGTTGGCTTCCCAGGTTGAACCTCCTTTGGCTGAGAAAGAGTTAACCGGAATGTTCATGGATACCCTGTCCCCATTCTATTGGGAGAAGATGGTTGGAAGTGTTTCCTCCAATTTCACTGATTTGGTTACTATTGGCCAAAGATTAGAGGAAGGTCTTAAGAAAGGAAAAGTATCCAAGGCTGTTGAATTTTCTAATGCTTTGAAGAAATCCTACGGGAACTTTCAGAAGAAGAAGGAAGATCAGACTAATGCTGTCATGGTTGCAGCAAGAAGGCCTCATCCCCGACCTCAGTATGTTGTTCACCCTGTTGTTGCTGCTGTTACTCCTGTGGTTGTTGCACCACGACCAACTCAAGCTTTCCAATGTCCGGCTGCAGCACAGAGCCAGCATCGTAATAGGGGTCAATTTGATCCCATTCCCATGACTTACACTGAACTTTATCCTGGTTTGGTTCAACATGGTTTAATTACCACAAGGCCTCTGCCTCCTCCTCCAAATCCTCTTCCAGCCGGCTATAGGGTTGATCTTCATTGTGAATACCATCAAGGTGGTGCAGGCCATAACTTGAAAAGTTGCTTTGCATTGAAGGCTAGAGTACAAGAGCTGATGAGGAACAAAATCCTCTCCTTTAAGGACAATCCCAATGTTTAGAACAACCCTCTGCCAGGGCACGCCAAGTGAAGCTTCAGTCGACTTCAGCATGCTATCCTCCTAAAAGCCAGTGTTTCAGACAGGACAGCTCATCCTTGTGTTGATTAGTCACTAGGCCTTTGTTTCTTGTTGTTTTCACTTTCTTTATTTTGTAATGGGTGTTTGCTTTCAAATTATGTTTGTACTTTCACAATTAATGAAATGAGCATTGCAACTTTTGATTCAATTCATTTGTGTTTGCTATTTACTTCTTATTGCTTCCTCTTTCCTGAAAAATAAAATAAAAATTTTTTGTCCACTTTCTGTTGATTATGCAAAGATTGGATGGAGGATGATGAAAATGTTATACCCACAATTGCTGTTGGTATGCTTTTAAATCAAAACTTTGCTGACGATGTAAGGCATTGTTTCAGTTCCCCAAACACTGGAGAAATAAGGAAGTTAACCCCTTTGAGCCTTGAAGTAGGAGTTTCTTTTCTTTACAAATAAAAACCCGCAATTTTAACCTGGGGCAGGGTAGTTCTCAGTTAACTGGGTTGTGCATTTAATTACAAGAGCAGCATTCAAGACGCCTCTTAACAAAGTTCACAAATGTTCCTTCGCACACAGCAAGCAAGTGTCGAAGATGTCTTTCAAGTCAAACGCCAATGATGATTCACTATAATCCTTAAGCCAAGCAGTCACTAAAAAAAAGACAAAGAAAAGAAAAGAAAAGAAGAAAGAACAAGCTTGTATGACAACCAAAAGTTGTAAGGAAGCAATGATCGCCATCTCAAGTCCATTGAATTTTGAACCATCATCACTATCATCAGTACAATTCCTAACTCATGGGAATTTGAGTGCATAGTTTGAGTTAACTGAGCATAGGACTGGAGATCATCACGAAGATTAGGTGGGCGCAAATAAACTTTGAGCTTTTATCCTTTGTTTCATAAACCGTGAACCAGACCACGTTATAACCCTCAAAAGACCTAATTGAAGCAAGGTCATTTTGAAAGCATACTACAGCAAGGTTGCGTAAAACTGACTCCAAAAGATCTTTGCAGGTCACCTATTTTGGGTATTACACCCTTTGCTTAAACGTTTCACTTTAATGTCTTGAACCACCGTGTTCTGACCAGTATCCCATATACTTTGCACCTCTTTCAAAATGATTTGGATTTCAAAAGTTGCATGAACTTTGCATTTACCATGTTTGTACAAATACTTTTGTTTGCAAACTAGCTTTCTTCTTAAGGAATTTTCAAACAATTGAGAAACTTGGTCGGTGATCCAATCAGGGGCAAGTTCCTTCCATATCCTGTTGAGAATCAGTTCAAGATTTAAGGTTTAATGGCGACTTCTCAAAATCGGTTTATACATAAGATTTTTCAAGACTCATACTGGGGCAAGCTTTCCCAGTGTACAGTAAAACAATTATTTTCAAGACTCATACTAGGGCAAGCTTTCCCAGTGTACAGTAAAACAATTATTTTCAAGACTCATACTGGGGCAAGCTTTCCCAGTTTATAGTAAAACAATCATTTTCAAGACCCAGACTACGGCAAGCTTTCCAAGAGCACCATGAAACAGTCATTTCCAGAATCAATCAAGCCGAAGAAATGATCATCTCATCTACAATAATCAGCTAATCTGGGGTAGTTTAATTGAAGAATCCCCAAGCAGCTCTCCATCCTTCTTTACAAGGATCATCACTAGATACAGTTTATTAGTGTGGCAAAGATGTGTTCAGCAGAAGCATCTCTAGTCCCAAGCAGAATGGCAGTGATCTTTGTGTAGAGGAATCAGTCTTCCAGTCTTGTCTTCCCAGAGAGTTGAGCCATGTCGTCGACATCTGCATTCGCATTTGATCATATATCATCTGCATAATTTATACCATATGCATAACATGAGTGTTTTATCCTCATTTACATTTCTCCCGAGGTCGTGTCATTATCCACGTCTTACCAAAACGTTACCTGTCCTTTTCATTCAGTGCCATTCCTGAATATTGTCATTCTCTTGCGCATCTAATTTTGTTGATAGATGTTGGTCTTCTCTCATTCCAATGCTATTCCTGGATCTTTATATTCTCTCACTCCAGTGCCATTCCTGGATGTCTGTCTCTTGTGATCTCTAGTGCCATTCCTGGATGTCTGTCTCTTGTGATCTCCAGTGCCATTCCTGGATATCTTGTTCCCCTTGTTTCTCCCAGTGCTATTCCTGGAAGTTTTGCCTCTCTTTTGTAATCCTCATCAAATTTGCTTGGATATCTTTCAGTGCCATTCCTGAAAGTCTTTTTTGTCCATTCAGTACCATTCCTGGATGAGTTTTCTCCTTTGCATTCAGTGTCATTCTTGGATGTCTTTCTCACTATCATTCGATACCATTCCTGAATATAGTGATCTACCTTTACTTTCAGTGCCATTCCTGAAAGTTCATAGTCATCCCATGCTTTCTTGGATTTCACCTTTGTTCACATTCATTCAATGTTGTCTTGAATACTGTGGTTCCTTTTGTCCAATGCTTTCTTGGATTTCTATCTTGTTCACTTTCATCTGATGCCTTCTCAGATATTATGAGTTATACCTTTCATCTAAAGCCATTATTGGATGAGTGATGTTTTTTTACATTCAATGTCATTCTTGAATGTAATCTTTGTTCACTCATCTAAAGCCATTATTAGATATTATGATTTACACCTTTCATTCAAAGCCATTATTGGGTGGCTGGTTTCTTTGCATTCAATGCCATTCTTGAATGTAATCTTTGTCCACTTTTATCTAAAGCTATTATTAGATATTATGATTTATACCTTTAATCCAAAGCCATTATTGGGTGATTGGTTCCTTTGCATTCAATACCATTCTTGAATGTAGTCTTTGTTCACACTCATCTAAAGCCATTATTAGATATTGTGAGTTATACCTTTCATTCAAAGCCGTTATTAGATGTCTGGTTTCTCTACCATCTGATGCCTATCCGGATGTGTCTCTCCTTCTGATGTTTTTTAAGATCGAGTCCTTGTTCACTTTATCTAAAGCTGTTATTAGATATTGTGATTTATACCTTTCATTCAAAGCCAGTATTGGATGTCCGGTTTCTATACCATCTGATGCCTATCCAGATGTATCTCTCTTTCTGATGTTTTTCAGATCGAGTCTTTGTTCACATTCGTCTAAAGCCATTATTAGATATTGTGAGTCATACCTTTCATTCAAAGCCATTATTGGGTGACTGGTTTCTTTGCATTCAATGCCATTCTTGAATGCAGTCTCTGTTCACATTCATCTAAAGCCATTATTAGATATTATGATTTGTACCCTTCATTCACAGCCATTATTGGATGACTGTTTTTTTTGCCATCTGATGTTTTTCCGGATGTGTCTTTCTCTGTCTTTTCTGGTTTTTCTTGAAGATCCTGTTTGAACTCTTCAGTATAAGAAAGTCCCAGAAAATCTTTTGTTGGTGTATATCCTTTTATTCCAAATTGATCCCCAGTGGAGATCGTGTATTCTTTCTGGTTTCATGCCCAGTAAAGAGTGTACTTTCATTTCCCCAGTGTCGTCCGGTCACCTATAATCCTGTCGTCCATCTCCTTGGACTTTCCCCTAGTGGAGAGCCCCTCTCTGGCTCCCATCCCCAATGAGGGCCTGTAGGATTTCCTCTTTATTTTTCTATCCCCGGTGCATCCTTAGAGTCTCCCTAGTGAGTCTATCATCGGACAGTCTGTATCCCTAGTGAGTCTTTCTCGTGAATGCTAACCTTATCCTTCCCCAGTAAGCTCACATGTGGTGGATTGCCCTTCATCCTTGGTGTCTTGTTTGTATGCATTCTTGCACTACCATTTTCATCATATTAGAGTTCATGGCATGTCAGCATTTTTGTCCATAGCATTGCATGTCAGTGCGTCTGAGGGCAAAATTTTCGGTTATCTATATTTAAATACCTTCCACCATGATTTCATGAAGACTATCATCACTCATGTCATCCGGTGAAGATATTTAAATAGGGGCAACTGTTGTACCCCAAATTTTACCCTCCGATATTATGATCGTTTGCATATCCTTTTCATTGGTCTTTGTTTTCGCATTTTAGTAAACATATCAATAATCATGCATTTTTTGTTAGAATTTAATTTATTTTATTTCTTTTTTTCACTAACTATTTTCAATTATCTTTTTTATTATTTATAGTTTTATTATTATTATTTATTTATTATTATTATTATTATTATTATTAATTTTATTATTATTAGTTTTATTATTACTAAGCTTTATTATTATTATTATTATTACTTTTATTTTGTTTATCTTCATGGTAAGTGGGGACCACTACAATACAAACACTTCACATGGATTGCCAACTTGGATTTATCAATGGCCAAAAAGCATTCTTACACTTCACTTATCAATGACCAAGAATCATTCTCATAAAGTCACATGGATTGCCAACTTGGATTTATCAATGGCCAAAAAGCATTCTTACACTTCAATTATCAATGGCCAAAAATCATTCTCATAAAGTCACATGGATTGCCATATCAACACTCCCACTTTATTCACACTATAAATAAGATCTCTCATTCTCTCATTTTAGACACACCAGATTCACCCCACACAAAGGCTGAATACTCTCTTAATTCTCTCCCTCAATTATTCTTGCAAATTTTTTGGAGAGAAGGCTCGTCTTCATTTTTCCATAACTCGTGTCATTGAAGAGGCAGTGGACCGTCTCCACTAGGTAACATTCACCTCTTTTATTTCTCCATTTTCAAAGTACCATGATCATTTATCTATGATGTTATCAAGTTCATTAGCATGTTAATATTTTTCTGGAAAATGTATTGTAATATCCTATAATTTTTGTTTGGTTTTATTATGAATGATGTTTAAAAGATAAGATAAAAGACAAAAAACATGCTTCATCACCACCCTTTTATTATTTCATACTATTTTTATTTTATTTTCCATTTATTTCTTAATTTTGTTTCTCTAGTTTTTTATTTTAGGAGCACTTTGAATTTTTAGTTTCAATTTATCATGTTATTTCTTGAATTCATAACTTTTTCTTTCGAATTTTGTTTTGATTTTTATTTTTCGCTTACGATCTTTATTTCGATTTTTAGGGCCAATGATATTACAAAATCACGACTTAGTTGATTTATGCAAAATGACTAAAAAGTCTTGATATGTATGAGGCTCATTTCTTTATTCTTGTTGGTCAATGAAAGTCGAATATCAAAAGATTATCGATCCTCCGATTAAATCTTGATCAAGACGAGACTAACTTTATTCTTCATTTCGAGTCCATTTTCTTTACTTTAGGTCGATGACATTGCACAAATCTTGACTTTGATTATTTCAAATCAATAAAGTCTTGATAAATATGAGGCCACTTTTTACTTATTTCTTTAGGTCAATGAAAGTCAAAAATCTAAGATTATCGATTTATCGATTTAAATCTTGATTAAGACGAGACCAACCTTATTTTTTCATTCCGGTTTCATTATCTTTATTTTGGTCGATGACATAACAAACTTCATGGTTTGGTTGACTTCATTGAATCAACAAAACTTTGACCTATATGAGACCGCTTTCTCTTTATTTCAGTTTCATTTACTTTTTAGTCGATGAAAGTCAAGAATCATTGATTATCGATTCCTCGATTAAATCATGATTAGGACGAGACTAATTCTATTTCGTGTTCTTAGCAAGCAAACATAACATAACACAAACTTAGCAAGAGGTTCCTGTAGAGTACTACAGATACTTAGGGTGTTAATACCTTCCCTTTGTATAACCAACCCCCGAACCTTAGATCTCCCCCCTTTAGGTTTTTCTAACGATCTTGAACCTTTCCTTTGGATAAATCAAAGTCGGTTGTAAAAGAAAATGATGCAAGTTAATTAATAGCTTGTTATCCGATTTTCACCGCAACACCTAGGACATGATTCAATACACCCTATAACACCTATGAAATCAATCCATCAAGTTTGATTTAGGTCAAGGACTTGATTTCATAGAGGATCACACAGTTTGGAATTCATCTGACAAAAAGTCAACTGTGCACAAAAGTCAACTTTGACTTTTTGAGATTTTTCACAATTATGGTTTTTTAACCCTAAAATGATGTTAATGTGTGATTGGAATCATCATTCATCAAGAAAAATCAAGAAAAGTGGGATAACTTGTAAAAGGGGTAACCATAAAAAACTTGGAAATTTTTCTAAGTTATGGAATAAAGTGGCAAGGGTACCAACTTTGGAGGATCATAACTCCTAAACCACAAGGCTATTTTTCCCCATCCAAAGCTGGATTTGTAGCTCTCATTACCCTCTACAAAATATTCAACTACACCTCATTCTAATTCATCATGGATTTTGAGTTATGGAATGATCAAAATCAAGAAAAGTGAAAATGTCACTTTTTTCCAACACTTAGTGAAATTTTCACTAAGTCAGAATCTGCCTTCACTTTTTTCCAAATGTAGGGGCATTTTTCACTTGGATCCAAAAGGTATCAAAACCAATTATGATCAAACAGTTGTTGTATCATATGAGGGCTTTCCAAAATGGCCAAGAACTCCATTAAATTCCACTTGAGCCATGAGATATGACAATGGCAACATGCCTTGCTGAAAACTGTCAGGCAAGGCAGATTTTGGAGTTTTGCTCGATTTGCCAAATTTGTGCAATTCCAAGCAACTTTATCCATCTGAACACCTCAAGGGGGGACCAAGGAGGAACAAACACTGATCCAAGCCTCCAAAGTCTTTGGAACAAGAAGTGGCATGCCAAACCTAAAAATCCCTAAAAGAGGGACAAGACTCCAATTTTGGATTGGAGCATTTAATGGATGCACCAAGGTGGCATGGACTGACACATTTGCAACTAAATTCAGTAAAGAATGATCCAACAACTAGGGAACCACAACTCTGTGCCCTAACCTCTAGTCAATGGCTAGAGGAGACTTGGATTCTCATTGATCAACATTGGCCAAACCTCTCCTGCAGTTGCCATTCACTATTGATCCCAAAACAAACTTGCGCTACTATAAATAGAGCTCATTTGTGATCAGTTTGAGTACACCAAAGCCATCAAACAGATGCTTTCCTCAAAATCTCCTTCTCAGTTCCAAATTTTCCTTCCAAAGCAAGTCACTATCGGGTTTTGAGTTTGAGAGTAATTCCAACCAAACCAATCACACACACACCTCATAAACATCATATAGAAGTGATCCATGAAGTTGCTCATTTCGGATATTCGGTTACTTCGTTGTTTTGATGCTTTGCTTATACTTGTCGTTTAATTTGAGTTCCCTGGGTTATTAATCATCAATCACATGCTAGAGTACTTAATCCATGCATTTGTTAAGTTGAATATGTGTTCTAGCTGTGTGAATTGATTCAGTGTGTTTCTGACTTGATTCAAAGCATTTTTGTGCTTCATGACTCGATTCAAGACTTTCATGACTCGATTCATGAAAGTGTCTCAAATGTTCAATTTGATTATGTTTGCTCGAATCGATTCAACATCATTTTTGAATCAATTCACGGGACTGGAAATTCCAATTTGAATTTATTCAGTAAGGGTTTTGAATTAATTCAGCACGCTAATTTGAATTGATTCATTTTCGAATTGACTCAAGTCACCTGCCCTAACTGAATCAAGTCATGGGAATTATGAATCAATCTGCGCTGCTATTTTTAACTAACTTTTTACACTTTTCTCTTTCATCTATAAATAGAGATTTCATTCCCTCATTCTAAAAAAGAAAGTGAGATCAAAATTTTTCTAGAGAGAGAAAACCTTTGCAAAACCACTTCTTCCTTCTCCCTTTCAAATCTTCATCTTAATCATACCCATGGAAATCATTCTCTTGTGTGTGTGTGTGATGATTAATCTTAGGGAAACATTAGGGATCTAATTGTTTGTTGAAGTGTGTAGATTTACAAGAGGTGTTTTGGTCTTGGAAATTTCTAGGGTTGAAATTTCTTGAAGGAAAAAGAAGAAGAAGCTTTTCTCCATTGTTGTGGAGTTTTTCTACAGATTTGTCAACTTGTTGAAGAAAGAGATTCAAGGCTTGGAATTTCAAGATTGGGTAAAATTTGGGAAATTCATCAAGAGAGGAATCCTTCAAAAGTTGAAAATCAAGATCTTGGGTAAAGATCAAGTTAGTAGTGGTAGCTAGTTACAAGCAAGTTCGTACAAGAAGCAAGAAAGAAGATTATGTGGATTGTTATAATTTGTCTTTTTGCTTTTGTGGATTGTTGTAACAAAGAACCAAAATTCAATATTATTTTAATGGAAGAAATAACTCTTCGATGGTTCTCCGTCGAAGACTAGATGTAGGTGCCTGCGAGGACGATAACACCGAACTAGATATATCCTGGTGCACTCTCTCCTTCTCTCCCTCTCTCTTTATCGTTTAAAATTGCATAGTTTTTGATTTGTAAAAAGTTTAGGTTTGATTAGATTTGTTCTTCTAAAGGATCCAGTTAATTGATTATTGTAAGAACATTGAATTTAGATTTGCCTTTAAAATTGAAGAATTGTTAAAGTCTTTAAGTATCTCGTTGAAACTTTAACCATTACTCAATTCAGTGTATTCTACCTCATTACAAACCTTTGGTGTACGTATAACACAAATTCTCTTCCAATATCATAAAAACTTTTCTAAACAATATTTCACCATATCCGGTTCCGCTTGCGTAATCTGATTTTTTTTTAAAAGAAGGGATTTTTGTAATTGTCTATTCAACCCCACTTCTAGACAAGTTACTCCATATTCAAACCAACAATTGGCATCGAGAGCTGTTCTTTTGATAAGGTTTAACGACCTCAAAAGTTGATTGAATATGGCGCAAATTGATCCGAAGGGAGCGTATAATAGAGCCCCAATTTTCACCGGTGAAAACTATGCATATTGGAAGGATTGTATGTACGTACACCTTATGTCCGTGGATGTACAATATTGGTTAGCCATCGAGGACGGACCCTATGTTCCTCAAAGAGTCGTTGATGGCGTACCAAGTGCAAAACCACCTAAGGATTGGAATGAGGCCGAAACTAAAAAGGCGTCTTATGACTTAAAGGCGAGAAATATACTAATCTCATCATTGAGCATGAACATATATTTTTCAATTTCACATTGTAAGACGGCTCAGGCAATGTGGAACGCTCTTAAAGTTCTCTATGAGGGAACCGAAGACGTGAAACAATCTAAAATCAATACTCTAACAGAGGAATTTGAACTCTTCCGCATGGAACCCGGTGAAACCGTGGCCTCCATGCAGATGAGGTTTTCCCATCTAATCAATAAACTTGAGAATTTGGGTAAGACCACTTCTAATCAAGATTGTGCTAATAAGATTCTAAGGTCTATGTGCAGGGAATGGCAGCTAAAATTAATGGCTATCAAAGAATCTCATGACCTAAAAACATTAGACATGTCAACCTTATTTGGCAAGCTCACCGAACATGAGCATGAGCTAAAGAGACTTGAAGCAAGTGAAAGTAACACTAAGCACAAGGATAAAAACAAAGAAGAGAAGAAGAACATCTCTCTAAAAGCCTCCTCTTCCAAGGCAAAATTAGAGGTAGATGATGAGGACTCGAGTGACTCTTCGGAAGACGAAGAGATGAGATTGTTTGTAAAGCGCTACAACAAGTATATGAGGAGAAATGGTCTAAAACACTCGGATAAGAATTTAATGAAGTTTAGGAAATCAAATCATTCAAAGAAATGGGATGACAAGAAGAAAGAAGAAAAACAAGTCACGTGCTACGAATGCGGAAAAGTTGGTCACTACAAAAAGGAGTGTCCAAGTTTGGCAAAGCACAAAGGAAAGAAACATTACCACAAGTCCAAAAGCCAAGGCAAGGGACGACGTGCGTATATTGCTTGGGAAGACGACGAAGACTCGTCGTCATCCTCTTCGAGTTCGGATGAAGAAGTAGCTAATCTTTGTTTGATGGCTCGAAACAAGCACAAAGACTCCGATGTAAGTGACTCCGATTCTAACTCCTTACCTAAAATTCGTCCTAGTGCTAACCCCCAAGGACCCAACACTAGTTGGGGACCTAAAATTCCTTGTTGATTATCTTGCAAAAATGTCTTACAGCAGCAAAAAGGATGTGGTTCCTAGATAGCGGCTGTTCAAGGCATATGACGGGAAACGCGTCATTGTTCATTGACTTCGTCAAGAAAGAACGCGGCTTCGTTACATATGGAGATAACAACAAAGGTAAAATACTAGGAGAAGGTATTGTGGGAAATCCCTCCACAATCACCATAGACGGTGTTTTATTTGTTAAAGGGCTTAAACACAATCTCCTTAGCATAAGTCAATTATGCGATAAGGGTTACTCCATATCTTTTGACCCCCTTAATTGCATAATTGAACATAAGAGTGACAAGGAGAAAATGTTTAAGGGTTCTAGAATTGATAACGTTTATATGCTCAATCTAGATGACGTTTCGAATATCGGCACTAAGTGTTTAGTCACCCGGAGTGAAGACTCTTGGTTGTGGCATAGACGCTTAGGCCATGTTCATTTTGACTTAATAAATAAAATAGCTTCTAAGAATCTAGTAATTGGTCTACCTAAAATGAAATTTTCTAAAGAAAAGCTTTGGGATGCATGCCAAATGGGAAAGCAAACAAGAGTGTCTTTTAAATCCAAAAATTGTGTTTCCACTTCAAAACCTCTTGAGCTTCTCCATCTAGATCTCTTTGGTCCTTCTAGGACATGAAGTCTAGGAGGCAATTACTATGGCTTTGTGATTGTAGATGATTTTACTAGATACACTTGGACTTTATTTTTAAGTCAAAAAGAAGAAACCTTTAAAGCATTTGTGAAATTTGCTAAGCTTATCCAAAACCGTTTAGATTTGAAAATTGTCACCCTAAGAAGTGACCATGGTGGTGAGTTTGTTAACCACCAATTTGAAAACTTTTGCAACGAAAGCGGAATAGCCCATAACTTCTCATGTCCGCGCACTCCTCAACAAAATGGTGTTGTGGAGCGCAAAAACCGTATTTTAGAAGAATTAGCACGGACTATGCTAAGCGAAATGGGTTTACCTAAGTACTTTTGGGCTGATGCGATTAACACCGCATGTCATGTCTTGAATAGGGTACTCATTCGACCTATCCTAGAGAAGACACCCTATGAGTTACTTAAGGGTAGGAAACCTAATATTTCTTACTTTCGTGTCTTTGGTTGCAAATGTTTCATTTTAAATAATGGCAAAGATAAGCTTGGTAAGTTTGACGCAAAAGCGGATGAGGGCATCTTCTTAGGTTATTCCTCATCTAGTAAGGCATATCGAGTTTTCAATAATAGAACTTTAGCGGTTGAAGAATCTATACACGTTGCATTTGATGAAACCAAACCCCAAAAGACGGGGAAAGGTATTTCTTCTGTTATTGATGTTTCAGGTTCTAGTACGGAAGATAAGATCGAAGATGACGTTCCAAAAGTGGATCCTCCAAAAGATGAGGACATTAATGATGATAAAGAGGAAAGTGAACACAAGGATGACAAACACGAGACCTCAAACCAACTTCCTCAAGATTGGATCGTCACAAAGGATCATCCGTTGGACAACATCTTAGGAGACATCAAAAGGGGAGTAAGCACGCGTTTACAATTAAATAATTTCTGTAATTATTCTGCTTTTATATCACAAGTTGAACCGAAAACAGTTAGTGATGCTTTGACTGATGAGGGTTGGCTTCTTGCTATGCAAGAAGAACTCAACCAATTTAAAAGAAATGACGTTTGGGATTTGGTCCAACGTCCTAAAAACAAAACAGTCATAGGCACTAAGTGGGTCTTTCGGAATAAACTAGATGAAAACGGAATAATTACTAGAAACAAGGCAAGGCTAGTAGCAAAGGGGTATAATCAAGCCGAAGGGATAGACTACGAGGAGACTTATGCTCCTGTAGCCCGACTTGAGGCTATTAGACTCCTATTGGCATTCACATGTTGTCTTGATTTTAAACTATATCAGATGGACGTTAAGTCGGCTTTCCTAAACGGATTCATAAATAAAGAGGTCTACGTCTCTCAACCTCCGGGTTTTGAGGATCACGACAATCCCGATCATGTCTTTAAACTTAAGAGAGCCCTCTATGGCCTCAAACATGCTCCTAGAGCTTGGTATGAGTGTCTTAGTGGTTTCTTAATTGAAAAGGGATTTAGTCGTGGAAACGTAGATACCACTTTATTCATAAGATGTAAAGGAAAGCATATTCTATTAGTTCAGATATATGTGGATGATATTATATTCGGCTCCACTAACGAATCTTTGTGTAGAGAGTTTTCTAACACTATGCAGGGCGAATTTGAGATGTCATTGATGGGTGAACTTACTTATTTCTTGGGACTCCAAATAAAGCAAACTGATAAAGGAACTTTCATCAGTCAAACAAAATACTGCTTGGAAGTCTTAAAGAAGTATGAAATGAAAAATGCAAAAGCAATATCTACACCAATGGCTTCAAATTTGCTAATCGACAAAGATGAATCGGGTAAAGAGTTCGACGTTACCAAGTATCGAGGTATGATTGGATCGTTGCTTTATTTAACTGCAAGTCGACCTGATATCATGTTTAGCGTATGCATGTGTGCTAGGTTTCAAGGTTCCCCTAGAGAATCTCATTTTAAGATCATTAAACGCATTTTAAGGTATCTAAACGGTACTGCAAACCATGGTCTTTGGTTCCCTAAGGGAAGTGAGTGCAGTTTAGTAGGTTTTTCTGACTCTGATTTCGCGGGGTGCAAATCAGACAGAAAAAGTACTAGCGGCACATGTCACATTTTCGGAAATTGTCTGATCTCGTGGCATAGCAAGAAGCAACATAGTGTTGCACTGTCAACCACCGAGGCAGAATATGTAGCCACCGGTAATTGTTGTGCACAAGTCTTTTGGCTTAAGCAACAATTATTGGACTATGATTTAAAACTAGGTTGCGTTCCGATTAAATGTGACAACACTAGTGCGATAAACTTAACTAAAAACCCGGTACTGCATTCACGCACTAAGCATATAGAAATTAGGCATCATTTTCTTCGAGATCATGTGGAAAAAGGCGACGTAGTTTTTGAATTCGTGGACTCTAAAAATCAGCTTGCTGACATTTTTACAAAACCTTTGTCCTCGGAGTCGTTCCACAAGATTCGAAGAGAATTAGGGATTCTCGATCCTTCTTGCTTTGAATAAGTATCGATCTAATTTTATTTACATTGTCGCATGATTTTCTGTTATACTAACGGTTAGTGTGCAGCAATTTTTTTCCCTCAATCTCGTACGGTATAATTTCTCCAATACCTTTATCTCTTTGTATTATATCTGGATAATGGTGTTCTATCTGTGTAGTTTATTATGCGCGTTTAATATCTTTGTTATGTTTGTGTATAGATTTGCATCACATTTAATAGTTGTGTTAAGTGTGCATTTAATCTTATTTGCATTATGTTCATGTTTTCATAAATTTCATCATAGTGCATTGCATTTTTTTCATTGAAATCTGTCTTGACTCAATTCCTGACTCAATTCACAAAATTGTCTAGAAAGTGCTATTTGATTCTGTTTGCGCGAATTGATTCACACTATTTTGTGAATCAATTCATTCCTTTTTGTTTTTGTTTTTTTAATCTTTTTTTCTCTTTCTTATCTATCTTTCCTTGTTTTTTCGGACATTCTCTCTCATCCATTCTTTTTTGTTTTTTTTTGTTTTTTTGTTTGTCAGTTTTTTTTCTCTTCTTTTTCTCTCCACCCGTCACGTCACCATCACCCTCTTATCCCTATATTCTTCCATTTTTTTCTTTTTCTGTCACCTACCCTCACTTTTCCCTATATTCAAACCATCACCCTTTTTCTGTCACCTACCCTCCTCTCTATATCTCTTTCTTCACGCCACCTCACCCTCTTTGTTCTTTTAATTTTTTTCCCCTTCTATCTTCTCCTCTCCCCATGCCACATCATCATCCTTCCCATCAATATTTTTCTCTCACACGCCGACCCCACCACCTTTCATTTTTTTCTCTCTTTCCAATCCCACCTTTCCCAACATCTCTCTTTCCACTTCCCAAATATTCACTTTTCAATCACTTTTTTTTTCCTCTCACCTCCTCCAACTTCACACGCCACCCTCACTATCTTTTTTTTGTCCTTTCTCTCTTCCCTACACCTTTTTCACACGCTAACCCCCTCTCAATATCTCTGTCTCAGTTTTTTTTCTTTTTTCCAATTTCTTTCTATCACACCCAGCCTACTCTTTTGATTCCCCTTCTCTCTCTCCAACCTCTCACACGCCACCCCATGTCTGCCCTGGCCCCACATCTCTCTCCAAACTACACCTTTTTGGTTCCCCTCCAACTATCATATTCTCCACATTTTTTTCAAATTTTTTCTAACACCTACTCTTCCCACCATTCAATTTTCGGTCAACCTCTCTCCCTCAATTTATTTCGGTTTTTTCTTTTCTGTTTTTTTCTCATTTTTTTTCTCAGTTTTTTTTCATCTTTCTCTTTTCCGTTTTTTCCTTTTTTTTTTATTTTTTTTCCAGTTTTTTCTTTTCGTTTTTTTTCTCGTTTTTTTTATTTTTTTTTATTTCCTTCAGATTTTTATTTTTGTCTTTTTCTTAGTTTTTTTTTGTTTTCTCTATTTCTCTTATTCTTCATTTCATCCTTGTCTCTCCACTTGTTTTTTTTTTCTTTCTCTTCTTCTCTACTCCTTTTTTTTTTCTTTCTTCTCTTCATCTTTCTAGCATTCTCATTTTATCTTCTTCATCTCCATTATCATACTACATATCATTTCCTCCATCATCTTGGCCTTAAGTTCAACACTCAATATGTCTCACCAACTTGGTTCAGCAAGAGCAACAAAGAAACGGTCTGCCATTACCAGACCATCTCAAGCTGAAGCTTCTCAAAGTCCTCCTATGACAGACAATACAGTTAAACTTCACAAGGTTCAAGCTTTGTTACCTAACAACCTTCACAAAATGTATCTTGAAAGGTTCTATGGAAAACCTTCATCTGGTTCAAATTACATCACTAAAGAAGATGCATCTCAAACAGGTCTCACCTTCTTTTCTATTCTTGAGAAACACAACTTGGAAAAAATTTTAGGATTATCACATAAGTACAATGTTGAGCATGTACGTGCCTTTTACTGTTGTGTTGAATCCATTGACAATGGCACTGGTCTTAGTTGTAAGTTCAAAGACAAAACCATCACTTTCACAGCTCAGGATTTTAAAGATACCTTTGGATTAGAAAACACTGGTTATGAATTCACTAGAGTGACCACGACATCTAAGTTTCAACGCACTCCTACGGTTACTCAGATTTCAAAACCTATCTATCACAACGACCTGCAATACTCAAATTTTACTGTCGGACAATTAAAAGTTGACTGCCGAATTCTTCACTGGGTCATAACGAAGATTTTGGTTCGTCGTAAAGATAATTTCGGTCGTGTTGATGAGTTTGATTTGTTCATGATGTGGGTGCTTCTCAACCAAGAATCGGTAAATTGGGTTAAGTTCATAGTGAATATGGTGATGGAATGCAAATCAAGCGACTCCAAACCTCTCTATTACCCCTCGTTCATTCAACTAATACTGAACAAGGGCGGAGTGGCTTCTAAGCTAAGTGAATTATCTGGTATTCCATCTAAGTTCTGTGATGCCACTCTTCGTCTTTTCAAGTATCATTTTGATTCCGAGCAAAATGAATGGTACTATCAAGAGAAGTTTGCTCGGGTATATGAGACGTTTTCCATCAACCATGCCAATGCTCCGCAAGATCACAATCCTGCCGCTTCTTCTCGTCCGTCTGGTGCCTCCTCCTCCACTACTCGTCACACTGATGTTGTTACGCGAGCCGACTTGGATCGATGGGGCGAACGTATCTTGGAGGAACAACGGGTTTTATCTGCGCAGCAACATGTGAAACTTGATCTTATCCTTGCCAAGCTTGCTGCATCCAACATCGGACCGTCTGAACCTGAGGATCATGATATGGAGGATCCGTAGTTTCTCATTTTGCATCTTATCATGTTGCATGTTATTTATATTTCCTTATGATTAAAACATGTCTAATTGTATTTTGGTTGTATGTCCATTAACAACTTGCTATCTTTAATATCAACTTGCTATCTTTAAATATTATCTTCTTCTTCTCTAATGAATTATGTGTTATCGTTACATGTTAACATTGCTGGATTATCTATGTGATACTATTGGTTGTTATTTCTGTTTTTCGTCCCTCTTCCTTTTTGATATTGTCAAAGGGGGAGAATGGATTATCGGTTGACAACAATAACTCTTGTGGTTAAGTAATTGTTGCAGAGGGAGCATGGCTCCGCATGGCTCAAATTAATCGAATTGCCAAGCATCAAAAAGGGGGAGACTGAAGTTGCTCATTTCGGATATTCGGTTACTTCGTTGTTTTGATGCTTTGCTTATACTTGTCGTTTAATTTGAGTTCCCTGGGTTATTAATCATCAATCACATGCTAGAGTACTTAATCCATGCATTTATTAAGTTGAATGTGTGTTCTAGCTGTGTGAATTGATTCAGTGTGTTTCTGACTTGATTCAAAGCATTTTTGTGCTTCATGACTCGATTAAAGACTTTCATGAATCAATTCATGAAAGTGTCTCAAATGTTCAATTTGATTCTGTTTGCTCGAATCGATTCAACATCAGTTTTGAATCAATTCACGGGACTGGAAATTCCAATTTGAATTGATTCAGTAAGGGTTTTGAATTAATTCAGCACGCTAATTTGAATTGATTCATTTTCGAATTGACTCAAGTCACCTGCCCTAACTGAATCAAGTCATGGGAATTATGAATTAATTCGCGCTGCTATTTTTAACTAACTTTTTGCACTTTTATCTTTCATCTATAAATAGAGATTTCATTCCCTCATTCTAAAAAAGAAAGTGAGATCAAAATTTTTCTAGAGAGAGAAAACCTTTGCAAAACCACTTCTTCCTTCTCCCTTTCAAATCTTCATCTTAATCATACCCATGGAAATCATTCTCTTGTGTGTGTGTGTGATGATTAATCTTAGGGAAACATTAGGGATCTAATTGTTTGTTGAAGTGTGTAGATTTGCAAGAGGTGTTTTGGTCTTGGAAATTTCTAGGGTTGAAATTTCTTGAAGGAAAAAGAAGAAGAAGCTTTTCTCCATTGTTGTGGAGTTTTTCTACAGATTTGTCAACTTGTTGAAGAAAGAGATTCAAGACTTGGAATTTCAAGATTGGGTAAAATTTGGGAAATTCATCAAGAGAGGAATCCTTCAAAAGTTGAAAATCAAGATCTTGGGTAAAGATCAAGTTAGCAGTGGTAGCTAGTTACAAGCAAGTTCGTACAAGAAGCAAGAAAGAAGATTACGTGGATTGTTATAATTTGTCTTTTTGCTTTTGTGGATTGTTGAAACAAAGAACTAAAATTCAATATTGTTTTAATGGAAGAAATAACTCTTCGATGGTTCTCTGTCGAAGACTAGATATAGGTGTCTGCGAGGACGATAGCACCGAACTAGATATATCATGGTGCACTCTCTCCTTCTCTCCCTCTCTATTTATCGTTTAAAATTGCATAGTTTTTGATTTGTAAAAAGTTTAGGTTTGATTAGATTTGTTCTTCTAAAGGATCCAGTTAATTGATTATTGTAAGAACATTGAATTTAGATTTGCCTTTAAAATTGAAGAATTGTTAAAGTCTTTAAGCATCTCGTTGAAACTTTAACCATTACTCAATTCAGTGTATTCTACCTCATTACAAACCTTTGGTGTACGTATAACGCAAATTCTCTTCCAATATCATAAAAACTTTTCTAAACAATATTTCACCATATCCGGTTCCGCTTGCGTAATCTGATTTTTTTTTAAAAGAAGGGATTTTTGTAATTGTCTATTCAACCCCCCTTCTAGACAAGTTACTCCATATTCAAACCAACAATCCAAACACTCACATAACATCTGGAACACCAAAATCACAAAATCACCAGCCAACTGCTCAAGCCTTTGACAGATTTGCAGTTGAGGTGCCAAATCAAGTTCCAGCTCAAATCAATCCACTCCAAGCATCCAGACACACTCCATAGCACCTAGGGAAGCTGTCCATAACCTTGGAACCAAGCTGTAACAGCTCTAACACAAAACACGATCACCAGCTGCAAGTGGTAAGCATGAGCTCTTCTAACTCTATGATCCATGCAATTTTTGCTGCACAATAATTTGGCCATATGTTCATAATCATGCATGGAGTGTTTTCACTCAATCAATTGCTTTGTATGAACCGTGTATGGAATTTCTGAACCTTCATGCAGAATTTAGGGTTCTTGAGGGTTCTCTTTGATTTCTTATTCCATGCTTAAAATAAATGAAATTAAAGACCATAGACATGATCGTGAGGTTGAAACGAGCAAATTGATACGTAGATTGCATGATTAATTCAACCCTCATAAAAAATTTTCAAACTTTTTGGGCCTCTAATAGAGTGTAAGACCCAATCCTTTGTAAATACAAACCTATTTTGGGCCTCAAATGTTGTATAAGTCCCGTTGTATTTCAAAAGTTTGGCACGATCATCGCCCATTTAAAACAAACCATCTGGGTTTCTCCTCGAGCTATAAGACCCATTCAAAATCATTTTGGGCCTCTAATAGAGTGTAAGACCCAATTCCCTTTTAACCAAAACAATCTTTGGGCCTCAGATATTGTATAAGTCCCTCTGCGTTAAAAGAAAAGCTCGGCGCGATCGCCAGTCCAAAAAAACAAATCATATTGGCCTACCCTCGTGTTATAAGCCCCATTTCTTTTTCTTTCAATCATTTTTGGGACTCTTGATAGAGTGTAAGACCCATCCCCTTGTACAGAAAATCTTTCTTGGGCCTCAGTCACTTGTATAAGCCCCTGTACAAAACGACAGTGCGATCACTAATTAAACCCTGGGCCTCTCCTTAACCTGTAAGCCCCAATTTTCCTTTCAAAAGCACTTTCTCCTTTGATTTTGAATATAATATTGTTATCAAAGCTTTCTTTGTTGAACAAACTAACTAAACAGCATGGAAGCTCTACCACCGAGTAAGTGTTTACCCGCTTTCATTTACCGCTTTCATATGTATATAACTGTATTGTGGGGCTGTTTCACTGTAAGTCTTCTTTCATAAACTCATATCGACTGTGTAATACTAGTATAGATATTTAGAGTTTCCCAGGCAACTACGTCTAGAACTAGACAAAACCTCGTCTCCTTACATTCGACGTTCTCCCGAATATTTCAACACAACCTAAACCATAAGAATTTTCTTTACGACAATTTTAGATAACTAGATCTAAGAAATCTCCCCCTTGAACAGTTCATATACAGAAGGCCAATGTTCCAAGTGAAACCCCTTATGGAACTGTTCATCAGCCTCCTCTTGGGCTTAGTGCAAGGACCCACAGGCTTCCTAAAAGCATCCCCGCCTCCTCTTGGGCGTTGTACAAGGACCCGTCGGCTTCTTAGAAGTTTTCACAGCCTCCTCTTAGGCTTCGTATAATGATTCTTCCTCCGGGAAGATAGCCTCCTCTTGGGCTTCGTACAAATTGTCCCTTCGGCTTCTTAAAAGTTTTTCTCGCCTCCTCTTGGGCTTCATACAAATTGTCCCGACGACCTCTTAAAGGTATAGGAACAGAAATTAGTCATCTTCATAGAACAGTCTTTCAAATAGTCTAGATCTTTCTACCGCGAACGTACTGTCCCTTAATTTCTCTTAAGCATAGTACAAAAGATAAAACTCTAGACTTGGACCGTCTAATCTCCTTGAGTCTCGAAGACATTCTCAAGTTCCTTTCAAAAATAGGAAAAAACACCGTAGACTTGGACAGTCTCAATACCCTTTGGATGTTCCATTTCCTTAAAGAACAGGAAATCTCCCTGATCCTCTGATCAATCCCAAAGTACAACATTACCCATATAAGAACTGATTTTCTCTTTTAACCAACATACTGGACCTGTCACTCAACTGAAACAGTAACCCTAGCCTCCTCTTGGGCTTTGTACAATGATTCTCCCCAGTAGAGTTAAGCTTTTTAGCCTCCATCTCGGGATTCGTACGAGATACAAAATCACTCTCTTGTTGAGTATAAAAAGACTCTCTTGTTGAGTCGATCCTCCTTTAGCCTCCATCTTGGGCTTCGTATGAGATACAAAATTACTCTCTTGGTGAGTATAAAAGACTCTCTTGTTAAGTCAAACCCGTTTAGCCTCCATCTTGGGCGTCGTACAAGACACATATAAAAACACTCTCTTGTTGAGTCAACCCTTTTAGCCTCTATCTCGGGCTTCGTACGAGACACAAAAGCATCCTCTTATTGGGTTAATAGCCTCCTCTTAGGCTTTGTATAAGGAAACCCCGGTTGAGCCAATCAACCTTTTAACATCAAAAGCTGTGCCTCGTTCACAGTATACAAACATCAACAACTCCTTTCCCCCTATCTAATTGCTGTAAGTGGCAAGCCTCTGGATTATTTACGTCCATGCCACTGTCCCTCTTTTAGCATGAGAAATTCCTAAGGAAAGATGACATTACTCTAAACTGAGTTAAAGTCTTCTCCTTCAGGTTGAAAATCCCCTATAAAGGAAATTATGGCATTGCTGGATTCACATATCCCAGTTAAAGTAATTCTCCTTTATAATCAGTCACCCAACAATTGTGACAAACAAACCCCTTTAGAGATGACAAATTCTCTCTAAAGTCAACACCCTTTTAGCTTCACATCTTGGGCTTTGAACAAGATACAAATAAACCCTTCAGCTTCACATCTTGGGCTTTGAACAAGATACAAACCACCTTTAGCTTCATGTCTGGCTTTGAACAAGACACCAAAACACCATTTCCTCCCATAGAATAGGAGGAACTACGATCGCTCTGATTTCCCTATCCCGGGAATACGTAGGCATAAGATTGAAAAAGAATCTTAGCGAGCACACTAATAAAAAAACCCCAAAGTCCCCTACCTCCAGCCAATCTAGCGCAGTATCCCAACAAATTCCCCATGAACAGTCCCGATATTTCGTTCTGAACAAAATAAGCAGAGAGAGACCCACGAACTAAAGCCGCATCTGTAAACCAATAATTTTGACTGTTTAACCTCAGTTTGCAAGCAGGGTTAATTGGAGACATCTATTTCCCTTCCTTCATCAGCTTCAATAGGATAAAAAATGAATCGCATTGTAGTACCCCAGAGCGATAGTGATTCGAAACCATAAAAACCGCGCTATAGAAAAATGGCGACCACAGTTGGAGTCAAAGTAAGATCTAGTTATCGTCGTCCCCATTTTCTACAGAAAAATGGCGACCATAGTGGGAGAGACTTGTTCTTCTCCCATCTCTTAGGAGGAAAGCTTAAGTTTATACAAATTCACAAGAAAAATGGCACCCACCGTGGGGCCAAACAAAGGAATCTTGTCTCTTTTATCTCTCTGGTTGAAACCTTCTCTTAGGACGAGTCCTTGGGTTCACAAGGTATCACCGAATGACAGTTCCATCGGGGAATGTCATTATTGCTAGGAACGGCACTCACTAGGATCTTAGGTTAAAACCTTTATGTTAGTTCTTGGATTGGCTGGAATTTTGGTAAAACAAGGTATGTTCAATGTTGATATCAAGGTGCTGATGTTGCAACATTGAAGTCTTAACACTGGGATGTGTTAAGTAATTAATTGCTGAAGTTGGATGTCTGATGTCACATGGCGATGTTGTGACATCAGATCTGCAGAATTAACAACAACATGCTGTGATGTTGTTAGGGTTGCGTATTAGCTGGAATTGTGGTGAGCAAGCTGTCTCATTGGATGCAAATATCTTGGGATAGATATTTACTGCTGCATAGGAGATCTGGTGCAGATTTGTAGGAGATTTAAAAGGTTGAAGATTTAAAAAGATTTTAGGAGAAAATCTGTTTTAAATATTCAGTTTTAAATAACAAATCTGGGAGATATTGTAGCAAGTCCAAGACCAATTCAAGGAGCTATATAAAGCGCACAAGACCAAAGGAAAAGGTACATAAAACATTCAAAAGATCAGGAGCTGGAGGCTTAGTGTCTAGAGTTTGTTTAGAGTGCTTATATTTACACTATTCTAGGGTTTGAATAGGTGTGGTGTTTCTGTCCTCTCTAGAAGCTGTGAAGCAATAGAGAGTGTTTGCTTGATCGAAGCTAGGAAGCAAGATCAAGGGTACCCAAAGTGGGTTCTTTGAGAGTTAGGGATTGAGTGGTGTTCTCATACCTAAGTGGTTTCTTAGGTAGGAAGTCATTAGTAGAGTATACGTTTAGGAGATTGTCAACGGGTTGTTGAGTCTGTAAATTATATCTACAAGTAGTGAATTCCATCCCTGGCTTGGTAGCCCCCAGAGTAGGTTGGTTGTAACCGAACTGGGTCAACAATTCTTGGTGTTATTTTACTGTTACTGATGTCCATTGTGCAGAGTGTGTTGTTGTGACATCGCACCTTAACATCACACGTCTGATACCAGAATTTCAATTGGTATCAGAGCAGGCATCCTGTCTGTCTCTGGGTGAGATCTAGGGAAATTACTTTCTGGTGTAAAGATGGACAAAGAAGTTGGAGGATTCGTCAACAGACCCCCTATTTTGGATGGATCCAATTATGATTATTGGAAGCCAAGGATGACTACCTTCTTAAAATCCTTGGACAGCAGGGCTTGGAAGGTTGTTGTTAAAGAATGGAAAACACCTGTCATGTGTGAGAAAGATGATGCTGGCAAAGATAAAGAAGGCACCTCTAAGCCAAAGCCTGAAGAAGAGTGGACCAAGGAGGAAGATGAGCTTGCCCTTGGAAATTCCAAAGCTCTAAATGCCATCTTCAATGGAGTAGATAAGAATATCTTCAGGTTAATCAATACCTGTGAAGTTGCTAAGGAAGCGTGGGATATTTTGTAGGCTACACATGAAGGAACATCTAGAGTCAAGATGTCAAGACTTCAGATTTTAACATCAAAATTTGAAAGCCTGAAGATGAAGGAAGATGAGACTATTCATGATTCCCACATGAGTGTTCTTGAGCTGGCCAATGCATCTAGTGCTCTTGGAGAGAAAATGTCTGAAGAAAAGCTTGTAAGGAAGATTCTTAGGTCCCTTCCTAAGAGGTACAAGATGAAGGTGACCGCTATTGAAGAAGCTCAAGACATCAACAAGATGAGAGTAGATGAGCTTATTAGATCTCTTCATACTTTTGAGCTTGGTTTAAATGAAGAAGAACCAGAAAAGAAGCCCAAGGGTATTGCTTTGGTCTCCACTCCTGCAGAAGATAAGGTAGTCAAAGATGCTCAGGAAGATTTGTCACAAGCCATTGCAATGTTGGGAAGGCAGTTCAACAAAGTGTTAAAAAGATGGAACAATAACTACAAGCCTAGTGTCAAGAACAGTTCTTCTAACATCAGCAAGCCAAAAGAGAAAGATGAAGAGAAGACTGCCCAGGATAGAGGTGTTCAGTGCTTTGAATGTGAAGGGTATGGACATGTCAAGAAAGAATGTCCCACATTCTTGAAGAAGCAGAAGAAGGGCATGTCAGTTTCCTGGTCTGAATCTGATAGTGAAAGTGAAGGTGAGTCAGCAAAGCATGTGAGAGCTTTAACAGGAGTTATGGTTTCTGATGATGATTCTAGTGATGGAGAAGTAACTTATGAGGAGTTAGCATCTACTTATCGAGAGCTGTGTTTGAAAAGTGCTGAGATTTGTCAAGAAAACAAGTATCATAAGCAACAGATTGCTCAGCTTGAAAATGAAAAAGCTGATCGGGAAAACGAAGTTGTACTAGTTAAGTCCCAACTGGATCAAATGACAAAATTCGTTAGGATGATGAACAGTGGTACTGCTGATCTTGATAAGATTCTTCAGTTAGAGAAAGCTGCTGGAGATAAATTAGGCATAGGATATGTGGCCAGCACTTCAGGAACAAAAAGGGAAATGTCTCAACCTTTGTCTCAACATCAACCTACGAAACAGGGTCCTACCCCAAAGAAGGTTGTTCAGCCCCAGAATGCTGAGAAGAAGAATGGTCCTCATCAGAGGAAGATGCAACCTCAAGGAGCTAGTTAGTATATGCCTCCCCAATATCACCAGAGTATGCAAGCTGCCAGGTTCAAGCAGACCATGTCTCATCAGAGATTTCAACATCAGGAAAACTGGTATGGTTATGGATACAACAATGTTGTGCCTTATTACTATGGAAGAAGGAAGCCTCATCACCATAGAAGACAACCTAAGAGACAGCATCATCAGTACAGGAGAAGACAATTCAACTATGGAATAAGGAGACAACATTATGGGTGGCAGCCACAGCATTATCAAAGTGGGAGAAGATTTAACCACTTTAGAAATGATAGAGTCAAATGCTTCTATTGTGGCAGGATTGGACATATGCAGTCCTCGTGCTTCAAGCTTCACGGTTATCCTAATTCTACTCCTTAACCCAAACAGCAAGAGGTAAGGCCTGAGGTGATGAAGAAATGGATACCTAAAGTTACCAGCTTGATAACTCACACTTCCTTAAGGGTTTCTACCAAAGATGACTGGTATTTTGACAGTGGGTGTTCAAGACACATGACTGGAGTAAAGAATCTGCTTGTTGATGTGAAACCTCAGTCTTCTGTTTATGTTACATTTGGTGATGGGATCAAAGGAGAGATAAAGGGGATTGGAAAACTAAACTGTGCTAGCACTCCCAAGCTGGAGAATTTTCTTCTTGTTAAACGACTAATAGCTAATTTGATTAGTATTAGTCAACTTTGTGATCAAGGATTCAAAGTAGACTTCATAAAGTCCGAATGTATGGTGAAAGATGACAAAGGAGAAGTCATTATGAAGGGAGCCAGATCTAAGGACAATTGTTATCTTTGGGTGCCGCAAAACTCAAATTCCTCTACGTGTGTGCTTGCTAAAGAAGATGATGTCAAAATCTGGCATCAGAAGTTGGGACATCTTCACCTAAAGGGAATGAAGAGAATTATCTCCTCAGAAGCAGTCAGAGGGATTCCCAAACTTAGTATTGAGGAAGGAAAGGTGTGTGGAGACTGTCAAAAAGGAAAGCAGACAAAGATGTCTCATCCGAAGCTTCAACATGACACCACCTCCAAGGTATTGGAACTCCTTCATATGGATTTGATGGGACCTATGCAGGTTGAAGGTCTGGGTGGAAAGAAATATGCTTATGTAGTTGTGGATGACTACTTAAGATACACCTGGGTGAATTTCATCAAAGACAAATCTGAGGTGTTTGTGTCTTTAAAGAGCTCTGTCAAAAACTCTAAAGAGAAAAGGAGAGTAAGGTCATCAGAATAAGAAGTGATCATGGAAGAGAGTTTGAGAATAGCAAGTTTGAAGAATTTTGCTCGTCTGAAGGTATAAGTCATGAGTTTTCATCGCCTATCACCCCTCAGCAAAATGGAGTTGTTGAGAGTAAGAATAGAACTATACAAGAGTCGGCTAGAGCAATGATTCATGCCAAGAAACTACCTTATCACTTCTGGGCTGAAGCCATGAACACGGCCTGCTACATTCACAACAGGGTTACCCTAAGAAGAGGCACTTCATCCACTCTATATGAACTATGGAAGGGAAGAAAACCTACTGTTAAGTACTTCCATGTTTTTGGTAGTAGATGTTACATCCTGGAAGATAGAGAGCAGAGAAGGAAACTGGATTCCAAAAGTGATGAAGGAATATTTTTGGGGTACTCCATCAATAACTGAGCGTATAGAGTCTTCAACTCCAGGACCAAAGTAATGATGGAGTCAATCAATATTGTGATTGATGATGAAGACAAGCAGGAAGTTGAGGATGTCATAGAAGATGTTGGAACATCAGCTGAAGAAGTATCTGTAGAAGTTGAAGAAAGAAATCCATCTCCTGGTGCTGCTGATACTGAGCCTGATCAACCTCAGAAAGATCCTTCTATCAGAATTCAGAAGGATCATCCAAAGGAGCTAATCATAGGTGACCCAAACTCTGGAGTAAGGACTAGGTCAAGAGAAATCATAGCTAGCCCGTGCTTTGTATCCAAAATTGAGCCAAAGAACGTCAAGGAAGCTCTGACAAATGAGTTTTGGATAAATTCTATGCAAGAAGAACTAAAGCAGTTCAGAAGAAATGATGTCTGGGATCTTGTGCCAAGACCAGAAGGGGTGAATGTTATTGGAACAAAGTGGATCTACAAAAACAAGTCTGACGAGCTTGGAGTGGTTACAAGAAACAAAGCTAGACTTGTTGCACAAGGTTATACTCAAGTTGAGGGAGTTGACTTTGATGAGACATTTGCTCCAGTGGCTAGATTAGAATCCATCATACTACTCTTGGGTATGGCTTGTAACCTAATATTCAAGCTGTTCCAAATGGACGTGAAGAGTGCTTTTCTGAATGGTTATCTGAATGAAGAAGTCTATATAGATCAACCTAAAGGATTCACTGATCCAAACTTCCCCAACCATGTGTTCAAACTGAGGAAAGCGTTGTATGGCTTGAAACAAGCTCCAAGGGCCTGGTATGAGAGGCTGATAGAATTCTTAGTAGCAAATGGTTATAGAAAAGGAGGGATTGACAAAACTTTGTTTGCCAAGGAAGAAGGCGAAAAATTAATGGTAGCCCAAATTTATGTGGATGACATTGTATTTGGGGGGATGTCAGAGGATATGGTAAAAAAGTTTGTTCAACATATGCAATCAGAATTCGAAATGAGTTTGGTTGGCGAACTTAGCTACTTTCTTGGATTACAGGTCAGACAAATGGAGGATTCTATCTTTATTTCTCAAAGCAAATATGCTAAGAGCATAGTAAAGAAATTTGGCCTGGATAATGCCAATCACAAAAGGACACCTGCTCCCACCCATTTGAAGCTATCCAAGGATGAGAATGGAGTGAGTGTGGACCACAGCTTGTACAGAAGTATGATTGGGAGCCTACTGTATCTCACAGCAAGCCGACCTGACATTTCCTTTGTTGTTGGAGTGTGTGCCAAATATCAATTTGATCCTAAGGTGAGTCACTTGAATCAAGTGAAGAGAATTCTGAAATATGTGAGTGGCACAAGTGACTATGGAATGCTATATAGCCATGATTTTGGGACTGATTTAAGAGGATACTGTGATGCTGATTGGGCTGGAAGTGCAGATGATAGGAAAAGCACTTCAGGAGGTTGTTTCTTCCTAGGGAACAATCTGATTTCCTGGTTCAGCAAGAAGCAGAATTGTGTATCTCTCTCAATTGCTGAAGCAGAGTATATAGCAGCAGGAAGTAGTTGCTCTCAGCTGGTTTGGATGAAGCAGATGTTGGGTGAATACAATGTCAAACAAGATGTTATGACACTATACTGTGATAATCTGAGTGCCATTAATATATCTAAAAATCCTATACAGCATAGTAGGACAAAGCACATGACATAAGGCATCACTTCATAAGGGATCTGGTTGAAGACAAAATTGTTACCTTGGAGCATGTAGCCACAGATAACCAGCTGGCTGACATATTCACTAAAGCCTTGGATGCAAACCAATTTGAAAGGTTAAGAAGCAAATTGGGAATCTACATTTATGAAGACTAAATGTGTTAGAAAGGGGTTGTGGGAAGTTGGAGTTATTTTTGAAAATATTTAGTGAACTGCCAGGTGAAGCTTGTCTAATTGTGGCTAAAAAGGGGGAGAAATAGCCAAGAGAATTAACAAACAGGGTCAAAGAATGCCAAATGCTGCTAATGTGATATTAAGGGGGAGATAATTTGATGCTGCTAAAAGTAAAAGGTGTTTAGTTGAAAAGTGTTGATGCAGTTATTGAGGGGGAGTTTTGACTGAGCTAGTGAAGATACCATAGCATTTGAAGAGTGCAGCCAAGCAGACATCAAGGAGGAGAAGTGCTGCACATAGTGAGCTACTGAACAGCTGTGATGCTGGTTCATATTTTTGAGGGGGAGCACCAATTGGCTGTTGTTAATAATGAAGATGGTGCTGCAGCAGCTCAAGTGATGAAGACTATAAAAATTGTCAAGCTGCTGCTGATAAAGAGTTCAAATTAATTGATTGAAGTTTTTCCGCTGCTAAAGTCTCTGAAGATGCAGAGTGCAGAGATTGTTTTAGCCAAAATTAGCCAAAGGGGGAGATTGTTAGTTCTTGGATTGGCTGGAATTTAGGTAAAACAAGGTATGTTCAATGTTGATGTCAAGGTGCTGATGTTGCAACATTAAAGTCTTAACACTGGGATGTGTTAAGTAATTAATTGCTGAAGTTGGATGTCTGATGTCACATGGCGATGTTGTGACATCAGATCTGCAGAATTAACAACAGCAGGCTGTGATGTTGTTAGGGTTGCGTATTAGCTGGAATTGTGGAGAACAAGCTGTCTCATTGGATGCGAATATCTTGGGATAGATATTTGCTGCTGCATAGGAGATCTGGTGCAGATTTGTAGGAGATTTAAAAGGTTGAAGATTTAAAAAGATTTTAGGAGAAAATCTGTTTTAAATATTCAGTTTTAAATAACAAATCTGGGAGATATTGTAGCAAGTCCAAGACCAATTCAAGGAGAAATATAAAGCGCACAAGACCAAAGGAAAAGGTACAGAAAACATTCAGAAGATCAGGAGCTGGAGGCTTAGTGTCTAGAGTTTGTTTAGAGTGCTTGTATTTGCACTATTCTAGGGTTTGAATAGGTGTGGTGTTTATGTCCTCTCTAGAAGTTGTGAAGCAATAGAGAGTGTTTGCTTGATCGAAGCTAGGAAGCAAGATCAAGGGTACTCAAAGTGGGTTCTTTGAGAGTTTGTAAGGGATTGAGTGGTGTTCTCATACCTAAGTGGTTTCTTAGGTAGGAAGTCATTAGTAGAGTATAAGTTTAGGAGATTGTCAATGGGTTGTTGAGTCTGTAAATTATATCTACAAGTAGTGAATTCCATCCCTGGCTTAGTAGCCCCCAGAGTAGGTTGGTTGTAACCAAATTGGGTCTACAGTTCTTGGTGTTATTTTACTGTTACTGCTGTCTATTGTGCAGAGTGTGTTGTTGTGACATCGCACCTTAACATCACACGTCTGATACCAGAATTTCACTTTAAGTTGGGAAAGTACCACAGAATGGCGCCTCTGTCGGGGAGCCATTTTCTATTAGGATCATAGGATTCATAGCTCTTAAAAAGTCTAGGACATTAGGACAAATATATATACTACTTTTCCTAATTGATATTTGTGTTTATTTTTCTGCTAATGGGAATGCGTGTGATGTCGCATGTGGAAAGATTGAGTACACACCTTGGAAAAACCTCTTTCAGTAGTGCGAAAGCTATCGGAAATAGTTGTCACGCGATACTACCCTATTCTGAGATTCTTCGAAATACATCACCTAGAACGGTTCCCGACTCGCTGATGTTATCTCGACAAGAATCAATGATTTTGAGAGACAGGTACAAAAATCACTAGTATAAACCTTTGGGATGGGTAGAGCCTTGACTTCATGACACCGACCCTTTGACCCCATGTTTTTTCTATGTTTTTGTATGCTGCATTCATACATTTATTTTAAAAAAAACATTAAACAAAATTTTTTTTCTCTTCTAGTCTCTCTTTTTCAAATTAAACTAAGACAATGATTGCAAATGCCAGAGAGAAAAGGATTGCTCTAATGGATTTCAGTAGAAGAAAAACTCACAAGTATACCTTCAAGGTTCCAAAACTAGGGGATTTGAGAGGATTAGCAAGAATGATCACTAACCCTGACGCTTTCAGAGCCAAGTACGGAGGTCTGCTACCTCTGTTAAGGGTCCATGTAATTGAGGGAATCCTAGAGGCACTCATTCAGTTTTACGATCCGGTCTATCACTGTTTCACATTCCCAGATTACCAGCTCGCACCAACGCTGGAGGAGTATTCTCATCTGATTAATCTACCCATTACTGATCAAGCTCCCTTTTCTGGACTGGAAGAAATTCCAAAGGATCAGACCATTGCAAAAGCAATTTATTTGGACAAATCAGAAGTCAAGACTCACCTGACCACCAAGGGAGGAATCCCAGGTTTACCAGCCAAGTTTCTGGTAAAGAAGGCTCTGTACTTTGCTAGTATAGGGAACGTGACTGCTTTTGAAAGCATCTTTGTTTTACTCACATACGAGTTATTTCTGTTTGCCAACATTGATAACTTCGTCGATATCAACGCCCTTAAGATTTTCCTGATTGGAAACCCTGTACCGACCTTACTCGCAGATGTGTATCATTCTGTACACTTAAGGAATTTATACAACGGAGGAATGGTCACGTGCTGTGTACCCCTACTATATAAATGGTTTATCTCCCATTTGCCTAAGTTTGCTGCTTTTTGGGATCATAAGAGTGTCTTACGTTGGTCGCAGAAAATCATGTCTCTTACCAACTCTAACATCGATTGGTACAATCGAATCTATGACGGGATCAGGATCATTGACCATTGTGGAAACTTCCCCAACAAACCCCTCATAGGAACTAAGGGAGGAATCAATTACCATCCAGTTTTAGTTCGTCGTCAATTTGGATACCCGATGAGGCATGTCCCGCGTAATGCTCATCTGGAGGGTCTTTTCTTCAAGGAAGGAGAAAATGACAGGGTACTAAAGATGGAAATAGTGCACGCTTGGAAACATGTTAATGAGAAAGGAGGAGAGTCTCTTGGAAAACCGGATTGTGTCTCGGTGGAGCCTTATCTCCACTGGGTACAAACTAGAGCTCTCAAGCTAAAGATGCCTTATCCTCGTCATGGAGTTCTTCCGCCAAGGGAATCTGTCATGTACTTCATGACTGAAACGGAAAAACTTCAGGTTACTCTCAACAAAGTTCAACAGGAGAGGAGGTCTTGGAAGAACAAGTATCGCATTCTCAATGTAGAGTGTACCAAAAAATAGCAACTGCTGAAAGATAAGGATGTTCTAATTGAGATTTTGGAGCAACATGTTGTAGAAAATCAGGATGACCAAAGGAATTTGCTCGCTCCTTTCACTTAGCAAAGGAATGACAACCCGACAACGACCTAAGAGCCCCGGTCTAAGAAAAGGAAAGTACCAGAATCAGCACCCGAGTTCTCCTCAGAGAGGACTCGGGACCCATTAGCTTAGGTTTCTGTTTCCGCACCTTGTAATTTACTGTATTTCCATTTCCGCAATCCTTTGAATTCAATAAAACGGGGGTGTCCCCACTGTTTGATATTTGCAATCTAATTGTCGAAGTTTATTTTGATTAAACCAAAAAAATAATTAATATAATCATTGCATTCATCATTCTCATGTCACGTATTCTTCTTACCTACGAATCTCACATTTGTGTCTCGGTTCTAGAGTCAAACTGTCTCATTTGTACAATACTCGGGCCAATCGTCAGAAAAAGATGGATGATCTCGAGGAAGAGAACAGAGAGTTGAAAGAAGAGATTGACAATCTGAGAGAGGATATGAGAAAGCTTCGTAACGATATGCAAGCCATGGCAGAAGCTCAGCTACAAAGAACTGTGATCTCAGAGATCACCTCAATGCCCATAGTGGAGAAGTATGATCCTAGGTATCAAATGCCGAAATATTGTCCCTGGGGCATGCCTGTTAACTATATCCCAGAAAGATATGTTCCGCCGATCACTGAAGATCAGGGAATCATAGCAGAAGCCGCTGGGCCTGAAGGTTACAAACTTCGGGAAAGCGAGGATGCCAGAGACATAATGAGGACTCCTGAAGGTTACAAACTTCGGGAAACGCCAAGATTCACTGTCGTAGTAATGGTACCACCCCCTATGTTGCACACTGTCCCGGAAGGACAGATTCCACAGATACCTTCTGGTAGAAAGGAAAGTATGTTCGATAAAATAGATGAATTCCAGGAGAAGTTCTTGGAAATGCAGAAAGAACTGCAAGCCCTTCGCAGTCAGGATTTATTTGGAAAGGACGCCGCAGACCTTTGCTTGGTCCCCAATGTGAAAGTCCTGCACAAGTTCCAAGTACCCGATTTTGAAAAATACAAGGGTAACTCTTGCCCTCAAATCCATTTGGTGATGTACGCTCGGCAAATGTCAGCTCAGACAGAGAACTAGGATCTACTGATTCACTACTTTCAGGATAGTTTAACCGGTGCCGCATTAAAATGATACATGGTTTTAAACCGTACTACGATTAGCACTTTCAGAGATCTTGGCACTGCCTTCGT
Source organism: Lathyrus tuberosus (assembly GCA_022829125.1). NCBI lineage: Eukaryota > Viridiplantae > Streptophyta > Magnoliopsida > Fabales > Fabaceae > Lathyrus > Lathyrus tuberosus. The sequence continues at coordinate 8,407,859 of JALAZF010000031.1, forward strand.
CCAACAATATAAATACAATTTGGGCATGGCACCAGACCGAGATCAACTCAGATCAATGTCGCAAAAGGACAAGGAAACCTTTAAGGAATACGCTCAGAGATGGCGTGAAATTGCTGCTCAAATTTGTCCACCTCTTGAGGAAAAAGAGATGACAAAGATTTTCTTAAAGACCTTGAGCTCATTTTACTACGATAGAATGGTTGCCAGTGCGCCCAGCGACTTCACCGAAATGGTCAGTATGGGAGTGCGTCTTGAGGAAACTGTTCGAGAAGGATGTCTAGTCAAAGACAACGGGTCGACAAGCGATACTAAAAAATATGGTAGTGCTCTCCCTAAGAAAAAGGAGCAAGATATTGGGAATATCTCCCTCGGAAAGCAAAGGTGACGATAACAACCAGTAGCAGCTGTAACTCCTGCTATCAGCCCTATGCCTATTTCTACATATAAACCTCAGGTTGCTCAAAGCCAACCGCATTCGCAGCAATTTCAGCAAAGGACACAACAACCTCTTCAGCAGGCTCGTCCTCAATACAACAACAACCGTACAACGTGGCCACCAAACAAAGTTCTATGAGAAATAGCTACATGTCTTATAAAATTATGGAACTTTAACCAAGGAACAATGAAGTCAGTAGTCATGCATAACCAAAAGATAGGCTCAAAATTGGTCTTTTAACATGCTCAACCTATGCAAAACAATTCACATGTAGTCCCATAACATACATTCACAAAAGGGCATCAAAACCACAATCAAAAGTGACCTAAAAAATCCCAAAAATTATGTAAAGTCCCTTAACATGTGTCAAACTTAAGTCTCCAGTTGTGTGCAAAAATTCATTTTTATACAAGTTGAAGAAAATCTTTTATGAAGCATATAGCAAAGGATATGAACAAATGGACATGCTTAAAAGGAAATTAGTAAAAAATATCAAATTTTGTCAAAATTAAAAATATAAAATGTCAAAAATTAGTTGACACATCCATAGAGTCTCATGAATTAATTGGAAATTTTTAGGTATTTTTTACTATTTTTAACAAAATGATTTTGAATCAATTAGAAAAAAGAAAAAATAAAATGTAATGAATAAAATTAGGGGGTGCATGAATAGCAAAAAGTCAGTTCATTTTGACTTGGGCTCATATATTAGGGGTGCCAAAAACACTTGTGTTAGGCCCAACACGCGTGAAGCCTGATGGTTCATAGCACAGGTATCAGTCAATATTGTTGACTCATTGTGGACCACTAGATCATGTCAATGTGATAAGATCAAGATATTAATCCAATCAGGTGGCTAGGAATTGAGGTGCATAATAACAAATATAAGAACAAAATAAAAAAAAAATAAAAAAAAAATAAAATGAAAGAAAGGCACGTGCAAAAGGTATGACTTTTTAATGTGTTGTCACGCTGACAACTGTTAGATCAACAAACATGCACGGCCAGGATTAAAACATAACAAACCGCCTGAGAACTACCAGTGCTAGGGTTTAGACGCTGGAGCTCAGCTCCGGTCGTCTTCTCCGGTAGGAGAACCACCGTGAGTGGTGGTGTTATTTCCAGAAAAAGATCATGAGTACATCATTTTGTTCAGTTTTTCATGCTGGTTTCAAAAATGTCATCCAAATTACCATGTAATGCACACACAGTGAGAATCAAAGAGAACAAACTAAGATCTCAAATCTTGAACTTCATATTTTCCTAGTTTCTAATCCGCAAACATTGCCTACACTCCATAGGACTTCAATATAGCTCATCTCCATCATTCTAATCACATGAATCTATGTAAACAATAAGCATTAAGAAGATCTCACTGACCCTAATGTAATTCACTACGACTCCTTGTACACCTTTCAACCAACAACTGAAGCAAAATAAATTCTTTTATGGCCTTCGAATCTTGAAGAAATGGTGAGAAAATCGAACTGAGCAGAAATAGTGCAGGTGGCTATGGATGCTCCAAACGACTTCCTTTTGCAAACAGAAAGAAGAGGAAGTGGAAGTGATGATAATGTTGAAGAAAACTTGAAGAATACTTCAATATTCAGAGAGACTCGAAGCTTCTAGGATCTGGGTGCAATGATGAATTTTCTCCCTTTTTGTGAAAAAATGGTGTAACTGTATTGGTTATAGGTGGTTAGAAGCTTATATATGATGTTAAGGTGAATTAATCAGGGTTAAAGTGTGGTTAACAGTGAGGTTAAGGAAATTGAAGCATGAAGGTTAAGTGGTGTGAGGCGCGGGTTATGGTGCTCTATGTGTGATGCATGGTTGTTGTAGTGTACTACAAAGTAATGGTGATGATCAGTGATAATCCGGTGTGGTCAGACCATTAAGCTTGTTCATTAAGTTTCCTTTATTTTTCATGGCATAAGTGGAAAGTCTATGGTATAGTGCATATCATGAAGAGTTTGTTTGGTCATGTTAGGCAATAATGATGTACGTGGAATCATGAACATGTGATTATGGCATGAAGTACTCTTGGCATGGGATAGGTTTGCAATGTGAAAAGAAGATTTTGTCAAGTTGGCAATGTATAAGCATGCATGAGACATACTCATGGTAGTGGTTTTGGAATGGCATATCTTGGACAATATGTAACCAAATTACACAATCTTAGTACCAAATTGAAGCTCTCATGGAAAAGTGTAATTCTTATGTTGGAAGTTAATAGAGATGGTGTCTTAAACATCAATAAAAATGGATTGGAAAGTCATGTGATCTAAGCTGAATTTGGACTTAGAAATTTTCTAAGTGTTTTCTCATTTGAACCATTTGAACATCCTATCTTCAACACACCATAACTCCTTCAATAATAATCCAATGGAGATGAACTAAATATGGTTGGAAAGCTTAAAGAACCCTCTACAAGTTTCATTTGAAAAGATTTTTTATTTGGATGAGCGATCTTGCTTGAAACCAGCTCCAAAGTTGGAATAAATTCCATGAAAAACTTTCCCAAAATGGAAAGTTTATATTATAAGTAATTTTCCAATTTTGGAAACTTCTAAAACAAGTCTTGATTCTTGATTATTTGACCATTCCATGATTAAATTTCATCAAATAAGCACCTTGGGGATGTCATGGGACATTGTGACCTCAAAAGTCAGGAGTTGACTTTTGGTTGACTTTTCCTCAAACAGTTGATTTTTTGAAGCATTGACCAATTGAAAACCTTCTGATCACAACCAAAGGCCAATCTTGCATCCTTGGACACTTGATGACATATGAAACACCATGATATCAAGCTTTGACCAAGACTCGAAAATAAACATGATATTGGGCAAAACGCTAATTTGAACAATTGAATAAGGAGGGTTGACCAAAGGTCAAAACCCTAATTCTTGGTAGTAAGACTGAGGATCTTTCTTTGTTTGAGATAATCTTTGTTCTCTTTCCAAATTTGATGGACCATATGAGTTGCCTTGGAGATATGGCAAGCCTCTGTGGATTGATGAATTAGTATCTCATTCTCATTGCCTTGCACAATATAAAGATGGTGACGCCCTTGATACCATGCCCTATGGAAGCTAATGATGCCTATGCAAATGTTTATAATCTAGATGCAAATAAAATATGAAGCATAAGCCACTTATTGGGTATAAATAAGAGGGCAAATTTTGAGGTGTTACAGCTGCCCATATTCAATCAATTGTGGACTTGAATGGATGAGAGCAGCGGCTGTCAGAAATTCAAGGTACATAGGGATTGAATACAAAAATAACCAGAAAATTTACGCTCTGTGGGTAAAAAGAATTGATATATGACAAACACAACAGTTGTGGGAAAAGATATTTGCGGAAAAGAGTCCGGAACCTATGACTAAAGTTTGAAACCCCAAAGGATGCCTGTCGGGAACGGCTCAAGCTTGCTTGTCAGGAACGACTAAGTTAAAAACTTATAGTATGCCTGTTGGGAACGGCTGAAGTATGCCTGTCGGGAACGGCTAAGTTTAAAACTCAAAAGGGCGCCTGTCGGGAGCGGCTAAAGTTTAAAACCTATTGTATGCCTGTCAAGAACGGAAAAAGCGGGCCTGTCGGGAACGGCTAGGTTTAAAACTCAAAGGTCGCCTGTCGGGAATGGCTAGGTTTAAAACTCAAAGGTCGCCTGTCGGGAACAGCTAAAGTTTAAAACCTATGGTATGCCTGTCGGGAACGGCAAAAGCGGGCCTGTCGGGAACGACTAGGTTTAAAACTCAAAGGTACCCTGTCAGGAACGGCTAAAGTTTAAAACCTATGGTATGCCTGTCGGGAACGGCAAAAACGGGCCTGTCAGGAACGACTAGGTTTAAAACTCAAAGGTCGCCTGTCGGGAACGGGTAAAGTTTAAAACCTATGGTATGCCTGTCGGGAACAGCAAAAGCAGGTCTGTCGGGAACGACTAGGTTTAAAAATCAAAGGTCGCCTGTCGGGAACGGCTAAAGTTTAAAACCTATGGTATGCCTGTCGGGAACGGAAAAGCGGGCCTGTCGGGAACGACTAGGTTTAAAACTCAAAGATCGCCTGTCGGGAATGGGTAAAGTTTAAAACCTATGGTATGCCTGTCGAGAATGGCAAAAGCATGCCTGACGGGAACGGCTAGGTTTAAACTCAAAAGGACGCCTGTCAGGAACGACTAAGGTTTGCCTGTCGGGAACGACTAAGGGAATCCTATCGGGAATGGTTCCTAAAATATACGGTTAAGATGTAAGATTAAAAGACCTACAAACTGAAAAAATGGGATTCTGGTGAGGAGAAAAGAGGTGAAACCTTGGTACTGCTTTGAAATGTCTGTAAGGGAATGAACGAGGCATTCTTTCTGGTTTTTTCAATCTGATCGAATAGAAACAATTTTGGGCTCTTGCACGAGGTATCAAAACCGGCTTATGCTTCGCATGCATATGTTTGAATTTTTCTATGGCGTAATGCTCCATCTCAAATGGAAATGCTATGCATTTTTGAGGATGCAATGATTACTATATGCAAAAATGCAAGGAGGCCCCTCAGCAAAATAAATGCTGAGGATATGAAGGCAACTCTGCTGGGGATAATAAACTGGATTGTACTTGTGGTCGCAAACCGTGCTGAGGAAACAACCTTTAATCTGATCTTCTTCCAGCCCATGGGAAAATGTCAACCTAGCTGGGGAGGACGTTGACACAATCTGGGCTTTGAACTGCCAAACTCGCTGAAGATTACTGCAAAGAATAATGATCTTGCAAGGGAGGTATCATCTAAACCAATCTGTTTGGGGAAGGACTATAACCATAGAACTTTGCTAGGGAACTGACAACTTTCTGGCTTGGCTGTTGGGGAGTTGAGATCAAATGAACTCTTGCTGAGGAAGGAACAACCTGTTGAGGAGATTGAGATCAAACGCCTTCTACTGGGGATGACAACCCCAGGAAGAACTTTCTGGTTGAGGGACCCACTCCTGCTTGGGGAGAACCATGACCATGGACTCCACTAGGGAAATCAAACTTCCTGATGTCTGGCTAGGAAGAGGGATATTCAGATACTCTGTTGAGGAGAGGAACTCCATTGAATTCTGCTGGAGAAAAGAGATCAAAGACCCCTCATGTTGGAAATGACTTATGTTTCAAGCTTCTGAGTTGATCAACTACCCATTGATCGTCATGAGTAAACAACGATTCATTTAATTCTCCATTTGCTCCAGACTGCAAGGTCTATGAAAGGATTTAGCCTCGAGAGGATTTTACAGAAGACGTAGCATCCAAAACGCCCCAGTGTCTTCAAACTCTTGGAGAGGTACTTCTGACTTGCCATTTTCTGAAAAGGATAACTTCTCGTGGTCTTGAGGTGGCATGCCCCAGTACGAGCCTTGAAGTGACTTTGCCCCTGACTGGCTGATCCTTAAGATTTTCCAAATCAACCTAATTGCCTCAGTTTGAATGCTTTTGGAGAGATTCAACGGATCTCAACGTGGTTGCCCCCAGTTTGGCTAAACTTTGAAGAGATTTCTTGACGTGACTACCCCTAATTACACTGGTTTTAGAGAGATTTATTGAATCTCGACGGGATTGCCCTAGATTGGCTGAACCTCGAAGACATTTCTCGATGCGATTGCCCCAGATTGGTTACATCTCAACACAACTGGCTAGGAATGCCTTTTCCCCACATAGTCTTTCAGCAACATGTCATCTGGAGTCTCAGGCATCTCAACTTGGCATAATTAAGCTCCTCGACTAATTTTCATCATGTAAGCTTCTTTGATGTTACACAAATGTATGCAAGCCAAAAATATTTATTCTGAAAATGATTATTCAAATGCAACACACATGTTAATCTTGAAGTCTTTATTGAAAATATGTCGCAAAGCCATGTGAACGAATCACTGCTTAGGATACAACATTGATTTTTTAAATGAAAGAAAGCATGCACATCCAATACCAACAAGATCTTTTAGCATCACTCATGAGAATTAGGAACGCTATCTTATCAGAAGTACACTTTCGGAATAACCTTGCCTCAAATAGGACTTTTGAGGGTTGTAATGTGGCTTGGTTCACGGTTTGAGAAAGAAGGATTTATGGCTCAAAATTTTGTTTGTACCCACCTGTTCTCCTTGATGTCCTTCAGTCTTATGTTCAGTTCATTTGACACAATCGCTCACCTTCTAAAAGGTTATTGCATGTCATCATCGGTGGTTAAGGAGCCCTTACTGCCTTCGGAGTGGCAATCGCTCATTTTGTCTTCGGTGCCTGTAGTCACACGACTCGTTCTTGCTCGAGGATTTTTCTTTTGTAATCCTTTTCGCTTTTTCTATTTGCTTTTTTTTCATTTGCTTGTTTCCTTGATTTTGCCTGGACCGATTCTTTTTAATCCTTTTCGATTTTGATGTCCAGCGGGATGCCCTAACTTTTTCCTAAGTCATTTGTTTTCAAACTTTCGACTTAGCGGGATTTTTTCTTTTTTTTTTCTTTCTTTTGAACAAATCGTGTGACACTGGCTTATCTTGAGTTTGTTGAAAGGATTGTGACTGCTTCACTCCTTGCGATGAGGGATAACCATTGTGGTTTCATGCTCCTTGGCCTCCTGATGAGAAAAAAGGTAATGGATCCTTAGATGCGCGATCCTTTTGAAATTTGAACGCTTGGTCAAATCAACTGACAACTACCCTGCCCCTGGGTGAAGTGTTAGGGTTTTTTTTCAAAAGAAACTCCTACTTCTAGGCTCAACGGGGTTAACGAGGGTCTATCTCCCTTATATCTCCGGTGTTTGGGGAGTTGAAACAATGCCTGTACATCATCAGCGAGGTTTTATTCCAAAAAGCATACGACCATAAAGTTTGCATTTTCAAATCGTCATCCTCCCTCAATGAGTTTAAGCAAGAAAGTCAGTATTGCAATGCACATGAACATTTAAGAGTGAACACGAATGGATTACTTCAAGAAAAACATGCTTATTGCATTATGATTGTCATTCAAGAACAAACAAATTTTTACATGCAAACATTGTTTAAACAAACAAGCAAGGTACAAATGAAAATACAGTAAAGAAACAGGAAATTGCCATCGTTGAGGAGACTTGGCTCCGTCTGGACTTATTGCTCTTAACAACATACTCGCAGTCTGAGTGCTCACTCGGGAGGCTTCAGTTGATGTGCAAACCATCTACAGTGAATGTAATGACCCAAGCCTCGATCAAATCTTGCATGCTATGATGAAAGGCTCGACACCTCTCAATAGTATGTCCAGGGTCACCTGAATGAAAGTCACACCGGGCGTTAACATCATATCCATCTGGGAACTTTACTGGAGGGGGACCCATTGCATGGGGTTCTACCAGATTCAGTTTGAGAAATTGTTGAAACAACATGGCATAAGACATAGGCAGTGGATCAAAATGCCGGTCAGGCTTCTTCAGCTTCTGTGCGTACTTATTAGCCTTGGGATTGCCTTGGGAGACAGGAGGTAGCTGCCGACAAGGAAACTCTGGAACCCCAGGTTGTGCAGAAAATTTGTGAGGCAGATCACACTTTGAAAGAGATCCCACAGGCAAGGGTGGAATGACAATTTCTGCTGCAAGCCTCAGGCACGGGATTACCATCCTTTCTAAGCACATTTCTCGCGACCTCTATAACCCAATTCATCTGATTCTTTAGTTGATTAACCTCCTCCTTCAGTATTTTCTGGTCTTGAATCAAAGCTTGCATGTCCCCCATAAACTGCCCCATTTGGCCTCGCATTTCCCTCAACTCTGCTTGAACTTGATCCATGGTCAACTTCTGAATGGCTTAAGCAGTTAAGTCTAAAATTCTGAAGAAAACCAGATCAGGATGAGAATAACCGAGCCTCGAACACCTGTTATGCAAAAATGATGTGTATGATGCATGCATATGCCATGTTCAATCATTTCCAAGTTATCTATCTTCTCTGATTCAAGTTTTTCGCATAAGAACCACAAGAAAGAGGTGGAAATGATTAGCAGCGAGTCTCAAAGTAAAGATCCTTGGAAATACAAGAACATGTATGCAAACATGTTATGATGATATGGATGCAGAGACATGGGATCAAGGCTTCCATATATTCTGAATAACTGTGATGCACTGCTGATGACTGAATAAGTTCATTGGTTGCTCTGAAGAGAATACCGGAATACCAAAATATCTGAATAATCAGAATATCAGAATGCCAAAACACCAAAATAATCAGAATACCAGAATACCAGGCTGATAAGTCCACACTGATAAGAAAACCAGAATACCATGTAGGTTGGAGGTTTCGGTTACCTACAAACCTGTAAACACCTGTCCATTCTCACATGTGGGTACTAGAAACGAAGGATCCTCAGTTTCTGGCACTGAGGTTGAGAAGCAATAATACATTCATCCTTCTGGGTACAGTATTATCGTCAATCGAGGAATGCCTCCACTGATTCCCCCTCAAAAAAGGTCATCCTATGGCAAGTTCTCAGCTTCGGGTCCTCGGATCGAGAAGCGTAACGGGTTTGTTATTTCTGGTCTACCATTATCGCCCCTTGGGAGGAGTACCTCAACTAAGTTCTCGAGAATGGTCAACAGAGTCGACAGCTCTCTAGGTTAACACCCCGAAATGCATAAGACGCGCAAATTAGAATATCTCCCAAGAAAACCTCGTCTGGACGTGGATTTCGTGTAAACCATACGTACCAAGACACTACGTAGGCCACACTACTTTCCACTCTAATCCTACGTGTGTCCTCAAGCCTGTGTAATGGGCTTATCTCTCAGATCACCCTGCCCACCAAATAGAAAAATCCACGTAGAATATATGGCAATAATGAAATGAAAAGCAAGTAAATGTAATAAATAGTAAACATGCAACAATGCCATAAATAATGCGAGTAAAGCATACAAATAAACACCCTATAATAAAAAAAACTAGCGCTAGGATTGACTCGCTTAGGGATGGACCAGCAAGAGGTCAACCTGTCCCTAGCAGAGTCGTCAGCTGTCGTATCTCCGAAAATCAACCGGCAGAAAAGAACAGAAGAGTCGCCACTGAACGTTATTTATCCCGACGCAGGGAAAGGAAACGATCGAAGAAAACCTCGACAAAGGGAAAGGAATGGTGATTGCAACCATAGCCTGGGGTTGAGAGTCAGTTACGCGAGAGGAAGGTATTAACACCCCCTCACGTCCATCGTACTCGATGGGATCCACGCTTGTTGTTATCGATCAAAGGGTGTAGGTTATCTGAAGCTCAACTGCTAACTGGAACGGAACAGGAAAATGGAGAAACGGGGGGAAAAGAAAAGGTGACTCGATAGGACATCACTGTCATAGGCCTACGTATTCCCTCGGGTGCGGGAAACTCAGAGTCAACGTAGTTTGGAGGACTACAGGATTGTGGGGGAAGGTTGACGCCAGGCGTCACGCCTGTGCCTACGTATCCTCAATCTAACCAGAGAAAGGAAGTCAGAGCATTCATAGTTCAACCTACGGGTCGAAAAGAGGAAAGGATGCTCCTACTACCTGTCAGAATCGGTAGAAAATAAAGGAGAAACAAAGAGGTTGATAAATAAGATTGTGCTCGCAGAGATCTCGCATGATCTCCAGCCTACGTATCTCCATTAACCAATGAAGAATCAGAGCGACGTAGTTCCCCTCACTAGGGATGACTTTGCTTTGTTTGTGTTTTTAGTGGAATACTCCAACGTTCGCGTTCTAGCAGTTTAGGTGTTGCCACTCGTTGTGGAGTCTTACGCGTTTACCTGTTTGCGGTAGAACGGAAATGATACATCCTTTACGATGAAAGTGAGTGAGATGAGAAGAGAATCCCGAAGGAAGATGAGTGTTTGTTTTTACATTTTAGAAGAAGTGTTTTGATTAATTGTTTTTGTAACATATATCGTGCTAAAGTCTATAACATAGGATCGAATGCGTCGCAAATCGACCCAAGACGGGACGCCTGCTAAACACCCTAGGAAAGTGAAGGAAAATCCCCCACTCTCCATTTCCCACGTACTTAAGGCTCGTGGCGCACTTAACATGTAGTATTTATTAAATGTTTTTTATTTTGTTTTGAGATGAGAGAAGAGACTCAAGTTGTAAAGTAAAATCTAAGGGGAGACTAATTGTAGTCCTAATGTTAGCATGCATTTGTTGGTCCTAGGGGTTGAGTTAAGAGGAAGAAAGAAAAAGGAACTTCTACCTAGATTGACAAGTAGGGATTGCATTACCTAATGCTCATCCTACCTTAACCTTAATAAAAAATTAAGGTCAAGCTAAGATCCCAAAGGGGTGTGAAAGAGTTATACAAACAAGCATTGTATCACAAAATCCACTAATGAAAGAATAAGAGAAAGCAAAATAGAAAAAGATGAATGAAGAGTTGAGTAATCATGTACTCAAGTACATTACCTCACAAGCCAACTTAAGCAACCTTGGTTAAAAGAAGGTAAATCACAAGCACTAGTTACCAATTACTTGAAAAGTTATGCATTAAGTTCCTAAACTAAGACTAGGTGTCCTATACTTGTGTTAGATGCAACATACAACTATAAACCATACAAGATGAGTTCTAATAGAGAAGTAACATGCCTAGGTCAGTAGGTATACCTAATTAACTTCTACTTATGTTAACATGTAAAAAGAAATCAAACTAGGCCAAACTATGCACTAAAACACCACACAATTGCACATTGTTTACAAACTAGATGAAAATAGATGTTTAGGAATCATGTAAGTGAATTAAAACATGGGTATTCCTCAAAGTCAGAAGTGATATCATGTTAAGGATGCATAAAACAACTCTCAATCATCATAGGAGTTCACAACATTTTACGTTTTATAAGCTATAGCAAAGCAAACACAAAACAATGTCCAAGTGAGTTCTAGAAGTTAACTACTTGTGACACAAGTGAAAGAGAAGTTTGAAGGATGCATACACATGTTGAGTGAGCTAGGTCAGTACCTAATGACCTCTAATAGGTCATGTCTAAAGCCTACAAGAGTTGGGAAAAGATGGAACATGAAAGAGTTAGACAACTAAGCAAACAAAGTTTAATTGAGAGATGTAAGTCAAATTGTATTTATGAAACATGGAAAGCAATTAGGAGTCATTATGATTTATTCAAGTTATGTACATATGAAAAATTCATTTAGGATTCACTTAGAAGTGTGTCAAATTTAGCATATCAAAGCATACTTGGAAGCCATACAAGCAAAGGCAAGTTTCAATCCTATTGTAACAATTAAGAACCAAAACAAGTTCAAACATGTGAAATGGAATTAGAAATCAAGTGAGTTAGGTTAGGAATGCTACAAGTCAGTAACTATAACATGCCATATTGAATTTTCAAGTTCCAAAAAGAAATGGGCAAGAGAAGTGTCTTAAAGGTGCACAAAATCAAACATAAGTCTAGGCATCCTCAACCAATTAGGTCACCAAACAAAATTCCATGAGAAATAGCTACATTCCTTAGAAAATTATTTAACTTTAACCAAGGAACAATGAAGTCAGTAGTCATGCATAACCAAAATATAGGCTCAAAATTGATCTTTTAACATGCTCAAACTATGCAAAACAATTCACATGTAGTCACATAACATGCATTCACAAAAGGGAATCAAAACCACAATCAAAAGTGACCTAAAAAATCACAAAAAATTATTTAAAGTCCATTAACATGTGTCAAACTTAATTCTCCATTTGTGTGCAAAAAATCATTTTTATACAAGTTTAAAAAACTCTTTTATGAAGCATATAGCAAAGGATATGAACAAATGGACATGCTTAAAAGGAAATTAGTAAAAAATATCAAATTTTATCAAAATTAAAAATAAAAAATTTCAAAATTTAGTTGACACATCCATAGAGTCTCATTAATTAATTGGGAATTTTTGGGTATTTTTTACTATTTTTAACAAAATGATTTTGAATCAATTAGAAAAAAGAAAAAATAAAATGCAATGAATAAAATTAGGGGGTGCATGAATAGCAAAAAGTCAATTCATTCTGACTTGGGCTCATATATTGGGGGTGCCTAAAACACTTGTGTTAGGCCCAATGCGCGTGAAGCCCGATGGTTCATAGCATAGGTATAAGTCAATATTGTTGACTCATTGTGGACCACTAGATCATGTCAATGTGATAAGATCAAGATATTAATCTAATCAGGTGGCTAGGAATTGAGGTGCACAATAACAAGCATGGAAGTCATGCACCATTGCCTCATCAAATAACAAATATCAGAACAAAATAAAAAAATAAGAAAAAAAAAGAAAATGAAAGAAAAGGCACGTGCAAAGGGCATGGCTTTTTAATGTGTTGTCACGCTGACAACCGTTAGATCAACAAACATGCACGGCTAGGATTAGAACATAACAAGCCGCCTGAGAACTACCAGTGCTAGGGTTTAGACGCCGGAGCTCAGCTCCGGTCGGCTTCTCCGGTAGGAGAAACACCGTGAGTGGTGGTGTTATTTCCAGAAAAAGATCATGAGTACATCATTTTGTTCAGTTTTTCATGCTGGTTTCAAAAATGTCATCCAAATTACCTTGTCACTACTACAAAATGCGTAAACAACGACGCCATGCTCACAACGGTTCATCCCTACACCGTTGTGACATATCTAAACTAAGGCGCGGTTGTATTTTATTTGTTTATTGAATAAAAATTATCTGTATATAACAACGGTTGATAAACCAACTGTGGTGATTATCTGTATATAACAACGATTGATAAATCAACCGTGGTGATACCATCAAGCTTTCATCTGTTCTAACCTCAGCGCCATCATATATATTATTCCTTTTATGTTAAAGCGCACATTTTCTTTTTTATTTACTTTTAATTAAAAAAAATTAAAAGTTATGACTACGGTTGTTTATTTACACCGTTGTGATATATTTTGTATGTTTTTTTAATTTTTAATTCTAAATATAACTCTGGCGCTTTAATATGAAATTTCATTATGAAAATAATATATCATAACGGTTTAGAATGCTGACCGTCGCAGTAGCTTTTCAATATTCTCCAAGCTAGCTAGTTTCATTGTCTCTTCAGTATCCTTTTTTCCATTGAAAATAGAAACCAGACGAAACGTTACACGATTTTAACCCTAAACCCTAACGTTCAATACTGTGAAACAATACACGATTTCAGCCAAAGCTTGCATCATCAGTATCCATTCTTCACCGTGTTGTTGTCATTTTCATCATCATCGTCACGATCGTGAAGAAAATAGAAGATTACGCACCTACCAACGTCGTCGTCATCATCGTCACCGTCGAGAAGGAAGATAACAACAACACCGTCGTTGTCGCAAGGAAGGAAGACAACAACAACACCAACACCAACATTGTTTACTTAGTCGTCACGTTTAGGGTACGTAAAATATTTTCCCATGCATCTACAGTAAACTCATTTGCCATTGTTGTTCATGTTGTTGTTTTTGTTTATGTTCTTGTTGTTCATGTTGTTGTTGTTTATATTCTTGTTGTTCATGTTGTTGTTATTGTTGTTATTGTTTTTGAACATAGATGTCAACCTTGTCGAGTTCTACATCAGGAAGCAACAAAGATGCTTAAACAATTGAGTGTTCTGCGAATACAACTCAAACGATTGATACTCAATCGAAACGATCACAAAGAGGTGTCACAATGATGCCCCAGTTCACATCAGTCCACAACTCATCTGGTGTAAAAATTTTGATCGAGTTTGATTCGCACTACAGATTAGTGGATTGTCCACATTACGCTACTTTTAGGAGTTATGTTGCGTTCCTTGCAAGTAGCAAAGTCAGTATACTGATTGATGATTGGAGAGAAGTGGATGTTAATGTCAAAGACAGCATATGGACAGACGTTAAGGTATTTCATACTATAATTTTCATATATTTGATATCACTATCTATAGTTTCTAATTCATACTTATATATTGATTTAATGTAGTTGAATTTTGAGTTTACCGATGACTCAATATTGAAAAGAAAGTGGATAACTTATACCGGTGTTTATTGGAGGGGATTTAAGTCACGGCTCACGACTGACTACATTACGAAGCCTAAGAGCGGTCTTCAACCTCCATGGATTCGGTATAGTTTTTTATCGAAGAATGTGTGGCACAAGTTTGCAAAGAAACGCCGTTCTGAGGAATTCAAGGTTAGTACTAGTCTTATATAACCTATAATGTTATGTTAATGAGTTATAGATACTAATCATACACATTTTTCACTATGTTGATAACAGGCTAAAAGCGAAGTAGGAATTCAGAACAAGGTGAAAAACATGTACCCCCATAGATTGTCTCGTGGGGGTTACAGGAAACTTGAGAAGAGGATCATGCAGGAAAAACAACAAGAAGAAGGAGATGGTGACATTCCATCTCCACCTTCAAGATATGAGAAATGGAAGACGGCTCGATTAAGACCTAATGAAGAGTACACCTCTGAGGCTTCAAGAGTAGTTGCTGAGAAAATTGTAAGTATATGTTTTGTTTAAATGTGTTTGCTTATGTAAGTTGCTCATGAGTTGTTATTTAAATGTGTTTCCTTATATAAGTTGCTCATGTTGTGTAGGATAATTTGGTTGTGGAGGCCCGTGAAGCCACATTTATTCCAGAAGCACGACATGATCTATTAGTTGAAGCTATCGGAACAGCTGAGCATGGAGGTCGTGTCCGTGGTGTTGGAGATGGTGTCGGCTTGAGGTCATACTTTGGACCTCAAAGAAGAAGCACCGAAACCGCTGAGTTTCTTGCTCAACGACAAAAGATTGAGAATGTTGAGAAGCAATTGGCAGAGCAAAGGAGGCTATTTGAAGAGGAGAGGGAAGAAAGGGAGAAAGAAGTGGAAAAGTTACAAGAGTTGTATTCAGTATGTGTCGTAAATCGCACTTATTTTTGTATGATATATATTGTATGTTCTAACTGAATATATTGTGCTTATTTTTGTTTTATGTTCTAATTGAATGTTATGATGTAGAGATTAAGTGAAAGCCTCGAACAACGAACTAATGAAGATCATCGTTGCGTTGGTGATGATCAAACTCCAAGTAGAAGTGTCGTAAATCACGCTTCTACAAAAGGAAGTAATTGTACAACCCCTCCCCCTGTAGATAACCGCAATGGGATATTGGACCCTAGTCCAAATGAAATAACAAGTTTATACTTGTCCATTTCAGCAACAGACCTTGCGCAAGCTCTCCCACTAGAACATTGCCCGAAATTGGATTTAGTGTATTACACTCCTGAAGATGTGAGCGATTTTCTCGCAGGATTTAAGTGGCTTGACATAGATATTTCGTAAGTTTGGTGCAAGTAAGTATATAGTCGAATATACATGTCATTATAGAACATTATAATTTTTTGTATTTTCTCCCTTAATTTATTCATTTTCTTTGACCATTTAGGTACATTCACCATGTTTGTATAAAATTGAATAAATCAAGTACCTATGGAATCTTGGATCCAAGTTTTATTTCTTGGGTGTATAATGATAAAAATATCAGAGAAAAGTACTTGAAAAGCCGGCTAAATAACGGAGGAAAAGAATGTTACCTTGCACCATTCCTCTGTGGGTTAGTATTGTTGTAATTTATATCTATATTCTATATTTAGTTTTGTTTTAGTAACAACTATATATATATATATATATATATATATTCTCGTGTTCATTCAGTGGTCATTGGAAATTGATCATAATATCGTTTAGGACAAATACGGTGACATTATTGTGTTCCTTGCACGATCCACTCCACAAACCAATGAAAGATCTTGTATTAACGTAAGTGTCTTTGTTTAATATCATTTTCTTCGGCATAAATTGTAATTAGTTTATCATGTAATATGTTTAATTCAATTTTCAATGTGCAGTATTGTGGAGCAAGTTAATATAATTAATAATGTTAGAAAAAAGCCCACATACCTTGCTCCTAAAGTAAGTGGCCCGATTACCTGTTTATTTCATTTACATTCATGCATGTGTGGTTGTATTCATGTTTTTATATTCATGTAATTTGTAGACTAGGAAACAACGCGGGAGTTACGAGTGTGGGTATTTTATCATGAAACACATGTTAAACATTGTCCTTGCCGACACTGTTGATTCATGGGATACGGTATATATGCCATAAAATGTTTACATATATTAATATATAAGTTGACTATTGAATTATTATGATGCATGATCTTCAATTTTTTCCTCTTATGTAGATGTTTAACGAAGAAACCCCATTCCCCGTTGAGGACTTTGTGGATCTTTATAAACGTTGGGCATATATCCACAATGCGCTTAAGGGTGCTCCTGCTGTTTGATATATCAGCAACATTTTTTTATGCACATATTTTTAGCTTTTGATGCACATATTGTGAACAATAGTTTTGCCTTTTGATGCACATAATGAAATCAATAATATTGGCTTTTGATTTAAACAATGTTAGCAGTTTAAATCTCTGATTCATTTAGGTTTTGATGTAAATTTCTTTTGATGTAAATTCTCTGATTCATTTATAAGGATAAAATATAGGAAGAATTGTGTTTGATGCACATATTGTGTTTGCATGTAAACAGAAGCTGTTTTGACAGGATAAAATATAGGAAGAATTTGATAAGCAGATAATTTTTATATTTAAAACAGGCTGTTTTTGGCATCGGTTATAAACCTATCCGTAGTTGTATGTTAAATGCTGGCCAGAATAATATAAACAAAAAATGTTGTAGCTGAGAATCGAACCAGATCACCTTTAGTTATATCACAGCGGTTGAGTAAACTAACCGTTGTGAAATGGTGCGCGCATAATGGAATACAACAACGGTCCCATGACCGTCATTGTACGTACCTCATATACAACAACACTCTACATAACAACACCTTCGCCCCCGTCATTATATGTCATTTCCAACCGTTGTTAAATGGGTTTTTCGTAGTAGTGTGTAATACACACACAGTGAGAATCGAAGAGAACAAACTAAGATCTCAAATCTTGAACTTCATATTTTCCTAGTTTCTAATCAGCAAACATGGCCTACACTCCATAGGACTTCAATATAGCTCATCTCCATCATTCTAATCACATGAATCTATGTAAACAATAAGCATTAAGAAGATCTCACTGACCTTAATGAAATTCACTGAGACTCCTTGTACACCTTTCAACCAACAACTGAAGCAAAATAAATGCTTTTATGGCCTTCGAATCTTGAAGAAATGGTGAGAAAATCGAACTGAGCAGAAATAGTGCATGTGGCTATGGATGCTCCAAATGACTTCCTTTTGCAAATAGAAAGAAGAGGGAGTGGCAGTGATGATAATGTTGAAGAAAACTTGAAGAATACTTCAATATTCAGAGAGACTCGAAGCTTCTAGGATCTGGGTGCAAGGATGAATTTTCTCCCTTTTTGTGAAAAAAATGGGGTAACTGTATTGGTTATAGGTGGTTAGAAGCTTATATATGTTGTTAGGGTGAATTAATCAGGGTTAAAGTGTGGTTAATAGTGAGGTTAAGGAAATTGAAGCATGAAGGTTAAGTGGTGTGAGGCGTGGGTTATGGTGCTCTATGTGTGATGCATGGTTATTGTAGTGTACTACAAAGTAATGGTGATGATCAGTGATGAGCCGGTGTAGTCAGACCATTAAGCTTGTTCATTAAGTTTCCTTTATTTTTCATGGCATAAGTGGAAAGTCTATGGTATAGTGCATATCTTGAAGAGTTTATTTGGTCATGTTAGGCAATAATGATGTACGTGGAATCATGAGCATGTGATTATGGCATGAAGTACTCTTGACATGGGATAGGTTTGCAATGTGAAAAGAAGATTTTGTCAAGTTGGCAATGTATAAACATGCACGAGACATACTCATGGTAGTGGTTTTGGAATGGCATATCTTGGACAATATGTAACCAAATTACACAATCTTAGTACCAAATTGAAGCTCTCATGGAAAAGTGTAATTCTTATGTTGGAAGTTAATAGAGATTATGTCTTAAACATCAATAAAAATGGATTGGAAAGTCATGTGATCCAAGCTGAATTTGGACTTAGAAATTTTCTAAGTGTTTTCTCATTTGAACCATTTGAACATCCTATCTTCAACACACCATAACTCTTTCAATAATAATCCAATGGAGATGAACTACATATGGTTGGAAAGCTTAAAGAACCCTCTACAAGTTTAATTTCAAAAGATTTTTCATTTGGATGAGCCATCTTGCTTGAAACCAGCTCCAAAGTTGGAAGAAATTCCATGAAAAACTCCCAAAATGGAAAGTTTATATTATAAGTAATTTTCCAATTTTGGAAATTTCTAAAACAAGTCTTGATTCTTGATTATTTGACCATTCCATGAATAAATTTCATCAAATAAGCACCTTGGGGATGTCATGGGACATTGTGACCTAAAAAGTCAGGAGTTTACTTTTGGTTGACTTTTCCTCAAACAGTTGATTTTTTGACGCATTGACCAATTGAAAACCTTCTGATCACAACCAAAGGCCAATCTTGCATCCTTGGACACTTGATGACATATAAAACACCATGATATCAAGCTTTGGCCCAAGACTCAGAAATAAACATGATCTTGGGCAAAACCCTAATTTGAACAATTGAATAAGGAGGGTTGACCAAAGGTCAAAACCCTAATTCTTGGTAGTAAGACTGGTGATCTTTATTTGTTTGAGATAATCTTTGTTCTCTTGCCAAATTCAAACTTTCAATGACATGATGGACCATATGAGTTGCCTTGGAGATATGGCAAGCCTCTGTGGATTGATGAATTAGTATCTCATTCTCCTTGCCTTGCACAATATAAAGATGGTGACGCCCTTGATACCATGCCCTATGGAAGATAATGATGCCTATGCAAATGTTTATGCTCTAGATGCAAATGAAATATGAAGCATAAGCCACTTATTGGGTATAAATAAGAGGGAAAATTTTGAGGTGTTACACGCGCTACCACTGGGGTGGTGATACATCCGTGTATCAAAACCACCCCATGAACAGATATGGGGTGCCAAGTTTTTAGGCCTGGCCAAGGCGCCATGCCTGGCCCTTGCCCAAGGCAAGGCCTAGTTTTGGAAATTTGCATGAAGCCTCTAACTTTCTCATTTCTCCATGGATTTGGACAAAATTTAGGTGCATCTGACCTAGAATTTCATGAGGAATCCAATGGTTCCCTTGGAATTTTCAGAAAATGTTTCCATTTTAAAATCCGATTGTGATTTCAAAATAGGCCAAATTTTGCATGTTCTATGCTATCTCATGGTACAGGCAGTAATAGCATGATAAATTGGTTCAGACATAACACATATGATATGTATGAGAGGTCCATGATCAATGGACCTCAAAGTAATGCATGATTTAGAGAGTTTAAGTGATGATGCACTTACCTCTTGGAGCTCCTTGTGCTATCTGTCAAGTTCCTTATTCCAGAAGTGATTCAATGCTTTGAACACTCTCAATTGATCCCTTAAAAGCTTTTAGGATGATCAGAACCAGCTGAAATCCTCTGGAACAAGTATAGGCCTTTTCTTGCAAAAGGTGCAAAAGTGACCAAGATAGCAACTCTCTCAAATGGTGTTCCAGATGAGGGAAACCAATTGGGACAGTTTGAGGATGATATTTGGAGTGTGTTTGAGGCCTGGTTTGGTTTTGGAAGTGGCTGAATCAAGACATGGCTTGAAAAATGCAGAAAAGTCAAATTTTGAGATTTTGGAGGTTGACTTTCTGATTTTGGTGTTTCAGATCAAAGGTGAGTGTTTGGACATCTTATATATGACATATTGGATGTGTTTGGATTATGAGATGTGGTGAAATTGCTCTCTAACTCAAAAACTCAGAGATGACTTGCAAAAAAAGGCATTTTGGCCTAAAGAAAGAGATTTTGAGGAAAGCATCACTTGTAGTGCTTTGGTGTACTCAAAATGAGCATAAATGAGCTCTATTTATAGTGCAACAAGTTTGTTTTGCAAGTAATAATGAATGGCAGCTGGTACAGGCCTTTGGCCAATGTGGATTAAATGGAATCTCAAGTCTCCTTTAGCCATTGACTTGAGGTTAGGGCACATGCCTATGGTTCTTTGATTCAGAGCTGAATCTTGACTCATTCAGTTAGGAATGTGTTAGTCCATGCCACCTTGATGCATCCATTAAATGCTTGGAAACAAAATTGGAGTCTTTTGCACTTTTTAGCCTTTTTAGGTTTATTATGGCTATGTGTAGATTCTTGGACTTGGGAGGCTTGGGGATCAGATCATTGCCTTTTGATTTCATCCTCTGATGTGTCCAAATGGATGACAAGTCTTGGATTTGCCAAACCGAGCAAAATGCCAAAATCTGCCTTGTACAAGACAGTTGGAAATGGTGATTTTGAGGGGACCATATCTCCCTGCTCAGGTTGAGTTATGGGAGGCTCTTGTGCTTTTTAGAGAGTCCTCATATGATACAAAACATGTGTGATCATAGTTTATTTTGAAAATATTTGGATCCCATTGAAAAATTCTCATGAACATTGTGTTCAAAGCTGATAACTTAGGCAGATTTTCACTAAGTGTTGAAAAAGTGTCATTTTCTTCATTTTTGTCATTTTGATCACTCCATAACTTAAAATCCATGAAGAATTGGAGTTTCTTGTAGTTGAAGCTTTTGTAGAATGTAGGAAGACCTACAAATCAAGCTTTGGATCACCCAAAATGGCTGCTTGGATCTCAAGTTATGATCCTTGGAAGTTGGTACCAAAATCACTTTTGTTCCATAACTTAGAAAAAATTTGGTTTCTTATGGTTGCCCCTTTTGCAA
This sequence comes from Lathyrus tuberosus, assembly GCA_022829125.1. Classification (NCBI taxonomy): domain Eukaryota; kingdom Viridiplantae; phylum Streptophyta; class Magnoliopsida; order Fabales; family Fabaceae; genus Lathyrus; species Lathyrus tuberosus. The sequence continues at coordinate 8,429,078 of JALAZF010000031.1, forward strand.
GAAACCTCACTTTTCTTGATTTTTATTAATGAATGATGATCAATACAATACATTAACATTATTTTTTACTTAGGGGAACCATATTTGTGAAAAATTCCAAAAAGTCAAACTTGATTTTGTGCACAGTTGACTTTTTATCGGATGAAATCCAAACTGTGCGATCCTTTATGAAATCTAGTCCTCGACCTAAATCAAACCTAATGTATGATTTCCATAGGTGTTATAGGCTGTATTGAATCATGTCCCAAGGTTTGGGAGCATATCTTGGTCAAAAGTCAAAGATACAGTTGACTTTTTCCTCAAAACCCTAATTGTGGTCCTGGTGAAATTGAAACTTGTGAACCAAGATTCTTGGGTAAATCCATTGTTGAAAATGGATCAATGTGGTGTATTTGAGGTCCTCAAATCATGTCTTGAGGTCTTGGCTCATGCTTTGCTCCAAAAGTCAACTTAGGGGTGAATTAGGTCAAGAAACCCCAATTCCTGATTTTTTATGAATGCATCCCCTGAGGCTAAATTGACTTGATGATTGGGTCCATGAGGTCCCTTGGAGTATCTTGGGTTGTGCTTTGAAGCATTGGCTCATGCTCAGATGAAAATTTTCATCTGGAAGCCTCAATCGACCAAAAACCCTAATTTGGTGACACTGGCAATCTCGAGGCTTGATCCCCTTGGAATGTTGCAACCTTGTGCTTGATTCTTGATGTGGGAGTCCTCTTGATCCTTTATAGGTGTTTGAGAGGTTAGAAAAGTTGAAGATCATGTCATTCCTTGATTGATCCTTTGTCTAAGTGCTCTGAGAGGGCTCAAAACCCTAATTCTTGTTGTGGTGAATGCTTAACCATCTTTAAGGAGATTGATGAGGCATGAAGGTACATCCATATTATGGTGATGATATTCACAATGATGGGAAATCTTGGTGGTTAAAATTTGGGGTATGACAAGAGGGCATCCAGTGTCGTAGGAGTCTAAATGCCAACCGCCTTGGCAAAGTCGCTACAGGGACGGAGTCCTCGCTCGAGCAAGTACTTCTTCATATCGTCGGTCGTCGAGACCTGGACGACTTCTTTGTTGAACCTTTCAATATAGGCTTGAAGAGGTTCTTCTTTCCCTTGAATGATGGCCTCAAGGGAGGATTATGTCTTTGGGTGGCGACGAGAGGCCGTGAAATGCCTGAAGAACATCCTCCCCAACTGCCTCCAAGATGTGATAGGTTTGTCGGGGAGCTTCTTATACCAAGTCATTGCTCCCTTCCTCAACGTAGTTGGGAACAATCTACATTTGATGGCGCCTCTTACGCCACCATAATTGAGCTGGGCATTGATGTTCTCAATGTGTTCGTCAGGATCTGCAGTGCCATCGTACGTGCCCAGGGATGATGGTTTCTCCAACCCTTTTGGTAGGCGTGTGGTCATGATTTCTTGGGACAACGGGCCTCGAGGCTCGTCATCACTGCTACTGCTTGACCACGAACGAGATCGGGTGCTCCGTCCTGGGTGAGGACCACGATCTTGATGGGGAGAAGGGGTTCGTGCTTGGCCCTTGGATCTGGGCGGAGGCGAACGCTGGTGCTCTGTCCGTATATCCCTTCTGGTTCTATTGGCCACTAGGGAGTGTTGGCTTCGGGGAGAAGTATGGTCGCACTTCCTTACCTCCAGACAGTCTGGCTCTACTAGCACCCGACAGTCTCTGTCTCGTTTGGGAGGAGGACACCGAGATCTTCGACCCTCTCTCCTCAGCGGAGGAGATCTTGGTCGGCGGGACTCTTCTAAGGCTCCAATTCGTGTGTTCTACTAGAGGATCAGAAGGTTTGTCTTGTTGAGGGCCTCGAGTAGGGGCGCCATGGCCGGATCGACGTTGGGCGGAATTGGGATGGGCTAGTGGTCCTCGGAGGGTTGGACCTCAACATTGTCAACGTGATCGAGGGAGGGAGATGCGGTGGCTCCATCTCTCTGCTGATGGACATCGTTCCCAAGAAAAGGGGTTGCTCCATCAGCGTCTGTCTTGCTGACTGGGAGAACGACGACATTGCGAGCATCATGGACATTGTCATGGCTGGCCATGATCGGAATCTTGAAAGAACTGCTTTGGTCTTGGATTTACGAGGAAATAACGACGGGAAGAATAGAGTTTCTCACAGATGGCATCATTGATCTTACCGGCTGATCAGAACCTGAAGTGGGCCAGAGACTTCGTTTGCGATGCTTGGTTCAAAGGATGAGGAGGGGGTGTACCTGTAAGGCACTCCGATGTTAAAGTAAGAACGAGAGAATAAAAGGCAAGTATAAAATGAGTATGTCTTAATATGATTTAGAATACCTGACCCTCTCAAATGAAAGGGTTTTTATAATGCCCCTAGCGCTTTTCGAGGCGAGATATTCGCTCCCCAAGAATAGGTAACTACCAGAAACTAGCCGTTGGGACGGGCAGAGGTGCTCGGAACTAGCCGTTGTCGCGGGCAAGGGCTTGGTCGCGGGCATGGACGTCGTGACTGTTTCTGGATAGTGGAACCGTGCGTGACGGCCAGAAATATGAGGAGGGGCAGCTGATCCAGGGGGTCAACTGGCCAGGCCTCCTTAGCGGAGAGGTAGAAGGGTGAAAATGTCTCCCTTTGCCCTTAGCCTGCAGGACTTTGGCAATTGGGTCATTTTGGGAGCAGAAGTGGATTGGGTCATGCCTAGCCATTGGGCCAGTCCGGAACAGTAATGAACAACTAACATATTGAAAATCAGAATCCTTAAATTTGAAATTCAATTACACATTACAACATCAATCTTAAAACCAAATTACCAAATTGAAATGAAATCTTAACCAACATATATTTTTTTGGGCAAATATTAACCAACATATTGAGTAACTAAGAAATTGAAAATCGAAATCCTTAAATTTGAAATCCTAACCAACATATTGAGTAACTAACAAATTGAAAATCGAAATCTTTAAATTTAAAATCTAAATAAAGAGAATGACATCAATCATAAAACTTGATTCCCAAATTGAAATAAAATTTATCCAATGTAATAAACATCTAACATATTGAAAATAGAATTCTTAAATTTGAAATCCAATTACAGATTACAACATCAATCATAAAACCTAATTCACAAATTGAAATCATTAAATATTAAACCCAAATACCTTATCATATTTGCAATCAATACGAACTGTGTGAGGAGCGATTATATGGGAGAATATTGAAGGTTCGCTCGTTGAATGGTGCTGGGAAGAAAACTAGTTTTACAATTGAGAAAGAAGAAGATGAAACATGCTTTTGTTAGTTGTTGTTTTACAATTTCAGGGAAAGAAGATGAATGTGGGTAGTTCTACATATTGGAGTAAAGAAGATGAAGTTGTTGTTGGTTACAGAAAGAAGAAAAAGTTGTTGTTGAAAATATGTGACAATATTTACATTTGTTTTATTAATTTTGATTTTTAAAAACTAGGATTTGAATTAAAAAAACAATATATTAAATAAATATTATTAAATTAATATGTTAAGGATTTAGTTTCAAATTTCTTAGGAACTTAGTTTTTATATTAATAAATGGAATGTTACATAGTAAGCTGCATATAGATATAGTTCTATGTGACATTTTAGGATTTAAGGGACTTTTTTTATCAGAATTATGACTATTTCAAAGATGTCATTTTTGTTAGTGCGTGAGGCACTTTTAGTGAGGAGAAAAAGAGAGAGAATAAGGAAATAAGGATTTATTGAATGAATTGTTACAAATAATGATATATACTATGACTATTTATATACAACCCTAATTGGGCTTGGGCTAACACAACTTGAATTATATTTAAATATTAAATCTAATCAAATTTAATCTAATCAAATCAAATCTAATCTAATCTAATATTTCAACATACCCCCCATAATCCAAGTTGTCAAACCTATACTAATCATAGTCCATCATAACTATTCTTGATTTCTTTCTCAAATTCAGGAATCTGTCGATCTTCAATCCTTTGGTGAAAATGTCAGCCAACTGACTTGAGCAGTGCCTAACTTTAAGTTCACCATGAGTTACCTTTTCCCTTAGGAAGTGAAATCTAGCTTTGATATGCTTACTTCTTCCATGCAGAATTGGATTCTTCGCCAGATTTATGGTTGACTTGTTGTCGATCTGTAGTACTAGAAGTTTCTTCACTTCGACCTCCATTTCTTCAAGCACAAATTTGATCCAAATTTCTTGACAAGCAGCATAGGATCTAGCTATATATTCAGCTTTACATGATGATAATGCCACCACAGGTTGCTTTCTCGAGCACCATGAAATTGGGGCACCAAATACTTGAAAGAAATATCCAGTAGTGCTTCTTCGATCTTCCTTATTTCCACACCAGTCAGCATCTGAATAACAAGTAACCATAGCTTATTTTCTTTCAGAGTCTCGTCGAAATAAAATTCCATAGTTTTTCGATCATTTTAAGTATCTCAGGATTCTTCTTGCAGCCTTCATGTGTGACACCTTTGGTTCACTCATGTATCTGCTCACTAATCCAACTGAGAAACATATATCAGGTCTACTGTTGCACACATATCTTAGAGATCTGACAATCTGTTTGAACAAAGTTACATCACTTTGTCTTCCTCTCCATGTTTCTCCAACTTTAAATTTGGTTCGATAGGCGAAGATGCAGGAGTCAAATCATCCATTCTGAATCTTTTGAGTATCTCTTTGACATACTTTCTTTGATGTAGCACCATGCCTTGCTTCGATCTTTGAAATTCCATGCCTAGGAAGTATGACAACTTTCCCAGATCCGACATTTCAAATTCCTTCTTCATCAGCTCTTTGAACTTCGACAAGTTCTTTAGCCTATTTCTAGTTACTAGCAAGTCATCGACATATAAGTAGATTATTGTTATATCTTGTGTCATAACTTGAACATAGACACCATACTCAGTTTTTCATTTTACGAATCCCAATTCTACCAAGTATGAGTCGTTCTTCTTGTTGCATTCCCTAGGTGTCTGCTTGAGACCATAAAGCGCTTTGTACAACTTGTATACTTTAATTGCTTCCTCCTAAATCACAAACCCAGAAGGTTGTGTGACATACACCTCTTCTTCTAAAGGTCCATTCAAAAATGCTGATTTCACATCTAAGTGAAATGTTGACTAGCCTTGCTTGCATGCCAAGGCCACCACTAGTCGAACAGTTTCCAATCTTGCGACAGGTGCAAATACTTCAGAGTAGTCGAGTCCTGCTCTCTAGAGAAATCCTCGAGCTATCGATCTCGCCTTATATCTTGCTATCGACCCATAAGTATTGTGTTTCAACTTAAACACCCACTTTACTTCGATAGCTTTTGTATGAGCTATCAATTTGACCAACTCCCATGTGTTATTTCTTTCAATTGCTTGTAACTTTTCGACCATAGCATACTTCCATTGTTTATATTTGAACGCTTCGCTATAGTTAATTGGTTAAGCACCTGCAAGTAAAGCAAAATGGACTAGTTCCTCATCTATTGTAACTTCACCATTACCAACCACTTCATAGTCTTGAAGTCTTATTGGACGAGCTCTAGTTCTTTGAGGTCTCTAAATTGTACCAGCCATATCCTCTTCGACTTCAACTTTGTCGGGAATGTCAACTACTGCTTCGACTTCTTCTTCGACTGGAGTACCAACAATATCTTCGACTTCGACATCATTACTTACTTCGTCGAAATCATAAATCATCAGTGGCTTGTCAATTGCATTATTAGAATTCCAATCCCAAGCAGAATTTTCATCAATCACAATGTCTCGACTCATCACAATCTTCTGATTAATTGGATTGAATAACTTGTATTCTCCAGTCTTATGATATCCTACGAGAATCATAGGTTCACTGTTATCATCAAGCTTCCTTCTCCTAGTGTCAGGAATATGCTTGTAGCAAATAGAGCCAAACACCTTCAAATTACTCACTGATGGTCATTTGCCACTCCACACTTCTTCAGGAACCTTGTTCTTCAGCTTCTTGGTAGGGCACCTGTTCAAAATATAAACACCAGTCAAAACAGCTTCTCCCCATAAGGATTTTGGAAAATTCTTCTGCTTCAACATGCATCTTGCCATGTCCAATATGGTCTTGTTTCTTCTTTCTTCTATTCCATTATGTTGTGGAGTATAAGGAGCAGTTATCTCATGATCAATACCATGTTCTGCACAGAATGCTTCAAATATCTTGGATGTGTATTCACCACCTCCATCTGTTCGCAGAACTTTAATTTTCTTTTCACCCTGGTTTTCGACAAGTATCTTGAATCTCTTAAAGATCTCAAATACTTCGTTCTTTCGTTTGATCACATAGATCCAGAGCTTTCGACTGTACTCATCGACAAATGAGACGAAATACATGTTTCCACTAATGATATGCACTTCAAAAGGACCACATACATCTGAATGTACAACTTCAAGTATGCAGGATGATCTCATTGGCATAGTCGAAACGAAAGACTTCCTGGACTGCTTTCTGACTAGACAATCTTCACAGAGTGTGTCGGGCATCTCAAGACTTGGTCTACCAGTTACCATATTGTTTCGGATTGGCCCAATGGCTGAGCATAACCCAATCTACTTTTGCTCGCAGAATGGCCCAATTGCCTAAGTCCAGCCAATTTGGGGCAGTATTTACCTTTCTGCCTCTCTATCGGGGAAGGCTGGTAGGTTGACCTCCATGGTCAGCCGCCCCTCCTCAGCAATTCCTGCTCGTCACGCATGGTTCCACCATCCAGAAACAATCATGACGCTCGTGCCCGTAACTACGCCTCTGTCCGTGGCAACGGCTAGTTTCGGGCACCTCTGCCCGTCCCAACGGCTAGTTTCTGGCAGTTACCTATTCTTTGGGGAGCGGTTATCTCGCCTCGAAAATAGGGACCAATGGCCAAGCGCTGGGGGAACTATAAAAATCCTCTCATTTGAGAGGGTTAAGTATTCTAAATCATCCTAAGACACACATGCTCTGTACTTGCTTTCTCTTCTCCCGATTCTTACTTTAGCATCGGAGTGCCTTGCAGGTAAACCCTTTCCTCATCTTTCACACCCAACATCGTAGACGCAGTCTCTGGCCCACTTTAGGTTCTGATCAGCCGGTAAGATCATATATCTTGAGTGATCAGTTGATTTAGCGACCTAAAGTTCAGATGACCAAACCTCAGATGCCACAACCAACTATTCTTGTGGTTGACAACTATTTTCTGACATTGTACCTCATTCGAACTGATCATGGTCTTAAATGTTCTATTTTTCTACAGAAGATATTTCAAGACCAAGTTATTCTGGATATCAAAAAGTTCTAATGCTCCATCTTTCATAACCACTAAGAAACCCTTTTCGACCAATTGTCCAACACTTAGAAGATTGCACTTCATTCCAGGGACATAGAGTACATATTTGATAAAGGATTTTGCTCCATTACTCATTTGAATAACTATGTTGCCAGTACCTTCTGTTGGCAACGCGCTATTATCAACAAGTTTCACCTTACTATTCTTCGACTCGTCGAAATCTACTAACCATGCTTTTTTACCAGTTATGTAATTCGAACAACCTGAGTCGAGGAACCAGATCTTGGATTCGACATGGGCATCTGCAACTGCAGCCATAACCACCATATCATCAGAATCATCTTAATCTTCTTGTGCAAGATTCGCTCCTTCGTCCTTGCCTTTTGTCGAACGCCTGTCTTTCCTGTACCAACAATGCTTGGCCAAGTGACCATACTTTTCACAATTATAGCACCGCACACCTTTTTCTCTACTTTGTCTTTCTGATAGGAATTTCCTTCTCCTCTTTTCAAGGATTCAGAAGTTCTATCATCGATCTTATTCTTGTGAGGATTCAACCAAGACTTCTTACCCTAAGTCTTGTCGATTTTGCCTTTAAACTTGTTGGAACCACCATTCTTCTTCCACGATTGCGCCTGTAGTGCTTGTATCAAGTCTTGAACTCATTTCCTTTCGACAATCCTAATCTCATGCGCTTCCAACGAACCAACCAAATCTTCCAGTTTTAGGGTTTCAAGATTATTGGATTCTTGAATAGCTACGATAGCATGATCAAAGTGAGAGGTCAACGTATGCATTACCTTCTCAATAATCATCTTATCAGTTAGGGTTTCACCACAATCCTTCATGAGATGGACGAGTTTCTGCACCTTCGACACATAGTCTGCAATCTTTTCATCTTCTCCCATTGACAGCAATTCATATTGTCGTCGCAAAATTTGCAACTTGACGACCTTAACTTTCTCGCCTCCTTCACAGTACTTGACGAGAATATCCCACGTCTCTTTCGCCGATTCAGCATTAGCGGTTATATCGAAGTTAGCCGCATCAACTGCCGATTGGATGTAGAACGCCGCCTTGCAATCCTTTTTCTTGGCATCCTTGTGAGCAGTTCTCTGTGCTTCGGTTGCATCTTCACCAAGTGCAGGAACGCCATTAGTAACCACGTCTAGGATTTCATGAAAGCCAAATAGAAATTGCATTTTTTTTCTCCATCGAAGCCAATTCTTGTCGTCAAGAGTTGGAAGGGAGTTTAGTAAATTTCTGTTACCATTCATCTTAGTAGCGATTGATAAACAACAACCCACAATCCCAGAAACACGATCTCTGACGTGTGATTCTTGAAAACACGATAAAAAATCTAACCGGAGCTCTAGATACCAATTTGTTAGGGGACAAGAAGGAGTATCATCATTGGGCCAAGAGCAACGCAAATGAGAGAGATACCACATATCCACATTTATAATCAATGTGGGATAAGTATATATATATATAAGTAGGGATCAATTTACTCTAAAAGTAATTTTTTTTAACTTACTTCAAATCATTGTCTTTAAATTAGATTTAATCGAATTGTTAATTAAATAAAATGCTAAAGTAATCCTTAGATTATATTCAAGTTAAAGACTATAATTTGGAGTAAGTTTAAAAAACATACTCTTACAATAAATTGATTATATATATATATGGGTTTACTAATGTAGTTCCACTTGTTTTTATGAAGGTCTAATTCAGCAAGTTTTAACTAAAAAAATGCTTAAATACACCATAAAGTGCACGTTGTTAAAACACATCTTCATAAAAATAAGTGGGTGTATTTTAGCAAACCCTACAGGGATCTGCTAAAATACACTCACTTATTTTTATGAATATGTGTTTTAACAAACTTTAATTAAAAAATAGTTAAATGCATCTTAAGATGCATGTTACTAAAATAGATCTTCATAAAAACAAATGTATCTACGTTAATAAGTTTATATATATATATATATATATATATATATATATATATATATATATATATATATATATATATATATATATATATATATATATATATATAAAATAAGTCTTTTGCTATCGATTATACAAACCTATATATAAAATATAGTTTTACTTTCACTTGATTCCAACCTATCCCTCAGATACGTTATGGCATCTCCTACGGAGAGAAAAAACCCTAACATTACAGATTCACTTCCCACGTTTAACTGGGTTGCAGTGAAGCACCTTCTTCAATTACGATGTGTCTCCAACTTCTAGAATTCTCTAGTATCTCTTCATAGATTCGCAAGAAAACACTCCAAGCACTCAGATATAACCAACCCTTACATCATTGATTCGTTTCCCACTCTTCCTTTTGATCTCATAACAGAAATACTCTCCAGGCTACCTGTCAAACTCCTTCTCCGATTTCGATGCGTCTGCAAATCATGGAATTCACTAATATCCGATCACAAATTTGCCAGAAAACACTTTAACCTGTCAACCAAGCCCAACCTCCACGTCATAAGCTATGACGATCCATCACAGCGGTATGTTTTAAGGTCTTATCCTCTCCAATCCGTTTTCACAGACCTAACAACTGATTTCGTTCAACTTGGCTTTCCATTTAACAGTCCTTTTGAACACTATTTACATTACATTATTGGCTATTGTGATGGAATTCTTTGTCTTGCCGATTTTCATAACTCTTTTGTTGTATTATGGAATCCTTCTATTAGAAAATTCAAGGAATTGCCGTCTTTTGAAAAGCCCCGAGTGGTTGGGTCGGCAAAGTTTGGCTTCGGCTATGATCAAGTCTCTCATAATTACAAAGTGGTTGTGCTTTACAACTCCTATAGGGGTGGTACCAATGAAGACGCAACTAAAATAAAGGTTTATAATTTGATAACCAATTCTTGGACTAGCATTCAGACGTTTCCTTTTTGTACTTACTTCGGCGGCCATGATGAATCCGGAGTATATGTCGGCGGTACAATTAATTGGTTGGCCTGTACTAAATGGTGTCTTCCACTTTTTATTGTTTCTTTTGATTTAGGTAAGGATTCTTATCAAAAGATTTTTCCTCCTGAGCATGGACGGATTGATGTGTGGTCGAAATTGTGTGTGTTGAGGAATTGCCTGTGCTTAATTTCTTATTATGATGTTTGGGTAATGAAGGAGTATGGAATTAAAGAGTCTTGGACTAAATTATTCAAAGTTTCTAACTTGCTAGATCAAAGTATGTCTTCTTTTTTGACCAATGCATTATATATTTTTGAAGACGATCAAGTGTTGTTGGTGGAGAGATGGAAAAAGAAGTTGATAGTTTATGATTTAAAGAATGACACTTTTAAGGTTACCGTAAAGTTTTCAACCCTTCCAGAAATCTGCACCGAAAGTTTGATATCACCTTGTTCTTAATGTTCTTAATGCTATGATGTCTCTTGAGCATATTAACCATAATTTATATGTTATTTTATGTTTCTGTTTTTTATTTTGTAATTGCTATGATTACCAGTATATGTTATTTTAACATGCTCTCATTTATTTTCTTATTTTTAACTTGTATAATTCATGTCCCATATTTAATGTGAGGCTTGGAGGTTCTAGGACTATGTTGGCAGGCTCTGTGATCTCTAGAACTGTAAGAAAATGGTTAGGATATATGACAGTGGTGGATTGGGTGTATATGATGGGGATTGGTGCTGCATGTGAATGTTTTCAAATGCTGAATGTTTTATTGAGAAGACGGGGCATGTTTCTCTTTTGCAAGAAGAGGTAGCTCGGTATTCTGTAGTGTATGGAAGAGACATGTTAAGGAAAACATATTTATGATGTCTTGTTTTCTATATGCCCTACAAGATAGGGAATAAGGAGTTGGACCCTACTGGTGTACTGTTATGGTCACACTAATAGTGATGTAATGTGTGTGCATGCACGCGTACATGATTTTCAGCCGTGCCTAGAAAGTGGAAAGAGTTGGTTTCTCTTCCCAAATCTTCTGCACTTTGCTCTGGAAAATTTGTGAGGCAAGAAAAAAAAGTTGATTGCAAGACACATGCATAGTGAAAACCAAAAATGAAAATAGAGAATATCTGTTATAGTCCATAATGTTTTTTGCAGCAGAACTTGAATTGCAGTGAACACTGCCTTATTTTCTCTATTCTAGGTACTGCGGATTGAAGTAAGGAAAAGATTCTTTTGACGCTAGAAACATCAGGTAACAAACAATCTAATGGTTTCTTTTTATGATATTTACTTATTTATTTTTTAATTGTGTTTGATTTCCATTTCAGTCCACCCTCCCCTTTCCTACACGATCATTCATAAGCGAGTCAGCAAGTTCAATTTTTTCATTAGTGTATAAATCTACAGCATGTCGGCCCAACACGTTTCAGAGGTCTGATACAAAATTTAAAATTAATCATCTTTAATATAATAAAAATGTATATTTTTTTAAATTATTATATTTTAATTGTTTTATGATGTAAAATTATTAAATTATTATAATCAATTTCATTTAATATTTTATTTTAATTAATCATAAAATTAACTCATCTAAACACTCTTTTTATTATTAAAAAAAATGATAATTGAAAAACAATGACAGAATTATTAAAAAAAAATTTAGATACCCACTCTTCTATTACGTTAAAGAAGTCAATAACTTATCATTTATACATATAATTTTTAAATTAACAAATCAAATAATATATATTATAATATTATAAATGTTTGTTATTATTATATATTCTAAATAAATGTTACATAATATAATTAAAAAAATTATTTTTTTAAAAATTCAATTAATTAAAAACATACAATTTTTTTTTTTAAAAGTGAGGCCCTAGGCGGTAGTCTTGGTGACCTACCCCTAGGGTCGGCCCTGATTTACAGTAAAGTAGGCATGTTGCGGTATCCGACATTTGAATGACACTCGTGCGATATGCGTCGTAAAAGTTAAACAAGTGTCGGAAAAGTTAGATAAGTATTCTCCAAAAAATTGATTTTTTTTTGCTTCGACACATTTTAAATCGGTGTTCGATATTCATATCACACTCATACAACGCGTGTTCAATAATTCAGACAAGTTTTCTTTTAAAAAAAATTGTGTTTTTTTTTCTCAACACACTTTATATATTTTCTAGACAAATCTCACGCACGATTAAAAGGGTTAAATATGTATTGAATCAATGTTATCAATGAAAAATTAAACATTAATTTTGATTGGAATATTTTTAATTCTTTTGATATTAGATAAATAAATGAAACTCAAATATTATGACATATATAACAGTGTTGGTGTTCTAGATTTTTGACATATCGATGTCAAGGGTGTCTATGTTTGTGTCGTGTTGGAGTCTATGCTTCATAGTGTGTAGAGTGGGTAGGAGAAAGCGATGAAGCTGAGAAACGAACTACCTAGTTAACTAAAAAACTATAACCTAAGCAGCAGTTGCTAAGTAGCTAATATTTTAATACCTCCACTTAGAATTTTTGTGTGTAATATTTTAGAGCAACTGGCTTATGGCATAAGAATAGACCACATTCCATCTGTTAAGAAATATTTGCTTCTGGTATAATAATTTTTTGGGTTAAAAGTACTTTTGGTCCCTGTAAGTTAGCGAGTTTTTGAAATTAGTCTCTGTAATTTATTTATTTTGGTCTGAGTCCCTATATCTCCCTTTTGGCGTACGTTTTAGTCCATAACGACGAAATCCGCAGAAAAATCTGAAGGGTCTGCAGATTTTCTTACGGATTTTGACTTTAGGGACTAAACCACACGCAAAATGTGAGATATAGGGATTCAGACAAAAAAAAAAATTACAGGGACCAAACTCAAAAACTCGCTAACTTACAAGGACCAACAGACTATTTAAGCCTAATTTATTTTTCAAATTAATTTTTTTTAACTCATGGAGACGCTTTCAGTATAACGTAAACTATTTTTGTAGGCTAATTGCATTTTAATGTTAGTTTACTCAAACTCAACCAATGCTTATTCGGGTGTTAAAAAAACTGTGAATCGAACTGTTTTTTTTTTTATAAGCAACTTCATTAATAAGAGATTAAGGAAATCTCAAACCAAGGAACTACAACCAACAGAAAAAGGTACACTTACAGAAAGTCGAGCGGATTCTTAAACCACTCATATAAACTACACCTCTTACTTTTCTTATTGCATAGAATCAATCAGTTCCACGAGGTAATTTTAATATCAACAACAATATCATCTACATTACAATGCACATCTTCGAATAAAATTCTATTACGCATCCTCCAAACATTCCAACAAGTAATTAACCATATGGAAAACGACCGTCCAGTACTTCTAGTCGCGTTAGCTTTCGCGAACCATTCCAAGGCATGAAGTCTACAGTTAGGTTCCGCTATTCTATCAAAGCCCGCCCATTCACTTATCTTTCCCCATATATTGACTGATATGCAGCAGGTGAAGAAAAGGTGACAAGAGTATTCAACCTCGTGAAAGCAAAGCGCACACACCTTGTCATGGTCGTCTTCAATGATCCCTCTAGCCACCAAATTCAATCTTATGGGTAGTCTATCCAACACCATCCTCCAAGCAAACACTTGCACCTTAACCGGAATATCCGTCTTCCAAATCGACTTAAGAAGGTTAGAAGTGATGTCATCTATCTCGTTATGGTTTCCTGCACAATTCAGAGCATAGTAAAAAGAATCAACATAAAATTCTTTCGATTCAGTAGCCATCCACTGCCACTCATCTATGGCTTCCTTGGTTATTGACGCCGAAACCAGGGCATGACGAAAATCCGTCCACTCCTGATCCAGCAAGACAGTAGGATCTGCCACCAAATGACTGATGTTCCACCTCCAACTATCGCCAACCCAACTCCCTAACTCACTGATAGTGCAGCAGGTAGAACTGCTAGCTTCAAACACCATGGGGAACCTAATTTTCAACTCCAAATGGCCCAACCATTTTGACTGCCAGAATACCACGGAGGATCCGTCAGCAACCTTGCACTCCAAGAGGTTATCGAAACAGGTATAAATCTCAGACTTGTAGAGAGAAAGCAGGTCCTTAATCCAAAGGGAGTCCTTCTTGGACCTGGCAGCATCCTTGGATAGTTGGACTTTCATACTCATATTGTCGTATCTATTGAACATCAGCTCCCTCCAAACTTCTTTACCTCCATAGTGAAACTTCCAAAGCTATTTAGCGAGAAGGGCTCGATTGAACCTCCCAACATGTTTTATACCAAGACCACCCCTATTCTTCGGTCTACATATGTCGTTCCAAGATATCCAAGGGACGAACTTTTTATTAGTAGAACCAGCCCAGAGAAACCGCCGTTGAATAGAAATGATTTCTTTCACCACTTTCTCAGGAGCCTTAAAGAAACTCAAATGATGGATAGGGAGGTTGATGAGAACCGAGTTGATAAGCGTCACCCTGCCCCCTATAGAAAGGTTCCTGCCACTCCACACTGATAACATGTTCCTCAAACAAGTCACAATAGGTTTCCAAAACGCGCAACGACGATGATTGCCCCCAACTGATAAACCAAGGAATTTGAAAGGGAGAATGCCCGATTTGCAGTGAAGGAAGTGTTCAGCAGCTGAAAGAAATTCAGTTTCAACTCCAATGCCAAACAAGCAACTTTTAGAAAAATTAATCTTAAGGCCTGAAGTCAATTCGAATGCCCTAAGAATCGCCTTGAAAGCCCATATAATAGCTAAAGATCCACCTCCGATAAGCAGTGTGTCGTTCGCAAATTGCAGGACACTAGATGAAGGACGATCGTTAACTTTGAATTCAGTAAGGATGTTAGAAGCAATGGCATTCCTAATCGTGCTAGCCAATCCCTCCGCAGCTATAGCGAACAAAAATGGAGAAAGCGGATCACCCTGTTTCAGGCCCCTACCAACCTTGAAGTCCTTCGTAGGGCTGTGTAGCGAGCGATTTTGGACGCGGTTGTGAAGCGCTATCGCTCTTTGGTGCCTACAGCTCGATTCATTTTTTATCCTATTAAAGCTGATGAAGAAAGGGAAATAGATGTCTCAAATTAACCCTGCTTGCAAACTGAGGTTAAACAGCGGTCTGTTAGGTTACAGATGCTACAAAGATTCGGGGTCTCTATCGGGTTTATTTTTTTAAAAGTGGCGGGAGGTTTAGATGTTAGGACGGATGCTTCTTGATAGATATATGAGAGTATGGGATTTAGGGTTTTTTATTAGTGTGCTCGCTAAGATTTTTTCTTTCAATCTTATGCCTACGTATTCCCGTTTACCGAAACAGGGAAATCAGAGCGTTCGTAGTTCCTCCTATTCTATGGGAGGAAATGGTTGTTTTGGTGTCTTGTTCAAAGCCCAAGACGTGAAGCGAAAGGTGGTTTGTATCTTGTTCAAAGCCCAAGATATGAAGTTGAAGAGTTTATTTGTATCTTGTTCGAAGCCCAAGATGTGAAGCTAAAGATGGTGTCTTTAGAGAGAATTTGTCATCTCTAAAGAGGGTCTGTATGTCACAACTGTTTATAAAGGAGAATTACTTTAACCGGGATTTGTGAATCCGACAATGCCATAATTTCCTTTAAAGGGGATCTTAACCTGAAGGAGAAGACTTTAACTCAGTGTAGAGCAATGCTATCTTTCCTTAGGAATTTCTTATGCTAAAAGAGGGACAGTGGCATGGATGTAGATGATCCAGAGGCTTGCCGCTTACAGCAATTAGATGAAGGAGTTGTTGATGTTTGTGTACTGTGAACGGGGCACAGCTTTGATGTTAAAAGGTTGATTGGATCAACCTGTGGTTTTCTTATATAAAGCCTAAGAGGAGGCTCTTATGTGTCTCGTACAAAGCCCGAGAGAGATGCTAAAAGGTTTTGACTCAACGAGGGAATCTTTTGGTATCTCGTATAAAGCCCGAGATGGAGGCTATATGACTCAACAAGAGAGTTTTTGTGTCTTGTACAAAGCCCGAGATGGAGGCTAAAATTTGTTTGGCTCAATAAGAACCTTTTTGTATCTCGTATAAAGCCCGAGATGGGGGAGAAAGGGTGATTGACTCAACGAGGGAGTCTCTTATGTGTCTCGTACAAAGCCCGAGAGAGAGGCTAAACGTTGTTTGACTCCGCTGGGGAGAATCATTGTGCAAAGCCCAAGAGGAGGCCATGGTGACTGTTTCAGTTGAGTGACAGGTCCAGTATACTGATTTTGAAAGAGAAAATCAGTTCTTATATGAGCAACACTGTACTCAAGGATTTGATTCAAGGACCAGGGATATTCCTGTTCTTTAAGGAAGTGGGAAATTCGAAGGGTGTTGAGACTGTCCGAGTCTATGGGTTTTCTTCCTATTTAACGAAGGGGTCACTTGAGAATGTCTTTGAGACTCAAGGATATTAGACTGTCAGTGTCTAGAGTTTCATCTTTTGTACTATGATTTGAGAAACAGTAGTAGACTCTTTGAAAGGACTGTTCTATGAAGATGACTAGGTTCTGTTCCTATACCTCTAGGAGGTCGTCGGGACAATTTGTACGAAGCCCAAGAGGAGGCTGGAAGCTTTTAAGAAGCCGAGAAGTCCTTGTACTAAGCCCAAGAGAAGGCTATCATTCCCGGAGGAAGAATCATTATACGAAGCCTAAGAGGAGGCTGTGAATACTTCTAAGAAGCCGTAGGGTCCTTGTACTAAGCCCAAGAGGAGGCGGGGTCGCTTTTAGGAAGCCTGCGGGTCCTTGTACAATGCCCAAGAGGAGGCCTATGCTTTTAAGAAGCCGATGGGTCCCCAAACACCGAGAAGTTCAAGACAGGCTATTCACGAGGAATAGATCAAGCCAGGAAAGTTCGAGAATTTGAAAGAAACTCAAGAGATACCATTCACAGAGAAAAGATCATCTCTGGGGAATAGAGTTTCTTGGCAAGTGCTTTTAAGAAGCCTGTGGGTCCCTAAACCCCGAGAAATTCAAGACATGCCATTCACCGAGAATAGATCAAGCCAGGAAAGTCCGAGAATTTGGAAGAAACTCAAGAGATGCCATTCACGGAGAAAAGATCATCTCTGGGGAGTAGAGTTTCTTGACAACTTCTACGAGTGACAGTCTATGAAAGGGTTCACCGAGAATGCTGCCTTTCATGTCTCCATATTGTTTAACCCCAAGAGGAGGGAAGACTGTGTCTGGTAATCCTATGGGGATCTAGTTTTGACTATTTCTAAGAGTGATCAACGGGCTTAATGCTAGACGTAGTTGCCGGGGAAACTCTAAATATCTATACTATTATTACACAGTTGATATGAGTTTATGAAAGAAGACTTACAGCGAAACAACCCCACAATACAGTTATATGTATATGAAAGCGGTAAATGAAAGCGGATAAATACTTACTCGATTGTAGAGCTTCCATGCTGTTTGGTTAGTTGTTCAACAAAGAAAGATTGAAAACAACAGTATATTTCAAAATCAAAGGAGAAAGTGCTTTGAAAAAGAAAGATTTGGGGCTTACAGCTCAAGGAGAGGCCCAGGGTTTTATCAGTGATTGCACTGTTGAATTTGTATAGAGGGACTTATACAAGTGACTGAGGCCCAAAAAGGTTTTTTGTACAAAGAGATTGGGTCTTACACTCTAATAGAGGCCCATAAGTTTCAAAAGAGTGAGAGTGGGGCTTATAACACGAGGGTAGGCCCAGATGATTTTTTGTTTAAAATGGCGATCGCGTCGAGGTTTTCTTTTAACGCGAAGGGGCTTATATAATATCTGAGGCCCAAAGTGATTTGGTTAAAAGGGGATTGGTTCTTACACTCTATTAGAGACCCAAAAGTTTTGAATGGGTCTTATAGCTCAAGGAGAGGCCCAGATGTTTAATTTTAAACTGGCGACGATTGCATCGTTTATTTGAAAATGTACAGAGGGACTTATACAATGAATGAGGTCCAAAAAGTTTTCTGTACAAGGGGGTTGGGTCTTACACTCTAATAGAGGCCCAAAGGTTTTGAATGGGTCTTATAGCTCAAGGAGAGACCCAAGGTTTTGTTTTTGAAAAGGCGACGATCGCGCCGTTTATTTTGACGGTATTGGGACTTATACAATACACTGAGGCCCAAAAATGATTGGTCAAAAAAGGATTGGGTCTTACACTCTATTAGAGGCCCAAAATGTTTTGAAAATGATTTATGAGGATTGAATTAATCCAAAAACCCTAATTTGTTTTAAAAAATGTATTTAATTGAATAAAAATTCAATTAAAATGATCAAAATTGTTTAACATATGAAAAACAAATTGTGATCTTGGATTAATGCTTCAAAAATTAAGTATTGACCTACAAAATAATTAGAAGGCATTAAAAGTTGCAAAATCAAGGTGGAAAAAATATTTTAAATGTTAAAAACAATTAAAACATTAATTCTTTGCAAAAATATCAATTATATGAAATAAATAATATTTTTGGTATTTTTTTGGGAAAATAAAATATTTTAACATTTTTGTGAATTATTAAAAAATAATCAACTCAAAATCATTAAAACTTAGAGAGAAATTAATTTTTGAATCAATTAAATAAAATCACAAAATTCAAATATTTGAATTTATGAAAATGGCGCCAAGAACACACCTAGAACACGCGCGTGTTCTGGGTTTGCCCAGATTTGCATTTTCTCTCCAATCTCACTGAATACTTAATCATATCATGTAATCCACATACCAATCAACTCGTTTCAACCTCACGATCATGTCTATGACAATTAATTTCATTTAAATTAAGCATAAAACAAGAAATCACGAAAATCCTCAAGAACCCTAATTTCTGCATGAAGGCTAGGATTTTTTATACACGATTCAAACAATGCAATTAATCGAGGGGAAACATTCCATGCATGATTATGAACATATGGCTAAATTATTGTGCAGCAAAAATTGCATGGATCATAGAGTTAGAAGAGCTCATGCTTACCACTTGCAGCTGGTGATCGTGATTTGTGTTGGAGGTGTTACAGCTAGGTTCCAATGATCTGGATAGCTTCCCTAGGTGCCATGGAGTGTGTATGAATGCTTGGAATGGATTGAAATGATCTGGAACTTGAGATGATACCCCAACTGCAAATCTGTCAAGAACTTGAGCAATTGGCTGGTGATTTTGTGAAATCTGTGTTCCAGATGTTATGTGAGTGTTTGGATCACTTCTATATGATGTATATGAGGTGTGTGTGTGTGATTGATTTGATTGGAAAAGCTCTCAAACTCAAAACCCGATAGTGACTTGCCTTAGAAGGCAAAATTGGAGTGAAAGAAGAGATTTTGAGGAAAGCATTTGTTTGATGGCTTTGGTGTACTCAAACTGATCACAATTGAGCTCTATTTATAGTAGAGCAAGTTTGTTTTGCAAGGAATAGTGAATGGTAACTACTGAGTAGGTTTGGCCAATGTTGGCAAATGAAAATCCAAGTCTCCTCTAGCCATTGACTAGAGGTTAGGGCACAGGCTGCTGGTTCCCTTGGTCTTGGATAAGTCTTGACTGAATTTAGTTGAGAATGGCTCAGTCCATGCCACCTTGATGCTTCCATTGAATGCTCCAATTCAAAATTGGAGTCTTGTCCCTATTTTGGCAATTCTAGGTTCAACATGCTATTTCTTGTTCCAAAGACTTTGGAGGCTTGGCTCAGTGATTGTCCCCTTTAGATTCAATCCTCAGAGGTGTCCAAGTGGATAGGAGCATTTGGATTTGGCTGATTTTGGTAAATCGGCCAAAAGTGTAAAAATCTGCCTTGCCTTGGCAGATTTCAGCAAGGCAACTTGCCAATGTCATATCTCATGACTCAAATTGAATTTGGTAATGTTCTTGGCCATTTTGGAAAGCCCTTACATGATACAAAAACTGTTTGAACATGTTTGGTTTTGATATCTTTTGAATCCAAGTGAAAAATCCCCCTACATTTGGCAAAAAGTAAGGTAAAATCTGACTTTGTGAAATTTTCACTAAGTGTTGGAACAAAGTGACTTTTCTTGATTTTGATCACTCCATAACTCAAAATCCATGAGGAATTTGGACATAGGTCAGTATGAAGCTTTTGTAGAGGGCAATGAGATCTACAAATCAAGCTTTGAATGGGGAACAATGGCCTTGTGGTTTAGGAGTTATGGTCCTCCAAAGTTGGCACATTAGTGTCACTTTTTCCACAACTTAGAAATTTTTCTAAGTTTTTATGGTTACCCCTTTTACAAGTTATCCCACTTTCTTTGATTTTTCTTGATGAATGATGATTCAAATCATACATTAGAAATCATTTTAGGGTTAAAAATCCATTTTGGTGAAAAATCTCAAAAAGTCAAAGTTGACTTTTGTGCACAGTTGACTTTTTATCAGATGAATTCCAAACTTTGCAATTCTTCATGAAATCATGTCCTTGACCTAAATCAAACTTGATGGACATGTTCCATGGGTGTCATAGGGTATATTGAATCATGTTTTAGGGCTTGGGAGCATGTCCTGGTCAAAAGTCAAAGTTACAGTTGACTTTCCTCGCGAAACCCTAATTGTGGTGCAGATGAAATTGAGACTTGTTGCTCAAGCTTCTTGGATTAATCCATTGTTCCAAATGGATTAATATAGTTCATTAGAGACCATCAAACCCTCTCTTGAGGTCTTGGCTCATGATTTGCCCTAAAAGTCAACTTAGGGGTGAATTAGGTCAAGAAACCCTAATTCCTGATTTTTGATGAATGCATCCCCTGAGGCAAAATTGACTTGATGATTGGGTCCACGAGGTCCCATGAAGTATATTAGGTTATGTTTTGGAGCATTGGCTTGTACCCAGATGAAAAATTTCCATCTGGAGGCCCTGGTCGACCAAAACCCTAATTTGGTGACACTGTCGATCTTGAGACTTGATCCACCTAGAAGGGAGCAGCCTTGTGCTTGATCCTTGAAGTGGGAGTCCTTTTGATCCATTGTGGATGTTTGAGAGGTTATACAAGTTGAAGATCATGACATTCCTTGATTGATCCTTTGTCTAAGGCTCTGAGAGGGCTTGAAACTCTAATTTTGATTGTAGTGGATGCTCACCCATCTTTGGGGAGACTGATGAAGTATGATGGTTCCTCCATATTGTGATGATGATTTTCACAATGATGGGAAATCTTATTGGTCAAAATTTGGGGTATGACAGATCCACGAATCCATTGATGAGAATCGACATGAAACTCGTGAAAACAGATCCACGAATCCACTTCAGCCACTTTTCACCAAACCGCATCTTAGTAAGCATATCTTCTAAAAACGACCAATCAACACAGTCGTAGGCCTTTGCAAAGTCAACTTTGAATAGCAAGCATTTCTTCTTGAGTCTTTTAGCATAGTCAATGATTTCACTAGCCATTAACACTCCATCGAATATCTGCCAGCCAGGAATAAACGCCGATTGAGAGTTAGATATCAGTTTTTGAATCACTTTACCCAGTCTTCTAGACATCATATTGGAAATTGTTTTTAGCACACAGCTGATCAAGCTTATTAGCCTAAATTCATCGAAACTTTGGGGGTTGTTAACCTTAGGAACAAGCGATATGAAAGATGAAATAAACACCTTTGGCAGAAAACCTGTTAAGAAGAATTCAAGAATGCAATTAGTGAAATCAACACCAATGATGTCCCAGCAGGCCTTAATGAAGTTGAAATTAAAGCCATCCACCCCAGGGCATTTGTTGCCCTCACAACTGAAAACCGCGACTCTCACGTCCTCAGCAACGAAATCCGCCTCAAGCATCGTCATATCTCCCTCATCAAGCACAGCCAGGCTATCATAATTAATTCCAAACATGTTGGATCTCTTTTTCAGGAACCTGCCATTGAAAAAGTTCACAGCTTCCTTTTTAATCGACTCAGGATCTTCCACTAAAACATCCCCCAATCTGATTGTTGTCATATAATTAGAACGATTCCTCTGCTTAAGGGAGTCATGGAAGTACTTGGTATTTAAATCACCATCGTTCAACCACATTTTACGAGATTTTTGACTCAACATACTTTCTTTGAATCTCAGCTTCTTCCACATATCTTCCTGAGCTTGCAGCCTATCCTTTAAAATGACTTCTACCTGACTACCACTACCTTCATTCCCTAACAGCTCAAGATAGTTGAGTTGATGAACCTTTTCTTTTATCTCAAGATTCTGCCTTCCGAAAACCTCGGTATTCACTCTTCGTAAGTCCATCTTAAGGGCTTTCAACTTCTTAAGGAGAATGTTACAATAAGAACCAGAGCCATGGTAAGAGTTCCAAGAATGTTTAACAAAAGGAATAAAATTTGTATGGTCTAACCAGCTATTGAAAGTCCTAAAAGGCTTAGGACCCCAATTCAAGTTATTAGTCTTCAACCAGACAGGCCGGTGGTCTGACACGTCCCTATCACCAACAACTTGATTCTTCAAAGACAATAGAGTAATATCATTATCATCTACCAGGATCCTATCCAACCTACTTCTGCTCTTGCCATTTGAATTGTACCAAGTGAACCTACTTCCAATAACTGGTAGATCAAACATGTTAAGCTCTTTAATAAATTGGCTGAATTCCATCATTTCTCCACTGTTAATTCTGGACAAACCTTTCCTTTCCCCCCGCTTTTGATAGCGTTAAAATCCCCACCAATAATCCAAGCGCCACCGGGGCTCCTTCTCTTCACATCAGTCAACTCCCCCCATAATCTCCTTTTATCCATAACACCATAAGGAGAGTATACATTGATCACTATCAACAATTGATCTTTCCACATGAATTAATTTCCCAAGTAACCAGCCCCACGAAAGCTGAACAAAGCAGTCAACTTATTACCATTCCACATAGTGAGCAAACCACCAGACCTACCTGAGGAATTAGAAGCAGACCACTCGATATCCTGTTTTCTCCACATACTAACGACCAAAGGACTAACCATCTTAATAATTTTGGTTTCCTGGATGAGGCATAAGTCCGCGTTCCCTCTATTAATGATTTGAGAAACTCTCCTCCTCTTAATAGAGTTGCAGCATCCACCAGCGTTGAAAGAGACAATATTCATTTACCACTACTAGCTACATCCTTCTTTCCCTCCCTAATTTCCTTATCTTCCTTATCCAACCTCCTCAACAGTCCATCAAAACTATCATCATCGACACCCCCTGTAATCCACAGCTTTCTCAAAGAACATCTCACCTTTAAAGTAACATCGTCGAGCAGCTTACGGCATCTTGAGTTTCCTCTAACCAGGTCAGTATCAGTTAAAGACTCACAGCACAGGAGTGACTCGGACCCTTTTGATTCCTTCCTAACCGTTCGGCTCTTAGCTTTCACTTTGGAAAAATTCCTACCCAGAGGTTCTTCCTCCTGGTTCTTCAAAGCAGTGTGTAGAAGAGTTGAAAAGTAAGATGGTGTGTAAGGAATTTTAATACAATGGTATACCTCGTGGAGTGACTTTTTCTTCTTGGGCCTTGCCCAGTAAGAAGGCCCAACAAGACCACCTGGAGGCCCAGACATTGGGTTGGAACAACCCAAATCCACAACTAATTCTCCGTCAATATTGTCTCTGAGGGTATTCTCTTTTACCGTGTTGTAAGCAGAACCAACCACAACATTAAAAGACCTGCCACAATCTGAGTGGGCCCCTATTCTCCCTAAACCTTGAACCGTATCAGGTTCAGCAGACCTATTCGCAGTAGGGCTCAGGGAAGGATCAGATGTTAACTTATTCCTACTTCCTTTTGCCCCACCTTTTGAGACACCAATATCAAGGCTTTCACCTACAAATGAAACGTTGTCAGAAGATGAAACGTCTCCTCCAAGCTTCTGAACTAATAAAGTCTTTTCTTTCTCGTCAGATGTAACTTTAGGCATACTAGACACCTCACATTCTATCTCCTCATTTGAATCCCACACGCCTTCTTCCTTCGAGGGAACAGACGATTCAAACTCTTCAGAATCAATAACCTCGTCTCCTTCCTCCGCCCATAGTAATTTCCTTCCACATGATGAATCTTCAGCTAACCTAATAGTGAAACTAATGTTGTTGATTTCAATGTTGACTACCGCCTGCAGCTCTACTTCAATATTCGTCTTGATCAGGAGTCTAGCAAAATCATAGCTAGATTTACTTCTGGTTTTACCATCTCATTGGATGAAAGTTCCTAGTCTTGAACAGATCTTACTGTAGTTGCCGTCACTCCAAGCACTGCATGGCAAACTAAAGCACTTAACCCAGGCCAGTCTATAACTATCAACAACCTCCATTGACCAATGGCGAATATCTTTGAACCAAATGTCCAACCACTCTCTCGATTCAGAGATAAACTCTTCAATATCTCCCCCTGATGAATCTTCCAATAGGCACAACGACGCTCCAAGAGGAGTGGCCTTAATGTAAAAGAAACCTTCTTCATTAAGGATTCTCTGAATGTTGAAAGCATTACCATCCTCCAAAACTTCTCCTACTCTTGATCTTGAAAACTTCTCCTCGCAA
Source organism: Lathyrus tuberosus (assembly GCA_022829125.1). Lineage (NCBI taxonomy): Eukaryota > Viridiplantae > Streptophyta > Magnoliopsida > Fabales > Fabaceae > Lathyrus > Lathyrus tuberosus. The sequence continues at coordinate 8,453,813 of JALAZF010000031.1, forward strand.
GTTCTATCTGACTCCAATATAATAAGATTACCCCCGACGTAAGTTTTCCTATTCTCCTTACCAGGCGTCCTACCCACGACATTAGCGTACGATTTGTCGTCTTTGAAGGGTTCCGTGAATCTTCTTCTACTAGCAATGTGGGTCGCGTTCTTCTTCTGCATCACTGAATCGTTGCAAGGTTGATAGTTTTTCTGGTTGAATCTTGGGATGTTGACGTAAATCTTCTTACCTCCCAGAATGATGCTATCAAGATTAATCGCCAGGATACGAGGATCATGAACTTTCCGAAACTTTGCGAAGCCAAATCTTTTTCCACGTTTATCGCGTCTTCCAGAAATGAAAACTTCTGATATAACTCCATAGACCTTAAATACTTAAAACAGGTCTTTTGCGTTCATCGAATCAGGAAACTCAGTGACAAAGAACGACGTCGTAGCTACCCCCATCGCCGCTCCCTTCCCATTATTCTCCTTCCAAACTGAAATTTCGTCTCTCTTATCTATTCTCTTCTTCTTGTCAACCCTCACCCAAGCCATACCAACCCAGATGTAATCAGAATAAAATGCGCCAAATCCAGACCCAACAAAAGAGTAGCCAGACCAGAGAATCAGTCAGGGCAAAACACTGTGAAATAAGACCCGAAGGGAGGAAGGTCCCTAATTCAAAAATTAGGACTTTAAACCAAACCATTAGAGCCTAACAATGTTACCTCAAGAACTGATTCAAGGTCAAATACTCAGGAAGAAGACGAATGATTAATGAACTTGATGCATGATGTTCGAACAAACTGAGAAATGAAAAATCTGTTTGAGTATGCAATGAACCTGAAACTAGAGAGAAGGGAGAGTTTCTCTCTCTAACTCTTGATTAGAACTGAACCGAACTGAAGTTAAAATAATTAAACAGTTATGTTTGATTAATAAACTAAATTATATTATACTAATGGTTCTAGAACCGAATCATATGACAAATAAACGTAACCGAAACTGAAACTGAACCGAACCAAAATTAAAAATAAAAAATACAAAAGACAATTTTTATTTTTATTTTTTAAAAAATCAAAAAATAGTTTAACAGTCCGGTTCTTTAACAAATGGTTCGGTTTAGAAAAAAATTGTCTTTTAACCGGTTCGGTATGGTTTAAAATTTTTAAGCGGTATACCAAACCAATAATTTTGATTCAGTTTCATTTTGAGTAAATTAAAACGGTTTGATTCAAATAGATTTTAACTATAGTTTTGATTCGGTTTGGATCGGTTTTTGTTTAGAGTATGTGGAATGCAGATCAAAGCTTAGAATGAACCTAGAAATGTTTAGTCTCTGCTGTTTTTGTTTACGGCAGAACTTCGAGTGCATTGATCTATTTATATTTGCATTAAACATTCTGATTTTGGGTCAAAATGTTTTGCAGGGAAATTTGGTATTCAAATATACTTTTTTTATATGGAGAAAAAAATTACAAATTGCATGGGTCTCCGTTCCTTTATAATTTGGGCCTTGAGGCATTGAGGATAATATTCAATCCAAACTTGGTTGTCATAGTGTCCAGCTTGTCTAGTAAGGATGTGAACCGTCACATTTGTCTCTCTTCCCTTGTGAGAACTGTAGCCCTTCGAAAACCTTTCATCTTCTTCCTAATCCCCTTCATGATTTTGTCGGTGACTTCTGTTTGGTGGTCTTCATTGTTGTTGGCTAAAGTAGTTATTTCCTCATTGTCTGTTTCGAAATCCACCTCCTTAAAACAACAATCTATGGCCAAATTCACTCCTTTGCATAACGTTATCGCTTCAGTTTTCGTAGAGTTATCATCACCTTTCATGGTCTCAGCCACCATACTTTCACCGTCTTTATTCCTAAAGAGAATCCTTAATTCCTAGTTCCCTTTGTTAACAAGTGAAGCATTAACGTTTTCGGAGACTTCAATCGTTGGGTGTTGGTAAGACATTGGTTTTGTTGCTGTTTAGGTTTGTGTCGTTTCAATTTGTTCCTTTGATTATGCTCATTTTGTTTTTCGTTGTTGTTCTTTTGCATGTCTCCAAAATCTTCACTTGAGACCATGTTCCACTTGATTATCAAGCTACTCCTTTTTAGTCGTCATGAGATTGTTGTTGACCTTCCGGCACTCCTCAATTCTTTTTCAAGTATACTTTATTTTAATATACTTTATTCTATTAAATAACTTATCTTTATCTTTTTTTATCATATAATAAATTAATTTCAGATTTTTCACTATTTTATCTAGCATGTTCTTAAATTTTGAGTCTAAAATAATGCTTACAAGTTTATTCTAAAATAATACTACTAATTTATATTAACTTATAAAGATTTATGTTTTTAAAAGTATAAGTTAAGGATATTAAAAGTAGAAGGGATTTTTTTCCGAAACAAATAAATTCAAGTCATATCAATCGATCTTTGTTTAATATAAGGAGGAATCAAATGAGCCTAGTTCAAGAATTGGTCGTTTTGGCTAATATGTGAGCAACCGAATTCTCTTGACGTTTAATAAATTTTACCTCAACGTTGAAATGTAAATATAATAAATTATAAATATAAGAGATAATCAAATTAATTTCAGAATTACTACCATAATTAGCATGAATTGCTTGTACCACCATTTGAGTCACTCTCAAATATAACATGATTCATTTGCATATGGTTGGGTGGCTGCAACAACAGTTCTTTCAAGCCCAATGCTTCAGCCTCCATGATTGAATAAAGGCTAAAATTGTACATTATTCCCGCATAGATGAACCTTCCATTACAATATCTAAAGCACCACCCCCTATTTGTTGTTTTCCTTTAGGTATTGAACCTAACATCAATATTGCACTTCACCCACCTTATAGGAGGTGGTAATGTTTTAAAAACTGGACTGAACCGACTGGTTCAACCGGTTGTCGGGAACCGGAGATGAATCTGATTGGGTCAACCTTTCAAAACTGCTAGTGGGTTAAAATCGGGGTAAAACCAAAAAAAATCGGATTGAACCGTCTAAAACCATTCAAACCAAAGAATCGGAGTCGATTTTGTAAAACCATTCAGTTCAAAAACATGCATCAAATTGATCATTTTAAAAAAAATTTATAAAAAAAGTAATATATTAATATCAAAACTTAACATACATTCCCCAATCACAAAAATGAATTTTGTGTTTTTTTTACAACCATACAAACTTCTAAGTTTTGTCATTTCATTATAGTTTTTCTTTCAATCACACTCCATCATCATCATCCTGTCTCTTTCAAACATAATCACGATGTCCAACTAAATATTAATTGTCGTTCAAGTCAATATTGTTTGTTTTGTCAATTAAGATTTGTTTGTCGTAGTTTAACTCAAATTCAATTTTTTGTTGTTTAATGAAATATATTGTATTATTTATATTTTAGTATTTTATCTTATTTAATTAGGTATTCTTAACTATTTGAACTTTATTTTAGTTATTATATTCTATATTATTTTTATTTTGGTTTGAATTAGTTTAATTTATTTTATTGCAATTCTTTAGTTTGGTCAAAATATTCTTAAATAATTGTTGAAATGAAATGTAGAATCTATGTTATGTTATGTATTATCGATATTGTTGTATTAAATTTGTAATGGATATTTGAAATATTTATTTTATTAAGTTGTGAACATATAATTATGTGTGACATATCTATGAAATTTAGTTTAATGTTATTAGTTTATTTAATAAACGGTTCGACTGTAGGTTTAACCGGTTTAACTAATTGAACCTTAAACTGCAAGTTTCACCGGTTCGATCTCTGATCCGGTTTTTAAAACATTGGGAGGTGGTTACCAAACAATCAGAGGATTTTGTTGATCCAATTGTTTCTATTATTCCATATCCAATTGTTTCTATTATTCCAAAGTTTACATACCATAACAACAACTCTACCTGTTACCAGCATATCCTCTTTATTACAAATGTCATGAATTAGAGACCTTGCGTGATTGAAAATCTGTAACCGAGTTGCAATGATAGAGATCAAACCTACCATATCCAGCACTGAATGATTGTAGTGCATCGAAAGAACACTTACCACTCATCTTCCGCTCCTCCTTAACATAATTGACAATTACCTGGACATGGAACATAGTGTTGACGAAGTGTAAGTCGAGTTAGGAGGCACCCACGACAAATCCTCCAAAGTAAGTATTTTTCTCTTGGTGGAGCACAAATTACAGCAGTCCCCCTCCACACTTCGACCTCTTTGATTACTTTGAACACTCATCAACAACTTGTAACCTTTTTGACATTATAATTACCATTTTGTTCTTCATTCCACACAAAACAATCCTATCAAACATCTTCTAGCAGGGGTACCTTCAAAATCTCCTTAACAACATCATGTGTAAACAATTGTCCAATTTTCAAAATATCTCATTGTTTAACATTAGCCAGCATAAGATTATTAGCAGTAATATTGTACACACTTTGGTCTTGTGGTGCACATAAGCATCCATCTCCTTCACCTCTCAACCATGATTGTGACACACTTTAATCTTGCTCTCATCACCAATTATTCATCTACATCCAAGAGTCAAGATATTCCTTGCTTTTCATAAGCTTCTCCAAACAAAAATCGGATTATTACCAAGGGTAGCCTAAAAAAAGAACCAGGAAAATACCTTGCCTTAAAAACTCTAGCTACCAAAGTATCCGGTTTTGTCAATATATGCCCCCCTATTTAGCCACCATTTCCATATTAAATGCTTTGAAATCTCTAAAACCAAGGCCACATTCCTTCTTAGAACATGTAAATATCTCCCAAGTAAGCCATCTTATACCCTTATTATTATTATTACTGTTCTGGACTGGGCAGGCGCTTGGCCAACAGTAGGGAAAGGCTCAATCCAGTCCAGCTCCTGGTCAGGCCCAATAGTCAGAAACTAGCCGTTGGGCAGAAACTAGTCGTTGGGAAGAATATGACCGTTGAGCATGTCCCTCTCACTCGCTTGGCAGTTCACGCGACCAACTGTCTCCCCGAATCTCACAGAAGCAGTTAGACAAAGTCTTAGGGTCATGCGCCTGATCCTCCACCTGGCAGTCTCCCATTGGTCGACCAGATATTTCGGCCACATGGGAGACCTTGGCCCCGCGCTGGGGGTTACTTCTATAAATACCCTCTCACTTGAGAGGGTCAGGTATTCCATATTCAATACTTGAAATCTTACCTTTGTACTTGCTTTCTCTCTCTTGCCCGATTACTTACTTTGGTATCGGAGTACCTTGCAGGTACAACCCCATTTCCTCTCCTACAAGCATCCTCATCTGCCCTACACGAAGGCCACGACGATCCAGTCTCATCATCTAAGATCAGTGGTGCCGTCTGTGGGAACAAGCTTCCCCGTCTTTTTGATTCAAGATTCCCTCTTTTTCACCTAAAAGACCAAAGCTCTCTTTCAAAACTCACCTAATCATCATGGCCTCCATCAGACATGAAGATGCCCACCAAGATTCCACAGTCGCCGTTGTGCATGACAACGCCGACCATACCATCCCCGGAGCTGTTTTCGCAGAAAACAACCATCGTGGCGAGAAAACAGCTTCCCCGTTCTCCGACGACGTCAAGCCTCGCGCTCAGGCCGCTGGTCCTATTTTTGAGCCTATACTTGTCCCTCAAAGTGCGGACCCAAGCACTGCCGCCCTAATCGCCTCCCTCAACAGGTCCAACTTTTTGATCTTCCAACAGGGCGAAAAGATCAGCATGCTCGAACACGCCCTCCAGGAGCAAAGTCCCTCACAAAAGCCCAACAGTCCTTCTCCACGGCCACAGTCTCCCTCTCAGAAGCGTAGGCGAGACAGGTCCAGAAGTCTTTCCCCCGCCAGGAGACACTCGAGATCGGAGGAACCTGATTCAGAAGTTGCCAAAAAATGACATCGATCTCCTCTGCGGAGATCCAGACGTTCCCCTACTCTGAAGAGAACCAGACCTTCGAGGAACCATCATGAGCATCACAGGTCGCGCAGACATTCTCCCTGACACAGCAGAAGCTGCAGGCGTAACAACTCCCCTTGTCGATCATCCAGTGTGAGCAGCGACGACGATGTCTATGGGCCCCTATCTCAGGAGATCATGGACATGCGTATTCCTCGTGGATTAGAGAAGCCACCTCCCCTAGCCACTTACGATGGGGTCACTGACCCGGGCGAGCATATAGAAAACATTGAAGCCATGCTCCACTATCATATTGTAAGGGGGCTATCAAATGCAGCTTGTTCCCCATCACTCTCAGGAAGGGGGCCATGGCTTGGTTCAAGCGGCTTCCCCGGGGTTCGGTCACGTCTTGGAAGGATCTAAAAAGCCAATTTGCCCGCCATTTTACCGCCTCCCGGTGACACCCCAAGTCGGAGGCCACACTAGAAGCTATTATGCAGGGCAAGGATGAGCCCTTGCGTGCATATATCGAGCGTTTCAACAAGGAGGTTGTTGAGGTCCGCACGACGAACTATATGAATAAGTATCTCCTCGAAAAAGGGTTGAGACCGAAGAGCGAATTCTGTAAGGCGGTGGGCATAGAACCCCCTCGCACCCTGGCCGAGTTACTCCGTAAAGCTCAATCATATATACAATACAAGGAGAAAGAGGCATCCTACAAAGCCCGGGACTCTTGGGATCAAGAGAGCTCCCGAACGATGAAAAAATTCGAATCAAAGGCCCCCAGACACGATAGAGAGAGACGACGAGAGGATCGTCCTCGTGAAGGCAAGGGACCCGCTGGTCATTTTACAAAGTATACCCTACTGACGGCTCCCCGCGAGCGCATTCACTCCGAATGCATCAACGCGGAGTTCAAGCAAGGAAGTGTCCGATTCCCCAAACCAACGTCGTCCAAGGGCAACACGGATAAGAGTAAATACTGCTGTTTCCATCGCAGCCACAACCACGTGACTGAAGACTGCGTGCACCTGAAGGATGCCATTGAAATCCTCATCAAGGAGGGTCACCTAAAGCAATATACGAAGAAGGGTGAATCCTCTCGACGAGAGACTTCGGAGACCAAAAAGGAAGCAGAGTCTACGCCGCCCAGTCCTCCTCCCCAGGTCGCTATGTCTATCACACGGCCAGAGGACTTCATCGTCCCCGACCATATTGAGGATCCTTCTCGGATATCTGCACACAGAACCTGGGAGACCTTTCTGACGGCCATGGTTATCTCGTGTGGGGGATACAGCGAGTTCACAGTGGTTAAGAGAAAGTTCGACCAGCTCATCGACTACAGTCCCGACCAGCTATCCACGCTCGAGAAAGTTCGTGGGCGGTCCCAGCCAATCACTTTCTACTGGGAGGAGCTGCCTGGGGGCTCCCCGAACTCGCACATTCCTTTGCTCGTCAGAGTGAGACTTGCCAACACCGATGTCCGACGGATCCTGGTCGACCATGGCAGCTCTGTGGACATCATGTACACTGGTTTGTTTAGAGCCTTGAAGCTGGACTAAAAGAACTTGTCACCATACGTAGGATTTGACCTGCAAGGATTCAGCGACGCGACTGCTAGACCCTGGGGGTACGTGGAGCTTCCGGTCACTTTTGGGGAAGAGGAGGCGTCGAAGTCGATAAAGACTCAGTTTCTGGTAATTGATTGCCCTTCACTGTACCAATGCATCCTTGGCAAACCAACCTTAGCGGAGCTAATCGCTGTTCCTTTGACCGTTCATCTCAAAATGAAGTACTATACGGAGAAGGGCCACGTCGCAACATTGCACGGGGATATAGAAGCTACGAGGAGGTGCTTTTAAGCAGCTACCCGAGGACAAAGCTCGATCGGTGCAGCACCCAAGGTCGCCCAACGTGCAAGGGAGGAAGACCATCCTGGCGAGGAAAGCCAGTCTGACAAGAAGCCGACCCTCCCTGTGCACATCATCGACCTCGACAACCGGATTTTTGAAGAGGGTGAGGACTGTGGTGAAGGAACATCAACGAGGACAAGCAGTTCCTCTACAACGGCCCTCATGCACCCTGTCCCAGATGAGGAGTTCGAGGTCATCACCTTCGGAGCCAACCCGGGCAAAGGGGTGAAGATAGGCGCAGGACTGGCCGACGAGGTAAAGCAGCAGTTAAAGACATGTCTGGAGGACAACGTTAATTTGTTTGCATAGAGTGTCGTGGACATGTCCGGCCTGGACCTTGAGACCGCGTGCCATCAACTGACCATTGACCCAGCTGCTCGAGCCGTCGCATAACGCAGGCGCAAGCAATCCGATGAGAAAGCACAGGCTGCCGAAAAACTTGTACAAGACCTCTTAGAGGCAAAATTTATCTCGGAGGCCAGGTATACAACCTGGTTGTCCAATATTGTACTTGTCAAGAAACATAGTGGAAAATGGCGCATGTGCATTGATTATATTGATCTCAACTGGGCTTGCCCGAATGATGCTTATCCTCTGCCCAGCATAGATAAGCTCGTAGATATTTCTGCAGGTTTCAAGCTCTTGTCCTTCATGGACGCCTATTTGGGATACAACCAAATCTCTATGGCCGAAAAGGACAAGAAGTATACTGCATTCATGACTTCGTAGGGGAACTATTACTACAACATAATGCCCTTCGGTCTGAAGAACGCTGGGGGCACTTACCAGCGTATGATGAACAAGGTCTTCCGATCAGAGATCGGAGACATGCTCGAAGTATACATGGACGATATGATTGTGAAGTCCCGAGACGAATCCGATCACACAGTCCGCTTGCAAAAAATCTTCGACCAAGCGAGGAAATGCAAAATGCGTTTTAACCCAGAAAAATGCACTTTCGGCGTGCGGGCGGGGAAGTTCCTTGGATTCTACCTTACTGAGAGGGGGATAGAGGCCAATCCTGATAAATGTCGGGCATTCACTGAATTTCCCACACCCAGATTAAAGAAGTCCATACAGTCCCTCGACGGGATGCTCGCTTCACTTTCTCGCTTTGTGGCCAAGTCTGCCCAGCATGCTCTGCCCTTCTTTAAACTCCTCAGAAAGGAGTCCACATTCGAGTGGACTGAGGAATGCGAGCAGGCTCTGACCCACCTTAAGCGAGCCTTGTCCAAACCCCCCGTGCTTTCACGACCAGAGTGCGGGGAGACGTTGTACCTGTATCTCTCCATCACCAGCGAAGCCATCAGTGCTGCCCTCATTCGTGAGACAACGGATGGGCAAAAGCCCATTTACTTCACGAGCAAGGCCTTACAAGGGCCAGAACTCAGATACGCGCAAATAGAGAAGGTCGCCTTCACCCTCGTCAACGCCGGGAGAAGGCTCAGGCATTACTTCTTGGCCCACACCATATTAGTACGTACAGACCAGCCCATAAGACAACTGCTCTGTCGACCAGACATGGCCGGCAGAATGCTCAAATGGTCCTTGGAGCTGTCAGAATTTGACATCCACTACGAGGGCAGGAAGGCCCTCAAGGCACAAGTCCTGGTCGATTTCGTGGCAGAAATGACACCGCCCTCATCACCACCAAGCGGAACGCATAGATGGACCATTTATGTGGACGGGGCATCCAGTTCCACGGGTAGTGGCACATGCATCATCTTCGAGAATGAGGAGGGAATCCTAATTGAAGTATCATTAGTCCTATCTTTCCCTACGTCTAACAACCGAGCCAAGTACGAAGCATTCCTCGCAGGATTACGGCTGGCCGAAGACTTGGGCGCCAAGGAGGTAAAGATCTTCACTGATTCCCAGCTCGTAGCATCTCAAGTGCGAGGAGAGTAGCAGGCCAAAAATGACCAGCTGGTCGAATATCTGACACTGGTAATGGAAAGAATTATTAAGTTCGACGCATGGGAAGTCCAGCACATTCCTCGCGAACGAAACACGCGGGCAGATGTCTTGTCGAAACTGGATAGCACCAGAAAGGAAGGCGGTAATAAATTCGTCGTACAAGAGATACTCGCTCGACCAAGTATATTGAAGCCATCAGAGCTGCTCGACGTTAACGCCATTGGAGACAACAGCTACTGGATGACCCCCAGTGTACAATTACCTCACCACGGGGGAATTACTTGAGGACAACAAGGAGGCCAGCGTGACTAAACGAAGAGCCTACTCGTACATGCTGGTCGAAGACAAACTCTATCAACGGGGATTCTCCATCCCCCTCCTGAAATGCGTTGAGGAAGATAAGGTCCCCGAAATTCTCCAGGAAATTCATGAGGGCATCAACATGCAACACTTGGGAGGGAGATCATTGGCACAAAAGGCCCTGTGGGCAGGATACTATTGGTTAACCATGCAGCACGATGCTAAGGAGCATGTCCAAAAATGTGATCGATGCCAGCGCCACGGGGACATGCACTTGGCGCCCCCTAACGAGTTGAAGACTCTGTCCACGCCTTGGCCTTTCGCCTGGTGGGGGATGGATATACTCGGCCCCTTCACAATGGGGTCTTATCAAAACAATTTCTGATTGTGGTCGTTGATTACTTTACAAAATGGATCAAATTCGAAGCTCTCGCCAAGATCACAACCTTCAACATACTGCATTTCTACAAAAGAAACGTCCTCGCGGGATTCGGAGTGCCCCAGGCCCTCGTGACCGACAATGGAACCCGGTTCATGGACAGGAAGCTCCAAGACTTCGTCGCCAAACTAGGCACGAAGCAACACTTCACGTCCGTCGAGCACCCCTAGACTAACAGGCAATCAGAGGCCGCGAACAGGGTAATTCTTTGGGGTATAAAACGGAGACTAGGCGAAGCCAAGAAGAGATGGGTCGAAGAGCTACACAACGTGCTCTAGGCCTATAGAACAACACCACACTCCACCACCGGGGAAACCCATTTTCGACTAGCTTACGGAACAGAGGCAGTGATACCAGTGGAGATCAGGGAGCCCTCCAGACGAACAGAAGCTCCCCTCGACGAGGAGATGAATGACGAAACTTTGAGAGAAGAGCTCGACCTGGTAAAAGAGGTACGATCAGGGGCAGCTCTCCATGAGGCTTCGCTAAAGTAAAAAATAACCTTGCGCCACGACGCCAAAGTCATCAGGCGCGACTTCCCCGTTGGCAGTTTGGTCCTACGCAGAAAAAAAAAAAGATTCGCGCGAGGGCATGCTGGCCGCAAACTGGGAAGAACTTTATAGGGTCAAGTCAAAAACAGGCATTGTAGCCTACTACCTAGAAACTCTGGACGGAGAACTATTTGCTCGACCATGGAACGCTGAAAAGCTCAAGCAATATTACTGAAATTTTGGTATTAGATATGTGATGTCAAGTACGATGTCACAATATCAATATCTGTTGTATGAACAAGGCAATAATAGTAATCAGAAAATGCACACAGAATTTGTTCACCCAGTTCGGTCTAATAACCTACATCTGGGGGCATACCAAGCCAGGAAGGAAGTCCACTATTAGCAGTATCAAATTATAGACTCAACAAACCAGTTGACAATCTACCTAATTTAATCACTACCCAATGACCCTTCTATCTAAGTCCTCCCTAGATAAGAGACTCCATCTCACTCCCAATCATCGCAATGATGTCTAGCAGTCAACATCTCCGCCACTGCATCAACAGCTTGATTACCAACAACTCTTCAACCACAGAAAAGTAGAAGACACACTTCCATGACACACCTTGGAGTTGCTTCAAAGCTTCCTCCAAGAACAATACAATACTCATTACCTACAGGTTTCTGACTAAACACGATGACCATCCCACAAACCGGGTGGTTCATCAACCAACACAGCCCTTATAATCTACATGATGGTTGGCTCCTTAAAACTAGGTTACAATGCTTCTATTTATAACCTTTTTCCCAACTGGATTTGGGCTTTAAATCTCAGCATATTAACTACTACAAATCTGCAGAAGATTCTGCTACTAAATAGATCTTCAATTAAATCTTCAATTAAATCTTCATATCTTTTAGTATGAAAATAGCAACAAACTAATCTTCAACACAACTGAAAAAGATTGCTTCAGAATAAATCAACTCCTTGAAAATATCATATTTGTTATGAAATTAAACCAGATATGATTTGAATCTAAAACATATTTTATCTTCAAATCTTTCCAAATCAACCCTAATGTTTGATACATGATTTGCTCCATGATCTGCTCCAAATCTGATTGGCAAAATCTTCTCCAAGAATTTCGCATCCAATCCCTAACAGATCTCCTCAAAACCAAATTAACACGCGCAGCCCTAAACATCACAAACTGATGTTTTAATGTTCTGGTATAGTGATGTCAAGACATCGCATATGACATCACTCTTCAGCACTTTAACTCTTCAACACCTTAACATTCACTAATGTTATGACTCAATATTAAGACATCAGACACCCGACATCAACATTGAACAACACCTGCTATACCAGACTAAGATGTCATGACATCTCCTGCAACATCTGTGCCAGAACCAAGATGTTATGACATACTGTCATGACAGTAATACTCCATATCTGTACTGATGTTTGATTAACCATGTCAGGACATCTCACCCAACATCCTACAATACAAATAACACAACAGATGGTTTTCTGATGTTCTGTCAACTGATGTCAAGACATCGTGTTTAACATCAGACCACAAAACTGCAACCCTGCAACAACTAATGTTAGGAACCAATGTTAAGACATCAGACATATGACATCAACATTGTTCAACTTTGTTTTACCAAAATTCCAGCCAATACAAGAACTAACAATCTCCCCCTTTGGCTAATTTTGGCTAAAACAATCTCAGCTAACATCAGCACACAACTAGCAGCAGCAAAACCAACAAGCTGCATAAACTCACTTTCACATCAGCATAGGGCAAACTCCCCCTCAAACCAAGAACCAGCTCACAGCTGTTCAAACACTCTCCCCCTCAACTGCTGCACCATATCAGAAAAGGCTTCACAACCACACCTTGGCAACTCTCTCCCCCTTTTTAGCCATAATTGGACAAACTCTGAATCTGCCAACCAACATACTCAGAACAAAATCCAGACTCAACAGCTACTACTGTACATTCTCTCCCCCTTTTTGGCCAACTATTGACAAACATTGGGGTAAATGTATACTTCTGATTCAATCCATTGACACACAAATCTATAGAACCAGATCTAAACTATCACGAACACCATGAACTTCACCAGTAACATCTTGTCTGACAACTACTTCAACAAAATATCCAAAACACAAGATCAACTCCCCCAGTCATGGTTAACTAATGCTCTAGATGGAGATGAACATTTGAGCACCAGATCTTCACACACTTTACTCTTACTCCTAGAGAACACATCCAAGTATCCTGACAGGTTTGACACTACTCACAAACTCCACGAATTCTCAGCTTACTTAAAAACTTTACTGAGATCCAATTTCTTCATATTCAGACTTCCAATCAATCAATTCTCCATCCAAGGCAGACCTTCTACTTCATCATTCTCCCGTATGACTCTGTAGACGTTCCTTAGGCATAATGTAGGAACCACACTTCTGAACCAAAGCATAATCATCCACAAGTTAGAACATCTGCCACACACCAAGACATCATCACCATGATTCTTGATATGCTCCACCAACTAGACTTACTATAGCATAGTAATCCAAAGAACTAGATAAATAAACTCTCATCCACCTTCAAGAAGAATAATCTCCTTGAGTCTTCAACTCATCACCCTTCTGCCCAAGAGTAACTTGTTCCAAGACAATCCTCAATAATAACCAGCTGCCACACTCTGATTATCTTGATTCTTCAAATCCACTACTGAGATCAACCAGATGCCACAGTTTGATCACCTCATCCATGAATCCTCATATGAAAGCAATCAAATACCACATTTTGACTTTTTCACGTTTGTTAGAACTCTCACAAATATATCTTGATCCACCAAGGAAACTTGATCTTCAAGTCACATGTTCCACTTGCTCAAAAGCAAACACACTTAGTCTCCCTAAGCCAAGGTCATGTAACATCTTCTCAAACCACAGTTCCCGCAAACTGTATGAGATTGATCTTTTTGAAGCATCCATAACTTCCAATACTGTAGATCACCTCTATCTTAAGCTGATGTGCCACATCACCAGCTGAGACTTCTGATGTTAAGCTAGATGTAAAAACATTATGATATCCAACTGTTGAATTCAGCTCTTCCTTCTGCCACTTAGAAGAACCTCCTCCCTTTGCAGAAACAGATTTCCATGCTCTCATAGACTTAATTCAACAATCAAGTTTGAGTAGACAACCTCCATCCTGCTCAGAAAATCCAAAGACTTTAAACCTATCACATCTGAATCTTCAGAAAATAATTAGTTCAAGACTACCCCATAGCTATACCAAAGAATGTCACTTCCCTTAGTAGAGCCGTCAGTAGAAAGCCAGAGATAACATCCACATATCCTTGACTTTCACACAACAAAACCCATGCTCCAAAGCACCTAGATTAGAAATAAACAGAACCAACCATCAAGACTATGATGTCTTCATAGTCTTCCATCTCCAACAACATAATTCAGGTCGTCACACACCAACACACCACAAAGAGAAATATACAGCCACATAGAGAAGAGTAAATTCTCAACACTTCTGCAGTCCTGCACTTTTACATCAGACATATACATAGTCTCCTGTCAATGTATATTGTCATTAGTTGAATGCATAACATCTTAGATAAACGCTCAGCTCTCGTCAAAGTATTCACTATCGGTTAGATGCACAACCTTATCAAAAGCAGACAAATACTCAACTACTATCAAGCTATTTATCATATGTGATAAGGTAACCTTCTCACACAAGGTACGACATTTGATCTGGTCTAACATTCTTTTCCTGCACACTTGAGGCACTAGCTGATCCCTCTTTTGTTAATCCACACCACTGATCACTTCAGATTAGGTAAGTGGCTTGACCTGATACTTCACCATGAGCATAACTAACTTTCTTTGGCTGAGAAAGCAAAGAACTGAAATGATGTTTCAACATCAGTTCTGACATCAGTATATATCACATTAAACAACTGCTATGGCTTTGGAGACAACACCCATAGTAAACCACACATACATCTCTTGCAAGGGACAGTAGCTGACCACCCTTCAAAACCGGATCATACACACATGCAGGAACCAGCATACTCTTCTGGTTTGATGTCACAACAACTGGTAGAAGATCATTCAAGAGCAATACCATGGGATCCTTCAATTTAGACTTGTGGATGGTCTTTCAGAGAAGAGAGCAAAAATAAATTGCATACTTCTGATCTCTCATCAACAAACTTATTGAAAATGCCTGTATGAGTGGACTTGGGTCAAACCTCAAGTATCTTTGGTCACTTTAATAAGTCAATCAATATTATCCTTAAGTATCACAACACCATGTGATACACCTTCAGAGTGTTGTGGCCTCAACACACACAAAACCACCAGGAATTTTCCATCAGATATATATATATGCAGCGGAACACACACCAGAAAACTCCTCTACAACCTTCAGGCAAACCTTAATAACTATTACACAAACACCACACTCCAGGTGCAACAGGTTAGCATAGGTTGAAAATAAATCACCCTACAAAGCATCTCACCACAAGCCTGACAACTTCAAACAGAGCCAATACATACCCTGTCACAAATAGTCCATCCTCCACTTCAAGGGATCATACAAACAACTATATGAACTGGCCAAGTCCATAACTCAGCAAAACTATCTTCCTTGCACATGAACCAGAAAGTATCTTCCCTAGATCTCATCCAGAAACAGACAGGATGTCTGCTCTGATACCAATTGAAATTCTGGTATTAGATATGTGATGTCAAGTGCGATGTCACAACATCAATATTTGTTGTATGAACAAGGCAATAATAGTAATCAGAAAATGCACACAGAATTTGTTCACCCAGTTTGGTCTAACAACCTACATCTGGGGGCATACCAAGCCAGGAAGGAAGTCCACTATTAGCAGTATCAAATACAGACTCAACAAACTAGTTGACAATCTACCTAATTTAATCACTACCCAATGACCCTTCTATCTAAGTCCTCCCTAGATAAGAGACTCCATCTCACTCCCAATCATCGCAATGATGTCTAGCAGTTAACATCTCCGCCACTGCATCAACAGCTTGATTACCAACAACTCTTCAACCACAGAAAAGTAGAAGACACACTTCCATGACACACCTTGGAGTTGCTTCAAAGCTTCCTCCAAGAACAATACAATACTCATTACCTACAGGTTTCTGAGTAAACACGATGACCATCCCACAAACCGGGTGGTTCATCAACCAACACAGCCCTTATAATCTACATGATGGCTGGCTCCCTAAAACTAGGTTACAATGCTTCTATTTATAACCTTTTTCCCAACTGGATTTGGGCTTTAAATCTCAGCATATTAACTGCTACAAATCTGCAGAAGATTCTGCTACTAAATAGATCTTCAATTAAATCTTCAATTAAATCTTCATATCTTTTAGCATGAAAATAGCAACAAACTAATCTTCAACACAACTGAAAAAGATTGCTTCAGAATAAATCAACTCCTTGAAAATATCAGATTTGTTATGAAATTAAACCATATATGATTTGAATCTAAAACAGATTTTATCTTCAAATCTTTCCAAATCAGCCCTAATATTTGATACATGATTTGCTCCATGATCTGCTCCAAATCTGATTGGCAAAATCTTCTCCAAGAATTTCGCATCCAATCCCTAACAGATCTCCTCAAAAACAAATTAACACGCGCAGCCCTAAACATCATAAACTGATGTTTTAATGTTCTGGTATAGTGATGTCAAGACATCGCATATGACATCACTCTTTAGCACTTTAACTCTTCGACCAGGTCCTTCCGCGTCTTCAAAGCCTTTTCATCGTCGGTCTCATCCTGACAACCGCCGACGACCCCTCCAGCTCAGCTATCCTCGCCTTCAAACGAACATTCTCCTCGTTGACCTTGGTCACCTCCCCCTTCATCTGAGTGACTTCCTTCTGAAACTCTATCTTGGCCTCCAAATTGCCTTGAAGCTTCTTCAGGTAGTTGTAAATTTTTGTGTTCTCCAGCTCCAGGTCGGTGATATTAGTTTTCGCCCTCTTAAGGTCAGCAAGCGGAACCATCTCCGCATCCCCAAGGGCCAATGCCGCCTCCAGCACTCTGATCATGGTCGTCGCGTCCTGACAGAGAAGTTTCCTCCGCACCTGAGGGTCCGCGGACAGGATGGCCGAAGCGTCGAGCTCAGGAACAACGACAGAGCTCTCCCCATCAAAAAGTTTCCCCTGAAGGTAGCACAGAGGCAGAACGAATCTCCCTCCAACAAAACCACCCGGGCAACCTGACGACGAGGAGCCAACATCGTTCCGTTTCCTCTTATGGGTCGTGTCCGAAGTTGGGGGAGTCAAAGTGGTCCTCGGGGCAGATCCAGTGCCCCCACAAACTTTTCCAACGTTACTTGTTGCTTCCCAGCACCAGTCTTAGGCATTGGGGCCACCTTCTTCAGATTTTTGACCGCCGCGGACCTCACCAGGCGCTCCCTCATGTCCGCCATTTTCCTTGCAAACATAAAAGAAGAAGATTAGTACGTCGGGCGGAAAATATAAAACACGAGCAAGGGAGCAGGTTATACCGAGGAGCTAGAATGCAACATCGTCGGTTTTGCACTCAAGAAGGGCCCTAGTGTTAATATAACGAGCCCCCAGGGCAGGCTCTTCGTCCTCCCCGTACAACTCTTTTCCATCCCTGTCTACCATAAAGGCAGGACTAAAGGTCTCCACGTACGCATGTGAATCTCGATAGAACTCTTTGTCCCCGTCGCAGAGCTGCTCGTGCTTGACGAGGAACTGATCGGTCCTATATCTAAAATGGGCATACACCCACTCCAAAGGGAACTTAGACACGACCTTCTCAACTTGCTGACCGTCAACCTCCACGGTCTTAAGCGTAGAGATGGATCTCCTAGCCGCTTCAGAGACAGGTTTAACGACCAAGAACCTGTCCTTGAAATGCCAGAAAGATTCTAAGTACGGCCAGAAAAGCCTGCTCTGCTGCTTGAAAGACACCCAGCTTTGCTTCGGGCCCGCCGTGCTCTGCTGGATCTGGAAGATGCAGAAGAAAAGATCCACGGTCTCCCTGATCCTTAAGTATCGGCATACTAGCTCAAAAGCGCGAATAAACGCCAGTACGTTCGGATGGAGTTGGGTCGGGCATAACTCTAAGTGGCAGAAGATAACCTCTTGAAAGTCGGTGAAGGGAAGGCGGTACCTCGCCTCCACAAAGGAGAACTCGTACATGGGGAACCGTATGCCCGGATATATCGAACAGATTTGATCGTTCTCCGTCGGGCAGATAGCTCTCCAATGCACTGGTCCATCCTTAGCCCGGTCTTCTAGATAGGGAAACTCTTGAACCTCCTCCTCGGTAAACGTTAACCTCGTCGAGAGGGGTTCCTGGGAAATCTATTTGAGGTCCCCCTCAGCTACGTGGACGTTGGAATAATCTACGGGCTGCTCCACCTCCTCGTGCGCAGCCCCAACGTCGGGTACGGCCCCTTCGCGTTGGTCAATCATTTCACCTGAAAAGCAGAAGAAAAAGTGAATTCGACGACTAAGATCAAATCCACCCTTCCGCCACTAGTCAAGTGAAAGGGCGAGGAATAAGTCAAGGATAACCTCGAGCCCTAGTCGACCACGACAAAATACGGCGACTTCACTCCCCCCACGTCGGGGACGAGTCTCCGCGACTCTACGAAGACTCCGCGTGAAAACCAAAGTTTCACGTCTGACAGGCCTAGTGCCCGACTTAAAACCTAAAACTAATCCTAACCAGAGCCTAGGAAGATCTACGTAATCCTACGTCATGTGCGTGGACATTCATCCTATGTTCTTCATGAATTTTCCAGAAATTCATGTGTTCTTCGAAGAACACATGAACATTCAACCATAAAGTACATAACTCACTGGAAAATTCATGAGAATCTCCAGAACATGAAGAACGCCATGGAAATTCTAGAAGAAGGCGAAGAACTTACTTGATAAATCAAAGGTAGAAGATGAAGATCACGAAATAGGTTTTGAAGATCGACGGTGGCAAAGAACTTCGGCGAAAACATAAGTTGCAAAGCGAAGAGGCTTGGGGGAGGAGAATTTGAGTGAAGTGTTTAAATGAATCCTTCCTCCCCCCTTTTATAAGCACTTCCTCACTTGGGAAGCGCAAAGGCCATCATAGCCTAGGCGTATCTAGTTCTGACAAGAATTGAATGCACCACCACGTGTCAGAAAGGGAATCTTCGTTTGGCATTCCCAAAGCTAGACGTTGCATTCACCGAGTTTTCCGCTACCCCGCGAGCACATCTTCTTCAATAATACGAGCAACTCATGTCCTCGTTAGGGCTCGTTGACATAAAAACGCCACTTTAGTGGGCACACTTCCTAAGTCTGGTCGACATAAAAATGCCACTTTAGCGGGCACACTTCCTAAGCCTGGTCGACATAAAAACGCCATTTCCGCGAGCATGTCCTCGCATATGAAAGGGTCGTCGGGCTGGGTGAGAACCAATGTCGACCACCTCAACATTAGAACCGGCGAAGGTCATGTCCCCGAACATCGTCATTCGAGAGTAATTGTCCACGAAACTATCTCAAGTCATCACTCTTCCTCATAATAAAGACTTGAGGGGCTCTTGTTCTGGATTGGGCAGGTACTTGGCCCACAGTAGGGAAAGGCTCAATCTAGTCCAGCTCCTGGCCAGGCCCAATAGCCAAAAACTAGCCATTGGGCAGAATATGACTGTTGGGCATGTCCCCCTCACTCGCTTGGCAGTTCACGCGACCAACTGTCTCCCCGAATCTCACAGAAGCAGTTGGACCAGGTCTTAGGGTCATGCGCCCGACCCTCTACATGGCAGTCTCCCATTGGTCGACCAGATATTTCGGCCACATGGGAGACCTTGGCCCCGCGCTGGGGGCTACTTCTATAAATACCCTCTGACTTGAGAGGGTCAAGTATTCCATATTCAAAACTTGAAATCATACCTTTGTACTTGATTTCTCTTTCTTGCCCGGTTACTTACTTTGGCATCGGAGTACCTTGCAGGTACAACCCCCTTTCCTCTCCTACAAGCATCCTCATCTGCCCTACACGAAGGCCACGGCGATCCAGTCTGATCGTCTCAGATCAATTACCATCCCCACCAAAAGAGTTTAACATATTTTTTATCATCCACTATATTATCTGGGATGATAAAGACACTCATAATATACGAGAGTATTGCTTGAAGCACTGACTTGATCATTACCTTTTTCCCTGCCTTAGACACCAACCGACCTCTTTAAGAGTAAATTTTCTTCTAAATACGATCCTTAATAAAAGCAAATGTTTCCTTCTTGCTTCTTCCAACCATAGATGGCAAGCCCAGATAAGGTGTTGTTTCTAGCACATGACATACACCCATTAAACGAGCTAGATCTTCTTAAGTCGGTCTACTAATGCTGCGGCTGAAAAACACCTCTGACTTGGTTATGTTAATTTCCTGACCCGACGCTTCTGCATACTCTTGAAGCATATTCGTAAGTTGTTTTACATAAGATTAAATGGCCCTGGAAAAAAGAAAACAATTGTCAATGAAAAGTAGATGGGACATCATTGATGCCTCTCTGCATATCTGAACTCCATGGATATCTCCTATAGCTGCTGCTTTACTAATAAGTGTGGAAAGTCTTTATGCTACTAGGATAAAAAGATATGGAGACAATCGGTCCCCTTGTCTAATCCCCTTCTTGGATGAACTAGTTTGACTATATCCGTATTAACCAGAACTGAATAGTGTACCAATGTTACACACATTATCACCCAATGAATCCACCTATCGGCAAATCCCATACGACTTAGAACACCTCTAAAAAAAACCCAATCCACTCTATCATAAGCTTTACGTATAAACATCTTAAGAGTTAGCTCCCCTTTATTACCCTTTGTCTTCCTTTTCAACTCATGAATAATCTCGATGGTTATCAAGACATTATTAAGAATAGACCAACCTTCCACAAACGTCGATCGTTCTTCTAACACACATTTAAATAAAGATTTAAAAGCACAAGTTATCATGTTTTTTAAATAATATTCCCTCTAAACTTAATTAGAATCAAAAGTCTGTATAATTTAAAATGAATTAGACGAGAAGGAGAAAAGTTGAATAAATGATGATTTAGGCGGAAAAATAATATAGCAAATTATGTATTTTTATCATGGATAATACTAACATTTACTATAAGGGTATAAATAGTCATATGTTTGTAAAAATATTATTTATAAATGTATTCACTCATTGAATGCCCTTTTATAGAATGATGAAAAAAACAAAGACGAAAAACATGTTAAAGGGTGATAGAATTAGAGTTTGACATAACTCAACCCTATAAAATCGGTTGGTAAGGTGAGAGGTGTCACTCTATATAAACCCTTTGTAGATTGTATCTTTAACCAATGTGCGACTTAGGTTTTTCCCAATACACCCCCTCACGCCCAACACTATTGGGCTTGGTGCGCGGATATAAACGGTGGGTGGCCCGAATTATCGATATATGAGACTTGGTTTTTCCAATACACCCCCTTGCGCCCAACATTTTTTGGGCTTGGTGCGCATATATAAATGGTGGGTGGCCCAAATCGATAGGCTCTGATACCATGATAGAATTAGAGTTTGGCCTAACTCAACCCTACAAAACCAGTTGGTAAGGTGAAGGGTGTCACTCTATATAAACCCTTTGTAGATTGTATCTTTAACCAATGTGGGACTTGGGTTTTTCCCAATAAAAGGAATTAAGTTATGCAATATTCATTTGCATCCACCAAAGGGTTTATTGATCAAGGAAGTTTGTTGGAGTCCTCCTCCATTAGCATGGGTCAAATGTAACTTTGGTGGTGCCTCTAAAGGAAACCCGAGCCAGTTTGCTTGTGGTGGAATTTTTCGAAATCATCATGGAGAAGTTCTTGGTTGCTTTGTTGTGAACACTAGTTTGAATAATGCTTTCTCAACATAGATGTTGTGAGCTTTTCTTGCTATTGAAATAACTCATTGAAGAGGTTGAAAGAATCTCTGATTGAAAAATGATTCAAATATTAGTTCCTTGTCCTCTTTTATTTCTTGGAGATTAAGAAACTGGTGGCAAAATTGTATCTTTTTAATAAGATGAACTTCATTGTATCTCATATTGTTAGAGAAGAAAATCATTATACTGACAAATTAGCAAACCTAGGCATATTCATTATAATATGTATTCCAAATTTTTTATTTTCTTAACCTTGGAGATGAATGATGTCTCTCCCCTCCCTCTTTGTATTTTCTTTTTCCTTTAATATATTTATATCTCCTTTATTTTTATTTTTATTTTACTTTCTTTTCTTATGTTCCTTATTTTTATTTTTCTTTCTTTTTTTCTAATATATTTTTAGAATATAAAAAACATACAATTAGAATTAAGAATTTAAACAAATTTTTGTAATTTTACTTTTAGCATTAAGAAATTAAAATGATTGGATAATAAAAACTTAAAAGAAAATTGACTTAAACTCAAACATATTTAAAAATGGAGATGAGTCAATAATTGACTAATTAGATTTATTTGAAGAACTTACAATATCAAAATAAAAACTATACAATTAGAAAATGACACACCAACTAACATATATGAGATACGACAAAGGAATTTATAGTGAACATCCCTACTGACTGTGATGACAAGAGAAGTAATGAATACAGGAAAATTTATGTGAAGGGTAGGTGTGTTGAATTCTCTCCAGAAATCATCAATAGATTCCTGGGAAGAAGTGTGGAAGAGCAAACTGAAGTGGAAGTAAGTGATAATGTAATTTGCAGGGAAATCAATGCTAATCAAGTGAAGAGCCGACCTAGAAAAGGCAAACTGTCTGTAGGAAATTTAAGTGTCAAGTATGTTGTGTTGCACAAAATTGGAGCTGCAAATTGGGTACCTGTAAATCACTCATCTACCATTGCTACTAGGTTGGGAGGGTTCATCTATATCATTGGTACTAAAACACCATTTGATTTTGGTTCTTACATGTTTGATCAGACAATGAAGCATGCGGGCACTTTTGCGGTTAAACTGCCATTTGCTTTTCCTTCTATGATATGTGGAATTATCTTAAGTCAGTATCCTGGTATTCTGATAAGTATTGATGCAGTTTGCAAAAGGTAAGTGCCCCTGTTCCTACACTACAAATTGTTTGAAGGGACACATGTCCTCGACATTGTCAGAACATCTGACACAAAAGTTACTACTGCTACATCCAAAACAAGTTTACTTTTTGAATTGAAGGCAACATGCAAAGAGTTGGAAGTGACTATAAAGAGTTGCACTACTAGAAAAATCAAGCTAGAAGGACTTATCAAAGCTCTGCCTGAGGAAGGTTCAGATGAAAATTTGGCTGATGCAGAAGAGACAAACAATGGTGATCAAGACCCCAACAGTGAAGATGAGAGCTCTGATGGTTAGTGCTAATTGAAGTTTTTTTTTGTACTATTTGGAAATGTACCACTTTTTGTCTGTGTTTGGCTTCTGTATGCACTTTTATGCCTTTTGGTATATTTCTAGACAAATTCATGAACTTTATGTGTTTCCATTTATGAGGTTTCTTTATGTTTTTTTTGTTTCCATCTAAACTTGTGTGTATGCATTTTTGTTACTTTTGTGCTTCCATGTTTGTGCTTCCATCATGTGTATGTTTACATTTACTCTATTTTTGTCAATTTTTTGCTAAAAAGGTGGAGTAAAGTGTTGTTTTTGTTTGGTGTTTCTGATGTTAGATCAGATGTCATGACTTTATGTCATGTGTGTACTACTACTTAGGAAGAGTAGTTGTGTTTTGTTGCTGAACTTGTGCAACTATTTAGGGGGAGCATGATTGTCTGTCATGTCTCATGCCTGCTGCTGCTGAGAAGATGTGGAGATTTTTTCTGTGTATAGGAGAAGTTATTCTCTGCAGTGGGTTGTAGTCTTATGGGTGAGTGAGGCTAAGGTGGCTGCTGCTACTCTTTATGGGAACTTGAATTATTCAAGTTTTTTTTTTAACCTAATGTTTTCTCCTTCGGGGATAACTGATTATGTGTGATAGGGGGAGTGGTGTACCTGTTTGGTTTGCTGCTTCAAGATTGCAGTCTGTACAGA
Source organism: Lathyrus tuberosus (assembly GCA_022829125.1). Taxonomy (NCBI): domain Eukaryota; kingdom Viridiplantae; phylum Streptophyta; class Magnoliopsida; order Fabales; family Fabaceae; genus Lathyrus; species Lathyrus tuberosus. The sequence continues at coordinate 8,477,924 of JALAZF010000031.1, forward strand.
GCTTACATGCTTTCATGTAGCTTGTATTGTTTTTTTGATGTCAGGCCTAATGTCTTGACATTGTGCTGTCCAGTGTTCTTTATTAGTTTGACAACATTGTGGTTCTTGGGTTTTTGTTTTTTGTTTCTGCTGTGCACCTCTGGTATGTGCTAGGGTTGTTTTAACCAAAATTTGCCAAAAGGGGGAGATTGTAAGTCCTGTGGTTTTTGGATTGGCTGTATTTTGGTAAGACAACATGATGTTAGCAAGGTGTTGAACCAGATGTTATGTCATGTCAGTCAGAAATCACGTTCTACATGATGTTAGGACATGTTATACCAGATAGCTAGGGCATTTCTATTTTGGTCATTTTAGTGTGAATTTTGAGTGTGTTCTGATGCGCACGTGGGCGACTTGTATAAGAGTATATTGTGGGAATTTCTGTTATTGCAGATTCTGTTACTTTTCATAAAAAGGATCAAGGATCCTTTTTAGGAAAGTTTATATTTTTCCCCTATTATCATGCAGGTTGATTTGCAACCAATTTATTCTGATTTCTGCTATTTGTGTGCCTCAAGAAACCCAAGTCAGTAGGTCTGAAGGCTATTTAAAGAGAAGAAAAATCCTATTGGGATAAGAGAACATATCGTGAGAATTTAGAGAATAAGGATTAGTCGTTGTTTTGGTTGGTCCCTAGGGTTTTCATTTGTCAATTGTATGTCACTCATGTATCTTCTGATGCATTGAGTTTGACTGATTGTTCATTGTCCACTCTAAGCTTTTAAGCAAAGAGTGTATTGTTCTTGGTTGAAGCTTTTAAGCAAAATCGAGTATTGTTTTGGAAGTGTGATCTTCTATTGTTTGTTTTGTATACATTCATTGAGATTGGGATTGTTTGATATCACTGAGGTGATTTAGGAAGTGAGGGGGGATTCTCATATCTATATGGTGATTTCTAGGTAGAAGTTGCACTGGGTAGTGATTAAGTGAGGAGTTGTAAACTGGGGTTTTTTAGCTTTGAATTAATACTACTGATAGTGGATTTCCTTCCTGGCTTGGTAGCCCCCAGATGTAGGTGAGTTGCACCGAAATAGGTTAACAATTCTGGTGTTGATTTTAGTTTTTTGTTATTTAAATTCTTGCATTTTTGTTTGTGTGTTCAAGCTGTGTTTTGATCCCAGTGTTGTGACATTTGTCCCGACATCTGGTATCTGCGTGCAAAAACTTCAAAGTTGATTCTGATGAACATTCTTGAAACTTATTCATAATCAATTTGAGTTTTATATCTGCATACTTCATAATTTCATTAGAGTACAAAATTGTTACATATAAAATATATGCATTGTTATTTTCAAAACTAGAGATTCTATTCAGAACCAAAATCTTGTTCTAACAATCTCCCCCTTTTTTATGACGACAAAATCATGTATTTTGATGGAACAATATGTATGAAATTATATGCAAAAGATATCTGAGTTACAGAAGTTTTATCAGAGTTAAGTTAGGGAAATCCCCCTGAGATAAACAAGCTCCCCCTGAGTCAGAACCTGGTTGTTTTGTAATGATCTTAAAAGATATCAGAACCTGGTTGACTTGTCAGAGCCTTGGATTATTAGAACCTTTTGAATTGCATCATCAGAACTTGATCCGTAAGTTATTTTCTGAAGGTTCCTGAAAAAATGTTCATGTACTTTGCATATATATTTGATGTTATAATGTAAGCAATGAGATTTAGAGAAATAGATATGTATCAAAATCATCACTTATTCTACCCCCCCCCCCCCCCTTTTTGTCATAATCAAAAAGTCATAGTATATTAAAAATGATGCAAAGCGATACAAATGAAAAAAACGTCCTAGAACACAATAGAAAGCTTAAAAGGAAGCCTAAGTGCCTAAGGTTGAGATGACGAAGGGGGGATCCTCTGAACTAGTTGAGCAAGCATGTTCTGAATGTTGGCGTTGACTTCATCTTACTTGTCTAGTCTAGTTCGAACCTTTTGCTATTCTTTCTGCATCTCTCCCAGAGTTTTCATCATGAGAGGGAAAAGGTCAGCTTCAGAAGTAAGTGTTTTATCAGATCCTTCTGCAATTTCCTTTTTAGCAGCTGCTTGTCTAGCAGCTTCTTGTTATGCAACTTCCTTCTTAGCGGTCTCTCTTGCAGCAGCTTCAATAGCCTCTTTTTCGGCAACTTCTCTCTCAGCGGCCTTCTGAGCTTCCAATCTCTCATCAGCTTCCTTGACAAACTTTTATTTCACTTGGTCAGAAAGATTATTGATTTTGTTGAACTCAACAACCATCCACCTATTGAACTGATTCCAGCTTGCATCCCGATGAAAAGGATTGTTGTTGGAGCTAGACTTCTCATAGAGATTCTGAACTTTCCTTTTTGCATTGTCCTTGAATTTAGAGATTGCTTCATCAAGGGTTAGGCTAGGAGTTTGAAGGTCAGAGGTGTGATGGTCAGAATTGGTTTCATCATCAGAATTAGGTTTCTCAGTAAGAGTTTTGTCAGAGCCAATGGTCAAGGTTTGTTCTACATTCTGATCAGGTGATTTGGGTCAGAATATTCAGAGATATTTGAGAAATCTTGAAATGCTGAAGTGGTGTTAGTGGTAGAGGTAGAGAAAGATATAGGTTCAGAAGTAGGTATAGTTTCTAAAGTGACATTTTCAGATATTGGGTTAGTGATGTCAAAGTAGAATGTATCTGGGAAAGATGTAGTGTTAATTTTAGCAGAAGATGAGAAAGGAAAGGAAAATAGTGATTCAGAAACTACTGTGGTGGAAATGGTTGTGGGAATGAGTATTTCAGAATTTGTTGTTGGAGTGATTTCAAAAATGGTTGTTATGTTGGGAATGGGTTCAAAAATTGTGGTTGTTGTTTGTGGAGTGGTATCAGATGTTATGTTTGGTTGGGAAATGGGTTCAGAAATTTTGGTTGATGGTTGATTTAGATGGTGTAGGTGGCAATTTGGATTTTTCAGAAGGAGCAGAAACAATAGACGGTGAAGGTGGGACGAATGTAGTTGTAACTGTGGTCGAGATAAGTGGAGGAGGTTGAGGTATTGATGAAGCAATAGATATAGTATCATAACCAGATGCAGTAGATTGAGAGCCAGAGAGTTTACTTGAAGGGACTGAATAAAAGGCCAGTGCAGAAGACTTCTGAGATTTTGCAGATTCTCCCAGATTGAGTTTCTTCTTCTTCTTCTCAGTCTTCTTCTGAGATGATTCATGTTGTTTTTTTCTTCATAACTGGATTAGCTTCTGGAAGATCATCATAATAGAATCTAGATAAGTTATGACCTTCAGCTTCAAGCATTTTGATATATTCTTTTATAGCTTCTGGTCAATCAATCTTAGTAAACAGAGGGTATCCATCAACAATTGTTCTTCTATCCTTTAGACTATCCCAATCTATAAGAATAGTTAGTTTAACCAGAACCTTCTTAATGATGCCTATACTCTTGAGATTTCGTCCGTTAAGAGGTTTTCCAGTATCCACTTCAATGTTATCCATCAGATTCATACGCATTAAATGATCTACAAGACCATTTTCGATGAGAATATCTGAGATGAGTCTACCAAGAGGGATATAGTTTTTAGACTTTGGATTGTTTCTGGTTTCTTTAACAGCATCGCAGAGATATTTGAAGAGAATGGAAGGCAGATTCATCGGTTCTCCCTTCATCAGATAGTCAGGTTAAGTTTCTGATTAGTGTTGACATAATTAGAAGAGTTGGATGCTGGCATGTGATAAATGCATCCCAGAGCGATCTTGAGGCATACCCGAAGATTCTTGTGTAGTTCCTGATTCTTAGATTTACTTTTAGAAACTTAAGAGAATATTGCAGGGTTAATCTCTTGATTCAGAATCTTTGACCTAGGGTTCATGTTGTAAACTTGTTTGCCTCTTGTGTTCTCCATACCAAGCAAGGTAGCGATTGACTTCTCGGTGATGACACACTTAACCTCTAAAACATAAGAGACAATGTATTTGTCATCAACATCAGCGTATCTCCAGAATTCTTTTATCAAATTTGGGTAGATGGGACCATAGAGACGATTAAAATAGTTGCCCCAACCTTGTTTCTAAAGATCCTTAGTCGGATCCAACCCATTATCCATTAGGTTATCAAAGTCTAATAGAAGTTCACAGAGAACTTCGAGTTGCACAAATGGTGTTGCCAAGTTGATGTGAGCAGGACGATCAAGAATATGTTCAACACGAAGCGATTGAAAGGTAGACAAGGATTGATGTAGGGTTGGAGATTCGAGGGCATGGTGCTGGCAGCCATTGGTTGAGATGATGCATTTTGTTGTTGCATTTTTTGAGAGAAATTGTAATCTTGTTCTTGTTGAGCATCAATGGAAGAAGATTGTTGTAGAGAACAAAGGTTTTAGGTTTAAAGAACATGAAGTGTGGAAGTGAGTAGCGTAGTGTGTGAGGGTGAGAAGAGTGAGTATATATAGCAAGGGAAATGAAAATGATTACTATGCATTGAAAATGAGTAATAGGGAGTGTAATAAATAATAATGATGATTTTAAAAATATTCTCATGATATCCCAACGCTCGAGGTGTCGTTTCAACCGGTAACCTATGATTTGAGCTATACATATGTCTAAGAGAATCATAGCCACACGTTTGAAAATGCACGGTTTGATGATCACGAAGTCTAGAATACCAAGAGGTTTCTGACTTGAGATATTTCTGACCAAGACATCTTCTAACTTGTAGGAGTATCATTGAACAGAAAGATTAAGCAAGAAAGGAAAAATATTTTTACAAGTCAGAATCACATATTTTACAGAGAGAGTTAAGCACATTAGAAAGGTAAATTCATTCTGGACAGAGTGTCATTTTTAAATGTTTAAGAATGAACAGAAATCTATCTTCAGCCAAAGGTTTTGTGAAGACAGCAGCCCACTGGTGGTCTGTATCTATGAATTTTAAAGCAATAATCCCATTCTAAACATAGTCTCTTATAAAATGATGTTTGATTTCTCTGTGTTTAGCTCTAGAATGTAAAATGAGATTCTTACTTAGACAAATAGCAGTTGTGTTATCACAGAAGATAGGGATGTTACTCTCATATATCTAGAAATCTTCAAGTTAATTTTTCATCCAGAGCATCAAAGTGATGCAAAGTGATGCCAAGATATATTCTGCTTTAGCAGTTGATAGTGCAATGGTTGATTGCCTTTTGCTTGCCCATGAGACGGGATTGTCACCCAGAAACTGGCAATTTCCATAGGTGATTTTCCGTTCTAATCTATCTCCAGCGTAATCTACATCATAAAAACCTGATACTTTGTATTCTGATGTTTTCTTATACATCAAGCCAATGTTAGATGTTCCTTTTAGATACCTTGTGATTCTCTTAACAACATTTAATTGAGTTTTCCTTAGATCTGATTAAAAACGAGCACAAAGACAAACACTGAATAAAATATCTGGACGAGAAGCAGTCAGATAGAGAATAGAGCCTATCATACCACAATAGAGCTTCTGACAAACCTTTTTACTTACCTCGTCTTTCTCCATAATGCATGTAGGGTGCATGGGAGTCTTTAATGGTTTGCTATCAAACATGTCAAATTTCTTCAGGAGCTCTCTTGTGTACTTGCTTTGATGAGTGTACGTGACTTCTGAAGTTTGATTTATTTTTATTCCCAGAAAGTACTTTAGCTTTTGCATCAGACTCATTTCAAACTCTTCCTGCATTAGCTTAGAGAATTATTAACACACAAATGGATTAGCAGAACCAAAAATTATGTCATCTACATAAATTTGGCATATCATCAGATTGTTTCCAATGTTCTTACAAAAAAGAGTAGTGTCCACTTGACCTCTGGTAAAGTCAGTTTCTAAGAGAAAAGAACTTAGTATTTCATACCAAGCTTTGGGAGCTTGTTTCAGACCATACAATGACTTTTTAAGTTTAAAAACATGTTCTGAAAACTTATCGTTTTCAAAACTTGGAGGTTGGTGAACATATACTTCTTCAAAAATGTAACCATTCAGAAACGCGCTTTTGACATCCATTTGATATAAGATAATACCATGATTAACAGCAAAAGATGGATAGATTCTAACCTGGCGAATGGAGTAAAGGTTTCATTATATTCAATACCTTCTTGTTGACTATAACCTTGTGCAACCAGTCGTGCTTTATTTCTGACAAATTCTCCTTTCTCATTCAGTTTGTTTATGAATACCCACTTGGTTCCAATAACATGAGTTCCCTTGGGTTTTGGTACCAGATCCCATACGTCATTTTTGGAGAACTGATTTAGCTCTTCTTGCATTGCCAGACTCCATTCATTGTCTTGAAATGCTTCATCACAAGAGGTTGGTTCTATCAGAGACACCAATCCCAAAAGCATTTCCTCAATTTGTTTGAAAGTGGATCTTGTTCTAACAGGTTCAACTTTGTCTCCTAGAATCAATTCTTCAGAAACGGTTTGTTTATGCCTTTGCCTTTTCTAAGTTAAAAGACAGACAGTTTCTTCTGATGTATCTTTATCAGCGTTCTTTTAGTCTTTGTCCTCAGAGCTTTTTGCCTTTTCTCCAAAGCCTACAAGGGTTATTTCTAGATCTGCAAAATCCTCAACTAGCTTTGACTTTTCTGAGTCAAGCTTATCATCGAATCTAACATGAATTGACTCTTCCACAATATGTGTTTCTGTATTGTATACTATGTAGCCCTTAGAGCGTTCTGAGTATCCCAACATAATACATTTTTGTGCTTTAGAGTCAAACTTGTTCAGATTCTCTTTAGTGTTCAGAATAAAACATGAACATCCAAACAAATGGAAATAAGAAATTTTGGGTTTTCTTCCCTTAGACAATTCATAAGGAGTCTTTTTCAAAATAGGTCTGATATAGATCCTATTCTGAATTTAACACGCTGTATTCACAGCTTCTGCCCAGAAGTGCTTAGCCACATTAGTTTCTTTGATCATAGTTCTGGCTATTTCTTGTAGTGTCCTATTCTTCCTTTCTACAACTCCATTCAGCTATGGAGTTCTAGGACAGGAGAAATCATGGGATATGCCATTAGAGTCGAATAACTCTTCAAACAACTAATTCTCAAACTCGCCACGATGATCACTTCTGACTCTAACAATCTTAGAATCAAACTCATTTTTCACTTTAGAGTAGAAACGGGAAAACACGGAATGTGACTCATTCTTGTGCCTTAGAAATTTTACCAATGTCCAACGACTGTAATCATCCACAATGACAAGTCCATACTTCTTACCATTGACTGACTTTGTTTTTTTCTGGACCAAACAAGTCAATGTGTAGAAGCTCCAAAGGTCTAGAGGTGGAAACAACATTTTTAGATTTAAAAGATGTTTTAGAAAACTTGCTTTTCTGACATGCTTCATAAAGAGCATCTGAATTAAACTTCAGCTTATGCAGACCTCTGACTAACTCAAGTTTATTTAGCTGAGAATTCCTCCTCATACTAATATGACCCAAGCATCTATGCCACACCCACTGCTCTTCATTAACAGACATTAAGCATTTAACATCTTGGTTTTTAAGATCAGAAAGGTTTATCTTGTAAATGTTTTTTTTCCTTTTTCCAGTGAAGAGAATTGTGCCATATTTCTGACTAACAGCCTTGCACGTTTGTTGGTTAAAAATAATGTCATAACAGTTTTCACTTAATTGACTTATGGATAACAAATTATGCATTAGACCCTCAACATAAAGTACATTAGATATAGAAGGAAGAGATCTGTTACCAACTATTCCAGATCCTTTGATTCTTCCTTTTTGGTTTCCTCCGAAACCTACGTACCCAGCATTTTTAAATTCCAGGCTTTTGAACATATATGCTTTTTTCCCGTCATGTGTCATGAGCATCCAGAGTCCAGGTACCATGACTGGTGTCTTAACTCTGCTGCATAGGATATCTGCAACATATACTATTTTATCTTTTGGTACCCATAATCTTTTGGGTCCTCTTGAATTAGTTTTCCCAGAGTTTTTGAAAACATTGGGTTTTCGTGCAGCATTAAATTTTTGTGCCTGTGTTGGTGTATAGTGATAAGAGAAGGGAGATTTTGGTTTGTTTTCTTGAATTGAGATTTGATCATCATTGTCAGAATCATAACCAATTCCTCTCTTCCCATTGTGACTAACACCATAGATCATGGAAGCCATTATGCTTCTGTCTATCCTATTGTTTAATAATTTATGAAATGCCTTATCATATTTATATAAGATGGTTTCAGTAGTCGGAGAAGCTTTAGAAAGAGTTTCTTCAAGTTTTAAACATGAAATTCTGGCCTATGCAGACAACAGATGTCCTAACACATGTCAAGACATTATGCTATATAATCATTTAAACTCAGAGGCGCAACAGCAGACTGATATCTTGAATACCAAAACTGCACAATCACTGATGTCACGACATCTGATCCAACATGTCAGTCAAGAACAATAACAAAACTGTAAATTGCAGAATGTTAAATAAGACAGTATATGTTGACCCAGTTCGGTGCAATTCACCTACACCTGGGGAATACCAATCTAGGAAGAAGATTTCACTATCTTGTAGTATTACCCTAAAGTTAAACTCCCCCGTTTACAACTTTATCCTAATCATTACCCTTAATGGACATCTTTATCACAGTTAAACTCCATCGTTTATAACTCTGATATGAGAGACCTACTCATTTCCTTAATCGCAACCTATGATATCTCTGTCTTCTGCCAATTCAGAATCTCTGTCATGCTTTCTTGACCAACGAGTCATCTTGGACTTGCTTCAAAGCTTCGTCCAAGAACGATACACAGACCATTTCCTAAAGGCTTCTGGTTCTGTCCCTGTACCTATGCATTCCACTCTGCATCCCATATTACAGAGGGAGACTTACAACTCCTAAGAGAGCCGACGACTCTCAAACCCTAAACCCTTATTCAACACAAAAGAACTAGGTTACAAAGTTACAAGTGATACAAAAGGTATACTCGATATCAAAACCCTAGGTCTAAGTCTTCTTATATAGTCTTCTGTTGGGCTTTCTATCTTTGATCATGTGATTCCTTTATCTGTTCCTTAATTCTTGCAACAGATTAAAACCTGCTAACTTAGTAAGTCAGTCAGGATGTCGAGTCACCATGCTGGGACATCTCCTTCGACATCTTTTTCTTCTGCAGATTCTTCAGAATGTTTTAGCAAAATTTAGTCAAACAACAAGTGCTTTCAATCTCCCCCTTTTGATAAATTTTGGATAAAACATTTTCTTCTGCTTTCTGCAATCAGCAAGACTCCTACATCAAGACTTATCTTGAGAATTGATTGGAGCTAAGGTCTGAGAGAGTCTCCCCCTTAACATATTCCCCCTCATTTCAAGGAAGGTCTTGAGAGCCAGAAGACTCCTCCAGAAAAGAAACAACAGTTGTAGGCTTCGTAGCACTGAGAGCAAAGATTGCATAACTCAGGTCACAAGACACAACCTGCTTCACAACTCAGATCACAAGACACAAGGAAAATAAGATTGTTAAGATGTCCAAACATCTTAACCTACATTCTTGAAAAATAACTGCAGGAATGTACCCAATCCCAGACAGCATCAGAAAACCATTCTCCCCTTTTTTAGCCAAAACTTGGCAAAAGTGACCAAGACAGCTCCAAACCCAGACGCAACATACCCAGATTTTGAAAAACCCCATCTGTCACCAGCCCAAAGAGAGGTACTGAGACTAAAAAAGATCAAAGCAATCCTATTTATAGCTGAGCAATTTCCTTAGGAAGTAACAGACCACAAAAAATAACGCTAGTCAATTCAAATGACCATTAATCGAAGGCAATTACTCCACCAGTAGTGCACTGACCAAGACTGCTTTGACTGTTTCTCCTTTTAAGAACGCCGACCAAAGAGCCCATTACATACACACATGTTTTATAACAATGTCCTGACATCATGTCAGACATTGTCTATTCTTCCTAGATTCTTCTTTTGATTTGACATTACAGAGATTTCTTCACAAGATTATGATCACAGTCTGTAGAGAAAAATAAATTCTCCCAGACTCAACCAATGATTCTTAAGCATCCAATAAGAACCATGTAACTTGCACTGCCAAGTCTCCCCCAACTTACAACAATAGAAATATGTCAAGACATCCTTCTTGACATCTCATCCTCCCAGGATGAACACATAATCACAGCTTGCTTGACGCACAATACAAACTGGAACTCCAACTGCACCCACGCAGAAAAACATCCTAGATCAAGGAGCAACTCCCCTTATCTAAGGTAACCAGTGCTCCCCCACAGAACACCTAGTTGATGAATGGAAAAGATAAGACGCATATTCATGTCTTCAAGAGCGCACCCTCAGTTCAAGTCACCTGTTGAACACAAACATAAATCCTCTTATTACTTCTTTTGACAAGAACCAATAATCACTCACACATGATCACCATCATGCTACCCGTGAGGAAAAATAACAGGATTACCATCCTACCATAACAAACTCTTGGCTTAAGACCAAAGTCCCATTGATCCCCCTCTTCCTGCTACCATTTACACACCACACGAACTCCTCTTGAATTCTCATGTATAGACCTCCAGCTGCTTGAGGCACAAACACTACTAGAAAATTCGCTTTTAGTGACCGAATTAGTGACCGAAAAATTTCGGTCACTCTAGTGACCGAATTAGCCACCAAAATTAAACATCATGTTAGTAAAATTTTAAAAGTCACTAAATCGGTCACTAAATAAAATTAGCCACCGAATTAGCGACTGATATTTTGTGACCATAATTTTCAGTCTCAAATAATCATTTTTATATAAATTAATTCATAAAAAAACCAGTGACCGAAATTTCGGTCACTAATAATTTTTTTGTTTTTTTTCATTATTAAGTTGCTTCCCTCTCAATTTTCTCCTTTTATTCATTTTTTTTAATTTTTTAGTCAAAATTTTACATTTTTATTGTTTTAACAAATAAAACATATATTTATATAAATAATTAACTCATACAAATTTATTAATTTAGATAAAATATAATTTTAATAAAATATTTTTAAATAGTATTTGAAAGTTCTATTTCATTAATATTATATACATTTCAAATGTAAATTATACAATAAAAACCAAATGGCTTAGTGGACACCCGAAAGCCTCACAAAGGAAAGTGCATTGGTTCGATTCCTACTAGAGACAATAAATTTATTTTATTTTAAAATCGGTCACTAAAATCGGTCACTAATTTCAGTCGCTAAAATCGGTCACTAATTTCGGTCACTAAATTCGTCTCTAAAGGTTAGCGACTAGCACTTTTCCAACCGAAATTTGGTAGTCGCATTATTGGTCGCTAAACGTTTTAGTGACCGATTTTTAGGCTTTTTCGGTCTCTAATTCGGTCACTAAACGCGAATTTTTTAGCAGTGAAACCAATTGAATCAGAATGCTTCACATTCCTCAAAGAGATGCACAGGGCCCCTTAGTTTGTTATAACGATGTCAGATATCGTATGCATGCTCCAGAACTTCACAGCTGCCAAAATGATCCACTACTAGCATGACTCGCAGCCAGGGGCAGTATCCTCTTCGCAAGGTTTTCCACTGACCTTACCAAAGCCAATAACTGAGATAGACACCCCATAATCCAAGACAGCCATTCCTTATCATTCTCCCGTATGATAACCTGGAATACTTCTGATTTTCTGGTGAATATCCACTTCTGAACGCATCAGAAACCAGACCTTCATGCAATCAACCCGTGATCCACTCCAGTCTTCCAAAACCCTTACATCATACTTCTAAGACATTTCTTCTACTCCATCATTCTCCAATATGACAAGGTAGATACTTCTTAGACACGATGCAAGTAACCAATTTCTCACAGAACTTGAAATCCTCCTCCAAGGATAACCAACCCAAAAATGTTCTAACATCAGTTAGGACATCTTTCACACATCATAGACACCACACACCATGGTTCTTGATATGGTCCACCACTGGACTTACTATCAGCATAGTAATCCAAACTGAAGATCTTCACACAACACTGCGCCACCAGCTTGAACAAGAAAGCTTCAGAAACCCAGAGAGAAATAAACTCTCATCCACCAAAAGAAGGTATAATTTCATCCTCAACCCATAACTTCTGCCACAAGCTCCCAGAGAACAAGAACCTCCTTACGTTTTCAACTAACTACTCTTCTGCACAAGAGCAATCAGTTTCAAATCCTTCTTGAATGCACACTATGAAACCAACCAACTTCCACCTTTTGATTAATCTCAATCTTCTTCAGAATTCCCACAAGATACACTGACCCACTAATGAAATTAGATCTTCAAGTCACATGAGCTACTTGCTCCATAGCAAGACATCTTGGATTCACCAAGCCTCTTAGACATGTAACATCTTCCCATCCAGAGCTCCCGCAAACTGCATGAGATAGACCTTTTTGAAGCATCCATAACTTCCATTCTCCTGTAGATCACCTTATCTTAAGCTGATGTGCCACATCACCAGCTGAGACTCTGATGTTAAGCTAGATGTCAGAAAATTCTGATACGACATCCAACTGCTGAATTCAGCTCCTCCTTCTGCCACTTAGAAGAACCTCCTCCCTTTGCAGAACAAGAGTTCCATGCTCTCATAGACTTGATTCAACAACCAAGTTTGAGTAGACAACCTCCATACTTCTTTGAAACTCCAAAGACTTTACACCTGCCACGTCTGAATCTTCAGAAGATAAGTAGTCCATGACTACACCATAGCCATATCAAAGAATGCCACGTTCCTTAGTAGAGCATACTGTAGAAAGTCAGAGATAACTGCCACTTAACTTTGACCTTCAACCCGAGCAAAATCTCATGCTCCCACGTACCTAGATCAGAAATAAACTGATCCAAGCAATAACCATCAAGATTATGATGTCTTCATCTTCATCTTCAACAGCATCAAAGTCCAGACTAGTTTCTTACCAGGAAACTCTCCAGAGAACACATGCTTCTGTCACACCCGACTGAAGCCCATTCTTAGGTCACCACCTAAGACAAAAACAGATGCTAAAGCGTATGCAGTACCCCTCCCATGATTCTGCACAAACTCTAATGATGAGATGTTCCAACTTCTTGTTGAACATCAGCAATCTTGACTTTCAAGGATAATCAATTAAATACTTGTGGAGTTCACAAATAGTAATTGATCTTAAATCCTTGTACAACAACCCTTATTCACTGTTGTAGCTAAGCTCCACCAGATCACTTCACGAACACTTATCAAGTATTCAATCCTTTTGCAAGTATCTTCTTTGAAGGACAATGTTGAGATACCAAGGCCGCCACCCTTGACTCAAGTAACTAAGACTTTCTCTGAACAAATCTTATTTACCTCAACAATTCTTCAATCAGATTGGATCCACTCTTAGGGTCAAGAGAGATGAATCCTTCCTTGCTGTTTTTGGGTGGTGAAAATAAATCACCTCCACTTTCTTCAGATTATGTTTAAAAGAAACACCTTCTAGTTAGAAGAATAACTAGAAGACTCCAGATGCACGACTTAGATGCCTTTATGAGTGGACTTGAGAGAATTCTCAAGTATCTTTGACAACCTAGCCGATCAATAATTTATCAAACTCCCAGAGCAAGAACTTGATAAACTTACACTCAACTCCTCTCCTCTTCAACTAACTTCAACTGCACCAAGAAACCAAGCTTCCAAGTACTAAGTCACCATACCAGATATCTACCAACAACTCCATTCATTCCATCGCTCCCGACTTTGGAATAAAAGAATGCAGATATCTTCACATATAGAGGCCGACGACTGAGATCTTCCACTAACTGTCTTCAGTAACAACTCCAGAATCCCATAATTCTAGAGCTCTTCTATCAGAAACACATGCAGCGGAACCACCAAGGAACAGATCCTGCTTGCCCTAGTAAGATGTCAGAACATCTTATAAGACACCCCAACAAGAGAACTAGCCACTTCTCTTATAGTTGTTGTAGAACCTCCTTAGCAACATAAACAACCTTCGGGTTGCTCCCTTCGATCCAGAACATCCATCTCATCCATTAATACCCTTGAGTATGTCTGAGTTGATTGATCTGATCTTCAAATTCCTCCTTGTTTAAACGCCAGAAAGTATCTCCCAAAGATCTCGTCCAGAACCAGACAGGATACCTTCTCTGATACCAATTGAAATTCTGGCCTATGCAGATAGTAGATGTCCTAACACATGTCAAGACATTGTGCTACATAATCATTTAAACTCAAAGGCGCAACAGCAGACTGATATCTTGAATATCAGAACTGCACAATCATAGATGTCACGACATCTGATCCAACATGTCAGTCAAGAACAATAACAAAACTGTAAATTACATAATGTTAAATAAGACAGTGTGTGTTGACCCAGTTCGGTGCAAATCACCTACATCTGGGGGATACCAATCCAGGAAGAAGATTTCATTATCTTGTAGTATTACCCCAAAGTTAAACTCCCCTGTTTACAACTTTATCCTAATCACTACCCTTAATGAACATCTTTATCATAGTTAAACTCCATCGTTTACAACTCTGATATGAGAGACCTACTCACTTCCTTAATCACAACTTGTGATATCTCTGTCTTCTGCCAATTCAGAATCTCTGTCATGCTTTCTTGACCAATATGTCATCTTGGGCTTGCTTCAAAGCTTCGTCCAAGAACGATACACAGACCATTACCTAAAGGCTTCTGGTTATGTCCCTGTACCTATGCCTTCCACTCTGCATCCCATATTACAGAGGGAGACTTACAACTCCTAAGAGAGCCGACGACTCTCAAATCCTAAACCCTTATTCCACACAAGAGAACTAGGTTACAAATTTAAAAGTGATACAAAAGGTACATTCGATATCAAAACTCTAGGTCTAAGTCTTCTTATATAGTCTTCTGTTGGGCTTTCTATCTTTGATCATGTGATTCCTTGATCCGTTCCTTAATTCTTGCAACAGATTAAAACCTGCTAACTTAGTAAGTCAGTCAGGATGTCGAGTCACCATGCTGGGACATCTCCTTCGACATCTTTTTCTTCTGCAGATTCTTCAGAATGTTTTAGCAAAATTTAGTCAAACAACAAGTGCTTTCAAAACATTTTTTGTTCAAAAAAGTATTTTCTTTTTCCAAAGCAAAATTGTTATCTTTTTTTTTAGAAAATTTTTTCTCTAGCTTGACACACTCTTCAACTTCGGATTCATGAGCCCTTTTCAGGTCCTTGAATTTTCGTTGAAGTTTCTGATACCTACTTGTCGCAACGCGAAAAACAACCAGCGGAAAAACAGAGTTGCCACCGAACGTAATTTATCTTGACGGGGGAAAGGAAACGATCGAAGAAACCTCAAAATGGAGAAGACATGGTCATCGCAATCAAATCTTGGGGTTCAGGAGTCGATTACGCGAAAGGAAGGTATTAGCACCCCTCGCGTCCGTTGTACTTAACGGGATCCACGCTTGTTGTCTAAATAAAGGGTGTGTCATCTAAAGCTCTACTGCTAAACGGAAAGGAAAAGGGGAAAACAAAAAGGAGACTCGATAGGACTTCACCGTCCTAGGCCTACGTATTCCCTCGTGCAATGGGAAAGTTAGAGTCAACGTAGTTTGGAGGACTACAGGTGGATGGGGGAAGGTTTCTCGCCAAGACATCATCATCTTGTGCCTATGTATCCTCATTCGAACGAGAATAAGGAAGTCAGAGCATCCGTAGTTCATGGTTACGACCACAAATTGACCGAGTGTTTTTTATGAGCGTCGCTAAGTTTGCGATCCAGCAGTTAGGGTCGATGCCTGTTTACGGTAGAACAGAAATAACGTACTCTTTTCTGAAAATGATTTGACATTAATCCCGAAGGATAAACGATTTTCATTTTGTTTGTGATTTTTAGACATAAGTGAATTGATTTTGGTTTGAAATGCGCATCGCACTAAAGTCTATGACATATGATCGAGTACTTCGTGCTAACGATCCAAACATCTCGCGTGCAAACTACCCTAAGATGAGGTTAGAAATGCATCCACTCATCTTTTCCCATGTGCTTAAGGCTCGTGGCTCACAATGCACACCATACTTATTAAGTGTTTTGATTTTGTTTTGAGATGAGGAGAAAGAAGACTCAAAGGTTGAAAAGAAAACAACTAAGGGAAACTGACTCCTAACATTGTCATGCACAATGGTCCTAAAGTTAGGATAGAAAGGGAATTCTACCTAATGTTAGCATGCAAAGAGATGGACTTAAGGTTGAGGATACAAAGGGAATCCCTATCCTAATGTTATCATGCAAGGATTAGCTCCTAATGTCTATCATACTCCAAACTTAATCAAAAATTAAGTTGGACTAGGGAATCTTAAGGGAACATGCAAAAACAAACCAAAACCAAGAGAATAAACCAAAAACAGTAGCTACAACAGTGCTCCAGCACAAACAGTAGAAAACTCCAGGATACAAGCAAGACAGCTTTTAACAGCGCATGTTTTCAGGCAGAAACAGGTGTAAAAGGCAGCAAGTCAAACAAAACAACATATAACAGCTACTATTCTGCACAACAGTCATGTATTCACCAAGGCAGCATGCAATGCATCAAAATAAATGCTCATGAATAGGCATCAAGCATGGATAACCATGTGATAACACAACATCGAAATTGAACATTATTCAAAGATTAATCGAATCACATGTCATACCCTTAAATATAATCATGCATCACAAGACAAGGATTGAACATAAACATGCCTTCACATTTAAACGAATACGCATGAATTGAAAACATGAACAATCATCAAGTAAGAGCAATTATTACATATACACATACAATTAAGCATAAAGCAATTAAGCATGAACGAATTCCAATGACATTGCATACTCAAGCATCACAGACAATTCATCGAATCAACAATTAATCGCTTAAAACGAACATGCATTCATGGAATCGACAACAAACATGAACACAAATCATACATCCAGCAATGTAAACATCAAGAACAAGCAATCACTGTGGCACAAAGGATTATGCAACATGATCATCACATCAAGATCTGATCAAGTGGAAAAAGTATGAACCCTAACATCTAAAAACGTCCCCAAATCAACAAACAATTAGGAAAATTGCGAAAGGAAACATGTATGTACACAAACATCGACAACCAAAAGGTAACATATCAAGGAAAAGCATAAAAAGGGGCCTCACCATAGATTGAAACTCTGGCGAGGAGTTTCGGCGGCCAAACCTCTGGTATCTCTTTGAATTCTTTCTTTTTTCTGCTTATAAATATATTTTCTCTATGTCTGCTCTACTTCTGTCGCTTGCTACTTTTCTATGTGTTCTACTATGTGGCCAGAACTCAGTTACTTTGTGTGTATTGTTGTGTTGCTTAGCTCTGAGTTCTTGAAGTTTTAATGTGAAACTTCAAAAATTAGAATCCCATGAGCTTTAGTGATTGGGTGGGGAATTTTTAACAGAGTTTTAGTGTGATTTTTTCATGTATTTATTGAGTGGGATTGATGAGGTATATATAGGAGTGGGAATGTGAGATTAAGGAGAATTTGAGAGGGAAAATGAGTGAGGAGAATGAAATTTGGGGGGACGCTAAGGAGAGGCATGTGTGATATGGTGTGATGAGAGACTGGGATTGTGTAATAGTGAATTTGTCTTATGGAATATGAATTTCATTTGGTTTATCTGAAATTGAATTTCATTTGGTTTTAGGGTGAGAAAAGTGTGAGTGTTGTGGTACTGAATTTCATGATGTGTGAATGTGTATGTGTCATGTGTGAATGCTGATTAATTCTCACTTTTTTCTTGTGTTTAGATGTGGCATGGATGGACATGGGGCATGGAAGAGATGGATGGAATACGCTTGTTGGAACACGTTGCAAGCATGAAACTCATTTTCTTCTTTTTTTTTAAATTTTTTTTTTAATCATGTAATATTATTATTATTATTAATGATATAATGTGAATAAAACAAATACTTTTGTAATTCTATTTTCTTTATTATTCATGTAAAGTGAAATAACAAAAACCAAACCAAATTATTTAATTCCATCTTTTTTAAAACTCTTTTATTATTTAATAAAATACAAAATGGACATGGTAAAAAAATATTAATAAAAAACAAACTTATTTAATATATTCTTTTTATTTTATTTTTATATTTTTGGATGTACTGAAAATAAAACAAAAAAATAAACAATGCAAAATAACCTAATTTGATTAAAATAAAATGTCTTATTTACTTTGAAATGTCTAATTTTAATTAGTGCAATGACACATGATTATATGTGTTATTAATAAAAGTTAAATAAAAGGAAATGTCAAAACTAAAATGCAATATCACCTAAATGAATAAAGTCAATAGTTAAACATTGACTTTGACTTTGTTTCAAAATGCAACCTAATGCATGTCTTGTTGTGCAGATGAAATTTTATGAGACCAATGTAAAAAATCAAGGAAATAGTTTAATAAGGCCAACAAGTCAAACTTATGCAGATTAGTGATTTCTAAAACTGATGAAAGTACATGACCAGATGCAATGGTCATGTTGATGCAGATGAAAAGGAACTAAAGAAAGAAAATGCAATGTAATTTGGGTAGGACAAATTTAGGATATGACATATATACAACACTTTTTTTTATTGCAAGGCAATGAAACAAACCTGGAGATATGTTCTAGATTTGTTGCAAATTCAACACTCACCTGGGGATTGGAACATAAAGCTCAACTGGATTATTCAGAGATGTAATGACAAGGGTTTAAGGGTCTATTTGCTTAAGTCGATATTCACATAAACCATTTACGACAGCTAAACGTATAAAAATGATATATATTTTGGAAATATTGTAATTAACACAAATATATGACCAAAGCTTATAGATACTTTGATTTATCGGGTTTGGATGAAACCTAAATTTAAGGCTCACATCGGAAATTTTATTTTGAACAAAGTCACATCGGTAGATTAATGATGTAACTTAGTCTAATTTTCTTCGGCTTCGCTTAGTTCTTGCATAATCCTTTAGATTGCTATTTATAATTAACTGTTTTTTTGAATTAATGAAGTTTTGATTAGTTAGCAAGCAAGAAAATATTAGTGTATCAATAATAAAAAATGATATATATTAATTTAAATAAATCAATATTTTTTAAAGGCAAATGGAATTAATAAGAGAATGCAAGGGGTATTCTAACCCTTATAACAAAATAGAAGATATTCCCTACCAACACCACTCTAGATCCTAAAAGGATTCATACAAAAATCTAGAAAAGAAGGGTTGGAATGAGGAATCTCTCCTAAACAACCCCATTTCCACACCATAATTTCAATGTTCCAACAAACACTATCAACATTACACTTAACCGAGTTAAAAATAAAATTATTTCTTTCCTTCCACAAAGACCAAATCACCGCCAACCAAATCGCCCCTCTTGTTAAATGTGTTGTTCCTCCACCACTCTAATCCAAACAAAAATTAATCACATCCCCTCTAAAAACCTTATAAGCACCACTCCAACAACTAATATTCGGCCACACTAACTTTGCAACAGAACAAGAAAAAATGAGATGATTCATGTCTTCTTCCTCTTGATTACACAACCCACACATTTCAGGCACATATATTCCTCTTCTTCTCAAATCTATTTTGGTTGGTAATCTATTCCAAAAAATTTTCCAACCAAAAATTTTAATTCTAGCTGGAACCTTGAACTTCCACAGCTTACTGAACACCGCGAGTTGTCCTTCCTACAAAATCACGCTAACATTTTCTTGCATCATCTTATTGTAAGTCATCTTGATCAAAAAAGCCTCATGATCACCTTCCACCCACTTGACTAAGTCCTTGCCTTCGAAAGAAACACTTATGTCCTGCAAAAACCTTTTCAGCGCAAAATTACTACCAGCCAGGTCCGGATGATCCATCTCAAGAATACCCAAATCACTCCACACCCACTTCCCTTATGACCATTCTCCCATCTCATTTACCATAGCAATCTTCTTTGAACTATCAAGAAAAGAATAATGAAATGATTCTGCCAAAGGCGCAAAATTAGTCCAATTTGCCAACCAAAAAGGTGTTTCCTTGCCATATCTAATTTCAAATTTGATAGAATGTGTAAAAGAAAACTCTCCTATTTGATGAACTAAACCAATATTTAGGATATCTTTCCACCAAAAGGAGGAATTCTTGCGCTGCCAAAGGTTGCAGTCCAACACCAAATGTTTAACGTCAACATATCTCGCCTTGAGCACTCTCTTCCATAATGACGTTGACTCGGATAAAATACGCCATTTCCACTTAGAAATCAAGGACAAGTTAAACTCCTTGATACTCTTAATTCCAAGGCCTCCTACATCTTTATTTCAACAAACTAAATCCCAATTCAACCAGTAAATTTGTTTCTTTCCTTCTTTACTCCCCCATAGGAAACTTCTTCTAATCTTGTCGAACTCATTCCAAACAGCCACTAAAGCTTTATAAAAGGAGAACATAAAAACTGGTAAACTAGTAAGAATTGAATTTATCAAAACAATTCTACATGCCATGTTCAGAGATCGACAATACCAACTATCCAACTTTGCTTTGAGCTTCAAAATGGTAGATTTCCAAGAAAGAACTCTTCTTGGATTGATTCCAATTGGAATACCCAAGAAAGAAAAAGCTGCCTCTTCTATTCTACAAGCTAAAAAAATAGCCTATGTCAACAAAAAGTGAGTAGAAACATTAATACAATAAGTATGCTTTTACGATAGTTAACACGAAGACTCGACATAAGCTCATAACCCCTCAAAATCGCTTTAAGACTCCAACTATTTCCCCAACTTCCTTCCTCCACCATCAAAGTGTCATCCGCCAATTGAATGACTTCCACCTTAACATCATCTTTCACTTTAAACCCTCTAAACTCTCCGATTTCCACGACTTTATTGACTAATCTAGTTAAAACCTATGCTACTAAAACAAAGAGAAATGGAGAAAGAGGATCTCCTTGCATTAATCCTCTTTTGATCTCAAACGAGAATGGATAAAAACCATTGAAAACACAAGCATTCATCCATTTCATCAAAGTTTTGCCAAATCTCGTCTTCTCCACCAAGAACCTAAGAAACTCCCAATTAACGCAGTCATAGTCTTTTTCAAAGTCGACCTTAAACAGAATACACTCCCTCTTATCTCTAGTTGCTAAATCAGTCACCTCGTTGCCAACCACCACTCCATCCAATAGGTATCTTCCCGGAACAAAAGCAGATTGATTATGAGACACCAATCCTCCAATCACCCTCTTGAGTCTAGCCGCTAGCAACTTGGCAATAATTTTAAACATGCTACTCACTAAACAAATAGGTCTATAATCTCTAAGATCTAAAGGATTAGAAATCTTAGGAATTAAGACCAAGAAAGCTGACCTCACTGCTTTAGGCAGAAAACTATGATGATGAAAATCATTGATGAAAGAAAAAATATCAAATTTCATAAAATACCAGCACTTCTTCAGAAAAACAACGTTATAACCATCAGGGCCCGGGCTTTTGGATCTGTTACAACTCCGCACAGCTTTATGAATTTCATCTTCTAAAAACAAGGTCTCTAAAGAATCGGCCTCTATAGCAGACAACTTATTGAAAGATATGTCCTTAAGAACCGGTCTATCCAGGAAAGATTCAGAATATTTGTTGTAGAAAAAATCTCTCATTTCCTTCTTCACTCCTTCCACTGAGTCAACCAAACCCTCAGATGATTGAACTGGTCCTATAAATTTACTCTTAGACCTTCCCTTCACCACATTATGAAAGAACTTTGAGTTAATATCTCCCTCCCTATTCCATTTGACTCGCGCTTTTTAGATCAACATATTATCTTTAACATGTAAATTACGCCAAACCTCTTTGTACGCCTCAGACCTCTTAGAGACCAAACTGTCCACCTCTAAGATAGTAGCATAACACAAGACCAAATCAACCTCATTCGTAACATTAACTCCTTCATCCACTTTTAGATCATACCACCTGAAAACGTCGTTACTCCACACTTTTAAATCTCCTATGAGAAGATTGAGTTTCTCTTTAAGAATGTAGTCACTCCCACCAAAAAATTTATAGCGCTTCCATTTGTTTTCCACGAATTTAAGAAAGTGAGGGTTTTCAAACCAACAATCATTGGTTTTGAAAGGTTTAGAACCCCAATTCCTCTCTTCAATCTTCAACCAAATTGGACAATGATCACTAATATCTCTCTTTCCGATAGATTTCCCTAAGAAACCCCATTTGTTAATGAAAGACGAATCCACCAAAAATCTATCAATTCTACTCATCGCCTTACCATCTCCTCTATACCATGAAAAATGGTTCCCAGTTACCAGAAGATCAAACAATCCCAATTTATCAACGAATTCGGAAAAAGCCTTATTTTTCTTAGACCACCTCTTACTGGATACTCCCTTCCTCTCACAATCTTCAGTTGTTACATTGAAATCTCCTCCTAAAATCCATATCCCATCTGACCATTTCTTTTTATATTCTTCTAAACTCCTCCACAAAGAACGTTTAGCCGAGAAATAACACCTAATAGATGTTAACAACATAGTAATCTGCATCCTTCCAAGACAACTTCACACCTAGAAACCTTTCCCCCATAAGGGTGAAGATAAGATTAACAGTTGCAACATTCCTCAAAGATATTATCCCTCCAGAATTGCCAATCTAATTACAAAAAGACCATCCCACTTCATTGTGTCGCCACAATTCATCCACAACTCTATTATCAACCTTAATTAACTTCGATTCCTAAATGAAAAAACATCAACCTTACTTGATTTGATCAGACATCTAATCCTTTTTCTTTTGAAAAAGTTACCCCCCATAATATTAAGAGATCCCACAATCATCTAACCTCATTAGATTTTGCCTTCTTAACATTTTTAATACCTTTATCGTTTGCCTCCATTTCTGCTATATGAGACGAATAATCCTTGAATCCTTCTTTGGCCTTCACTCCCAGTTTCGATACTACCTTTCACACCTTAGAACCAACATTAGAATCCAGGTTATCCACGAATTTGGAGTTACACTTATGAACATCTGATTCCGTAATAGATTCACAACAAAGAACTGCACCTGCTGAAAGTATCTTCGTGTTATCCGACTTCGACTTAGACGAAGATGAACAACCACACTTCTTAGAATTCCGACAAACAAGAGGATAAGGTTGAGAGAATTCCTCTATTGGATCGTCTGAACCAACTGAGGCAGAAACTAAAACTCGGTCCACCTTACCCTTCTTGAATTTGGGTTTTCTTTTGTACACATGCCATTTAATTCCTTTAATTTTTTAACCTTAGTTTTTTTCTTCCTTGGGCTTCCCTTACTTTTAAATAACTCATTCTCAAAAGGCATATCAGATACAACAACATTCACGTTTTCCACTGTCCAAGGAACAACGTTTGTCACCTCATTCACTGCATATGTCCTATCATGGGGTAAAGGCACTGTTTTCGCTGCTAAAATTGCTGAGTCAAAATCCAAAGTACGAGGATTTGAATCATTACCTTCGACCAACATATTATCCTCCCCCACTATACCATTAACTAAAGATTAATTTTGAACTTCAATGTTAGGATTCCTAGCCACACTAGTTGGAATCGAACCAGTAACTTCATTTCATAAGTATTCCTCTCCAACCACATCGTTGTTCCAATCCTCGACATCCTCATCCCCATTAAACCTGCTCCACATACTTTCAGACACAGATGAAGAAACTTCATCATTCTTGTTATCTTCCTTCTTGTTTAGAGAGATACGCAAAGGGTCGTGGACATCCTCTACTATCTTAATGCTAAACAAGACTCCATTGATATCAACTTGAAATATTTCATTCAACATCATTGCACAATTTATCCTGACTAAGATCCTAGCCACGTCCATACAATCCCCTTTACGGGTGTTATCATCCACGCACACATAAGAACCCACAATTTTTGCCAAGGTTTCGAAAAAAGAAAAGCATCATGCATGACATGGGATCCCATAGCACCCAAGCCAAGTCATTTTGTCCTTGTCCACGTCTTCCTCCCTCCATTTTCTAATTTCTGAGAACCATTGCCTCCACCAAGTTTCAGCATCCGTTATAAGATCTTTTATCTCACCTTCGTCCTTTTCTTCAAGTAGACACAAGTTGGCACCTAAAGGTGTAACTTTGATATAGAAGTATCCTTCTAATTCGAAGCTATTTTGTATGTTGTACGTCATACATGGGTTCAGGACAACCCCAACATAAGCATTTCTGAAACGATTCACCACTGAATCTTCAGATTGGTATCTTACAGTCGGCCCTCCCTGTCTTCCTCTATCTCTTGAGCTTTATTTTTAACAGCATCGGCGAAAGATCTATCGTCCTTCAATCCTACTTGCACCCCGTTTCTTCTCTCAGCCACTCCCTCCCTAACACCAGTTCTCCTATTATCAACACCTCTATTATCCTCAGCATTTGCCCTCCTAAACTTCACTCCCTGATCACCGACTTTAACCACCGGCGTCCTCCCAAACCTTGGAATGTTAACGTATATTTTACGATTGTTGATAAAAATGTTGTCCAACCTCACCGCCAAAATCTTCGCATCCCTTACTTCACAAAATCTGGCGAAACCAAAACGTTTCTCAAATTTATTTCTCTTATGTGAATTAACAACTTCTCTCAACTTTCCATACACTACAAATAAATTGTAGATATCCTTCGCCGTTGACTTGTCTGGAATTTCTGAAAAATAGAATAATTGAATACCTTTGCCTTCTTCTCTATGAACCTCAACATGACTAGGATACGAGTCCCATCTTTCCCTTGGTAAATGTCTGAAAGCTCGTCTCTGTACCATCTTCCACTTCATTTTCTTAAGATAATAATTATCATTACAATCTCATATTTCCTTAAAAGAAATCGAAAACTCAATCCATCATTCAATTTTAATTTATTTTTATGGGCATAATTTTTTTCTATAGTTTACATTTTTATTTAAACAGATATTGATTAAAATTAAAGTTTTGAAAAAAGAAAAAAAAAGTAAATCTAACTTATTTAAGACAATAAATATAACTTTTTTGTTTAAAAAAAAAACCTTTGTTTTTACAATCTCATATTCGGGATTCGTGAGTTTACCCAGCCGAGATATTTACTATTCTCAAGAGATGATTTTAATCGTCGCCACCGTTGGACTCTTTATTATAAACCCTAGTTCCAATATAGACATCAATATATATTACGATTGAATTCCAAACTCTATCAACTGTACTCAGATTCAATGGAAAATTATAGTTCTCTCATCGCAAACCCTATCACGCGTCGTTATGTTTTTCCTTTGTCTTCTTCCCTGATGATCGTCGCTATTACGGTTTTACGTGCAGTATCCAACTCCACAATCCTGAAGCAAAAATTCGCCTCCAAAATTTCAACTTCAACATTACAGAAGATGTTTTCAATGTTGTTGGTGTTATTGATGAGGTGGGATACTCCCAACCAAAGACTGGCGGGAAGAAGCCTCAAGTCAACCTGGTGTTGCGCGATTTAAGGTATTTCAATAGCTAACCATAAGGTTTCCTGCTGGTTGAACGTTTGTTTTCCAACTGACTCTGTTTCTTCAGCGTTTACGCGATTTAGTGACCAGAGTTACTGTGTACACTCTGGGAGGACTGTGCTATCAAGTTCTTTGAATATAAAAAACATCAACAAGAGATTAACACCCCAACTGTTATTCTTCTGAAGTACGCAAAGATTAAGGAAGAAGGTATTCCCGTAACCCGCTTCAGTCTGCTCTTTAATATCCCTTACCAATTTTGATGTTCTTGCTTAATTCCATAATATAATATATTCCCTTTTGGTCGTGCAGGAAAGTACCCCCTAGTTGTGACAAACACTTACAACGTGACAGAGTTACATATTAACGACGATTTACCTGAGATCAAATCGTTTCTGAATAGGTAAACAACTATGGACTTTCTTCCATTGATATTATCTGCCATTACTATTTTATAACAGAATTTTCATCTATAGCTTACCCAAATGGACTGACTATGGGAAAGCACTCTCCACGGCTAGCAACCAAACACGTGATTCGTCTCATATGTCGTTTGGGTCTCAACAATCTGCAAGTGAAGCTTTTTTGACAAAATCTGTTCAGTTACCACTGCGAGAAATCATCCAACTGTACCAGGTAACGCATGTTGGCAATGATATTCTCTAAATTTCACGCAATTCAATAGAGCTGAGCCATCTTTTAATCCCATTTAGGAAACTGTATGCGTCATGGTTGCAACAACCGACAAACTTATCGCTTCGCCAAATGTGTGGTGCTACAAAGCTTGCCACCAATGTCCTCAAGTTGCCAAGGGCTCCATGCCTCCTTTTGTCTGCAGAGATGGCAACCGCACTGAGGCAGAAATATGGAGGTTGACCTTTCATAATCTTTATCGTACTTAAGGTTGTTTACAAATATACCTTTGCCATGTCTGATTTTGGTTGCATCCGCAGGTATAAAATAGAGGTGTTTGCAGTTCATGAGGGATGTTCGGCAATATTTGTTTTCTAGGATGAAATTGCAGCACAGCTTTTGGCAACATCTGCTGCTGACTTACGAGCCACAATGATTGAGGTGACTGAAAACTATAATCAACAACATTTTTAACTGTTTCTGTTATCCAATTCAAATTCCATCCGTATTATTAGGTTTAAACGTGATGGCAAACAGGCCGGAATCACTGATCCGCTTGAGTTCCCGCTAGCCCTTGATAAAATGTTGGGAAAGAAGTTGGCATTCAAGGTGAAGTGGAATCCTTGATTTAAGAGTTGCTCCGTTATCCACTTTCTTGACGATGCCCAACTGATCAACAAACTTGAAGGACCGCTTGCAATTCCTCAGGTTACTATTATGTAACATTTTGTATTTCGTCTATCACAAATATTTTGTTCATAATTTGTTATAACAGTATTTTACCAATGCCAAGATGACAAGCTCATTCAAGACAGCGACCACTTTGTTGAGGCCTCCTCTATAACGATTCCTTTAGGAATGATGTATTACACGAACCATAGCACTAGCAGGTAATGACTCTAACAAGATGCAAATGCATTATGATTTACACAGGTTGTGGAGAGTGTTGGTGAGGATGTACCATGTGTAAAACTAACTCCTCCTACGGTAATCTGTTCTTATATGTCATTCCTAAATTTACTGGGACTATTTACCACACCCTGCAATTGTAAGCCTTTCTGTAGTGTTGTCGAATTCAGGATGGTGAAATCACATCCACCCACGCTCCTGATCCTTCAACCCCTAAGGTCAATGTTAAGAGGATGTCTATGGAACCAGCCGGTGAACCGTCGATCAAAACTGAACCAGATGGGGACCTTTAGTCCACAAAAGCCAAGAAACTTAACAAGCGGGGTAAAAAACAAGTTTGACCGTCGACAACTGCCGGAGATGGAACATTTTCTTGGACTCTTTTTTGAAGTTTCACGTGACACTACTACCGTGTCTATTTAATACAACAAATTTGTGTATATGTTTTGAAGTTTTTTATCTTTGTTTGATCAAATCACTACAACAAATGGGTTTATTTCTAAGATTCCCAGGAGATCTTATGTGTAATATATGTTGTGTTCTATTAATGTGATCTGTTTTCTCATTCAAGATATTTTGATCTGTATTGTTAAGATACATTGATACAAGCACCCTAATCTACAGCTTCAATGCATTTGTATTATAACAATTGAACCATAACGGATAAACATAAGCTTATGCTATACAGTTTACTATTAACGAGACATAAAACCATTGGCAGCTACCCCTTACTAAGTCATGCCATTAGCATTATATTTACCACATAAGTCGAATTACTTGACAATAGCAGCACATATTTTGTTATTAAACAGCAGAAAACCATGTATGTCCTACTAACCATGTTACAATAATATTAAAATATTGATCCTACCAACTTTTATACATTGTGCAGTACCTAAACACATCTTCTCAGTAGGTAGCACTGCAAAACACTCAAGCACCACCTCTGTCATATGTCACGTCGCCGTTTCTTCCTGCTTCATGTGAAAAAACAAGTTCAAACTTACTAATAATCACTATTTGCCTTCCCAACATATTATAACAATAAAAATAACAATACAAACTTGGCATTAAAATATTAGTGCTCTGCTACATCTATTTGGAGGGGCTTTTTAAAATTTCAAATTTTTAGTGGGAAACAAATTACAACACACAACCAGTCCTTCATCACCTCAGCAAAGCAAGCAACCTGTGTTTCTTCTGTCCCACTGCCCATGTGTTTGCTTATGATTTCAGAGTTTCTCCTTCAAATTTTATGGTGACAAATCTTTACTAGGTATTCCTTTTGCACGTCTAAGATTTTGCGACAGCCTTCCCATGGATGGTGACAGTCATACGCCTGCCATTATTGCAAGACAGAAAAGAAAATTATTCTTGAATAACAAGAGACAACATAATTTGCGACCCAACAAGGAGAACAATGTTGCTTCACCATCAACACCTTTGCTTCCTAATGCAAAAAACTCCCAAACTCAACGTACATCCCCCCACAGTAAGGTCGATGATACGACACACACTGGACCGTCTATTCGGCACAATCTTCCTACTGCCCCTCCGAAGCGTAGACGAATCGATATTAGTTCTGGCATAAATCTATTTCCCACGTTAAATTCTACCGTGCCTATGTCAGTAAGAAACATTAACTCTCCCTTGAATGCGTCCTCATCAACCAACACAGGCACTTTTACATCTTCAAGCTATACTTCCCCACCACCCTCATTCATGCCCTGTGACTCCTCGCAGACGGTCCTTCGCCAAATCCAGCCTCCTGTCGGAATTAATGCACATTCACCATGTAATGCTTATGCTTCTGGCACTCCACAACGCAACGCACCTACACATTCATCTTCTGAGGAAAACTCTGATTCAGATTCTGATCATACGGTTGCAGATTCTTCAGACTCTAACATTGAAGCTGGTGTTGAAGATGTCGAAGATCACCTACAAGGTAATTTCTTTACCAATTTAACTAACATAATTTCAATTTGTTTCATAGTCCCGTATTATGGACAGCTAATTATTACATGCACAGAATACGTCGATATCGAAATTCCTACTTGGGAATGCCAGTATTGCAAGGCATGCATATGGTACCAGGAACGTAAATCCAAACATAGACACACTACTGCACCTAAGTTTTACATTTGCTGTAAGTCTGGAAGAGTCGTGCTACCACTGATGAGGCAGTCGCCACCTTTATTAGCTAAGCTCCTTTTCGATGGAAATTCCCCCTGTAGTAAAAACTTCCAGGCCAACATACGAACATACAACGCTATGTTCTCTTTCACTTCTCCTGGGATAAAATTTGACACAACATCACAGAGAGGGAATGGTCCTCCAACTTTACGACTACACGGTCAGGTGTGTCACCGGATAGGTACAATGCTTCCCGATATCGGTCAACCTCTGCAGTATGCTCAGCCATACATCTTCGATACGGACAATGAGGTTGATAACAGGATGGATTATTTCAGGTAGCTCAACTCTCTTTTCTCATATGTACAACTAAATGTCTGTCAATCTCTTTGAACTGAAAATCGTATGTGCACTAATATATGTTATTGCTGTTTATTGTAGGGACAACAAAAAACTTGAGAGAGAATTGGTCAGGGACTTGAAGGTGATGTTGGATTCTGTCAATGTCCATGCCAAAGCGTTTAGAAATGCTAGGGATCTGTTGAGGGATAATTCTTTTCTAGACTTGAAGTTGAAATTGATATCCAGTAGACCCAACGACGGTCGTGTCTATAATATACCAACTGTTACGGAAGTTGCTGCTCTCATTGTCGGCGATATTGATTCTGCAGAAAAAAGGGACATAATAGTCCATCCACGTGATGGAGGGTTACAACGAATAGATGAATTCCATCCGGCATACCTTGGATACCAATACCCACTCATTTTTGTATATGGCGAAGACGGTTACAGAGATAATATTCTTCACAAATATAGTCACCAAAGACAGGTCACGAAGAAAAATCGTCAAACAATCAAGGATTGGTTGTGCTTCCGTCTACATGAGCGCGTCTCCGAACCTAAGACTTTACTTCATTCGCGGTGCCTTTTCCAACAGTTCCTGGTTGATGGTTATACTATGATGGAATCCGAGCGTCTGAACTGGTTGTGGAAAAATCAATCTAAATTAAGGGTTGGTAAATATAGCAACTTACAGCAGGAAAACGCTGCTGGTACTTCTAATCAAAGTACAAAACAGGGCAAGCGTGTTGTTTTGCCTTCGACGTTTGTCGGAAGCAGACGATACATGGACCAACTCTATTTTGATGGAATGGTGATTTCAAGTAAACTTTGCTTCCCTGACCTGTTTATAACATTTACCTGCAACCCCGCATGGCCTGAAATAAAACGTCTGTTGCATAGCAACAATTTAAGTGCCGTTGATCGTCCGGATATTGTAGCAAAGGTCTTCAAAATTAAGTTCGACGAAATTATGCGTGATATAACAAAGAGACATGTCCTAGGACGCGTTTTGGCATGTAAGTTTATGTTTGGAACTCTGCCTCTATTTTATGTTCACTTATATTACGTACAACTATTATGACTTCTGTGCTATTTCATTCAACAGTTATGTACACCATTGAATTCCAGAAAAGAGGTCTACCTCACGCTCACACTCTTATCTTCTTGCATCCTTAGAGTAAATACCCCACACCCAATGATATTGACAGAATAATTTTCGCAGAGACACCTGACCCGGACATTCATCCTACGTTGTACAACTTGGTCAAGTCGCATATGGTGCATGGACCTTGTGATATGGCTAGGCAATCATCACCGTGTATGAAGAACAGAAAGTGCACTAAATTCTTTCCAAAAAAAGTTCATTGAGAATACCATTGTTGATGTTAATGGCTACCCTCTATACAGACGACGATCAACTATGCATTTCATACACAAGAACGACATCCCTCTGGACAATAGGCATGTCGTCCCGTACAACACAAAATTGCTCTTGAAGTACCACGCCCATATTAACATGGAATGGTGTAATCAAAATACTTCAATTAAGTATCTTTTCAAATATATACACAAAGGCCATGATAGAATTACAGCTTCTATTGTACATAGGTTTCATCCTTCCTCGAATAATGTCGAACCCGTAGACGAAATTCAACAATATCTTGACTGTAGATACGTCTCTCCGTGCGAGGCGAGTTGGAGAATCTTCTCTTACAATATTCATGGCCGTAAACCCGCCGTGGAACGCATGTTTTTCCATCTTATAAGTGACAAACCTGTCTACTACACCGATCATGGCCGGATGGAGAATATATTAGAGAAGGCGAGCATAACGGAGACTATGTTTTCGTCGTGGTTAATTGCCAACCAAACTTACAAAGAAGCCAGGGAATTAACTTATGTTCGTCACAAGGTTTGTTTACCAAAAAAGAAATAGATTGTGGAAGCCTCGGAAAAAGGGGTATACAATTGGCCGATTAATTTGGGTACCACCGTCTACTGGTGAGTTGTTTTATCTTCGTATGATGCTGACTGTCGTGAAAGGACCCACGTGCTATGAGGATATTCGCAAGGTCGCGATAGACAGTGTGATTCCTTTAGAGATGCATGTTTTCCTATGGGTTTCCTTGAAGACGATAGGGAATACATCAGAGCCATTAAAGAGGCAAGCAAGTGGGGGTCCGGTCATTTCCTACGTAAGCTTTTCGTTGTTATGCTTATGTCCGGCAACGTCAATCGCCCGGCGTATGTGTGGACACATACATGGCCTTTACTGTCCGACGGTTTGTTGCACCAACAAAGGCTCTTGGTTAATAACACAGGTCAGCTTTTAGATTTCATCCACTTGAATTACTTTAGCATATACCTTTCTAATATGGGTTTTAAGTGGCAAAACTATACAACCCTTCAATTATGGCCATACTGCATGGTTAAGTGTTGTGCATTCGAATAGCCTGTCCATACTGACCACATGGGTATTTTCCTTTGACAGAACTAATATTAAATGACCATGAGCTGCAAAATCTCACGTTGCATCATATTGAGACTCTCCTTCAAAAGAATCGAAAAAGCCTTCATGACTTCAAACCTATACCATACCCCGACAGTTATGTGTTGGAGCAGCTGGGGAACCGTCTCATATATGAAGAACGTAGTTACGACATACAAACAATGAAAAATGAATTCCAATCACTACATGCTGCTCTTACAGGTAGTTACCAGGAAACTGAATGCTATTCCTCATTTAATACTTAGGCGTTGCTTTGATCGTATATTTTTGTTATTTGTTTTAGACGAGCAACACATAATCAATTAGAAGATTATGACCGCCGTAACAAATCAGAAAGGTGGAGTTTTTTTCCTGCATGGGTATGGTGGAACCGGGAAAACTTACATGTGGCGGACGATGGCAAGTGCAATTAGATCTAAGCACGACATTTGTTTAACTGTCGCCACCAGCGGAATCGCATCGCCGTTGTTACCGGGTGGGAGAACAGCTCACTCAAGATTCAAAATACATGTCCCTACTTTATCCAACTCTACTTGTAATATCACTCACAAAGATGAGGCCGCGGAACTACTTCGACAAACAAAACTAATAATTTGGGACGAGGCGCCCATGGCTAACAAATGGTGTTTCGAAGCACTTGACAAGACATTGAAAGATGTGATGAGTACTGATGGGAACTCGGAAGAACTCTTTGGTGGGAAGGTTGTCGTGTTTGGTGGGGATTTCAGACAGATATTGCCAGTAATACCAAGGGGTAGTCGTTCCGACATTGTACATGCCACCATCAACTCTTCCTACATATGGCATTCAGTACAGGTATTGAACTTAACTAAGAATATGCGTCTAAATTGTGGTCCCACCGAACACGACAGGAAAGAAATGGCGGAATTCTCCGATTGGCTACTCAAAATTGGAGAAGGAAAGGTCGGAGAACCAAATGATGGGACTGCTGAAATTGAGTTCCTGCCTGAGATGCTTATCACCGATTTTGATGATCATATCCTTGCTGTCATAACGAGTACGTATCCTGATTTTCTCGCTAATTATACGGACTTCAACTATCTAAAGAGTAGGGCTATATTGGCATCAACAATAGACATGGTTGACAAGATTAATGATCATGTGTTGTCCATTATGCCAGGCAGTCTCACTTTTTATTTGATAAGCTCCTTAACACAATACAGTTGGGTGATGCATTTCTTGATATACAGAAGCTCATGTTGAAAATGCAGGTGACTTGAGGGATTACTATAGCTGTAATACAGTCGATCGATCGGAGATACATGACAGGGACGTTCTTGATGTTCTTACACCGGAGTTTCTCAGCTCATTAAAAACTTCTGGCTTGCCAAACCATCATATCAAACTTAAGGTTGGGGCACCCATTATGTTGATGCGAAACATCGATCAATCCGAAGGCCTGTGCAATGGTACTCGCCTAATCGTGACCAAAATGGATACACATGTGCTTGAGGCGCATATCATGGGGGGAAAACACCATGGCAACGTCGTATACATTCCCAGGATGGATATGTCCCCGTCACAGTCTCCTTGGCCTTTCAAGCTAAGCCGGAGACAATTCTCCGTCACTGTCTCCTACGCGATGACGATTAACAAATCACAGGGTCAGTCATTGGATTGGGTCGGGCTTTATATTCCACGAGACGTTTTTACTCATGGCTAGATTTATGTCGCACTTTCAAGGGTTACAAGCAAAAAGGGTATCAAAGTATTGATACACGATGAAAACAACAATGCCAAAACATGTACATCCAATGTTGTTTACAAGGAGGTTTTCAACAATGTTTAGTTATATGAATTTAACTCCGTATGTAACCTTAATATGACGATTTTAACATTGTTGTTTAGGTGTCAGATTTTTTGTTATACTTTGTGGGATATCCGTAGGTTTTTTTGTTAATTCACAACCGACTAATGTATTTTCACCTTCTGTATAAACAGTACAGAATTACATTACCTGCAGTCATACCTATTTTGCACTTCTGTATATAAGTATAATACAGAAACATACATTAATCTGTAAAGCATATCAACAACCCGACACAAAGTTTTAATATCAAGTGCAAGCTTACCCGTGTCATATCTTATACACATGACACCCTTTGTTTTCATCAGTTGTATCCAAACGGAAGCGTATTCGGTCTCCACCTTTGAAATTGTTTAACACGCAGAATGCATCCCAGTCTTTTCCTAACTTGGTGCGGTATGCATCATCGATGTTCAATATCGACAGCATTTTACAACGTCCGTTGTCCCCATAAAGCAGCAGATCTTCGTAACCGATTTTTTGTAGAACACCGGCAAAATCAGGATGTAGCTTCTGAATGTGTATAAAAGATCACCCAATTTATCAGCTATTCAACTAATTTACAACTATATCACAACTGACTTAAACATAAAAAACAGAACTCAACTAATTTCGGTGAGATCTCACTCAGTGGTGGGAGCATGACGTCAAAAGCATATATTGATCGTTATACAGATACCTACTATGGAACCTGGGTAATTCCTGTTTTGCATGAATCTCTTTAAACCCACATATCCCAAAGTTATTGTCCTCATAGTAGCCGAACCAAACAACGACGTTAGCTGGTAGTGAGTAGTAATCTTCAATACCCTTCCACCCACTGATTATAAGTGGTTGAACTTCCCTATTGTTGTATACTAAAGTATGATGAATACCTTGGTTGTTCAGTACTGTCCACGTTTTGTTTAAGTCTCCCCAGTACGCTCGAACAAATACAGGCTCGATCTCAGGAAAGGCCTACACACATAACTTTCTTATGATTTAGTTCATGAAATTAATATATAACACCCTATAATAAGTGAGAAACGCAGACAAAAACCCAAAACACATATGTTTTACAGCCACATGGTTATACTTACTTGGAAGGATAACTTTGCTATTACAACTGTGACATTCACCTCTTTATGCAGCAGAGGACCAACCCTTTCATTGCAACTCTATGAATTGTTAAATTGAAGAGGTGGTTGCAGGTATGTTGTGCCTATTTGTACTAACAAGTGGATGGTATTTATTGCTGCAACTAATGTCTCCTCTACCCTATCAAAATCACATGTCAACAGTATGATTAATATTTTATATTTTCTCCTGCAGTGCGCCAGTGCCCATGTGAAGTGAGGGAATAATGTGGTCCTTTTAAAGTTATTTCACTTGCTTTACACCTGTGCTGTATTTGTGTACTCATTGTGTGGTCTACAAAGCATGCATTACTTATGTTTTCTCCACGTCAATTTTGTGTTTTTCCAACTATGTTTTAAATACATTACAGAAACACTGCTAATAAAAACACGAACCATATTATATTTCCACACTTCGAAAACTGTTGGATGAAGACAGAAACAACTACATGATAACTCACTCCACAACCAGAAGCATTTTCAATTTTTCCATTGCATCAGTCAAACATTATATCCTTTTACAGGGTGTTATAAAACAGAATCAAAACATAGTACCTACATATGCTTCATATTGTTACTGATAAAAGTTACAAAGTTTGGTCCTATAGCCACAACTATTACAACTCATGACAGATCCAAAACAAAACTACACCACCAGACAATTTAAACTACACCTAATTCCCACGCTTCTTGAACCACACAGCGGCACATTTCAACGCCACTATTTCTACAAATTTCCAAACACCACTGTCAGTAAATTCACCGCCTCACATTCCCACGCTTCACAGACACCAATATTTCACTGGCTGGTGGGTGTCTGATGCAGAAATGCAGCACATCTCCATCCTGGATGTCTCGGTCTTTCACAAAGTCGTACCATCCACCGAGAAGATACTTCTCCATTTGTCCACGCCTCTTTTTCAATTCACAGTAGTAAGCGCATGACCTATCTGTATCATATAGGTTGATAGAGTCCTGTCGTTTGCGCATGCACCTCTTGATCACGACCCGCGATATTTGCTGTACAACCAATAAGCCAACGGAAATAACATCAATTCATGCATGAAATCATTACATAATAACAAATATAAAATATATATTACTTACGTATACATTCGAACGCAAGGCCTTCGCATCTCTCACTACACGGACCCAATTTTCTTCAGACTCTTCACAGTAAATGGGTGTAACCTCCCTGCATTTCAGAATAACCCATATCAATATCCCAATACCTCCATATGAACCAAACCGTATTATACCTGCACCAATATATCAGTTGCAGTGAAGCTGCCATCGTAAATACTCACCCATCGCTATCAGACGATATACAAATATAGTCCGACTCTGTTTTAACTTCCACAAAGCCAACCCTAACCTTGCTTTTCCCCTTGACGTCTTTCCCGACTGCCACAACTTTAGCTTTACCCTTCCCATTCGAAGGCTGATCATCAACATCGTGTATAACAATGCCCTTCTGTTTCTTCATCCCTTCATTAGCCAACTCTGTACTGTAGCAACAGAATAACAAAAACACATTCTTCCTGGAATCCAACGACGATCCTTATGCATGCAAATGGAGAAATATAACTTAAATGAGCGATCTTTAACAAATTTCACCTACCCAATACATATATTCTTTCAATATTGTACTCTACAAAAACCAACACCATGTTTTACCACTGGCAAGTTCTGATCGAAGTCTTACCGTGATCTGCGTTTCGGTTTCGTGTTGGGAGAGACGAAATGAGCTCCCATTGTGTCTTTCGCCGCCTGCCTCATCGTGAAGGACTTTGTCGAAATGCCATCGTTGCTTCGCCTGTGACATTTGAAGTGGGCAGCCATTGTGTCTTTCACCACTTGCTTCATCTCCTTTGCATGCGTCCGCACGGTTGCTTGGGAGAAGACGTTGACACTATTGAGAAACAAGGGTTCATGTAACCTTTCCAACGTTGTCAAATAAGTCTCACAAGGGCATTTCTGGGTTTTCATGCTTACTTTTTATTTATTTTTTATTTTATTTTTTTTAGTTTTATTTCTATTACTATTTTTCCAAGCAATATTAAATATTTTATTCTCTTCTGTACATTTTAATTTTTTAAAATGGGCTCATATACCTAACATTTTTATCTTCATAATTTAACTTTTTCTCTATCTCAACTTTTGTGATTTATCACTCTTTCATATTACATTTTTTTTGCACAATCTTTGAAAACTTGCGAATTTATATTTTGGAAATTCAAAATATATTGGTCCAATTTCATAAGTCCGCAGCGGAACCCGTGCAGACGCACGGGTATCCCACTAGTTTTTGTTTTAAAAAAAAAACCTTTGTTTTTACAATCTCATATTCGGGGTTCGTGAGTTTACCCAGCCGAGATATTTACTATTCTCAAGAGATGATTTTAATCGTCGCCACCGTTGGACTCTTTATTATAAACCATAGTTCCAATAGAGACAGCAATATATATTACGATTGAATTCCAAACTCTATCAACTGTACTCAGATTCAATGGAAAATTATAGTTCTCTCATCGCAAACCCTATCACGCGTCGTTATGTTTTTCCTTTGTCTTCTTCCCTAATGATCGTCGCTATTACGGTTTTACGTGCAGTATCCAACTCCACAATCCTGAAGCAAAAATTCGCCTCCAAAATTTCAACTTCAACATTACAGAAGATATTTTCAATGGCCCAACTGTTATCCACCTTTCATTATATCCATGGTTCGTGGAGAGGTATCAATTTGCATTCACATTTTAAAGGTTTATTTATTGAGATTTATTGAATACACTTTTTTCTTTATAATTTTTTTTGTATTGTATTTGTATTTAATTAAAATGTTTTATACCATTCCTCACACAAGGGATGTAGAATAACAGATTTTAACAATAAAATATCAGATTTAAAGTAACAAACTGAATTCAACTAAATCATAACCGAATTTAACTATATCATAACAGAATTTAACTAACTGAATGATAAAAAAAACTAACAAACTGATATAAAGTAACCGTTTATATATAAGCATTGGCTTCATAACTTGGTATTCTACAATTCTCATTTCTAGACCCTGTGTTTTTTTTTTCTTTCATATTGCACAGTGTAATTTGTTTGGCTAATAAAGTAGTTATTTGAATGACAACTAGAAAACTTGATTCTACTGAGCAAGATTTGGCTACTGAAGAAGTTCTTGGGATGACTACTGGAAATGATGAATGTATTGAGGCACATCTGGCTATTGAAGAAGTTTTGGGGGTGAGTACTAGAGAGGTTGAATCTACTGAGCAACATTTGGCTACTGATGAAGTTTTGGGGAGGAATAGAAGTGTTGATCTTGGAAAAGATGTGGAAAAGGTAGATAAATTTAATCTTTTTTTCATATTTTGTTTAGATTTTGGTTATTATTCTTTTTCTTTAATTTTAATTTTGTTTTTTTGATTTTTTTAGAATATCGTTCTTGATCGTTGGAGTGGAACGAAGAATAAGTATTTGGAATATCTTGAGATATCAAAAGGATCTGATGAAGCCAACTATGGTTGATCAAGTTATGCTGAACAAGAATTTTGTTGATGATGAATTGGTTTCCATTCCAAAGGTTAATGAAAAATTATTTAATTATCTTTTGATTACTTATGATTGTTATGATATGTCTTGTTTTTGAAATGATATGTTTGATAATCAGGGTGTTGTAGCTGAAATGAAGACTGAAATATTGCGGTTGCAAAACGAAAATCAAATGCTCAGGATTAAGGTCCAAAAGTTAACTTGAAATTTTTCTGCATATTTTTGATGACTTCAATTTTTACTTTTGCATTTGCTGTTACTTCGAACTGTTTGTAGTTATTTTGAAATATTTCTTCTTTTTTTACAGAATGATGAACTTGAGGCTCTTCCTAAAAGTCGTTTGAGTTCTTTATTTTGTTGTTTTTCTGGATTAATGAATATTGTTAAAAAGAAGTCCGTTACACGTGATACTTCCAAGTTCCATGGAGCAGGTATACAGAACCTTGGAAGTACTTGTTTTATGGGTTCTGTGCTTCAGGCCTTGAGCTATACTGCTCCCCTTTCTATGGCAATCTTGGAGAGTTCTCACACACCGCTTAATTGTAAGAATTTTTATATTTTCTTTCTTTATTTCAATTTTAAAAAATTTTGAAATATAAGATATTTGTAGTCTGAAATTAAAACCTGTTTCTTAATCCCAGGTTCTATACAAGGGTTTTATATTGTCTCTTCATTTAGAAGACACATTATCAAATCAATGGATGGTTCTGGAAATTGCATAGTCCCCACACCCTTTGGCAATAATTTGTCATGTATCCATTTGGTTATGATTTTATGTTATGAATCAAAATAATTGATATTTAGTCGTACTTTGTTTTCCTTATAGTTTCTAGTTTTTTCAAGTGGATTTGAAGTTGGCGTTGAATCGGATACGCATGAGTTTCTGATGCTGTTTTTGCAGAGATTGGAAACTGCATTGCCAGATATAGACGGTAAAAATGTCATTCGGACTATTTTCGGTGGCCGTCTCCTGAGTACGGTATGAAATCTTTTTAAATTTTATTAGTGTCTACTGATTATTTTTGTTGATGTTTCACTTTATGATGTTGTTATTTTTGTTCAGGTCCAATGTAGCCATTGTAGCAACATTTATGAGAATTTTGAGCCATTTGTTGATTTAAATTTGGAGATGCTTTGCAAAGGTTCCTTAGGTGAATCATTGGATTCTTTTACGTCGGCAGAAATTGTTGATAG
This sequence comes from Lathyrus tuberosus, assembly GCA_022829125.1. NCBI lineage: Eukaryota > Viridiplantae > Streptophyta > Magnoliopsida > Fabales > Fabaceae > Lathyrus > Lathyrus tuberosus. The sequence continues at coordinate 8,517,723 of JALAZF010000031.1, forward strand.
TGTTATACCATGCGTTAGATGCCATAAGATAGCTCAAGGAACCAAACGATTTTTACTTCATGAAGTTCCTAATGTTGCTGTAATTCAGCTTAAAAGGTTTAATAATGATGGAAACATTTCTGAAAAGATCGACACATATTTGGCCTTCTCTAGAGAACTGAATCTGTTATCATATACCTCCGCAAATGATTAACAATACACAAGGCAATCAAAACTTAAATCAATAAATCATTTCAATAAGAATACACTTCAAAAATATAATACCAATGAATCATCCATCTTCAACCACCTTTCACCTGCTCCTTTGATTTTTGATCTCTACGCTGTCATTGTGCATAAAGGGTCAACTATTATGTCAGGTCAATTATGAGACCTTTGTTCTTTCCGCTGGTGAAAGGTGGTTGAAGATGGATGATTCATTGGTATTATATTTTTGAAGTGTATTCTCATTGAAATGATTTATTGATTTAAGTTTTGATTGCCTTGTGTATTGTTAATTTTTTTTTTGATTTACAGGTACTAGATGCATCAGAAGAGGAAGTCAGAAAACAGCATGCTTACATGCTGTTTTACGCAAGACGTGGGACCCCCTCATTGTCTGCTGTTTTGGATTCTATTAGGAGAAATGATGTTTAGGATACCACTTGATCACTAGACTTTTATTTTGATTTTTGTATTTGATTCATTTAGAACTTTATTAACTAGTAGATTGTGTTCTGTCTTTTCTAATAGAAGTTTATGCCCTTTTAATTGAATTTGGGATTTACTCTATTGAATTGTTAAGTGGAGATTATGTTTCGTTGTAGTTTCATTTGGTTTATGCTTAGAAATTGTTCGGTTAATCTATTACCATGCTAGTCTAGCCTGTTTCCCCTCATCAACAGTCGTATTATTGTGATTGGTTTGGGTTACTGTATGCCAATGCGGGTAAAGATGGGTGTTTATACATATTCACAGTTGTCTGCTTTGTTGGGCTGTGGTATTGTCATGGCTGACTTAGTGAATACGAGGTGTTAGCATTTAATGCTATAATTTGGTGATGTTGAGTGCGCAAATTGTTGAGCCTGGCCAAAGTGGCGGAGCGTAGTTCGTGTGACAGGAGAGGTTAGATTGGTGGTGGGGAGTTTTGCTTAGTACTGCTGTAGTTCCAGGTTAATTTGGATATGTTATCTTAAGTATATCTTGGTGCTTACTCTTAGTGATTACTGTTCTGGAGTTTTTCTTTGGACATATTGTTCTGTCAGTCATGCTTCGGTGTTGATGTTGAGGTTGAGGTTGGGCTGTGAGCCGTTTGCAATGTGGTTTGGGAGTAGTTTTAACAGGGGTAGGATTTTTATGTTCCGATTATTTTGTCTACGGACACTCATGATCAGAATTGTTTGGAGCTTTAATAGTATTGAATCCATCCAGTTGTGGTGTCGGTATCATCCAATTTAAGAGTATAATGGCGGTTCAGGGTGGCTCGTCGAGATCAGATTTCGATTTGATAATTTATCTCAGTATGAGTGATAGTATTTAGTTTGGCTAGCTGGTGTGAGTCTTTTTGGGTGGGAGTTCGCTTCGTTAGTGTTTTGCTGGAGTATAGAGTTGTGTTGTTCGTAGTTGTTTGCGGTGGTTCGTCATTCCTTAGCAGATAAGCGATCACAGCATGAAAGTTCAGGCTTCATCCTTTTTGGTGGTGAGTTCTGGCAGGTGGAGGTGCCTGTGTTTTTGGATTTCATTGTGTGTGTCAGCAGGACTTGCTTGGCAAGTGTTGCAGAATTTGGGTTTAATTGGTTGATAGTCGCTTTTTAAGTGGCGTGACCAGCATGGTAGTGTTGCAGAATTTTCATTTTGTTTTATTGGTCCGTCGAGTGTGATGATGTTCGTCTATTTCAAGTTTGATTTTGGTCTGGTGTATTGGCCAGTCGGTGTTGGAGGCAAGTCTCAAGAGTCACTCTGGCAGGCAGGTCTGAGTAAGTCCTATTTGGAGACTCTTTGATATCGTTCTCAGTGGCATATCCGATTATTTGTTGTCCTGATCCCATTTTGGTGGAGCGGATATACATAGCAGTACAGGGAGGATTGAGTGTTCCAGTTTTGAAGCTCTGTCAGTTAGTGCTCTTTGCTTTGTGCAATCGAGTAGGAATGTTTCAAGAATTGCATTGTTTGGAATTGGACGTGAGAAGATGGCTCTGATGGTGTATAATTGGAGGATTATCATTTAAATCAGTTATACTGTTATCACATTGAAAAAGGGGGTTGCTGGATTTGTTTCAAAAATAGATCAGTGAGGACCTGGTGGAGTGAATTCATTTGGGTGGAGGTGTTTTCTTAGCCATTATTAAATTCTTTTGCATGTATGTACTATTATTTGACAGATGAATTTGGCTGATTTGGCATGGCTTATGCCTTTTCATGCTTTTCTTTTTAATATACTTGTGTTTAAGCTTACTGGATTGAATTTCTAATGTTTTTGAACAACGACTTATTGTACTCATAATAGAAATTTGGTTTATTCCTGATGTATATCCCCATTAGAAAGGGACTCTACATTCACTAAATATAAAGAGACGAACTATACACCCTGTTGTCCCAGTAAATGACTTTCTGATGTATATTCTGCAGCAAGAATAAGTTATATTTTCTCATCTTATCTTTATTTATTCTGAAACACCAATTTTTTTATGTTTTTTTTTAAAATTTATTTATTCATTGGAAAAAGGAAACTTATGTTTCTTATGGCTACTGATAAGTAGATGAACTGTAGTTCTAGTAAATTATTATTTTCTTTGTATCTTATTCTACTCAGATTGATCCTAGGTTGTTATTGGATATCTTGACATGGCCCTGCGACTACAAACTGTGTTTTCTATCTGGTGCATCAAGCCTACAAGGCTCAACACTGTCCAGTGAGATTAGAAATGAACTAGTAATGGTTCTAATGTTTTGTTAAATTCTCATGGTTCAGTCTTAATTGCTTAATTGAATTTCTAGGTCTTCTATTGACAACTAGCGGGATACCCCCACCTTCATAAGGGTGATGCGCATTTTATTTTAATAAAAAATCTTGTTTGAAAAAAATATACATTTTTTTGTAAAATATAATATGAAAAATGTTTTTGAAAAAAAAATAAAATAAATTTTTTGGTTGAGTTATAATAATAATAAAAAGTGAATGAGAATCAATAACATATAAATGTAGAATAATGGGTTTTTAATGGAAAATGTAATTGTAGAATAAAATAAAATGTAAAATAAAATTTGGGTTATAAAAGTAGAATTGAATGAAAATAAATAATATTAAAAAGTATAATAATAGTCATATAATGAAAAAAGTGGTTTTAAATAGTATAACAGATAAAATAAATGTTAAATATAAGTACATAAAATGAAAAATAAATAGTGATTAATGGGCCAGAGAAATTTTATGTATGGGCCCATGAGAAATTTTATATTTAAGATACAAAACAGCAATTGAATGGAAAAGGGCAAACATATGAAGAAAAACGAAATGTTTGCTGTAGTCCACCTAACGAAACCCTAATAATAACAGCCACCGAAAATGGTCATCAATGGTAGAGTCGGAGGAATATTGGAGGGCAGTGTGGACACACCAAATAAGCGGCCGGAGAAAATACGAAAGGATATCCAAAGGTAGGGCATATTTTAAGATTTGCATGTTGTTTTTTTTGTTTGTTTATAATAGCCAATGTAAAATCTCATGTTGATTTTTTTTTTGGTGTAGCAGAGGAATGAAACCGGATGTAGGTTCCTCATCAATTGGAAAGAAGAAATTTTCCACAATCAAAGAAAAGTTATCCCGAATTGAAAAAGTGAATGAGTAATACACAATTTTTTTCAAAGAATATGTTTGTGTGATCTGATTCATATAAGTTTAAACAACATGCAGGTCGTCATCCAGGAACTCACACATTTCAATATCCTTGGACAGTACTAGGTAAGAAAAACTCGAATATGTAGTCATAGTTATTGGTGAAGGAATATGTTGAGTATTGTCAGTCCAGTTTGTTTTAATAAGTTGTGCGAAAATGGAATATATGTGGGAGTAACATTATATTATTCGTTTCAGTTCTGAAGTGGAAGAACTTCAACACATTGAATGCAAATGGGAGAAATAAATTACATTTGGTTATATCAGCAGCAAAAATGTTTTGGTAAGTGTATGAAACTAAATAGTTATTTAAACATGTTTTATTCTTAATTTAACAGTGATACTGTTAGTCACAATAGTTGTTGTGTATGTTTCAACACTTTTCTAGGGAAGTCACAGTGAAATGTTTGCAATGGAACCAGAAGTCAATTGTGTTGGTTAATGCTAATAATGGTGACACATACGACGCCGAAATCCGTACTGCCAGGCGAAATGGTAAGTATATTTGGAAGGAAAAATTCATAGGGAATGGTTGATACCATTATGCCAAGAAAAAGAAAATTCGTAGACGGAATGTGTTTGGTTTTAAGATATCATGTCCAGCGGAAAAGTTGTACGTTTCTTTGGTTAAGCATAGTGTCATAGGAAGAATTGGTTGAAGACGCGTCGATGTTGATTTTAGAATCCTTTAGATCTTTCGAATGGTGATATTAGCAAGTTGTGTAAGTTGGTTAAGCATGTGTTTTTGGTTGGGAGAATGAAGATTTATAAGTTGTATTTCAGTTATTTATTAAGATGGAATTTTGTTTTTAGTCTAAGTATTTCGCAGTACTGAAATTAAAGTAGTGTAATGTTTAGACATGAAGTTTGTTATGCTAAAGGATAATTGTTTTTGTTTTCTTTCCAGCTGTATAATTCGCCATGAATTTGTTTCCTATGATATATATATATATATATATATATATATATATATATATATATATATGTATGTATATGTGTATATATATGTGTGTGTGTTTAAAATAAATGGTGGAGATTATGTGTGGTTTTTATTTTTCTCTCTCCTCTATTATTAAATTAAATGATGGAGGAGAGAGAGAAAAAACTGACACATAATCTCCACCATTTATTTTAAAATCTAATTGTTCATATTCATTCTCATATTCTCTCATAAAAATAATATTCTCATATGATACGTTCCCTATATATATATATATATATATATATATATATATATATGTGTGTGTGTGTGTGTGTGTGTGAATATATATATATATATATATATATATATATATATATATATATATATATATATGTGTGTGTGTGTGTGTGTGTGTGTGTGTGAATATATATATATATATGTGTGTGTGTGTGTGTGTGTGTGTGGGTGTGGGTGTGGGTGTGGGTGTGGGTGTGGGTGTGGGTGCGTGCGTGCGTGCGTGCGTGCGTGTGTGCGTGCGTGCGCGTGTGCGTGTGCGTGTGCTCGCGCCATGATGTACTTGTTGTATAATTTAGGATGAAGGTGAGAATAATTTATACAAAATAGAAGCTGTAAAAAAAGTGAGGCTTTAACAAAAATTCATAAGATATGTTCTTATAGTGTGAATATTGTATTTAAATATGATATGTTATGTATGTGTGCGCGCGTGTGCGTGTGCGTGTGCGTGTGCGCGCGCCATGATGTACTTGTTGTATAATTGAGGATGAAGGTGAGAATAATTTATACAAAATAGAAGCTGTAAAAAAAGTGAGGCTTTAACAAAAATTCATAAGATATGTTCTTATAGTGTGAATATTGTATTTAAATATGATATGTTATGTATGGTTTTAACCTTTTAAGGTATAAAATAATAATAAAATAAATAATTCTTATGTGGATTATTAATATAGAAACAATGATACATTCCCATTGCAATGTGATTAAAAGAAGAAATAAGTCATTAAGAATATACTATAGTATAATACATTGCAAAGATAAATAAGGTATATGAAATCCAATATATTTTAATTTGGTCACATTGTACAATTAAAATGTTTTAGAATATAATAGTAGGTTAAAAATAGGATAATTTAAATAGAAGATATGTAATATATGGTAATTGATAGGTATACTTAGCAGATATGTTATTTATGTTGCCATAAGTTGTATAGGTATAAAAGGTAATATGAATTTAATTATTTATTATTTTGGCAGGGTAAAAAAGAAAAGAAGTATTAATTTTTATGTTATTTAAAGTAGTAGAAAAAAAAATAAAAAAAAATAAAACATTAAGGAAACAAACTTAGTGGTGTCATGATGTACTTCCAAATACTAAAGTGTATCACATCAGAATGTCTAAAGTTTGAAGTTCCCAAAGAAGGGTGTGGTACAAATTGGGGTTGTTAGGGGTATTTTGATAAGTGAACAAAATACCACATTGTATTATATAAGTAAAATCTATTGTGTGTGAAAGCATCCAACAAGAATCTAAATTTAGCAAATATGTCATTTACACCTCCAAGGTTTGTATCTTTGTTTCAATATTATGAAATTTATTTTGTGAACACCACAAACAATTAAAAAAATTGTTAATATCTTTCATCTTCTCTAATCTGTTAACAGGTCCATTGCGGAACTTGAAGCCGAAACTGCATGGCGAAGAATGAGGTTGCATAAGGCCTACCTTGAGTATGAGGAGGAAATGCGAAAGAGTGCAACCCATGTCAAGAGGAACCGGTTCTTCATACAAAAGGGGATTCGTCGTCCGGAATAGATTCGATGACTTGTGAAGGAGTGCAAGATCGTAAGGGGAAATGTGTTGTCATTGAGGAAGGAGTTGTTGATACATAGAGGCATAGAACGAACGTACATGAAGAAAAGAAAACGAAAGGATCGACAGAAAAGACTGATGAGATAAAACGGAAAACCGGGTCCGTAGGTGTACCATCTTCCATCCCAAAGTCTCAAGAAAGTGTTAGGTAAAAAAATTGTTATCTATCAATGTAGGAAATTTTTTTTAGAAAAAATGTATTAGTAAGTTATTATTAAATATTTGTAGTGAAAAAATTTATGTTACCCAGAGTTTGATGTTAATAGATTTAAATGCGTAGGTATGTTGTATGGGAGAAGAAAATCAATTGTGGGAAGAGTGCTCAAAGAAATGTTCTTGTAAGTTTGGTAGTATAGAAGTAAATATTATTGATTATTTAATTAACTGATATAAAATTAGTAACTACAAGTTTATGTGAATGTTCAGCAAATCCCACAGCATGTGATTAAGAGTTGTTTTGTTAGGGGGCCTAGTAGAATTGAGCTGGTTGATTCAGACACGGGAGAAGTGTATGATTGTGAAGACCACACTACAGAAAGGCAATACTGTGTAGAAAAATTCATTAGGCATGATTGGTACGAATTTTCCAAGAAAATATGTCTGAAAAGAGAGGATACAGTGGGATTGAGTGTTCGCAAGCCTCCAACTACATGAATTCTTGTGTTGATTCTAAACCGTTAAATGTTGATTTGAAATGTTGGGCAGATGAATGATGAAAGTGGAAAAATGTGCATCTTTGTGAAAGTGTTTTTGTTGGCTGCGTAATATGCGTATGGTGGAGTATTTTGTGTTTGTAGAATATGAATTATAAGTATTAGTTTATAATAGAGATGAAACTTGTTTTGGGTAAGCATCAAGATTAATATGATATGTACAATGGCATTGATGTAGATGTGTTTTTGGGGAACACCAATGTTGTATCCATCCAGATATTGCCATTTAAATTTAATGTTTTAGGAATATGTGTTGCACCCCAAAATTTGCCCTCCTTACTTTTTACTAACTGGCTTATGTTTCATTTCATTATCATGCATACATATCATTAGCATGGGGTTAAGGTGCCCGAGGTAGTCCAGGAAGGTCATATCTGGTCCATCACATCATCAAGGGTTCACAGGTGGCAAGGGATCTCAAGTGGATTACTCCCTCCTAACCAGTGCATGAATTAGGGTTTTGAGATTCTTGGGTTTATTGCTCCAATGGGCAAGCTCTTTGGGTTTTTATCATCAACAAATGGCATATCTTATCTTTGTTGGAGAGGATACACATCATATTCAGAGGAATTTGAATTTGGAGGCTGTGCTATTTTCTCCTAGACTGAGGGTGCCACAAACTAGGGTTTGCTATAAAGTCAGTTTATTTCTGATTTTTTGGGCAAGACTTGATTCCATGGTATTCCTTGGGTCCCTGAGTATCTAGGAGTGGAAGATTGTCCATCAGTTTGATTCAGGAGAAGTTCAATTGGTCAATGGATTGAAAATCAATTAACTTGGTAAAAAAGTCAACTGTGGTAAACACAAAGTCAAACCTCAAGATTTTTGGTCAACATCAAGATTATGGGGTGAAATTCATCATTTGATCAAGGGTTGATCACAATTCATCAGGGAAACCTCAGAATCATAAAAAATCAGGAGTTACTAAATTAGGGTTTTTGTAGGAAAAGTCAACTATACTTTGACTAGGCCTAACTTCCACATACTTCATCAAAAATTCCTCAACCAAAGCCCATCTTGAAGGAAATTTAACCCCCTACAACTTTGTGTCTCACAAGCCAAGGCCAGAAATGCTTCGTTTGGGAGATATGAGCCAAGACATTGTAGGTCATTTGGAAAGCCAACAAAAATCAACCTTTTTCAAAAGCTCATAACTTGAACATGGAAAATCAAATTGACATGGGACCAAAAGGGTTGATTAGAGTACATCTTTAGGTTTCTAAAAAGTATTAATTTGCCTTAAGGAGCTAAAAATTGAAGGAGTTATGCTTAGTCAAAGTTGGCCAATTTTGAGGAGGTGCACAAAGCAAACTATGCCTAAAAATCCAAATTTTGACAAATGGGCCATAAGTTTCTTAAACCAAACATAAACATAAAGCCATGCACGACCCAAAGAGCATATATTTGGTTTTTCCTCATTTTATTTTATTTTTATTGGATTTATTTAGTTAAAATTCAATATTAAATAAAATAATTCAAAAATAATTAACAATGGATTATTCAGGCCCAACTCACCATCAGAAGAGTAACCCTAAGTATTTAAAACTCAGTCATGCATTGGGTAGGGGAAGGATGCAGGTGAAATTGGAGGAGTTCTCAAAAAACCCTAAGAGAGGATTTTTCATCAAAACTCACGATCCGCAAGGTTTTGGCCAAAAGCTCTTCCACAAATATTTTCCTGGGGCTTTCTAGAGTGCAAATCAACCACCGTTCGCAGCTAAAGGCAAGGATTGGAGCTGCTCCATCTCCGGTTGAGAGGTTTTTTCGTGTTCTTAAAACTCCAATTTTTTGCATGAATATTGACGTGTGATGAATGGTGGTCGCTCTGGTATAATTATTTTTTATTATGGATGTGTGAATTGCTTGTAATATGGATTTAAAGTTTTATACTCTAATGGTTTTTTATTTGTTTTTTATTATGCACTAACAATTTGAATTTTTTAAGGCCATATTTGGATTCCTGGCGTTTTTCTGGTCAAAATAGTGTACTCATTTGCGATTTCTGGAAAAAAACTCATCGCAGCCCACCGGAGAGGGTGGCCGGAGCCCTAGCTCTGGCGGCTGCCGGAAATACAGTCCGGCGAGGTGTCTAAGTGGAGAAAACGAAGATGGACCGTCGATCTCCAGATCGGACGCTCCACGGCGTGCCACATGTCCTTCTTATTTCTATTTTTATTTGTGGATCACATGTTTCTCATTCCATGAATTCCACCATGCTTCCCTTAATCGTGGCCTTTTATTGTCTTTTTTAGTTAATCACACGGCTGGGATTGTGACACCTCATTAATGAGGTCACATGCGGTGCACATGGAGGGAGTATGGTGGTCATATTTTTATTTTTGTTTGCTGATTAATTAATTGGGCGGGCCGTGCTATGCGCACCCCCAACGCCTTGGCCCAACCACAATTTCCCCTTTATTTCCCTGCTGATCACACCCCCTGTTTCTTTTTTTTTATTATTTTCTGAAGGATCAAGCGCATGGGCCTGCTTTTAACACCCCCGCTTGGCAGCCCAATTCGATTTTCTCTCCATTTTCCTACTGGACACACCCCCTTGCATATTTCCTTGTTTTTTATTTCTATTAATTATTATATTTCATTATTAATTATTAAAATTATGTAATTGCATTAAAAAATTACTAAAAAATTCATACTTCATTTTTATTATCTTATAAAATTTTTACAAATTTTATTTTTTATTTTAATTTTATTTTTATTATTTAAATTAATTGTTTCATTAAACTTCTTTTTAATTACACATCTCATGCATACTTGACTTCTTGTTTTTATTTCTCTTCATTTATAAAATGTTTTTCACTCGTTCTTTTTGCATTCATTCACTAACATCCTAAATTGCATAAAAATATTTTTATTTCATTTTTAAATTTATTTTACATTGCATTTATGTCCTTCTCTTTGGCACAATGAACCATATCCTTTACTTGAGTTTTGTATGACCGTTTGAATGGCTAACATTTTGGATTTTTGCAGGGATTTTTTTTATGTTGTTTACCTCTGGTTGAGGATCCCTAATGATCAATTTGGGAATTTTAGGAATCATTTTTCTAATTATCGGAGTTATTTTCACTTGAGATTTTCTTGCAGGTGCATCTTTGACCTTATAAGGTTATCTGTTTGAAAAGGCATTTGTGCCAATTGCTTTGAGGCTGTTCTTTGTTTCTTTGGTTCATGTTTGGATTATTATTATCATTGTTTGCCTTTGCTTGATTTTCTTTCACCTCATCTCTTACTTATGTCTGTTTCTCACTAACCTTTTATGCAGGATCAAGGTAAATTCCTTAAGGGTATGGATAAGCATCCATGGTCACCCTTACCTTTTCCTCTCCTTTCTTCTTCCTTTAGGTTTAGGTTGTCGTCAAACCTCACTAACCGCAGGTCACCCATGCATGATAACATTAGGACTCTTAGTCCCCTTTAGAGTTACCCTTGCGTCTTCTCTCTTCTCATCTCAAATTTCTTTAAAACACTTAATAATAATAAGGTGTATTGCACACGAGCCTTAAGTATGGGGAATGAGAAATGAGGGGCTTCCTCTCATCTTTCTAGAGTGCTTAGTGAGCGTCCTGTCTTGGGACGATGCGTTAAGTATTCGCCCCTGTGCCCTAGACTTTGGTGCAATGCAGCTTAGGAACTAACTTAAGCCACTTCTGTCCTAAAAAACACCAACCAACCTCAAACCTTTTTGTCCTGCGGGACCTTCAACTTAAAGGATATTTTCAAAAAGGGCACGTTACCCTCCGTCTGAGTCGCAAACAGGCATCGACCCTAACTGCCGGACGCGAGCTTAACGTCGCTCATAAAAAAACACAAAAAGAACTTGGTCCGAACTACGTTGACTCTGAATTCCCCATTGCACAAAGGGGGTACGTAGGCCTAGGACGTCGACGTCCTACCGAGTCTGTCTTTGTCTTCCCCTCTCCCGTTTTAGTACAGCCCTAGATGATAGTATAACTCACCCTTAGATTAGACAACAAGCGTGGATCCCATCGAGTACGATGGACGCGTGGGGTGCTAGCACCTTCCCCTCGCGTAACCGACTCCCGAACCCAGGCTATGGTTGCGATGACCATCCCTTACCCTCATCCTCAGGTTTATGCGGTGTTCCCTTTCCCTCTCTTGGGATAAATTTACACGGCTGACGACTCTGTTTTTCCGCGCCACTCTCGCGTTTGTACCTGGATGAAAATCCCGAGAGCGACAGCTGGGGACTCTGCTGGGGACTCTGGTTGACCTATGCTGGTCCATCCCTAAGCGAGTCAATCCTAGCGCTTGCTTGTCTTTGTTCTTTTTGTGTGTTTGGTTTTGATTTGCTTTAAGTGTTGTATTTTTATTTTTATTTTTTTACCGCATTTTCTGCATTTCATTTTTTATTACTGTCATACTGCTGTGCTGTGCTGGCTGTCTTTGTTTTGCAGGTTGGGTGGGTCTGAGAGCTAAGCCCAATACCAAGGCTTGAGAATACCCTAGGACTAGAGTGGAAAGTAGTGGGACCTACGTGCCCGCTTGGTACGTTTGTGTGTTCACGAAATTCACAAGCAGACGAGGCCATCTTGGGACGCATTCTAACGTGTGTGTCTTGCACATGTTGGGGTGTTGATCTAGAGAGCTGTCGACTCTGGTGACCGATCATTGAGGACCTTAGTGGAAACATCCCTCTTTAGTGGTGACAGTGGCAGACCACGTCCCGTGGCAAACCCATTCGCACCCGAGGGCCCGCTTTGGAACTCGCATAGGACGGCCCCTACGTTTTGAAGAGAATCGGCGGAGGCACTCCTCGATTGACTTTAGTACTGTACCCCGAGGAATGAATGCCCCTCGAACGTAAGGATACTTTAGCAAAAGACGCTTACGAATAATATCATCACAGTCCCTTTGATATAAAGATCATAGTCCCTCGATGACCCTTCAAGTTGCCTACAAAAAATGATCTTGTCCCTCGATGACCCTTCAAGTTGCCTACAAAAAATGATCTTGTCCCTCGATGACCCTACGGAAAAGTGATGGTAGTCCCTACGAATTGCTAAGGTATCCTTACATGAGTCATTTCTCCACCGTACTATTGTTTCTCGACCTCAGTGCCAAAGCTGATGACCTTCCGCCTTGGAGAATCAGTTGAGGCCTCCTCGATTGATGATGATGCCAAACCAGAAATGGTGAACGTATCATCAATTCTCGACCTGAGAGCCCGGGATACTGAACATCCTAGTACCTACACGTGAGAGGGGATGAGTGTTTGCAGGTTTACAGGTAACCGAGACTTTCAACCTACCCGGTTTTCTGGATTTCTCATCAATGTCTGTTCATTTGGGTCCCTCAGTGGTTCAGAGTTTTGGTTTTCTGGTTCCTCGTTCAGCTAACAGCACAACACATCCAGCAGTGTGCCTTGACCCCATGTTTGCATGAGCATATCATTTTTCTTGCATTCTGACGTGTTTGACATTTTTCAGGGCTTGCATCTTACTCTTGATTCCGGTTTTCTGAGGTTACTTCAGTATGGATGTTCAGAGAAAGAAGACTGTTGCCTATTCATTCCCAGAGCCGACTTTGACACTGATTCACAAATTGATTAATATGGCTGGTTTCAGAGTTCGTACAGAGTTCAGTGGAAGGTATGGAAGACTTCTGAAATTTGTCTATAATATCTCCCAGTATGAGAAGGATGCCATTCACACACTTCTTCAGTTTTACGACCCGCCTCTGCGTTGCTTCACTTTCCCGGACTACATCTTGGCTCCGACGTTGGAGGAATTCTCATTTATTTTGGGAATTCCTATTAGTCATGATATAGTTTTCTTTTCTGAAGAACACCCCGGTATAAAAGATATGGCTGTTGCTCTTCACATTAGTGAGCCTGTTCTTAACAGTAATATTGCAGAAAAACAAGGAGTTAAGGGTTTCCTATTGAAGTTCCTATTTGATCAAGCTTGTATACATGTCAAAGAGAAGAACTGGACTGCTTTCCAAGCTATTCTAGCTGTGTGTATCTATGGGACTGTTCTGTTTCCGAATATTCCTGATCTGGTGGATATGCACGCCGTCAGGATCTTTATGTCGAAGAATCCTATACCTACCTTGCTAGGTGATGTGTATCACTCGGTCCACTATAAGAATGAGAATAGGCGTGGGAAAACTGTGAGTTGCTGTGCGCCGCTCTTAGCTACTTGGTTTTTGAGTCGTCTCCCTGAATCTGGCGCTTTCGTTGATACAAAAAATTCTCTGAAGTGGTCTAAGAGGGTTATGGGCTTGACTGCCGATAACATCGTTTGGATTAATCGTGACTTGCTAGGAATGGAGATTATTTGCAAATGCGTAGAATTTCCTAATGTTCCCTTGATAGGGAGGAAAGGTGGAATTAACTATAATCCCTCCCTAGCTGTCAGACAGTTTGGCTATCCTTTGAAGAATCCACCCGAAGAGCGAGATGTCTGAGAATCCTTATTCTTCAATGGTATTGAGGATCAAGGGTTGATAAGGAAAGTTGTGAATGCTTGGAAACAGGTGACTAAGAAGGGTAAGATTCCATTCAGGAAAAGTAACAATCGGGCTTTCCATCCATATAAAGAGTGGATTAAGAAGAGAGCAGAAGAGGAGCTTCTCCCATTCCCGGTGGAACCACCTCTGTATCCTTTGGTGATCGAGCCTCCTACCACCGTTGAGTTGGAGAAGTATAACACATTATGGGCTGAAAAAGAAAGGTTGCGGGAAGAGAATAATGAGCTAAAGAGAGAGATTTATCAGTGGAAGCATGAGCGGGGCGAAGCTGTTCATACCGCCAAGTTAAAGACAGAGCTCCTTGATAAAGCAGAAAAAGAGCTTGCTGACATGGTTGCATCCAGGGAAAGAATGAAACAAGCTTTGGATGGTGTCAGTAGCGTTCTCAGGTCCAAGGAGGAGGAATTAGGCAAGGCTTTGTTGAAGATTCACAGGTTCAATGATCACCAAGAAACTGCCATGGCTGAGAATAAAAGAAAGGAAGACGCTTACCTAGCTAAGATTGATCAGTTGAAGTCTACACTCAAGAAGAAAGACGCCGAGATTCTATCAGGGATATTCAAGAGACAAGCTGTCCAAGATCAACTCAACAAAGCCATAGCCTCCATGGAAGAACTGAAAGTCCAAGCTGAAGTGAAGAAACCTAGACATGAGGGTCCTAGCATAGATGGTGCTACTAAAGAAGACGCTTGGGAGTTACATTGTCGATACTTGGATGGGATCATACACAGGAGAGACCTTCTCATTCAAGGGCTAATTCAGAGGCTGAAGCATCCCGATACTAGAAAACTGTTCAAGGAGATTCAAGACTGGTGCAGAAAACAAATGGATGGGGGGGATTGACACTTGTGAACTTTGATGATATGCCATAGTTTTCAGTTTTCTTTCATTATATATGGATCACCACCAGGCTTGTTGGTTGGGACCTATATTCAGACCCGTTATCTCGGATTTGTGATTGTTGGCATTTGGCTTTTCTCTGGTTTTCTTAATATATGAGCAGAAGTTCCATTATATCTTGTTATTAAATCGGAATCAAGGGGTGGATCGCCCTATGAATTTTCAAACACGTCCATTTGCATTTGCATATTCATAATCATTTTGCATAATCATTTTGCATGACAGGTGTTTATCTCCGGTATTCTTACCTTGTTCTCATCTCAGAATTGCAGATCAGCGTATTCACCGGTATCCTACTAAGCAGAATCGGAAGAGACTCATGGATCAGCTACAAAATGAGATCATTGAGATGCGGACTCGCATGAACCAATTCATGGAATTAATGCAAGGGGTTGCTCAGGGACAAGAACAGTTAAGAACTCTCGTCCAGCCACTGATTGCGAGGATTGATAATGATGGTGTCCTTCATGGAGGACTTCAGACTGGCGTTACTGATGGTGATCAAAATGGCCTTACTGGCGGGGGTATTCCTGTTTCTGGTGTTGTGATTCCTCCGGGCGGAGGAGGAAGTGTTGTGATTCCTAAGGCTGGGGAAGGAGGTAATGGTGCTGGCGCAAATCATGGTCGTCAGTATGATGATGTTCAAGATGATGCATTTTCTCTGCCAGATGGGGATGCTGGTCCCCAGGACGACAATGATCAGAGGATCAGGTTGATTGAGGAACAACTAAAGGGTGTTATGAATCAGGATTCTGTGGGAATGGATCTAGAGGATTTGGGACTGGTTCCAGGCGTTGTGATCCCGCACAAGTTTCAGACTCCCACTTTCGAGAAATATAATGGTGTGTCTTGTCCAAGGACCCATGTCAGAGCATACGCGAATAAGATGGCCGCGCATGCAAAGAATGAAAAGCTGATGATGCATTGCTTCCAGGATAGCCTATCCGGGGCATCCCTGGAGTGGTACATGCAACTGGAAAGGAGGGATGTGCGTAGTTGGAGAGATCTGGCAGGGGAATTTATCAGACACTACCAGTACAACACTGATATGGCCCCTAACAGAACACAGTTACAGAGTTTGTCGCAGACAAATAATGAGAGTTTCAAGGAGTACGCCCAGAGGTGGCGTGAACTGGCGGCGAGGGTTCAGCCTCCCATGTTGGAACGGGAAATGATAACTATGTTTATGGCCACATTGCAGGGTCATTACTTTGAAAAATTGGTTCCGTGCATGTCTGGAAAGTTTGCTGATTTGATCTTGGTAGGAGAGATGGTGGAAAGTGGAATTAAGGCGGGAAAAATATCAGGCGGTGATGGATCCTCATCTGGAGGAGGTAAGAAGCCTTATGCCAATAACTATAAGAAGAAGGAGGGTGATACAAACTCTGTATCATCATATAGTGGTAAGAACTACAACCAGCAGGTGGCTTCTGTGACCATCCCAGCAGCACCTCAGCAGCCTGCAGCATCTCAACAACAGAATCAGACTCCTCGCCGGTCGCAACCTCTGACTAAGCGGAATAGGCATTTTGACACTCCACCTATGTCCTACGCGCAACTATTCCAGCATTTGTTAAATCTAAAGATGGTTCAGACAAGAACACTGGCTCCCCCTACTGGTAATCCGCCTCCTGGTTATGACGCCAACGCCCACTGTGAGTTTCATTCTGGGGCACCCGGACATAATATTGAAAACTGTAAAGCTTTTAAGCATCAGGTACAAGATTTGGTGGATTCAAAAGCCATCAATTTCTCCAATGATGTTCCAAATGTGAATCAAAACCCGATGCCGAATCACGGTGGGCCGAAGATCAATGCTATTATCGAAGACTGTGAAGACTTGAGCCTGATCTCAGACGTGAACGAAGTCTAAACTCCCTTGGGTGTGGTAAAGGAAAGACTGTTAAAAGGAGGGGTATTTCCAGGTTGTGATGAAGGTTGCGTAGGATGTGTGTCGCAATCTGGCGGTTGTGATTTATTGAAAACAGGTATTCAAAGAATGATCAGCGAAGGGGTATTACAGTTTGACAGAGGTTGCAAGCAGAGTAATGTTACTGAAAGAGGGATTGATGTTGCCACGATAACAATTCCATTCAAGACAATAACTATATCAGCACCGGCAAGACCAGTGCCGGTCACTATCACTGTTCCTGGACCAGTCCCGTATGAGACCACCAAGGCCATCCCATGGAACTATGGGGCCGAGGTGTTTGTTAATGGTAAGAAGCATGAATTGGAAGACACATCAGTTATGAATACAGGGGTTGGAAATCTTGTTGAAGTTGGGGCTATCACTAGGAGTGGTAGAGTTTTTATTCCGCCCGAGAATCAGGCTGGTAGTTCAAGTCAAAACAGAGGTAAACAGGTATTGGATGAGTCTATACAGAGACAGGAGGCTAATAATTCTATGACAAAGCCAGGTAGGGATACTTTCTCAGAAGACGTAGAAGAGTTTATGAGGTTGATCAGAAAAAGTGATTACAAGATTGTCGACCAACTTCACCAAACTCCATCGAAGATTTCCATTCTATCCCTACTGTTGTGCTCTGAGGCACACCGAAATGCACTACTGAAGGTTCTGAATATGGCTTATGTACCACAGGAAATATCTGTCAATCAGTTAGAAGGGGTTGTGGCTCATGTGAATGCTGGTAATGGTTTGGGTTTCACCGATTTAGATCTGACTCCGGCTGGGAGGAATCACAACAATGCTCTGCATATTTCAGTGGAATGCCGTGGTTCTTTGATGTCGCATGTGTTAGTTGATACTGGGTCGTCTTTGAATGTGTTACCAAAGAAGGCTTTGATGAAGTTGGATACTCATGGGTTGATTTGTACACCAAGTGGCTTAGTGGTACGTGCTTTTGATGGCTCCAAGAGGTCAGTTTTTAGGGAGTTAGTCTTGCCGATCAAGGTGGGTCCTGAGATTTTCAACACCACCTTTTACATTATGGATATTCAGCCTGCCTATAGTTGTCTGTTGGGTCGCCCTTGGATCCATGGTGCTGGGGCAGTAACTTCTACGCTGCACCAGAAGTTGAAGTATATGGTGGATGGCCATGTTGTGACTGTCTGTGGTGAAGAAGATATTATGGTGAGTCACCTATCAACCTTCAAGTATGTAGAGGTAGATGGCGAAGTACAGGAAAATTTGTGCCAGGCTTTTGAAGCTGTGAAGATTCTCGAGGAACCACCAAAGGCAGTCAGTCGGCCTGAGGTGGTTGTCCAACCAGAAATCAGCAGACAACCGGAAGTTCCAATGTCCTCTTTCAAAGAGGCGCATGCTATAGTTGAAGCTGGTGGTTCTTAGAAGTGGGGCAGTTTTATTAATGTTCAAAAGAAGCAGGATACCTATGGACTAGGTTACAAGCCACCCAGGCGTACTAAAGAGCCTCCCAAGTTCTACGGTCCAGTCCGTTTCACCAGTGCCGGCGTGTTCTTTGACAGAATCAATGCCGTTGAGGATGAAGGAGATAGTGATTGCGACATGGATGGATGGATTCGTCCCTGCATTCCTGGTCAGAGTTTAGACAACTGGTCCTCCGAGAAAGTCATCCAAGTGACGCGCCCGGAGTAATTTACTTTTGTTTTCTGTTATGTTGAGTCCTACGTTCTGCCCAAGACGTAGTGATACTTATTTGTAGGGCTTGGATGTTTTATTTGCTATTTTTATCATCAATAAATGACGTTTTTCATTCAAATATTTTGATCCCTGTCTTTCTATTTTTACTTTTTGCATTAACCCACATCAAAATGGCAATGTGTTTTCTTGTTTGTTGCACTCATAATAAACATAAAACATCCATCATGCAGGTTCCTTTGTTCAGATTCCACCCATGACCTAGCTATAGCTCGATATGACTTTGACAATCCTATCTATCAAGCCAAAGGAGAGACTGACGAAGACTGTGACTTACCAGAAGAATTAGCCAGGTTACTGAAACAGGAGGAGAGGGTTATTCTACCTCATCAGGAAGAAGTCGAGACTGTTAATCTGGGAACCGAGGACGTCAAACGAGAAGTAAAGGTTGGGGCTGCTTTGGAAGACACTGTTAAGAGGAGATTAGTTGAGTTACTTCGAGAGTATGTGGATATCTTCACCTGGTCTTACCAAGACATGCCTGGGCTTGACACTGACATTGTTTCACACCGGTTGCCGCTTAAAGAGGGTTGTACTCCAGTCAAGCAGAAATTGAGAAGGACTAAACCAGAGATGTCTGTCAAAATCAAAGAAGAGGTTCAGAAACAGTTGGACGCCGGATTTCTCGCCGTGACAAATTATCCTCCGTGGGTTGCTAATATTGTACCAGTACCTAAGAAGGATGGAAAGGTCAGGATGTGTGTTGATTACCGAGATTTGAATAAGGCGAGCCCGAAGGATGATTTCCCGCTCCCCCACATTGATGTGTTAGTGGACAATACTGCTCAATATTCTGTGTTTTCCTTCATGGACGGCTTCTCTGGGCATAACCAAATTAAAATGGCCCCAGAGGACATGGAAAAGACTACTTTCATAACACCGTGGGGAACATTTTGCTACAAGGTAATGCCCTTTGGATTGAAGAATGCTGGGACAACCTATCAGCGGGCAATGGTGACTCTCTTTCATGATATGATTCACAAAGAGATTGAAGTCTATGTTGATGACATGATTGCGAAGTCACAGACCGAGGAAGAACACTTAGTGAACCTTCAGAAGTTGTTTGAAAGGTTGAGGAAGTTCAGATTGAGATTGAATCAGAATAAGTGCACTTTCGGCGTGAGGTCTGGCAAATTGTTGGGGTTCATCGTTAGTGAAAGAGGTATTGAGGTTGATCCTGCTAAGATAAGAGCCATACAGAAGATGCCTGAGCCAAGGACAGAGAAAGAGGTTCGTGGTTTCTTGGGAAGGTTGAATTACATTGCCAGGTTTATCTCTCATTTGACAGCTACATGTGAACCTATTTTCAAGTTGTTGAGAAAAGATCAAGAGGTCAGGTGGAATGAAAATTGTCGAGAAGCGTTCGAAATAATAAAGACGTATTTTCAGGAGCCTCCAGTCCTTATGCCTCTGGTGTCTGGAAGGCCGTTGATTATGTACCTTACGGTTCTTGAGAATTCGATGAGTTGTGTGCTCGGTCAACACGACGAGACAGGTAGGAAAGAGCATGCCATTTACTACCTGAGTAAGAAGTTCACGGATTGCGAATCAAGATATTCTATGCTGGAAAAGACATGTTGTGCACTCGCTTGGGCAGCCAAGCGCCTAAGGCAGTATATGTTAAATCACACAACCTTGTTGATTTCGAAGATGGATCCGATTAAGTATGTGTTCGAGAAGCAAGCACTTTCTGGAAGGATAGCCCGTTGGCAGATGGTTTTGACAGAGTACGATATTCAGTATGTTTCTCAGAAGGCCATTAAGGGGAGTGTTCTGTCAGAATACCTTGCTGAACAGCCGGTCGGGGATTATCAGCCTATGAAGTTTGAGTTTTCGGACGAGCATGTTATGTTTCTGAAAATGAAGGATTGTGAAGAGCCTCTGCCTGATGAAGGACCCGAGATTGGATCACAGTGGAAGATGATTTTTGATGGGGCTGTCAACTCATATGGTAATGGAATTGGGGCAATTATTACAACTCCGAAGGGTTCTCATATACCTTTCACTGCCCGGTTAGCATTCGTGTGTACCAACAACGAGGCGGAATATGAAGCATGCATTATGGGGTTAGAGGAGGCAATTGATTTGAGAATTAACAACCTCGATGTCTATGGTGATTCCGCGTTGGTAGTTAATCAGATTATAGGAGAATGGGAGACTCGTCAGGCAAATTTGGTACCTTATAACAACTACGCCAGGAGGTTGTTACCTTTCTTTGATAGGGTGGATTTTCATCATGTGCCCCGAGCTGAGAATCAGATGGCTGATGCGTTGGCGACATTGGCATCCATGTATAAGGTGAACCGTTGGAACGAAACACCTTCGTTTAGAATCATGCGTCTGGACAGACCAACTTTTGTGTTTGCAATTGAAGATGTGTCGGATGGCAAGCCGTGGTATCATGATATTAAGGTTTTTCTGAAGAGGCAAGAATATCCAGAGGGTGCCTCCACCAAAGATAAGAAGACTTTGAGGAGGTTGGCAGGAAATTTCTTTCTGAACAAGGATGATGTGTTATATAAGAGAAACTTCGATATGGTCTTGCTACGTTGTGTTGATGAACACGAGGCAAGCTCATTGATGGAGGAAGTTCACGAGGGTTCTTTCGGTACTCATTCCAGTGGTCACACCATGGCTAGGAAGTTGTTGAGGGCAGGATATTATTGGATGACTATGGAGTCAGATTGCTTCAAGTACGCTCGGAAGTGCCATAAATGCCAGATTTATGCAGATAAGATGCACGTACCGCCTACGCCTCTAAATGTGTTGTCATCTCCTTGGCCATTTGCAATGTGGGGTATAGATATGATCGGAAAGATTGAGCCTACTGCTTCCAATGGGCATCGTTTCATTTTAGTTGCCATTGATTACTTCACGAAGTGGGTGGAGGCAGCCTCGTACGCCAACGTCACTAAGCAAGTGGTAGCTCGGTTTATAAAGAAGGACATCATCTGTCGTTATGGGGTCCCAGAGAGAATCATTACTGATAATGGCTCGAATTTGAACAACAAGATGATGGAGGAACTATGTCGGAGTTTCAAGATCGAGCATCACAACTCTTCTCCATATCGTCCGAAGATGAATGGGGCAGTTGAGGCGGCAAATAAGAATATCAAGAAGATTGTGCAGAAGATGGTGGTAACATATAAGGACTGGCATGAGATGTTACCTTACGCCCTACATGGTTACCGTACCTCGGTGCGTACGTCAACTGGGGCAACCCCTTTCTCATTGGTATATGGCATGGAAGCAGTTTTACCCTTGGAGGTCGAGATTCCGTCTTTGAGAGTTCTGGCAGATGTAAAGCTTGATGAAGCTGAATGGGTGAGCTCTAGATTGGATAAGTTGAACCTTATTGAAGAAAAGAGATTGGCAGCCATCGCACATGGTCGGTTGTATCAGCAGGATGAAGCACGCCTTTGATCAGAAAGTGCGTCCTCGGAATTTTCAGACAGGCGAATTGGTTTTGAAAAGGATCCTTTCTCCTCAGACAGATCACAGGGGCAAGTGGACTCCAAACTACGAAGGGCCGTATGTAGTCAGAAAGGTTTTCTCTGGTGGAGCCTTACTACTTTCAACAATGGATGGCGAAGATTTTACTTCCCCTGTGAACGCAGACTTAGTCAAAAAATACTTCGCATGAAAGAGACCCGCTGGACACAAAAAGAAAGTCCAGGCAAAAAAGGGGCATCCCGGCGAACCATAAAAAGGAAAAGGTTCGGGCAAAAGTTAGGGATAAAATGTAAAAAGAAATGTGTAAACCCGCAAAGTTGAAAACCTGAAAAGGCGACTTTGGCAAAAATGGGTATCCCGGTGGATTGAAAACCTGAAAAGGGCGATCCAGGAAAAAGTTAGGGATTTGTAAGCGAAAGGCTACTGTCTGTGTTCGATCTGTGAACACCCTCGATACCTGGAAGTTCTGAAAGAAAGGAATCAGTACAGTTAGTCTCTTCGATGGTCAAGACATTTGTGGATAAGCAAGTCATATGGGTCATAGCTAAGTCAAATCATGGTGGATATCTGTTCCCCACATTGCCGACATGTGTATTTTCCTTTTTGTTTTTTACACAATTACCTCTTTCTAGGAATTGGCTCCAATTGTAAATGCCTATTTACAGGCCACTTCTCTCAATAAAATATTCATTTCACTCAAAGAGCTTTCTATTGTTTGTTTTACTTGTACTTTTACTGTTACTGTTTTGTTTGCAAAAACGTCCGATATTTTTGATAAACATTGCATATAAAACTTCGAGCTTTGCGGAGCATAACAAAAAGCAGTGGGAATTACTTAGGCGTTAACGGTGATAGTCATGTCGTGGCGTATTCTATTTGCTGTTATTTGACTTGCAGGGCAACAGGATCATACTTCCCCAGCAGCTTGCTCTCCCCAGCATCGAGATTGCACTTTCCTCAGCAGAGCAGACCTTCCCCAGCAGGAGACTTGAGAAGTATTTTCTCCAGATTAAGACATATTTCCCCACAGAGTCTGAACGCTTCAGGAAATGTTTTTCTCAGCAGCAACGGTGCAATCTAATCCTCAACAGATAAGTAAGCTTGATGTTATCCGCTAGCAGGGTGGATGTCAGCACTTATCGTTCCCCCAAGCAGAGTTTGGTAGTGATCCTCGCAACAGTTTGTCCAACAGGGGTTGACATCCCTAGCAAGTTGTAAATCCAAGTGATATCTGGCACTCTTCTGATTCAGGCCGTGGCCTCCCCTTTCAAAGAGTTACGTATAATCCCAGTAGAGCAGATGTTCTTTTGGAATTTCATCCCCAGCAGAAGTTGTTGATCTAAAGGTTCGGTCGGAGTGATCCTTCTCAGTAGAGTTCGTGGATTCAGAGGACAATTTATTTTTTGTCATCAGTTGAATTGGTATTTCCTCTCCGGCATTTATTTTGCTGGAGGGACCCCTTTGCATATCATAAGCATTTGCATTGCATCCTCAAAAACATGGCATTTTCATTTGCATTCGAAGCATAAGCCAGGTCTGATACTTTCTTTGCCAGCAGGAGGTGGCATCACTCAGGAGATTTTGGAGGGACGCGTTCCTCATACTTGTACTCCCCGACAGAGTCTTTTATTTAGACTTCTTCTTCCCCAACGGAGTCATCTTACCAGTAGGTTCTGAAACGAGGTGGTTTAAAACAGAAGTTTTGTTTTCACGTTATCCCCAGTAAAGTCCACTTTATGTCGGTTTTCCTTTACGGGTATAATTGAGGTTGTATTCGTTTTGTGGGTGCGATTGAGGTCGTATTCTTATTTTATTTGTGGGAGTGATTGAGGTCAGTCTTCCTTTGCGGGTATAATTGAGGTTGTATTCGTTTTGTGGGTGCGATTGTGGTCGTATTCTTATTTTATTTGTGGGAGTGATTGAGGTCAGTCTTCCTTTGCGGGTATAATTGAGGTTGTATTCGTTTTGTGGGTGCGATTGTGGTCGTATTCTTATTTTATTTGTGGGAGTGATTGAGGTCAGTCTTCCTTTGCGGGTATAATTGAGGTTGTATTCGTTTTGT
Source organism: Lathyrus tuberosus (assembly GCA_022829125.1). Lineage (NCBI taxonomy): Eukaryota > Viridiplantae > Streptophyta > Magnoliopsida > Fabales > Fabaceae > Lathyrus > Lathyrus tuberosus. The sequence goes on from JALAZF010000031.1 coordinate 8,541,688, forward strand.
GGGTGCGATTGTGGTCGTATTCTTATTTTATTTGTGGGAGTGATTGAGGTCAGTCTTCCTTTGCGGGTATAATTGAGGTTGTATTCGTTTTGTGGGTGCGATTGTGGTCGTATTCTTATTTTATTTGTGGGAGTGATTGAGGTCAGTCTTCCTTTGCGGGTATAATTGAGGTTGTATTCGTTTTGTGGGTGCGATTGAGGTCGTATTCGCATTTTATTTGTGGGAGTGATTGAGGTCAGTCTTCCTTTGCGGGTATAATTGAGGTTGTATTCGTTTTGTGGGTGCGATTGAGGTCGTATTCTTATTTTATTTGTGGGAGTGATTGAGGTCAGTCTTCCTTTGCGGGTATAATTGAGGTTGTATTCGTTTTGTGGGTGCGACTGAGGTCGTATTCGTATTTTATTTGTGGGAGTGATTGAGGTCAGTCTTCCGTTGCGGGTGCAATTGAGGTTGTGTTCATTTTATGGGTGCGATTGAGGTCGTATTCGCATTTTATTTGTGGGAGTGATTGAGGTCAGTCTTCCTTTGCGGGTGCAATTGTGGTTGCATTCGTTTTGTGGGTGCGATTGAGGTCGTGTTCGTATTTTATTTGTGGGAGTGATTGAGGCCGGTCTTCCTTTGCGGGCGATTGAGGTCGTATTCGTTTTCTTGCGGACAGGATTGAGATCATATTCCCTTTTTCCAGCACGCTCCGTCTCGTTGTTCTCATCACTAGCAAATTTCTGGGGTTCTTTCAGTATTCAATCCCCGTGTATCCTGGAATGTCTGAGAGCCGTCGCTATCATACCACTCAGGACCAAGTTGATTGAATAGGGGCAGCTGTTGCACCCCAAAATTTGCCCTCCTTACTTTTTACTAACTGGCTTATGTTTCATTTCATTATCATGCATACATATCATTAGCATGGGGTTAAGGTGCCCGAGGTAGTCCAGGAAGGTCATATCTGGTCCATCACATCATCAAGGGTTCACAGGTGGCAAGGGATCTCAAGTGGATTACTCCCTCCTAACCAGTGCATGAATTAGGGTTTTGAGATTCTTGGGTTTATTGCTCCAATGGGCAAGCTCTTTGGGTTTTTATCATCAACAAATGGCATATCTTATCTTTGTTGGAGAGGATACACATCATATTCAGAGGAATTTGAATTTGGAGGCTGTGTTATTTTCTCCTAGACTGAGGGTGCCACAAACTAGGGTTTGCTATAAAGTTAGTTTATTTCTGATTTTTTGGGCAAAAATTGATCCCATGGTATTCCTTGGGTCCCTGAGTATCTAGGAGTGGAAGACTGTCCATCAGTTTGATTCAGGAGAAGTTCAATTGGTCAATGGATTGAAAATCAGTTAACTTGGTAAAAAAGTCAACTGTGGTAAACACAAAGTCAAACCTCAAGATTTTTGGTCAACATCAATATTATGGGGTGAAATTCATCATTTGATCAAGGGTTGATCACAATTCATCAGGGAAACCTCAGAATCATAAAAAATCAGGAGTTACTAAATTAGGGTTTTTGTAGGAAAAGTCAACTATACTTTGACTAGGCCTAACTTCCACATACTTCATCAAAAATTCCTCAACCAAAGTCCATCTTGAAGGAAATTTAATCCCCTACAACTTTGTGTCTCATAAGCCAAGGCCATAAATGCTTCGTTTGGGAGATATGAGCCAAGACATTGTAGGTCATTTGGAAAGCCAACAAAAGTCAACCTTTTTCAAAAGCTCATAACTTGAACATGGAAAATCAAATTGACATGGGACCAAAAGGGTTGATTAGAGGACATCTTGAGGTTTCTAAAAAGTATTAATTTGCCTTAAGGAGCTAAAAATTGAAGGAGTTATACTTAGTCAAAGTTGGCCAATTTTGAGGAGGTGCACAAAGCAAACTATGCCTAAAAATCCAAATTTTGACAAATGGGCCATAAGTTTCTTAAACCAAACATAAACATAAAGCCATGCACGACCCAAAGAGCATATATTTGGTTTTTCCTCATTTTATTTTATTTTTATTGGATTTATTTAGTTATAATTCAAAAATAATTAACAATGGATTATTCAGGCCCAACTCACCATCAGAAGAGTAACCCTAAGTATTTAAAACTCATTCATGCATTGGTTAGGGGAAGGATGCAGGTGAAATTGGAGGAGTTCTCAAAAAACCCTAAGAGAGGATTTTTCATCAAAACTCACGATCCGCAAGGTTTTGGCCAAAAGCTCTTCCACAAATATTTTCCTGGGGCTTTCTAGAGTGCAAATCAACCACCGTTCGCAGCCAAAGGTAAGGATTGGAGCTGCTCCATCTCCAGTTGAGAGGTTTTTTCGTGTTCTTAAAACTCCGATTTTTTGCATGAATATTGACGTGTGATGAATGGTGGTCGCTCTGGTATAATTATTTTTTATTATGGATGTGTGAATTGCTTGTAATATGGATTTAAAGTTTTGTACTCTAATGGATTTTTATTTGTTTTTTATTATGCACTAACAATTTGAATTTTTTAAGGCCATATTTGGATTCCTGGCGTTTTTCTGGTCAAAATAGTGTACTCATTTGCGATTTCTGGAAAAAAACTCATCGCAACCCACCGGAGAGGGTGGCCGGAGCCCTAGCTCCGGCGGCTGCCGGAAATACAGTCCGGCGAGGTGTCTAAGTGGAGAAGACGAAGATGGACCGTCGATCTCCAGATCGGACGCTCCACGGCGTGCCACATGTCCTTCTTATTTCTATTTTTATTTGTGGATCACATGTTTCTCATTCCATGAATTCCACCATGCTTCCCTTAATCGTGGCCTTTTATTGTCTTTTTTATTTAATCACACGGCTGGGATTGTGACACCTCATTAATGAGGTCACATGCGGTGCACATGGAGGGAGTATGGTGGTCATATTTTTATTTTTGTTTGCTGATTAATTAATTGGGCGGGCCGTGCTATGCGCACCCCCAACGCCTTGGCCCAACCACAATTTCCCCTTTATTTCCCTGCTGATCACACCCCCTGTTTCTTTTTTTATTTATTATTTTCTGAAGGATCAAGCGCATGGGCCTGCTTTTAACACCCCCGCTTGGCAGCCCAATTCGATTTTCTATCCATTTTCCTACTGGACACACCCCCCTTGCATATTTCCTTGTTTTTTATTTCTATTAATTATTATATTTCATTATTAATTATTAAAATTATGTAATTGCATTAAAAAAATTACTAAAAAATTCATACTTCATTTTTATTATCTTATAAAATTTTTACAAATTTTATTTTTTATTTTTATTTTATTTTTATTATTTAAATTAATTGTTTTATTAAACTTCTTTTTAATTACACATCTCATGCATACTTGAACTTCTTGTTTTTATTTCTCTTCATTTATAAAATGTTTTTCACTCGTTCTTTTTGTATTCATTCACTAACATCCTAAATTGCATAAAAATATTTTTCTTTCATTTTTAAATTTATTTTACATTGCATTTAGGTCCTTCTCTTTGGCATAATGAACCATATCCCTTACTTGAGTTTTGTATGACCGTTTGAATGGCTAACACTTTGGATTTTTGCAGGGATTTTTTTTATGTTGTTTACCTCTGGTTGAGGATCCCTAATGATCAATTTGGGAATTTTAGGAATCATTTTTCTAATTATCGGAGTTATTTTCACTTGAGATTTTCTTGCAGGCGCATCTTTGACCTTATAAGGTTATCTGTTTGAAAAGGCATTTGTGCCAATTGCTTTGAGGCTGTTCTTTGTTTCTTTGGTTCATGTTTGGATTATTATTATCATTGTTTGCCTTTGCTTGATTTTCTTTCACCTCATCTCTTACTTATGTCTGTTTCTCACTAACCTTTTATGCAGGATCAAGGTAAATTCCTTAAGGGTATGGATAAGCATCCATGATCACCCTTACCTTTTCCTCTCCTTTCTTCTTCCTTTAGGTTTAGGTTGTCGTCAAACCTCACTAACCGCAGGTCACCCATGCATGATAACATTAGGACTCTTAGTCCCCTTTAGAGTTACCCTTGCGTCTTCTCTCTTCTCATCTCAAATTTCTTTAAAACACTTAATAATAATAAGGTGTATTGCACACGAGCCTTAAGTATGGGGAATGAGAAATGAGGGGCTTCCTCTCATCTTTCTAGAGTGCTTAGCGAGCGTCCTGTCTTGGGACGATGCGTTAAGTATTCGCCCCTGTGCCCTAGACTTTGGTGCAATGCAGCTTAGGAACTAACTTAAGCCACTTCTGTCCTAAAAAACACCAACCAACCTCAAACCTTTTTGTCCTGCGGGACCTTCAACTTAAAGGATATTTTCAAAAAGGGCACGTTACCCTCCGTCTGAGTCGCAAACAGGCATCGACCCTAACTGCCGGACGCGAGCTTAACGTCGCTCATAAAAAAACACAAAAATAACTTGGTCCGAACTACGTTGACTCTGAATTCCCCATTGCACAAAGGGGGTACGTAGGCCTAGGACGTCGACGTCCTACTGAGTCTGTCTTTGTCTTCCCCTCTCCCGTTTTAGTACAGCCCTAGATGATAGTATAACTCACCCTTAGATTAGACAACAAGCGTGGATCCCATCGAGTACGATGGACGCGTGGGGTGCTAGCACCTTCCCCTCGCGTAACCGACTCCCGAACCCAGGCTATGGTTGCGATGACCATCCCTTACCCTCTTCCTCAGGTTTATGCGGTGTTCCCTTTCCCTCTCTTGGGATAAATTTACACGGCTGGCGACTCTGTTTTTCCGCGCCACTCTCGCGTTTGTACCTGGATGAAAATCCCGGGAGCGACAATATGTAGTTCCATTTGTAATGTGTAATCGTATATGTTAATAAAAGTTTCGTTTTGTTGGTATAAGATTGTTTTGTTTTTGTTTAGATATGTATTTGCTGTAATATGAAATTGTCTTTGGAACTAAATACGTGTATTTATAAAAAGTGTATTCATATATTTAGTTTGATTTAGTTGAAAAAAAGTTTGTGTAAATTAGTAAGTCTTTGAAAGTTAAAATAAGAGTACTATGGTAGTAGTTAAGAAACAGTTGGGAAACGTGGTTGAAAGGGAAGTAATATTAGTAGTTAACAAAAAGTTGGGAAAAGTAGTTGAAAGGGAAGTGTGGGAGATAATACAAGCAAGATATGTGTAAGAGTGAAATGATTGATGGTCTTTATAGGCTACCGTGTTGTGATGTGACATATAAGAAATGTAGCAAGATTTACCAAATTGTAAGCCGAATCCGCACTGCCAAAAGACATTTGAGTGCTAACATATATTAGGAAAAAATATTAGGATAGTTAGATTTAAATAGTCTGAAAAATAATGAATTTATAAAAGTAAAAAATTACGATAGTCTGATATTATAAAGAGATAAATTTAAGTGCTAAGACTTCAATGATTAACTGGTTGAAATTTTGGTGAAACATAAAGAGCTTTAAAAAGGTTTAAAATAAAAAGGAAAGAAGTTAGAAGGTTGGGAAGACAGTTCACAAAAAGATAGTATAAAATACAAAGAAGTTTGAATAACGAAAATGCATGGAAAACAAATGTAAACAGTAACACCCTTTTCTACCCTACAAACATCAAGAATAAATACACCATTTTATCAGAGTAAAATCCGACAAGAGCGTCAGAGTTCTTCATAAAACATCATAATTAAATCGAATGCTTCGCAGCGGAAAACTTCACAAAAAAACCTCGTCATAATTTATAACTCAAAGTTTTAAACAAACTCAACACATCATAATATCATCAAATAAAAGAACACGGTGGTTCGACTCAACGCCCCGACCCGATGTTACATATCAGAGCAAGACCTTCTACTCGACCAAAAATAACCAAAAGTACTTCAAGTTAGCTCTTCACGCGCCAATAGCTAATCCTGATCATCTGCACGTTACCCACGTGGAGGCAACATTCAAACAGGCAGGGTGAGTAATCACGATTCAATATATAAGATATAATCGCAAGATAAAGCATAAGCACAAACATCGTCAAGTCATTCACCAACGTCATTAGTACATCAATTTCATCAATAAAATACAATGCCACACATTATGCAAATGCAACATCATAGACTAATACACGTGGTACCAATTCGTCATAATTGATGGACACTGGGCCATCACCCTCTAAAGATCCCCACCAATAGGATCGATTCTACACAAGAACTGGAGCACGTCACAAAACACTTAAATCCACACAATGGGATTGAAACCACCACCGGACCGAAGTCCTAAAATCATCAAAAGACCAAAGTCCTAAATGCTATGAATGCATGATGCAAACGTCATAATCATCATCGTCACAAAATCTTCAATTGCATCATCATTCATCAAAATCCATCACAACGTCATGTCACCACGAATCATCATCAAACATCATAATACAACATCACTTCACATTCATCACAATTCGTCATATTATAATCATCATCAAGCATCATGATACAACATAAATTCACATTCATCATTATTCGTCACTAAATCTCACAGTTCATCATACTATAATCGTTACGTCAAAATTCCCGATTTTTATATCATTCATCGTCATTACCAATTTATGGATGTTTTATTACCTCACCATAGCCTTACGTCTCAAAGAAACCGCATCAACAGCGAAATCGGGACAGAAATCGTAAAAACGGGAAAATATGCAAACAGCTCTGCCCATACCCGTATGACCATGCCCCATACGCGTATGGCTCAATTTCCTCGCCCCTGGCCTGCGTATCATACGCGTAGGGCCCCTTGCCCAGGCCTCCCTTACGCGTAATGCCATCCTCGTTACGCGTACGAGCAGAGAGGGTTTTCCTCTCAAAACTCCTTGAAATCTTCCCCTACGCGTAATGGCTAACCCATACGCGTAGGACCCCCTCCCAAGAATCCCATTACGTGTAATGGCTAGACCATCGCGTATTGCTCAGTTCCCAAGATTCCCCTACGCGTAATGGCTTCCTATACGCGTATCCTCTTCCATTCCCAGCTTCCCATACGCGTAATGGCTTCCCATACACATATGGCCATACTTTCCCTACGCGTACACTACGCGTATTGGCAGAAGGCCATGCTGGCCCTAGGGGACGGGTGCGTGTGCTACGCGTATCACCCTGGGAAGTCCCCCTCATTACGCGTAATACCCCCTTACGCGTATCACCAGAAATCACTCCAAAATTCAGATTTCGCATCTGAACGAAAACTCCTCCTTCCAGCACCTTCGATCTTCCAAACTCAGACCCAAAACATGTTCGATTCATTACAGATCTAAGTTCTAATCATACTTCAATGTTTTCGTCAATTTTCTTCTAATTAATAATCCCTAAATGATTCGATTTACAAATATGGTTTTTGTTCACATATTCATCACAGCAACAACAATTATTCACACGAATTCCACATCAATTACAGCGACACATACCAGATTCATCATAGAAAATCGACCAACACAAATGCACGAAAATTCACCACAGATTCGTCATACAAAAATTCATCATAAAACACAGAACACACACAAACTACTCTACCTTAAACCCATATCAAACATATGAACTCAGATTAACTCCCCATACCTCGAAATTTTCCAGCAACAGATCCTTTTTTGGGGTTCTACAGTTGAATCTCTCGTCCTCTGTGCCGTAGCCTCCTTTCCTCAGTTTCTCTTCACTTATTACGGTTGAACAAACTAATTCTCCCAATTCCCTATTTTCTTTTTGTCAAACCTACCTCTTGGGCCCTAATTACGGTTTACCCAAATTATCCTCAATTAACCCTCTCAATATTACCGTCTTACCCTTAATGGTTCTCTTAGTTATTTTAAATCACAATAATAATAATAATAATAATAATAAATAATAATCTAATTATTAAAATCATCTTACTATTATTACTAATAAAATAATCTTAATTTAATTACTACTTCTAGGATACCTCAATGTTCCTTTAACCCAAGACTACCCCACAACACCACTCAAAGTCATCAAACGTCACAAAGTCTCCATCAAAATTCACGAAAATACTGAATAATCACAATAATTCAATTAAATGAATATTATAATTATTTTGGGGTGTTACAACTCTCCCCCACTTAAAGAATTTTCGCCCTAAAAAATTACCTGAAGGAAACAGAGTCGGATACGACTCCTTCATCTGATCTTCACGCTCCCAAGTCCAACTTTCGCCAGCTGGCCCACCCCATAACCCCTTCACTAAAGCTATGTCCTTACCCCACAATTGCTTCATTTCACGACCATCAATCCGCACAAGTAATGCTTCTACCGTCAGATTATCCCTCACTTGTACATCATCCATCTGAATCACATGCGATGGGTCCGAAATGTACTTCCTCAACTGAGACACATGGGACACATCATGCAAATTCGTAAGTGATGGCGGTAAAGCAATCCGTTAGGCTACCTCTCCTATCCTCTGCAAGATTTGATAAGGAACAACAAAACATGGAGTGAGCTTCCTAGACTTCAAAGCTCGACCCACACCGGTCACTGGAGTCACCTTCAAAACACAAGATCCCCCTCTTGGAATTCGAGCGCCTTTCTTCTCTTATCATGATAACTCTTCTGACGACTCTGCGAAGCTCTCATCCTCTCTTGGATCATCTTAACTTTCTCAGTCGTCTCTTGCACAATTTCAGGTCCGAGTACAACACTCTCGCCTGACTCATACCAACACAAAGGAGTTCTACATCTCCTCTCATACAAAGCTTCATACGGTGCCATTCTAATACTAGCATGAAAGCTATTATTGTACGTGAACTCAATCAATGGTAAATGGCTATCCCAAGATCCTCTGTGATCCAACACACAATGCCTCAGCAAATTTTCCAAGGATTGGATAATCCTTTTCGTCTGACTGTCCGTCGGCAGATGATATGCAAAACTCATCCTCAACTTAGTACCCAAAGCATCTTACAAACTCTTCCAGAACCTCGATGTAAATCTCGGGTCTCTATCCGACACAATACTCGAAGGTATCCCATGCAACTTCACAACCTCCTCAATGTACATCTCAACTAACTTCTGCATAGAATTATTAATCTTCATCGGCAAGAAATGAGCCAACTTAGTTAATCTATCCACAATTACCCAAATTGAATCATTTCCCTTGGCAGTTCTCAGCAACCCTGTCACAAAATCCATGGAAATGCTATCCCATTTCCACTCTAGAATATTCAACGACTGCATCATACCTAAAGGCTTTTGATGCTCAATCTTCGACTTCTAACAAGTCAAGCACGCATAAACAAACTCCACAATATCCTTCTTCATACCCGACCACCAAAACAACTTTTTTTTCAAATCCTGGTACATCTTCGTAGCACCGGGATGAATACTCAATCTATTTCGATGTCCTTCCTCAAGAATGCTCTTCTTAATATATGGAACATCTGGGACACACACCCTGTCTCTGAACATCATCACATAATTTTCGTCAATCCAGAATTCACCTTCATTACCTTGGTTGATCAAGGTCAACCAACTTCAAGTCTGATTGTGGTTCCACTCTGATCTCTTCCAGAATACCACTAGTTAATTTTTAACATCCCCAACCTCACACTGTTAGGAGTCTGTTCATATACCAAACTCAAGTCTCGGAATTGCTCAATTAATTCCAACTCTTTCACCATAAGCATCGACATATGCAATGACTTCCTGCTCAATGCATCAGCCACTACATTTGCTTTACCAGGATGGTAATTCGAGTCAAAGTCGAAATCCTTCAATAATTTCAACCACCTTCTCTGCCTCATATTCAACACTTTCTGATCAAACCAGTACTTCAAGCTCTTATGATCGCTGAACACTTCGAATTGAGAGCTAAATAGATAATGTCTCCAAATTTTTAACACAACCACCACAGCTGCCAACTCTAAGTCATGGGAAGGGTAATTCACTTCATGAACCCTCAACTGCCTAGAAGCATAAGCAACAACTTGACCATTCTGCATCAACACTTCTCCGAGACCCATCTTCGATGCATCACAATACACTACAAAAGATTCATTCAGATTAGGCAAAATAACACTGGAGCGGTCGTCAACCTCTTCTTCAATTCCACAAAACTCTCTTCACAAGCTACATCCCACACAAAAACTTGACCCTTTCGAGTCAGTTGAGTCAAAAGTAATGCCAACTTAGGAAAGCCTTCGATAAACTTGCGGTAATAACCCGCCAATCCCAGAAAACTTCGTATCTCAGTAGAAGACTTCGGAGTCTCCCACTGTAACACATCATCAATCTTAGAAGGATCAACAGCAATTCCCCCACTTGAAATCACATGGCCGAGAAAACTCACTTCCTTCGACCAAAACTCACACTTTGAGAGTTTTGCATACAACTTCTTCCCCTTCAATACTTGCAACACAGTTCTCAAATTCTCAGCATGCCCTTCTTCAGATTTAGAGTATATCAGAATATCATCAAACAAGACCACAACAAACTGATCCAAATACTCATGAAAAATCCGATTCATATACTCCATGAACACACCAGGTGCATTGGACACTCCAAACGGCATCATAGTGTATCCACAGTGACCATATCTCGTCCTAAAAGCTGTCTTCGGAATATCATCAGGCTTAACACGAATCTGATGGTAACCCAACTTAAGTCAATCTTGCTGAATACACAAGTGCCTACTAGCTGATCCATCAAATCGTTGATCCTTGAAAGCGGATACTTATTCTTGATAGTCACTTTATTCAACTGCCGATAGTCAACACACAACCTCATGCCACCGTCTTTCTCCTTAATTAACACACATGGGCACCCTATGGAGAAACACTTGGTCGAACAACTTCTTCTCAAACGATTCTTCTAATTGTTTCTTCAATTCACCAAACTTAGAAACATACATTCTGTATGGAGTCACTGATATCATATGGGAACACATCCAAAGAGTCACACGCCATAAGTAGATCACCAACCACTGCAATTCCTTATGCCTTCACAGAAGCCAACATCATAAACACCTTTGAACCCTCTTCCACAGACTTATCCACTTGCTTAACAGAACAAGCAACGCTTCACCTTCATCGACATTAGATTCATGCTCCGGGGCAAGTCGCAGATATCTTCAGGAAAACATCAGGAATTACACACCACTGGAATATCATTGGCCGTCACACTGCTCTCTATCCCCCGAGAAGCAAACATCAACAATGCCTGATCGTTCTCCCTCAAGACACTCCAACTTGACTGACAGGAAAGAAACTCGAATTCGTCTCATCTTCTGCATCGACTCATCAAACAATCTGTAAACACCTAGCTTAACCCCCAATAATTTGCTGTACACACCATCTAAGCTGGCAAGACACGTCTATCCCATTCACCATAACCCCGTCTACTATCAACAAGAGATTAAGGGTGATCAGTTCCTCAATTTGTCAATAGATAGCCGACAATCATGATGGGGCATAAATCGTATTTACCAAGCCACAATAGCGTTCCTTGCAATCAGCGACACACCGATTTAACGTTCCACACTCAAAACATATCAGAGAAGCAAAAGCTTCTCCTCCACTTGTTTTAAACCAACTCCTGTAGATAACGGGTAGAAAACAAGCAAGTACCGACAGTGTTTCACACACGTGTCGCGTACTAAGGAACAAAAAACATTAGACAACCTAGCCGGACGGACCGACCTGCTCTGATACTACTAATGTAACACCCTTTTCTATCCCACAAACATCAAGAATAAATACACCATTTTATAAGAGTAAAATGCCACAAGGGCGTCAAAGTTCATCATAAAACATCATAATTAAATCGAATGCTTCGTAGCAGAAAACTTCACAAAGAAAACATCGTCATAATTTATAACTCAAAGTTTTAAACAAACTCAACACATCATAATATCATCAAATAAAAGAACATTGTGGTTCGACTCAACGCCCCGACCCGATGTTACATATCAGAGCAAGACCCTCTACTCGACCAAAAATAACCAAAAGTACTTCAAGTAAGCTCTTCACGTGCCAATAGCCAATCCTGATCATCTGCACGTTACCCACGTGGAGGAAACATTCAAACAGGCAGGGTGAGTAATCACGAATCAATATATAAGATATAAGCGCAAGATAAAGCATAAGCACAAACATCGTCAAGTCATTCACCAACGTCATTAGTACATCGATTTCATCAATAAAATACAATGCCACATAATATGCAAATGCAACATCATAGACTCATGCATGTGGTACCAATTCGTCATAATTGATAGACACTGAGCACCACCCTCAAAAGATCCCCACCAATAGGATCCATTCTAAACAAGAACCAGAGCACGTCATAAAACACTTCAATCCAAACAATGAGATTAAATCCACCACTGGACCAAAATCCTAAAATCATCACAGGACCGAAGTCCTAAATGCTATGAATGCATGATGCAAACGTCATAATCATCATCGTCACAAAATCGTCAATTGCATCATCATTCATCAAAATCCATCACAACGTCATGTCATCACGAATCATCATCAAACATCATAATACAACATTACTTCACATTCATCACAATTCGTCATATTATAATCATCATCAAGCATCATGATACAACATAAATTCACATTAATCACTATTCGTCACTAAATCTCACAATTTATCATACTATAATCGTTACATCAAAATTCCCAATTTTTATCCAATTCATCGTCATTACCAATTTACGGATGTTTTATTACCTCATCATAGCCTTACATCTCAAAGAAACCGCATCACGAGCGAAATCGGGACAGAAATCGCAAAAATGGGAAAATCTACAAACAGCTCTGCCCATGCGGGTATGACCATGCCCCATACGCGTATGGCTCAATTTCCTCGCCCCTGGCCTGTGTATCATACGCGTAGGGCCCCTTTCCCAGGCCTCCCTTACGCGTAATGCCATCCTCGTTACGCGTACGAGCAGAGAGGGTTTTCCTCTCAAAACTCCTTGAAATCTTCACCTACGCGTAATGGCTAACCCATACGCGTAGGACCCCTTCCCAAGAATCCCATTACGCGTAATGGCTAGACCATACGCGTATTGCTCAGTTCCCAAGAATCCCCTACGCGTAATGGCTTCCCATACATGTATCCTCCTCCATTCCCAGCTTCCCATACGCGTAATGGCTTCCCATACGCATATGACCATGCTTTCCCTTCGTGTACACTACGCGTATTGGCAGAAGGCCGTGCTGGCCCTGAGGGACGAGTGCGTATGCTATGCGTATCACCCTGGGAAGTCCCCCTCATTACGCGTAATACTCCCCCCTTACGCGTATCACCAAAAATCACTCCAAAACTCAGATTTCGCATCTGAACGAAAACTCCTCCTTCCAGCACCTTCGATCTTCCAAACTCAGACCCAAAACATGTTCGATTCATTACAGATCTAAGTTCTAATCTTACTTCAATGTTTTTCTCAATTTTCTTCTAATTACTAATCCCTAAATTACTCGATTTACAGATCTGGTTTTTGTTCACATATTCATCACAGCAACAACAATTATTCACACGAATTCCACATCAATTACAGCGACACATACCAGATTCATCATAGAAAATCGACCAACACAGATGCACGAAAATTCACCACAGATTCGTCATACGAAAATTCATCATAAAACACAGAACACACACAAACTACTCTACCTTAAACCCATATCAAACATATGAACCCGGATTAACCCCCCATACCTCAAAATTTTCCAGCAACAGATCCTTCTTTGGGGTTCTACGGTTGAATCTCTCGTCCTCTATGCCCTAGCCTCCTTTCCTCAGTTTCTCTTCACTTCTTATGGTTGCACATACTAATTCTCCTAATTCCCTATTTTCTTTTTGTTAAACCTACCTCTTGGGCCCTAATTACGGTTTACCCAAATTATCCTCAATTAACCCTCTCAATATTACCGTCTTACCCTTAATGGTTCTCTTAGTTATTTTAAATCACAATAATAATAATAATAATAATAATAATAATAATAATAATAATAAATAATAATCCAATTATTAAAATTATCTTACTATTATTACTAATAAAATAATCTTAATTTAATTACTACTTCTAGGATACCTCAATGTTCCCTTAACCCAAGACTACCCCACAACACCACTCAAAGTCATCAAACGTCACAAAGTCCATCAAAATTCACCAAAATACCCAATAATCACAATAATTCAATTAAATGAATATTATAATTATTTTGGGGTGTTACATAAACTAAAGGGTGGAAACATGAAAAAATACATGTTAGTATAACACTATTTATTAAATTACAGATAATATTATTGAATAAATAATGTTTAAGATCACTAATAATATATTTGATAATTGAGTAAATAATTTACATTTGTGTATTACTCCATTAAGGATAGAGTACACAGATTGTTTAAAAAAATCCTTAAAAAAAAATTAAAATAATTGTTGTAATCAGTCATTATCATTGAAACATGTTGGGTAGAGTGTAAGATTAGAAAATCCAAAAGCTAGTAAATGAAAAAAGGTGATAAGATAGATGGTAGGCATCATAACTTGATATAGGGTAGAGTGTTAGATAATGTTGTAATGATTATTGTCCAATAGTTACCTAAGACTACCTAATATAGGGGAAGCAACATGAAGATTGTGAAAAATGGGGTTAAGTGAGATACACTAATAAAAGTCACCTAAGTTTTGTTTATCGTGTAAGAAAGAAAAATCTAAGAGGTTGTTCATAGCTTCACACTTCATTTGCATGCCATCAATGTCTACCCAGAAAGACAATTCTTCATCTAAAACGTTGAGGGGCAGGTATTATTTCATTCGTTTGCATGTTTAATCTCTTTTGTAAAAAAAGTGATTCTTAACCATTTTGTGTAATATATTTATATTTGTAGTTCCATTGCTACACTTGAAAACGAATCGGCTTGGTGAAGACGACAGTTAGATCAAATGTATCTTGAGTACGAGCAGATTTGTAACAACATAAATGTTAATGAAAATAAACCAGTATTAGTAAAAGGGGGTTCATCTTCAAGTGTGGTAAATGCACGTATAAGTGAAATAGGTAAAGAACCAAAAGGCAAAGGTGTTGCTGAAGTAAATATAGCAGGAGATGGTGAAGAATTCACTCTGAAGTCCAACTTGAATGTAAGTGGCGTAGGTGATGTAGTGAACAGGAAGACAAAGGAAATTGTTGTAGCTGAAAAATGAGCAGAGGAAAAAAGTGTTGATGAAATGCTGGGCAAAACTTTGCAAGTTGGGGCACCTTCACATATATCAATCTCGTCTGAAAAAGAGAGGTAAGTGTTGTAACCAGCTAAATAAGTAGAAGGTTGTTAAAGTATTATTTGACATACAATTGTTAGATTAAGGATCGTTTCTTACAATGTCATTTTAGTTAGTCTTCATACAAAGATGTAACATATTTAGAAAAAATAAATAATTACATGCATTGTTTATATTGTAGGGTTGTTGTAGGCTTGGTTAAGATTAGTATATATGAGTTAAATGTACGTTAGATGACGTTTGATCATTGTATTTTCAACGCAGTTGTGAAGAAGAAATCAGCGAGGATGAATCCAGTGATATAGACATCTCACATTGGGATAAAAGGTATTGTGTTTGGAAGAAGGGACTTGTTGTGAAAAATGATACTTTGTAAACAAAGTATAAATGATTTCTTTATGATCAAGAAACACACAAGGGTAGAAAGACGGTAAAAGAAGAACAACAACAAGGATTGGTTATAATTACTATTATTTACTTTCTCTTTAAATCAGATTACAAGTACTCAAGAATAACAAATAACCCTCCCACCCTAATTAGAATTTTCCACACTTAAGATGAGAGACTAGTATGCTATTTATAATAAAACCTAAGATACTAAACTAATGGGATTTTTAACAATTACCCATTACAAGCAGACTTAGGGTACAAGCTAACTTAAACAATTGGACATAACAAACAAGCCCAATTCGACATGCTAACAAATCTAGCATTTCTGACAACTGCATACTTGACCCTACTTCGACTAACAACATACACTACTTCGACAACAACATGTGAACGGCCTTCGACTGCATACTAAACATCTGTCAAACTGTCGAACCAAGAAGCTACCTTTGATCATACTAGAGTTTGATCCAATATCTCATAAATCTCCACCGTGGAACAAACTCTATAACATCAAGGAACAAACTAGCTTTCTTCATGCAACTTTATCAACTGCATACAGTGGAAAAACTTGCAATTGGGCAATGTCTTGGTGATCATATCAGCAGCATTATGATCCGTCGAAACCTTCAGCACTCAGACTTCTCCATGCTCAATTACCCCTCTGACGAAATGCAACCTTACATCGACGTGCTTGGTTCGCTCATGATAGGCTGAATTCTTTGACAGGTGTATTTCACTTTGACTATCACATTTACCAATGATAACTCAACCTTGAAGTTTAAGTTCCTTTGCAAAACTTTTAAGCCACAATGCTTCCTTCACAGCTCCAGTTAGGGCGATATATTCCTCTTCAGTGGTTGATAAGGCAACAACCTTCTGAAGTGTTGCTTTCCAACTGATTGTTGTGCCAAACATAGTGAATACATATCCAGAAATAGATTTTCTGTAATCCATACAACCTGCATAATCAGCGTCGACATATCCTTCGATTGCTGCTTTATTATCTTCACCCAAGGTTCCACCATAAATTAGGATTCTATTTAGTTCAATGCTTGCCAATGATCCTTTCCAGGATTCGCCATGTACCTGCTTACAAGACTTACTGCATATGTTATGTCGGGTATAGTACATACCATATCATACATCAAAGAATCCACTATATTAGCACATGGAATGCTATTCATATAAGCTCTTTCGACATTAATATTAGGCACTGATCTACACTCAGCTTGATTTGAGGGTTTGTCGGAGTCACAACAGGCTTTGAATTCAACATACCAAACTTTTCGAGAATCTTCCGTAGGTATGCCTCTTGAGATAAGCATACTTTCGACTGCTTTCTATCTTTTCGGATGTTAATCCCAAGAATTCTCGACGCAGCTCCTAGATCCTTCATGTTAAACTCCTTATTGAGTTCAGCCTTCACCCTCATTACATCTTCGACGTTGTTGCTTGCTATTAGAATATCATCCACATAAAGCAACAAAATAACAAATGAATTATCATGTTGAAATCTGAAGTAAACACAGTGGTCGAACTGACTTCTAATGAAATTTATGTGTGCCATGAACTTTTCGAATATCTTATTCTACTATCAAGGAGATTTTTTCAGTCCATATAAAGATCTCTTCAACTTGCACACATAATCTTCCTTCCCCTTTTGACATACCCTTCAAGTTGCCTCATCAAGATTGTTTCATCTAGATCACAATACAAGAACGCAATCTTCACATCCATTTGTTCTAGTTCAAGGTTGACCTGTGCCACTGTGGCAAGCAAAATTCGAATGGATATGTGCTTCACGACATGAGAGAACACATCATTGAAGTCGACACCTTCTTTCTGAGTGAAACCCCTAACGACCAATCTTGCCTTGTATCTCTTCGAAGCTACTTCTTCGATTCCTTCCTTAACTTTGAAAATCCACTTACAACTGACTAACCTGGCTCCAGCAGGTTTCTTGATTAGTTCTCAGGTGTTGTTATCATGAAGAGATTTCATCTCATCATCCATGGCCTTCAGCTATTCAGTCTTATTTCGAATCCTCATAGCTTCCTTATAGTCTCTGGATTCTTCGTCTAGAACCTCACTTGCAGAGATTAAGGCATAAGCTATGAGATTTGCATACCCAAGTCTCTGAGGTGGCTTGATGACTCTCCTAGACCCATCTCTTGACAATAGGTAGTCATCGACAGTTTCCTCAACTTCCTAGGTATCTTCTACTTCCTCTCCGACTTCATCTAGGATACGCAATTCAGCATCAACATGCTCCACCTCAACAGGAATCTCTCCCTGTTCTAGCTCTTCATCAGCATCATCAGTTTTCTTGAAGGCCATCTCAGCTTCATTAAAAACTACATCTCGACTGGTAATACACCTTCTGTGACCTGGCTCTAGGCACCATAGCCTATAAGCTCTGACTCCTTCAGGGTATCCCATGAGCATGCATTTCAGAGAAACATATCCCTTCCTTCGGCCCCTTCATGACTCTTAGGATACTTTTCTCTCCTTGAAAAACAAATCCCTTCTTGCCGAATTCACCAAGAGAAATCAAATTTCTCTTCAAATCAGGTACATACCTGACTTTAGTCAATAACCTTATTGACTCATCATGGAGCTTGAATCTCACATATCCAATACCTATAATTTTACAAGCTTTGTTGTTTCCCAGCAACACTGATCCACCATCTTGATCAGACAATTCCTCAAACACGTCTTTGTCTGGAGTCATGTGCCAAGTGCAACCTGAATCTATAATCCACTCCTTTCTTGAGTCGTTGCTTGAAACCACTAGGACATCAAATGATTCATAATCATCTTGCACAATGGCTGCAATTCCATTATCCTTTCCACCATGATTGTTCAGGCGTTCAGGGCACACTTTTCTTGTATGACCTTCCTTCTTACAGTGATAACATCGAATGCCAGATGCATCACCACTATAAGACTTCTGCCGACTTTTACCCTTCTTCTTGTCGAACTTGCCATCTCTCTTTGTGAATTTCGCCTTGATCGACTTGCCTTCACCAGTCGAAGATGGATTGTGCTCCTTTCGTTTGTTCAAATCCTTTGAATACAGTGCTGTCTGAACTTCTTCAAAGGTCAGAGACTATCTTCCATACAAGAGAGTTTCTTTGAAGTGAGCATGTGATCTGGGCAAAGCACACAACAACAACAACACTTGATTTTCATCATCAATCTTGACATCAATATTTTCAAGATCAAGAATCAGCTTGTTGAACATATCCAACTGCTCATCCAAAACTTTGTCTTCACTCATCTTGAATGAATACATAGCTCGCTTCAGGTAGAGGCGATTGACCAACGATTTGGTCATGTACAAACTTTTGAGTTTCGCCCATAACCCCGACGCCATCATCTCCTTTGAAACCTTTTGTAGAACCTTATCACCAAGGCTCAATAAGATGGCGCTGTGGGCTTTCTCTACCATACTTGTTCTTTATTTTTCCATTAACGCTACGTCCATGACTGCAACTCCCTTCAATGCTTCCAAACAACCTTGTTGAACCAGTAGGGCTTTCATCTTCAAGCGCCACAGACTGAAATCATTCACTTCGGTGAACTTTTCAATCTCATACTTTGTTGAAGGCATCTTTCTCCATGCTCACCGCACCAATTTGTTGTGAAAAACGATACCTTGTAAACAAAGTATAAACGATTTCTTTATGATCAAGAAATACACAAGGGTAGAAAAGATGGTAAAAGAAGAAGAACAACAAGGATTGATTATAACTGCTATTCTTTACTTTCTCTTTAAATTAGATTACAAGTACTCAAGAATAACAAATAACCCTCTCACCCTAATTAGGATTTGCCACACTTAAGATGAGAGACTAGTATGCTATTTATAATAAGACCTAACATACTAAACTAATGAGCTTTTTAACAATTACCCATTACAAGCTAACTTAGGGTACAAGCTAAGTTAAACAATTGAACATAACAAACAAGTCCAATTCGACATGCTAACAAATCTAGCATTTCCGACAACTACATGCTTAACCCTACTTCGACTACAACATACACTACTTCGACAACAACATGTGAACGGCCTTCGACTGCATGCTAAACATCTGTCGAGCTGTCGAACCAAGAAGCTACCTTCGATCATACTAGAGTTCGATCCGATATCTCACAGAAATCAAAGATCCTAAGTTGCAAAAAAAACGTCCTTGTAAGTTTAATATTCAGTTGTATATAGTTATGTATTAAGATGTAGTCAATTTGATATAAATATAAACATGTTAATACATATGTTTCCATGAATTTATATATGTGTGCATCAAATCCCCCAAGGTGTTATTAAGACTTGTCGCTTAAGTGGAATACGTAGAATAGAGATGCTGGACTCTGATACTATGAAGAGTTATAATTGTGAAGTTCACACTTCTGAGAGGAAATATTATGTTGAAATGTTTATTGGTCGTGGTTGATATGAGTATGCGAAGAAGAAAGGTTTAAAAAGAGGAGACATTGTTGGATTCAGCATTCGCCATCCCCCACCAGAAAGGATTGTTGTCAGCGTCTTGACCCGGTGAAAGTGCTTGATCATATTTTGGTTTGTTCAAAGTTGGTAGTTTCATGTGGAAGTAGGGAGTAGTATGAAGGTTGTTTGTTATTAATTGTATTTTGTTAAGTAGCTTAACATGGTACTTTTAAGAAATTTTAGTGGGATATGTTTTAAGAAGACTTATATGACAAGTGTTTTGGTGATTGTAATATGAATGTTATCATCGGTGTGGAGTTACCTTTTGTTTTTGTAGGCTGTATTCAACCAGTAATCTTTATGTCTTGTGAAATGTTGTAGTTCCATGAATATGTTGTAATTTATCAAATGTTGGTATTAATGAAATAGTATTTAGTTAATTTATAATGAGGTAAGCTTTTTGGGTTGTGTTTTGTATGATCTTGGGTTTATACATTAAGTATGAATGAGACAAGGGTTATGTTCTTGTAGGGAGAAGTTCTTATATAATGGGTCTTTGTATGGAAGGAAATAATTTGGCATGTTACAAAAGCACACGCAGTTGCCCTAAAGTAGTTGGACGTAAGTGAAGGGTACGTCACCCAATAAAAGGTATTCTAATAATGGATAATAGATGATACAGGGAATTATAAAATAATGTAGTGATAAAGAGGGAGTAGGTGTGAAAAAATACTAAAAAAGGATGAGTATTGTGTGACGTGCTTAAAAGAAAAAGTAAGAAAATGACATAGTAGGGCATAATAGATTCATCCTAAATACAGATCACACGTGAAAAAATGGTTCTTTGTTTGGGAAAGTTGAGATTAACAAAATATGGTTCCTTGTTTGGGAAAGCTAAGATTGATGTAATATGTAGTATAACTTTGTTGCAGATGTGTTTGTTATTTTAAATCAGGAAAAAATAAATATAAGGTAGGACCATTGTATTGACCTAGTAAATATAGTATAAAAAATAATTCAAAAATTATGAAGTCATAAAACAGCCAAATTGTTATTTAGATACTATTCACATATGATGGAAGATTTGGTAAAAAGTATGAATTTTCAAAAAAAAAAGTTTAGTAGTGCGGACGAAAAAAGTCACTGTATGCATGTGATTGAAGTTTGTTGGGTTGTACAAAGCTGATATATAAATAACCTCATTTTACACAAGTAGTGAGCATCAGTTTATAAGTAGTAAAGATTGCAAAATTAGGAATTGCGTTAACCCAGTACAGGTATTTAAAAAAACGCATAGATGGAGAAGGTTGGAATTCTTAACCACTCGTCGTTAGTTGGATCATTCGCAATATCGAAACTATCAACAACACATGTACGGTATATACTAATTAGAAAAATATTTGTTGGATGGTATGATTTCAATGTTTCATACTCCGATATTGAATGTTTGTTTAACATGAATTAAAATTACAGCCGAATGCAGAAATTGATGATTCGTTTGTTAAACAGTATGAAGATGAAATTATAAAAAGTTGGACCATGTTGAACAACCAATGTGTCCACCATGAATTAGTATATAACAAAAATGCAGATCCTCCAATGATAATAAGTGGTTGGCCATACCTATAAACTTATTACAATCTACCAAGTGAAGTTGTAGTTGAGTTTGGTTATTATGGTAAAAATAATTTTGGAATAAACGAGTTTAAAGAGGTACTGAAACTTGAAGACTTATCGCGTTTTCATAATAGATATCTGTACCACAAACAAATATTTGCTTTTGATATTACTCTGACTCCCATCAGTGTATCGTTACCAAAATTAGTTAAGTAGCGTTATACATTATATAATAATGAAATATAATAATAATTGTAAAAACTTTTTAAAAATAACTAATCGTTTTTTCAACTTCAGAAACTACAAGTAGATTTTGCAACAATGTTGAGAGACTATGAGTACGACTATGTTACATTGTGCGGTGACAACGGAAAGACAAAAAGAATGATATTGCTGAACAATGATGACCCCCATTGCACCAAATTAGCATACGAATGTGGTGAATTTTTTATGTCTAATGACTTTAAATCTGGTGTCATAATTCAATTCAGATTGGATGTTAATTCCTTCAACAAAAGATGTCATGTGTATAAATTCCCCTTTGTGTAATGTATTTTTGTAGAACCGTTTTATATTTATGTTAAAAAATGTATTATGCTTTAGTTATGATCAATCCCCAGTTAAAAATGTAGTGTTTAATACTACATATTTGAAATAGGTAAAGGCAACAAACAAAAATAAGATAAACCATATTGACAATACAATTTAAATTGGGAGATTTATGAACAAACATTGTTTTTTAACAGTAATGGAGATGAATCCACAAAAGAATATAATGTAATACTACAATAGCAATTTTTGGGTTAGACACATTAGCACCCCCAAGAATGCGTCACGCAACTTAAGACATCATTTGGCACTTTAAGTGGAGTAGTATGCAATATTTGAGCATTGTAATTATGAACAAAAATTCTCTTTGTGCCTGTTGAAGAAACGAAATGCATAAGAAGTAAAAAAATTTGAAGTTATAAATAAATAAAATTTGCAAGAATAGTT
This sequence comes from Lathyrus tuberosus, assembly GCA_022829125.1. Lineage (NCBI taxonomy): Eukaryota > Viridiplantae > Streptophyta > Magnoliopsida > Fabales > Fabaceae > Lathyrus > Lathyrus tuberosus. The sequence continues at coordinate 8,564,378 of JALAZF010000031.1, forward strand.
TAAAACATTGCAGAAAAATGTATAAAACCATACCGTTATTACATAACTTTCAAATATTGTTGAAAACCTCTTTGTACACAACATTTGTTGTTGTATTCTTGAAGTTGTCTTTCTCATCATATATCAAGATTTTTATTTCTTTTTTGGTAGTGACCCTTGACAATGCCACATAGATTTGCCCATGAGTGAAAATATCTCTTGGGAGGTAAAGCTCAACGGTATCCAAAGATTGTTCTTGGGATTTGTTAATTGTCATTGCGTATGACACAACAATTGGAAACTGTCACCTGTTAAGTTTGAAGGGCCACGGTGACTGTGAAGGTGACATACCCATTCGAGGAATGTAAATAAACTTTCTGGAATGTTTTCCAGCCATTATTGAAGCTTCAAGAACATGATTTGCCAACTTTGTTATGTTTAGTCGTGTGCTTGAGCCAGATCAATGTTTCGCATAAGAATAACCGGTGTTCCAACCTTTAACTTAATGTGATGGTTAGGCAAGCCAGAAGTCCTTAATGATCTGAGGAACTCTGGCGTCAAAATATCAACTACATTGATGTCATGAATTTCAAACTCATCTACAGTATTGGAGCTGTAACATTTTCTTATATCACCTACCAAAGAAAAAAATTAAATATCATTGGAAATAACCAAATATACTATTTAGTGTAATAGAAATCAAAGCGTATGACTACCTGGCATCAAAGCATGGACATGATCATTAATTTGATCAACAACTTCCAATGTCGATGCGAGGATTTATTGAGTCTTGAGATAATCATTTGATTGATAATTCTGAAGGAAATCATGGTATGTACTATTGACAATTGCAAAAATTGGGTCGTTGAAGTCTGTTATTGTCAATAGTACATACCATGATTTCTCCGTGCATGCAAAATCGTCGTTTGGTTCTAAAACTTTTCCTTCACCTATTGTCCACTCTACGATAAATGTTTCATATATATATATATGAAACATTTATCGTAGAGTGGACAATATCTGATCGACTCCCTCTAGGAACAACAGGCAATATCTGTCTGAAATCACCACCGAACACAATTACCTTCTCACCAAACACAGCTTCTGAATTATTGTAGGAACTTATAACATCCTTCAACGTTTTGTCAAGGGCTTCAAAAGCATGACTGTGTGCCATGGGTGCCTCATCCCAAATAATGAGTTTTGTCTGCCTTAAAAGCTCTGCCACATCATTTTCGTAGTCAATTTTGCAAGTGGAATTTTCCAGTGTTGGGACAGGCATCTTGAACTTTAAATGTGCAGTTCTACCGCCAGGCAATAAAAGAGAAGCTATTCTACTTGTTGCAACTGTTAGACATATATCATGTTTAGATCTCAACACACTTACAAGAGTTCTCCACATATATGTCTTTCCTGTACCGCCGTAACCATGCAGAAAAAATACGCCACCATAAAAAAATATTATCAAAGATAAGTGTTGAAACTGCATTCTGCACTAATTGTCTCTGTGCATGCAACAAACCGTCCTATAATAAAATCCAGGAATTATTCTAAACATGAACAGGTCGATTTACAGCACCGAACAATAACATGACGACAAAAAGTTTTCGAAGAAAATGACCTGAACCCCATTGACTCGCCTCTTATATAGTAGCTATGTATTCTCAATCGTATTCAAGGAAACCCATTGCAAAGCAGGCATCCCTAAATGTATCAAATTGAGTGTCGCCTATTTTGTGAATTTCCTCATAAGTGGTTGGACCTTTAGCCATTGTCAACATCATTCGTGGTAAAATAGTTCTCCCGTAGTAGGTGGAATCTATATCAACCGACCAATGGTAAAACCTTTATTTCGTGGCTTCCAAGTTCTCTTTATCTTATCATAAACAAATTTGGACACAAATTGACCATATGTCAATGATTGGGCTTCTTCATATTTTCTATTTGCAACCATCCATGTTATGAGCATAGATTCAGTGACACTCGCCTTTTTCTAATATATTCTCCATTCTATCGAAATCAATGTAGTAAACACATTTCTCACTTAGTAAATGATATAACATACGTTCAAACGCGGGTTTCCTACCATGAATATTGTAAGCGAATATTCACCAACATGCTTCACTCGGTGAGACATATGTAATACCCCATATTATTTAAGTGCTCAATTGGATATCAAATGAGCTTTTGTGTATTCTATCTTTGGATAATTAGATTAATGGAATCCTCTAAGTACTTTAAGTATTATCAATTGGGATCAAAAGAGCAACTAATGAACTCTGAAGAGATCAATTATTTAATAAAGAGACAGATCAATATTTACTTTAATTCAAGAAAAGATATTATGGTAACTCTAATAATCAATCATTCGGTGTTAGACGATAAAATATCAATTGGAGATATTTTACTCTATTGGATTATATTATATATATATGTTAGAAAGAAAGAGAAAGAAGAAGTTAGTAAGAAGAAGAAGAAGAGAGAAAATGGAGAAAAAGAAAGAAGAAGAAGAGAAACAGAGGAAAATGGGAAAGAGGGAAGAAGCTTGGATCATTGTTTATCATCTTCATCAACCTCCTCTTCAATCATCAAGGTAGGTTCTAGGTAGAGACTTAGTATTTTTGAAGTTAGGGTTGAAAAACCATAGAATAGAATTGGGGATTTTGACATGTGTCATGTTTTCTTCCATTACCCATGAGAAATTGCTATGGTTGTTGTTGTTTAACATGTTCAATGCTATTAAAATGTTGCTTCTATGTTTCAATATGATTGGGTATGTTGGATTGAGTTTGAATTGAATTAGTTTGGTTGAAAAAACTAAATTTTCATATTTGATAATATTAGTATTAGTTTTGTAATTATGTTGGATGGCCTTTTATTTGGGAAAATATCATAGTGTGTTGAATTCTGAGACCGGGGTTTTTTACGGAATCGAAATCGGAGGCCCGAAAGGCATTTAACAGTTGAAAACTGAATTTTTAGCAAAATGTATGCAGTATGAGTCGACCTCCGGGATTTTGAACCGACCTAAAGTACCTTTGCATCGACGCATGAGACGACTCACGCTGACCCGAGTGTTACAGAATTTTTCCAACATGTCAGATTTTGTTTTCTTCATAACTTTTGAACCGTAAGTCCGTTTTGGTCCCCGTTCGAAGCATTGGAAAGCTATTCCAATTCCCTATGTGATGGTGAGGTAGAAACATGGTTATATTCCATGGATTGATAATATAAATATGGAAAGTAATGTATGTGTGAATATTGTAGTTCTCGTTTCCACCAAAATTCATGAATCGGGAATCCGATTGATATGGGACTTGAAGCCTTGGAAAGAGAATCCAATGTGCTATTAAATGGTAATTTTAAACCATGATTTAACCAAGGATGCGTGGTAGAGGATAGTAGTGGCTTGTATGCCTTAAAATGTGTGTGAACTACTATGTGGATTATGTTTGACAAGTTATGCTATCATGTGTGTTTTATGATTGATATTGTTATATACAAATTGTGTTAAACCATGTCTATCTAATTGTTGTTAAGTATGAATGAGAGAATATACATGCTTAAAATGAACTAGGAAGAGTGAGAAACCTTACCCCAAACCTAATGATATGATTCTAGGTTGTGACTAGAAATTGATATAAACTCTAGATGGCTATGCTCGTGCATTCGATGTAAAAAGGTGCATCCTTGACGAGTAATGGTCTAGAGGAGAGTGAGACACTAGTATGGAACATGTGTCTGAACCTTTGTGTTCTTTATGAAAGGTGAATGTGGCCTTAAGGCATTGTGGCCTTGCGATTGTCGAATACAATCACGTTTATGTGTGAGATCACGTAATCGTAACCGTTTATCTTTAGTTGCAGTTTCATGAGTCTCGAGCTCCTCTGAAACGTACGCATGACTACTTGGAAGGTTTGATTCCCGCGTGCAGTACGAATGGCGCCTATAGAGCGTATGCTTGTGACGGTTAATGGCCTGTGTGAAGTGACGGTTCATAACGGTTAATGGCCCGTAGAACCCGAATCCATTCGTATGTTAAGTAAATTGCAAGGATCCATGACTCGGGTCGACTTCTAGACGTAGAAGCGGACGAGAATAGGGGATGCCTTGGTAAGGTTATCGATTAGTGATATTGTGAGTTGGTGAAGTCATGAACATGTTTCCATATAGCGTGAGTTTGTGAACTCAAGGTCACTTCCCTTCCCCTTGACTTGAGTTAGGATTGGCTAGAACCCTGTAAAGCCGAGAGAATCCATAAGATAGGGAACTCACTGAGATTAATATCTCACCCCATTATTGTTGCTACTTTTCAGCCAGTGTTTGTAGGTTTGATTTACAAGTGGAGCTATGCTTGGATGTTTCAAGAGAAGCTTAGCTGTAGTTTTCCGCTGTGTATTTGTTGTATACAATTGAGGATATTGTATATAGATCTTAGTTTTTATTGTTTTGGCTAATTTCCATGTCTTGTACCATAGGTTATTTTTATGTATTAGAAATGGTCAAGTATGTGAATTACGCCATTAGGCACTTATGATGGTGTCAGTACTAAATAAAATGCTTGTATTGTATTATTCTAGGTATATATTATACAGGGCATTACACATACCTAGAATCCAGATATTGTTTAATCTCATCAATATGGTCATGCTCATTTGTATTATATGATTTAGAAGTAACAATTATTGTTGTGATTCTGCCATATCCTTTGTGTATGTACTTGAATAGATATTTGATAAATGTACTTTGGTTACACCATTCCATGTTTATGTGTGCACGGTATTTCAAAAGCAACCTTGTATTGTAAGGCACTACATAACGATTGTCCAATGCGATGTCGTTTTTGTGAATGCCATGTGTTTTTGACCTTCTTCTGTAAAGTGGATACCCTTTCGTATTAAGTGTTGAATCTGATAAGTGCAAATTGTAGCTATTTTTGTATATAAGTTTTGTTGCACTTATCGATACTTTTTGTTAATATCGTTCGAATAAACCCCGCTTTGTTTGTAAATACGTTTACTTTACGTTATAGTGTATATATTGCGTTATTGTGGAAATATCATTGAGTTTAATTGTCTTCCATTTATTTTTGCAGGTATTCAAGCAAGGATATCTTGTCATATTCATAAAGAGCATTGAATAATCTTTCCAACGCTTCGAACCGGGCGAAAAATGGAGTTACGGTTTGAAAGTTATGGCCGAAACAGTGCAGGATTTTTGCTGTCATAACAGCTCTCGCCCCAGGCTCGCCAGGCAAAGCAGTGGTGAGCCAGACAATCCAAAAGCGTGTAAAAAGTACAGAATAAGCCGTCTAACTTCGCCAGGCGAACCAGAATTTCCCCAGGCGAATTTTGACGGACAGAAACACCATTTAAGGGCCAAAAATACAATTTTTAGGTGATGGTTTGGGTAATTTTTGCTCCAACTCCATCTAACATCATTTTTCAGTAGGATTAGTTTAAAAAACAACATTGGAGCTTGCACACGGATGATCCGGGGTGGATTTCTTATCGATTGGCGTTGACAAACTGCGAGATGTTTGGTTTATTTCTCTTCTTTTTTGTGTATTTCTTCTTTGTTGGGTTGTTGTATATGTATTCACTTTGAACTCATGTATATTTATCGCTAATGGGATTGTATAAAATCTGCTTTACAAATCTTTATCGATGATTGTCCTTGATTTTTGCTTTATGCTCGGGGTTTGGGTTGCGTTAGAGATAAACATCGCAAACTTTGATTAGGGATGATTATCTGTTAGTTTCTGGATGCTAGAGATAGATTTAGAGCTAACAATCTTTATGGGTGTCGAAGCTTAATCCCTCCGTATCTCGAGTCGGGTGCGAGAGTGTCGACGAGGGTAACACGGTTGTTCTCACAGCTCAGTGTGTCAGAGATGGACACTGTTGTGAGCGATGCTGGATGATATTGAGGAGCATTGTAGGTTGAGTATAACTGGTCGGTAAGTTTAAGTTTGTGAGGTGTGAATTATATGCATACCAGATAAGTTTCTTTTCTCTGATTAATGAATTCTTTTTGTGTTAATATTTACTTTTCTGTTTCTATGTTTGAAACCATTTTAAACCCAAACTCTTTAACATTTAAATTGTCGAACGACAGTTCAATAGCACTGATCTCTGTGGACACGATAAATTACCGGAAAAATACTTCCAAAAAATTTTGTTGCTTGCCGCTTTACCACACCAACAAAATGGCGCCGTTGCCGGGGATTGGTGTTTTTATTGGATCGCATTACGATGGTTTCTTTGTTTTTGAGTTTTGTAGATATCGTATATATTGTCTATTTTCACTTGTTTATATTGATACTTATTTTGCTTTTATTTTCCATTATGTTTGTTCAAGTGTTGTATACAATTTGTTCCCGTAACGTTTGTTCAAGTGTTTGGTTAGGACACTTGCTTTTGGTTTGCGCGGTGAGGCATCACCATGGCATGAAGGAAGGAAGTTACTAGCTAAGCACTGTAAAGGCGTCGAGCTTACGACATAAAATAATAATGTTTTATCATTTTTTTGTTTCGTTATTACTTTTTCATTCTAGCTTAGGTAGTGTGGTGAACATTCATTAAACAAGTTGTACTCGGATTATTCGTAAAATTCTCAAATCTTCACTTTATAACTTGTTTAATCCATTTTCACCCGGTCTTTTAGTTTGTTTATATTAATAGTTTTTGTGTTTGTCTAAGAGCTTATTTTGAGTAGCTTGAGGAAATTTGTGGTGATGTTCCAAGTTTGATCGTTTCAACTTGTGGATGTATGGTAATGATATTGTTAAGTTTTGTACACGTCCAAGGTATGTGTTTATCGCTTTCTAGACTTTAGCATATTCATGATACTTATGCTTTTTACAAACTTCCATGCCATTCATTCTTTTGTATACTTGTTCTTGATGTGAATTACTTTAGTTCCCACCCTTTTTGTGAGGTAGCTTTCCATTGTTCATATATGCGTGGAGTACGAACATTCTTGTTCTAACTGGATTTTATTATGCTTAATCTTTTGTTTGTATTGATTATATGAAAGCATGAAAAGGATCAAGGTATTTTGTTTCATTTTGAGCACAACTACCTAGCCAAACAGTCGTTCACCTTGTGAGCGTGTGATCATTCATAATCCCTTTGTGCCTTTCTATCATTATCTATGTTGTTTGAACTTAATGCTTGTCTATGAGTATTGAATTCACTTTTTGTATGGATTGTGGTTGATTGTTTTTTCTTGAACCCTCAACTTTGTGTTGTTGTATGAATTTTTACCTTGCCTTAGAAAGTAGGGAGTATTCACATGATGATGTGGTTGAATTCAAGTTGGGGAGAGAATGATTGTTTACTCATTAGTTGATTTCTATGAGGTTGAAAAAGAAAAGAAAAAAAGAGAAAAATATGAAAAAGAAAAGAAAAAAAGAGAAAAATATGAAAAAGAAAAGAAAATAAAAAAAGAAAGAAAGAAAAAGAAAACCCTTGTGAAAGGAAACAAAAAGAGCATTGAATAAGCTTTCCAACGCTTCGAACCGGGCGAAAAACGGAGTTACGGTTTGAAAGTTCTGGCCGAAACAGTGCAAGATTTTTGCTGTCATGACAGCTCTCGCCCCAGGCCCGCTAGGCGAAGCTGTGGCAAGCCAGACAATCCAGAAGCGTGAAAAAAGTGCAGAATAAGCCGCCTAACTTTGCCAGGCGAACCAGAATTTTGCCAGGAGAATTTTGACGGACAGAAACACCATTTAAGGGCCAAAAACACAATTTTTAGGTGATGGTTTGGGTAATTTTTTCTCCCACTCCATCTAACATCATTTTTCAGTAGGAATAGCTTAGAAAACAACATTAGAGCTTGCACACGGATGATCTGAGGTGGATTTCTCATCGATTGGCGTTGACAAACCGCGAGATGTTTGGTTTATTTCTCTTCTTCTTTGTGTATTTCTTCTTTGTTGGGTTGTTGTATATGTATTTACTTTAAACTCATGTATGTTTATCGCTCATGGCGTTGTATAATATCTGTTTTACAAATCTTTATCGGTGATTGTCCTTGATTTTTGCTTTATGCTCGGGGTTTGGGTTGTGTTAGAGATAAACATCGCAAACTTTGATTAGGGATGATTATCTGTTAGTTTCTGGATGCTAGAGATAGATTTAGAGCTAACAATCTTTATGGGTGTCGAAGCTTAATGCCTCCGTATCTCGAGTCGGGTGCGAGAGTGTCGACGAGGGTAACACGGTTGTTCTCTCAACTCAATGTGTCAGAGATGGACACTGTTGTGAGCGATGCTGGATGATATTGAGGAGTATTGTAGGTTGAGTATAACTGGTCGGTAAGTTTAAGTTTGTGAGGAGTGGATTATATGCATACCGGATAAGTTTCTTCTCTCTGATTAATGAATTCTTTTTGTGTTAATATTTACTTTTCTGTTTCTATGTTTGAAACCATTTTAAACCCAAACTCTTTAAAATTTAAATTGTCGAACGACAGTTTAATAGCACCAATCTCTGTGGACACGATAAATTCTCGAAAAAATACTTCCAAAATCTTTTGTTGCTTACCGCTTTACCGCACCAACTGTATCCTCAATGTACTTCTTTGGGAAGTATTTAGAGCATTTTCTATTTCTCATACAAGGTGATGTCATTCGGGAGAGGCCACATGGTCCATGCATCATGTGGGTCTTGACCAAGTTGTATAATGTTGGATGAACTTCAAGGTCAGGGATTTCAGTAGAAATGATTTTGTCTATATCAGAAGGTGTTGGGAATTTTCTTTGAGGATGTAAGAAAATTAGGATGTGAGCATGCGGCTAGCCTCGCTTCTGAAATTTAATTGTGTACATAACTGAAACACAAAGACATAGGTAACCTACACCTTCAGTATGAACATAACAGTATAAAATTTTAACATAAAAATGAATGAATAAGACTTACATGCCAACACTTTGCTGAGGACATGACGTTTTGTTATATTGGCCATGAGCTCATCAAATTTGATTTTGAAAACCTTTGTAATGATATCCGGCATGTCATGTGGCTTTAACCCAATATTTGACAGCATACATGTAAGTTCAAGCCATGCAGGATTGCAACTAAATGTTACAAACAAAATAGGGAAACCCAATTTACTTGAAATCGCCATACCATCAAAATATAGTTGGTCCATGTATCTTTTCCTACCAATAAAATATGACAGCAAGACAACACGTTTTCCTCTTTTTGGTGGTTCGATTTGGTGAGTACTACCACATTGGTCATTCAATTATTTGTATTTTCCAACTCTTAAGTTGAATTGGTTTTTTCTCAACCAATTAAGTCGTTCGGAATCCATCATTGCGTACTCGTCCACCAAAAACTGTAGAAAAAACCTTCTTGAATGCAGTAGAGTCTTCGCTTCTTTGTTGTGGTGTTGTAATCGCAATGAGAGCCAATCTTTTATGGTTTGACGATTTTGCCTAGTTACCAAAATTTCATGCTGATATTTCTGAAGTATATTTTTTCTATAGTCATCTTCTCCATAGACAAATATTAGAGGGTATTGATACGTGATAAGTGCTAAATTGTATTGGTTTTGAGTGTGAATAATTGACACTTATTGGCTTGATTCGTTTGTTTTCCTTTAATAATGCCCTGTTTTTGTATATATTTTGTATAATTTATATTATAGTGTGTAATATTCATTTTTGTGTAAATATTGTTGAGATTGACAGTTTTTCATCTGTTTTTATAGGTAATAATGCATGGTTGAAGTATGGACCATTTGAACCAAGAAGGATGCTTCAAAATGTAGTTTTGACCAACAAAATAGTGCAGGTTCAGCGCGGTTTTGATGATGAGATAGTAGTTAAGGATCCTTGACCACGCTTAGCGCGAACAGGACCGTGCTTAGTGTGCTTTAAGGCGGTTTAAGTGTAGTTTAGGTGAGATCGTGCTTAGCGCGGTTGTAATAAAAATTCGTTCTTTCTAATTTTAGTTTATTTCATTTTTGTAGGTATTCAAGCAAGGATATTTTGTCATTGTTGTATAGAGCATTGAATAAGCTTTCCAACACTTCCGACAGTGCGTTAATCGGAGTTACGGTTCGAAAGTTATGAAGAAAACAAGAATTGTGATTTTGCTAATGGCGCTAAGCACCCTCATAACGCGGTTCACGTCATTTCAACCCTCATTCAAGTCACTTTTCAGCATTTTTTAGGTTATGTTGTTGGGAACTTTTATCCCCAACTTCATGAAAAACATTCTTTGTGTAGAGTAGCTTAGAAACAACATTGGAGGTTGCATAGCGATGATCCGAAGTTGGAATTGCGTCACTTTGCTGGACACGGCGAGAGATTCCCCTTCATCTTCCTTTTTCTCTATGTATTTCTCATTTGTTAGGGTTTGTATGTAAGTTTACTTTGATAGTATGTATATTTATTGATCATGGCTTTGTATACGAGCTATTTTACGAATCTTTATCGGTGTTATCCTTATTTTACTCGCTTTATGTTTGGACTTGAGTTGCAGTAGACATATCCTCTTCGAATCTTGATCTAGGATGAACTTTTGTTAGGTTCTGAACTCTAGAGATAGATTTAGATCTAACACTCACCGTGGGTATCGATTATTAATGCTCTGTGTGGTCGAGTTGCGTGAGACATCATTGGTGAGGCGATGTAGTTGTTCTCTCAACTTTGCGTTAGACATAACCTTTGTTGTGAGCGATACGTGGGGGTATTGACGAGTGATTTAGGTTGAGTACAACTGATTGACAGATTTTTTTATTAGATAAGTGAATGAATGTCATTCCTGATGAGTTCTCTACTGTACTTTATTTACTTGTTCATATGTTTTCTTTTTGAATTTTACTCCCATACCATTAAAACCAAGCTTAGAGACGTAGAGATTGTCGAACGTCATTCTTTCTCTCGCACTGATCCCTGTGGAGATGACAAACATGGGTACTAAATTAATTTGTGCTTGCCACTTTACCGCTTCAACAAAATGGCGCCGTTTCCGGGGATTGATTTTGATATTGAATCGCATTGCGATAGTTTCTATGTTTTTAAGCTTTGTACATACTTGTCCATAGTTGTTTTCCATATGTGATTGTACATTTTTGTTTCCATTTCGTTTGTTCACTTATCGTATATATGTGTTGTCCATCATGTTTGTGTATGTGTTTGTGCATATTTTTGTTTTTAGTTACGTTTTCTCAAAGTGTTGTGCATGTTTATTTGATAGTAGCCGGTGAACCAAGCAACATGGAGGAGCTTGTACATAAATAAGGCGTCAAACTTACAACGTGAAACAAACTTTTGTTTGGAGGTAACCCAATGGTTTTTGAGTTTGTACAATTTTATATTTAGTAGTATAGTTAAAATAAGGTAAGAGTGGATGGATTGAATGAGAGAAAGAACTTGAAAAGCTCAGCAAGCCTGTGCGCGCTTATGTTAGAGGTCAATCTTGCTTTAAATTTATCATTTATAATTGGCATTTTTCAACTATTTTGTGTTGATTTGTTGGAATTTCTACTTGGAAGTTTTCCATTCTTCAATTAAGTGAAAATACCTTTGGTACCTTTGATTTGTGTGTTATTGTGCAGAAAGTAGGCATTAAGTAATCAAAGAGTGAGACACAAGAAAAGTGAGTAAAGTTCCCAAAGGAAGAGAAGAATATCAGTAAGTTCGCTAGGCGAACTTGCTAGTGAATGTTCGTTGTGCGAACAACTGGCGAAGAACTAGCGAAGGCGCCCAGATTATAGGCAGTAGCAAAAGGCATGTAAGTTCGCTAGGTGAACAAGCCAGCGAAGGTTCGCTGTGGCCAGGAGTAAGGTAAGAGCTAGTGAAGCATCCCAGACTTGAGGCAGTAGCTAAAGGGTCATAAGTTCGTTGTGCGAAATTGTAGGCGAAGTGGTTCACTAGGCGAATAATTATTCGCATTGCGAACTTCTGAGTTGTCTCAGAGGCGGTTTAATCGTGCAGAGGCACATCAGATGCCTAATTTGATGTTCGCTAGGTGAATAATCTGTTCCCAGTGCGAACATGACAGATCCTGAATGTACTATATAAGCACTTTTGGTCATTTTTGGGGATCATAACCCACTTTTACACACTACAACCTAATTTTCTGAGTTTTCTTCATCCAAGAGTGATATTTTACATAGAGAAGCTGGATTCACATCCAAGTTCGATTATTCGACGTGGATACTTTTTTTATCTCCTCCCGAAACTTGTGAAGCAAGCTACCATGGTGATGGGTAGCTAAACACATCTGTGTCAAGATTAGAGGTAGTTAATCTTGCTTGTATGTATTTCTTTTGATCTTTTGTATATGAACAAGGTTGATAATCAATATATGATGAAGTTGTTTGCTTTTAATGTTGTATATATGGTTTGATTCACTCTAGACATAGATTTATCAAATCTTGATCTAATGTCTTCATCTATTAACAACCAAACTCTAGACATAGATTTGAGATTTATTATTTGCTTTGTATTGATCTTAATATTTATTGTTTCGATTGTTGGTTTGAGACATCATCTAACGATTTAAACAATAATACCCACAAATTCGCTTTAGACATAAACGGATTCGCGAGGATACGCGATTGTATTGATCGAAACTAAGTTCACATGCTTGATTAATCAGATACGTATGAAAAGGATTAACGAAATCTAATCTTGACATGCTTTTGTCAAAACTAAACATCTTTTCCCTAATTTACTCTTTGCAACAAACTTATGTTACAAAACAAGAAACCTTTTGAAAACTCTTTACTTAGAACGGTAAACTATTGAACGACGAGAATCTATATATCTTGCGTACAATCCCTGTGGATACGATAAAACACCCACCGAAAATACTTTTCAACATCTTAGCGTGCACAGAGGGCGCTTAGCGCGCCTTGCTTTTTGTGGAAAAACTCTCTTATTCTCTTATCCACTTTCACCCATTTTGTTAGTATATGTTTATTAGTTTTAGAAATTTTTGTGTTTGTTCTCAAGTTTTATTTTTGATTAGCTTGAGGATGCATTGTGTGATTTTTCAATTTTGATTGTTTCGACAAGAAAATGTTATGGTAGTGTGAAAAGTTTAAAGAAAGTTGCATTACTTTGGTTTGTGTTTATTGCTTTTCTAGAACATAACATGTTTATGAACCTTAGGCTCTGTACAACTTACATGCCATTCATTCTATTGCAATTTTTGTTCATTTGTGAATCATTTTAGTTCATTTCCCATTGTGAGAAACCTCCATTGTTTACTAAATGCTTGTATGACTGATAACTTTGTTAATTTGTTTGATTCATGCTTAATCTTTTGATTGTTATGATTTTGTGGAAGCATTAGAAATGATCAAGGCATTTATTTATATTGAGCACAAACATATCCAAAAGTAACTTACCCGTGAGTAGTGAGAATTTGTTAACCCCTTTGAGCCTAAACAGTTTAGATCTCAATTTGGTGATGAACTTGGTGTGTGTACATAAATTATAAGTTAAGTTCATCATTTAATTTTGTGGGATTCTAAATTTTTTTTCTTGAAACCTTCGAACAATGTTTTAAATTGATTTTCTTGCCATAAAAATCAAGGAGCGTTCACTTGAGGTTTGGTTGAATTCAAGTTGGGGAGAATGAAAGGAAATGGTAGGTTACTAAAAATTTTGAAAAATTTTGAACAAGCATAAGAAAATTGTGAATATAAATTTGAAAAACAAAAGAAAAAGATCCTTGTTTGAAATAAAAAATAGAGAATGAAAAATAATTGTGCAAAGGAAGTTTGGAAATGGTGAGCAATAAAGAAAAGAAATGGGTGAATGAAGTTGTGATGTGTAAATACCATATATAGTGAATGTTTCTTTTGCGTGGAAACTTCGATTCAATAGCCTGAGAAATGACCCTTTGTTGTGAAACCTAGCCAAGCTACAACCTTTCAAGCCCTTAGTGAGATTTTTGCTTCCATGATTTCATTTATGAATTTTAGATGAACGTATGAATTGAACTGTTGTTAGCATTGTTTTCAAATGAGTGTAATTGTCCCGCGGTTGCAACCGCGTAAATTTCTTCATCCTTATTCTGAAGAGGAGTGTTAGGTGTGATTCATTTTTGAACACTTGTATTGCTTTAGAATTTTTTACATGTGTTTTGTGCTTAGACTTTGTTTCATAATCGTGGTGTCGTTGTAGTTTAGTGGTAAGTATTACTTTGCATGTACTTTTGATATTTGTACTATGCGTTTGTTTTTCGTTTGTAAAAACTTGTTGAGCATGATTTCTTGATAATTGCTTTTGTCTCTTCGAGTTGATTGATTCTTGTTTGAGAACAAACAAGTTTAAGTTGGAGAGAGTTGATAAGTGCTAAATTGTACTGGTTTTGAGTGTGAATAATTGGCACTTATTGGCTTGATTCGTTTGTTTTCCTTTAATAATCCCCTGTTTTTGTATATATTTTGTATAATTTATATTAAAGTGTATAATGTGTATTTTTGTGTATATATTGTTGAGTTTGACAGTTTTTTCATATGTTTTTATAGGTAATAATGCATGGTTGAAGTATGGATCCATTTGAGCCAAGAAGGATGCTTCAAAATGTAGTTTTGACCAACAAAATACTGTCACTCGCGCTTAGCGTGTTTTTCAGTGCGGGTTCAGCGTGGTTTTGATGAAGAGACAGTATCTAAGGATCCTTGACCGCGCTTAGCGCGAACAGGACCGCGCTTAGTGCTCTTTAAGGCGGTTTAAGTGTAATTTAGGTGAGATCGCGCTTAGCGCGGCTGTAATTAAAATCCGTTCTTTCTAATTTTATTTTATTTCATTTTTGTAGGTATTCAAGCAAGGATATTTTGTCATTGTTGTATAGAGCATTGAATAAGCTTTCCAGCGCTTCCGACCGTGCGTCAATCGGAGTTACGGTTTGAAAGTCATGAAGAAAACAAGAATTGTGTTTTTGCTGATGACGCTAAGCGCCCACATAGCGCAGTTCGCGTCATTTTAGCCCCTATTTAAGTCACTTTTCAGCATTTTTAGGTTATGTTGTTGGGAACTTTTATCCCCAACTTCATCAAAAACATTCTTTGTGTAGAGTAACTTAGAAACAACATTTGAGGTTGCATAGCGATGATCCGAAGTTGAAATTGCATCACTTTGCTAGACACGGCGAGAGATTCCTCTTCATCTTCCTTCTTCTCTGTGTATTTTTCATTTATTGGGGTTTGTATGTAAGTTTACTTTGATAGTATGTATATTTATTAATCATGGCGTTGTATACGAGCTATTTTACAAATCTTTATCGATGTTATCCTTGTTTTACTCGCTTTATGTTTGGATTTGAGTTGCGGTAGACATACCCTCTTCGAATCTGGATCTAGGATGAACATCTGTTAGGTTCTGAACTCTAGAGATAGATTTAGATCTAACATTCACCATGGGTATCGATTCTTAATGCTCCGTGTTGTCAAGTTGCGTGAGACATCATCGATGAGGCGATGCAGTTGTTCTCTCAACTTTGCGTTAGACATAACCTTTGTTGTGAGCGATACGTGGGGGTATTGATGAGTGATTTAGGTTATGTGCAACTGATTGGTAGATTTTTGTATTAGATAGGTGAATGAACGTCATTCCTAACAAGTTCTCTACTGTACTTTATTTACTTGTTCATATGTTTTCTTTTTGCATTTTACTCCCATACCATTAAAACCAAGCTTAGAGACGTAGAGATTGTTGAACGCCATTTTTTCCTTCGCGCCGATCCCTGTGGAGATGACAAAACTGGGTACGAAATTAATTTTTGGTTGCCTCTTTACCGCTTCAATAATACGCTAGGTAAGCAGGATGAAACGTCTATTCGTTGCAAGTTATCATCCCGTGCTTGGATGATAATATCTCTTTGAGATGCAGAATCCATGTCACCAACAATTAAAGTAGCAACTTCTGAAACAGTAGGACGGTTGTATACTCGTCCGTCCTCTGGTTTATTAGATATCATCTTTAACTTTAATTCTAAGAAACTGTCTATTTTCAAAAGATCCCTTGCCATCCTGAAAGCCTTTGCATGCACGTTGTACTCATCTAACATGATCTTCAACTTGTTGATGATTTCTCGTACTATAAGTTTATTGTCCCTGTGAAAAGTGTTATACAAAGTAATTAATAAATAACATATATTACGCTATATAAAGAATCATCTGACTAAATAAAAATGCCTGAAACAATCCATTCTATTATCAATTTCATTGTCAGTGTCAAAGATATATAGTTAAGCATACTATGGAGGATGTCCAATTTCCGGTAGCAAACTACCAATTCGATGACAGGTTTGACCGTGTAGTCTTAAAGTAGGTGGCCCTCCTCCTTTATAATGGTTGTTGTCAAACTTCATTCAGGGCGATGTGAAGAAAAACATAGCATTGTAGGTTCTTACATTGTTTTGATAGTTCTTACTCTCATGACATGTTGCATTATGAAGTAGGCGTTGCAATAGAAGAGGTGGTTCTTCCAGGAATGGAAGGACAATTTTCCACTTCTGCAGCATGTTTGAAATTTGGGAACAGTAGTATGCCTAAATTTTCCTTTGCGATGTTGATATCACATTCAAGCTTGACAAAATTGACATTCCCATACAGGGTCTCCTATATCAGAATACTCTACAATCACAGTAACATAAAAAATAAAAAGGTGGTAATCCAGAATTAGTAATTGTAATTTAAAAAGTATAACTTACATTGATCATGCAAGGAAATAAATGGTTCATTGTTGTCGTCGTCTTCTGCATCAGAACTATTAGCCAAACTCATGTCGTCATCAGAAATAGAGTTGTCGTCATCTGAAGAATGAGTTGATGTATTGAAATTAGCAGTTGTCGTGTGAGTGTCAATTGGAGGAATATAATGAGATGGTGGTATTGTTGAAGACATAGGTTGAAGTGTTTCATTGAAAGTTGTATGTAAATTATTTCCAATTGCTTCATTCAATTTAATTTTTTTACGTGACGGTTTTTTCAACCGATGCCTCTGAGACGGTGGAGTGCATGGGGAAATGTTTGGCATGTTATAAATATAAGTAGAAAGCAGTGTACGTATAACAGAAGTTGGAGATTGAATGTGTGATGGTAATTGACATTGTTGGATGCCATCAATATTTTCCTTGTTGGGATGGTTACGTAAGTCTGTTTTCTGTGTTAAAATGTCTCTTATCCTCTTTCTAGAAATTGAAGTCTGTGAACTTTCTGTGATGATGTTGGGAACAAGTGTTGTATGATGTTCATTAAGAATTGAGTGATGTTGTATATTTTGATGTAATATATGTGGTTGTTGATATAATACATTTGCATCTTCATTGTTGATATAAATACAAAAGTTAGATACCATATGTGATTGTTTCTTGTTAGATAAAATACGTCGCCTCCTCATTCAAGCAATGGTAGCTAGCAGTTGAAGCTTTGTGAGAAAATGGTGTTGGGTCCATGTATGTAATATGATAATTGAAAGGTGATAATGGGAACTGACATTATGAAAAGTTATCTACCATAACAAACAAATCGTAACATTGAAAGAAACTTGTCATGGGGCAAGAGTAAATCAAACTTATGTAGAAAGTTTTTTAAATTGAGTTGTAATAGAAGGGTAGAGAAGAAATCTAAATGATCAGCTGGTGAAATAGAAATCTGCCGTTTTGGCGCTATTTAATAATTAGTATTTGAATCTTTAAACGTTTTAAATCATAAATTTGGCGTAGTTTGAAAAAGGTGGGAAAATTAAAATTCAATATTAGTTGTATGTCTTTGACATGGTAGATGTATTTTAAAAATAGAATATGTATGCTAGATGATGTACGTACGTGTGCAGATGCTTTGGTCATAGAGTGAGTGATTGATTAGTGTGAAAATGTTTAGAAAATCCAAAATAATAATAAGATATTGTATTGAGTAGATATAGACATCTTGTCATGTCACATCATGTAAAAAGGGTGTGTCAATATCTACCATCATACACAATATTATAAGACATTGGAAATATCATAAAGGCTGAACATGCTTAATATTTTATTGAAAGAGATATACACCATAAAAATATGATATAATAAAAATAAAATAAAATTGAATTAATTGGATAAGATGTCCAAAAGCAATATGTAATATAATATAGTAAAAAATCAATGTCTTAAATTGAATAAATAATTTTAGATTCGTTTAGTAATTTAGATACATATTTAAACTAGGAGGGCTGTTATCACAATAATTTTAGAGATATCCTTAAATTGGATAACTATTGGGTCCGTAGAGACGTATTAGTAAAAACATAAAATGCAATACTGCATTGAGACATACACACACAAAGCTTATTTCGTGAAGTTATGATATCCATATGTGGTATACAAACTCGTTAGGTAGGAATAATACATGTTCAACGCAAAATAAAATTAAGTACTACAGGAATAAGATGGATAAATAAAACTTCTTCAATAAAGTAGAATAGGAAATAGGTTGAGTTTTGAATCTATAACATGTCAACATATTGTTGGGGCGAAACTGTCGTAGTAGCATTAAAGGCGAACAAAAAATTTACAAACAGAAGGAATGTCAAACATTACATGCAAAACAAAGTAATTAATATTATGGTTAAACAAATTTTTCTTCTCTAATTTGATAATCTTCTTAAGTTTCGTTGAGGAAAGCTCCCAATCACACAAGCTGATCAATGTAGTAGATTCGCTCGAACCGTCCGGTATCAGTCTCTTTGCAGTAGGAGTTACTGGTTCTGGGTTATGCTTCGATGTAATCTCTAGATCCTAAAATTTGGAATTTGAGAAGAATCAATATATGTTTAAGTTACAACAAAGAAAGAAGCATAACTTGAAAATCAAAATAGTGTGACATTCGCTAGGGAGATACCGCAACAATCTCCGTTGCATCAGCAGCATCATAATTTTCTTCATCAACACTCTTATTTATCTTAACAACATTTAAAGGAAATTGAGAATCATCATAATGCATAATAACATTCACGTCTTTTAACGAATATAATACGTGAACATACCTGCAACAACTGTGGTGTTACAGTTGCCTCAGATGTTATGACCTTTATGAAAAGAGCAAATAAGGATTATTACAAAGGCTAAAGACATATATTCATAAGCAATTGATGTCCTTATGGGAAAAATATACCTGAATTTGCTCCCATGAAGCCTTATGTGTTTGATGAAAGGTTCATCCCTAACAATCATGACAACAAAACAACTCTCCCACTGGGGTTGCCACTTCACTTTGAAAGCAATCTCTATATCCAACAAAACATCCAGTGTTAATGGGAATCTCAAGGGGTCATCAATTCCATCCTAACAAATATTGGTGATAGTATTAGATACCAAGCATTGTGATTGAGTAAGTTAGTAAATTTCCATATTGCAAAGACATTAAAGTGATTGAGGAATAAACCTTAACCATTGTATCGCGCATTTGAGCAGCAGATACACCCAATAGTTGAACAGATTCTTTATCTCAAAAAACAAACTTACAACATTTGCCAGCATGAACTACTTTAATCTCAATTTTATACCTAACATAACATGGTTAATTATGGTGAGAGGGTGCCGTTTACTAAATAGGAATATAATACAAATAAGAAATGTGTCAGTAACAAACCAACCTAAATATTTCTACTTCCGTTGAATGACCAACCTCACGCATAAATGGAGCTTTGTCACCGCGAGTAACCTTGGGGCACTGATAACAAGCCTGTTAATACCATCCAAATGGAGAAGCAATGAGGTTTTTGGTCTTCGCTACCATAACACAGAAAGTAATCTGCCATAATATGTAAAACGTTACAAAATGTGATTGTTGATAATAATTAAAGTGTTTGACAAGATGTTTAATGCACGAGGTTTATTAGTATACCTCACGAAGTTTAATAATTTCATGAAGGGGAAGAACAACAACTTTGGAAAGTAACTTCTGGATAAGGGGTTTGTTGAGAGTTTTCTGAGTTTTGTGAATATAGTTGAGTTTGAGAGCTAAGTTGTCCCGAAACGTTAACCAATGAGTCCTTTGGTATCCTACAAGAAAATTTGAAAAATTAGTTGTAAACTACGATATCAAGGTGTTGAGAGCAGGAATTAGGAATGAAATAAGAAATTGAAGGCACCTTCTATAAATTCCTTGATACAAGGCATATTAGCATTGATGTACATTTTGCTTGCATTGTATGTATTTGTAACAGCAAGTGGATATTTCCCTAGGGTGTAAAAGACATTGTGTATATTTAGAACAAATCAGAATAATACAGTTTAAGGATATATGTTAATAGCAATATAAGTAGGCTAACCTTCTTCCTTGACCTTTGCGTACTGAAGCAAAACGATCGTTGGGCCAACCGTGTTGACTCGTTCCTGGTTGAATTTGATGAACTGGGAGGCATTTGACTCTCACAGAGTACAATTCATTGTGTTGTTTCTTAAATTAGAATGATTATGTAAATTATAAGGCAAGTAAATCTGAAGTAAAAGTTAGTTTAGAAAATCTTGGTACAAGTAGGAAATAAAGTTACCCAATGTCTCTGAGTACAAAGTTTACTTGATATTTTTCCCACCTGATTGCGCTTGGGAGAAACCTATGTTATCAACCATTCATATTATGTCTGAAAAAACAAAGCTCCAACGCATATATCGTAAAAATAAAAAAGGTAGAACAATAGAGGAATATAATCAACATTCGTCACCTAACAACATATCCTTTCTAAATTGTCCAGTCATGATATCTGAAAAACTGATGAAGTTGGTCGGCTTTGGTGGGATTTCCTGCTTGTTAACGTCATTAACGGAAGTCCATCCATTGAACTTCGCCATATAGATGTGGCTCGAAGGTTTGAAGACAAGATCATTTGCATGAACCTTGAAGTTTGAGATGGTGTATGTGTGGCCTACCGTTAGTCTCTCACCGAAAATCTCCATAAACGTTGTTGGCACAACAACGTGAATATAATTCCCATGTTAAAGTAAATAAAGAGAAAATCATTGTTTAACAACTAAAAGGCATAAATATCATTGCTCGATTAACAAGTAACAGGCATAAATATCATTGTTCAGTTAACCAACTAACATGCATTGATACATGGGAAAACCATAAACATTGTTTAAAATCATTTGTTGTTGATAAATGGGAAACCCATAAAAATAAACCACCAACCAAAGGTATAAATGGGAAACCCATAAGAAAACCACCAACCAAAGGGATAAAAGGGAAGCCCATAAAAAAACCACCAAACAAAGGGACTTCCGTTGTAAAGTAAAGCAAGGAAAAAAACACTTTACAAAAACATGTGTTAACAAGTAACATGATTTTTGCATAGTATAATAAATCGATAAATACGAGAGTGACAACTTAAGAGGCTTTGATATATGTTCAAAGGCATTGTTTGCATAACATTCTATTATTTAACTTTCAAATCATAAAAAACAACCAACCAAAGGGATAATCGCAAGTAATAAGGGAAATGGATGAAACAGAGTTAGGACTTACATGTGCATCTACGACGATTATTTCTATGTGTTGCTTGTTGTTGGATACAACTAACCATTTGTGGTGTATCCTAACAATCACCTTCCATAGCTCCTTCGCATCGTTGATGTCAGAGATTTTCTTAAAGGGTCTTGCCATTTCGAAAGTACCGGAGAGTTGAATACAGTAGTTGTTCTAAGAAAGCAGAAGAAAGGAGATATTGTAGTTGAAGGGATTTGCAAATGGGAGAAAGAAGTAGAATGGTGGAGGCAATGCATTTTGTCTTCATAATAACATAATGAACCAATATGACAAGACGTTGGTGATTTAAAAGAAGCAAATGCATTAATTGTTCATCAAAAGCATTAAAAAAGCAACCAAGTTATATTATATTTTATTATTTGTTCAGAGAAACTTTTGGAGTGTGGTGCATGAAAGAGTAGTTTGGTCAAGTAAGATGTGTTGACGTGGAGAAGCAAAATGGAAGAAATGTTGTAGAGGAAGCCACGTGGAGCATTGTGAGAGCAGAAGGGTAATTGGAGAATTTCTAGAACATCTAATATTCTTATATAGTAGATGTAACAGATTGACAAAACGTTAAGGGTGAATATACCCAAACAAGTTGACTATGCTTAAAACAGCCTCATAATATTGAAGTTTATCTGAGAGACTAAAATGCAGCCAAACTGGATTCTTTATTTTTGTACCTTTTTATAATATTTTATGAACTCAAGCATATACCACTTCACCACTTGTGTCACATTTATAACCTATATACTTATACATTTATATATACAATATCTTATACATTAAAGGAGCATGATTCAAAGCTATGACCCCTATCAAAGCTGTGAATCTGGGAAACTGGCTTGTTGACAGTATAAATATTACAATGCAGCTTATGATGCTGTGAGAAAATACAGCCCGAACGCTTAAGTGATCATGTCAAATCCATTGGATTCCAAAGTTCTTTTCTCATTTGTTAGTGGCTTCAACAAAGTAGTCTTTGATGTGCATTACTACAATCTTTTTTCAGATACATTCAATAACATGAATGTTCAACAAAATATTAACTTTATAAGAAACGAAAGAGCCACGGATTTTAGCGGCGTCTCTTCAACAAATGCTCTTAGTTTTGTGGGTAAAAACTAAAAACTAAATCCTAGGCAATTAGTTGGCCTGCATATCTATAATTATGCACAAGTTAACCGTAGTTTTTCATTTGGTAGAGGTAATGGACCGGTGAGTGGAGTATACAACGCGCGTCTATGCAAGACTACCAAAGATACGCCCTAGCACAATTAGATGTGTATTCTCATGCAACATTTGGATGGGCTCATTGGGCCTACAAATGTCAGTTTAACTGCTGGAGTCTCAAGTGGATGATCGAGAATGGTTACATTAAGCTCGAGAATGGCTTGGAAGTTTCTGAATCCACCTCAGACATGTGAGTATGTTAAAATATGTTAAAATACACTATCGGAAGCACGAATTCGGAAACCTCCGCACTTTAGGAGAGTGGATTGAGAAACTGTTCTTATTCTTTCCCCAATACAATATCGCTTCAGATGCATGTATCCGAAAAAACAATCAAAATTTGTCATCAAAATGTGTATTTCTAAATAATTTCTGTTATATGGATTCACAGTTCAAAAATACTACATTTCAATATATGAATGCATATCCAAACTCAATAAGCAATAATTATATTGGAAGAACTCCATTGCATATAAGTTCTGGGGCAAGACTATTGTTTATAGCTCTTTTATAGACTTAATAACACATTTGTGGCCAAACGGATCGGGCCTGTTTGCTTCTAACATTCTTAAAAAAGGTCTCATTCTAGTTCTTTTATAACACATTTCCTAATTCGGTGCGTATTAACAACCAAGTTAAGAACAAGTTTCTTAAGTCAGTTAAAAATGTTGCACAACCATAATTCAATGCACAACATAGAAGAACAAGTATCATGCAAAACTAACTTTCACTATAACTGTGGTTAAGTGCATCATACAATAAACAATGCAATCAGATTCACTCAAAACCATACACTTTACAATGGCAAAGTCTTGTGAGATGCGTGAAAAGTGAGAGTACCTCGATCAATTTGCCGAAGCAGAATCACAAGCCTTAACAATCTGAGAGCGTAAGTTAATATATGATTTAGTCCCCTTCACTATCAATTTAGCACCTAAAGCTACCATAAAATTTAGTCCCCCCCCCCTCGAAGTTGCTAGTTTAATATGTGATTTTTCATGCTCTCAACAAGCACCACGAGAAATGAAGCAAATGGATCTTCTTTAAACTTAAAATTGCTTTTAAAATATTAGATGAATTATGTAACACTGACACTTCTTAAGAAAAAAAGTGTGTCACCGTCGATGCTTTTATTTCGGGAGAAAATGCGGGAGTGGGAAGAAACAATTATTCTTCATTGTTTGATTGATTTTGCTCGTACCATGAACTCCACCAGTTGATTCAGTAAGAAACATGGTTTGGTTAGGGTGGTTAAGCTTAGGTAAAATAGGGCGGCTTCTCATGTCTTCCGGGCGAAAGAAAGAATACAACAAAAGTCAAGAATACAACGAAAGTAAATTAATGACTGAAATGTAAGGATATAAGGGAAGAGAAAGATGCCCCCATAGATTTATAGAGGTTCGACCTAACCATTTGCCTCGCTCCTCTGCCTAAGAACTCCTTCTTGAGTTTTTACTATGATGTGAGTCTTTCTCCCACGAACCTCCTTACAAACAGACGAAAGTTTTACAATGGATATCCTCTAGACCAAACATGAGTTTTAACTATGGAGACTTCCCAACCAAACACAAAATTTTAACGCTAGAATAATCTCAAACCAAACGAGAGATTTTAACACCAGATTAAACTCATGAACTAAAGAAGAGCTTCTTAGGTGATTTAGCTCATAAGCAAAAAAAATTTCTCACAAGAGCTTCTTACAACAATACCCCATACCAGAACCAAAATCTCACAGGTAAAAATTCACTCTTAAAATAGAGAGAGAGAGAGAGAGAGAGAGAGAGAGAGAGAGAGAGATATCAAACAAAAGAGCCAATATATAGGGATAAACCAAACAGGAGAAAGAAATTAACCAAACTAACTGAACAAAATCAAATCATACCAAATTAAACCTAAACAAATCAATTAAATCAAACTGATCCAAACCAATTTGAACTAAACCATACCAAATCAAATTAACTGAACAAACCTAACCGAAATCAAATCAAAACAAATATAACTAAATCACAACGAAGAAAGATAAAAAAATGTACATTTTTTGGGAGTTCGGGGAAACTGGGAGCAACAACATGTGTCCACTGCTCCAGGACCACGCGAGAGTGAGATACCATATCTCCAGCCAACAACGGGTGTCAAGTAAAAGTTTTTAACCATGACACCTGATTAAAAAAATATCTCAAGCCTCGTTAATCTAAAGATTCAAGTTTCAGTTGAAGTGTTAAGTCATCATTATGTTAAGCAAGGGAACTTGAATATCCAAAGTTGTGAAATATGCTTAACGTCTTAAAGTGATTAAGTAAAATTTAGAAGGTCAACAATAAGTCTTGAAGTACTAAGTCAATCACGCACACACATCATTTTTTTAAACCCTCTTTGATTTCATAAAACTTCTAGAAAAATCTTTCAAATTTTGTATAGAATTGATTAAGAAGTATCTTTAATCAATTGCATTGCCGTCTTTGAAGGTGTGCAAGATAAACTACTGCATAAGACCTCAAATTTTCCACATTTAAATTGTAATTAAATATGGTATAATAATATGTTTGCTAGAGTTTATCCATGACTAAGTAGGACTATTAGTCTTTTTTTCATGGTTGAACTATGACTAATCTACACAAGGCCTCCAAAAACTTAAGACGAATCTCATTAATTGATAAAGGTTTTACATTGCTTAATCAATTAAGGACTTTTCGTCTAATCGATTATATTAGAGTAAGGTAAATAACCTCTTAATCGATTAGAAAAACTTTTAATTCATTTAAGTTTAAAATATCATCAAATTGACACAAACCTAAGACAATAACAAACTAAATAAATCATGCGTCCACTGTGGCTTTGATTCAGAATGTGAGAAACACGAAGTTGAAGAGAGAAGACAAATCTAAGAGAATAAATTAAGAGAAGCACCACGAGGAGAGATAAGTGCCGCGAGGAGAGAGAAGTCTCCTGAAGCAATCTAGCAAATATGAAGGCACTTTCTTCAACATTCTAACAAGATCCCACATAATTTTCTCAAATTGAGTGAACCTTTTCCAAACCTACAAGAAAGATTTGTTACAACAAAATTGAACATTAGAAAACAACTACTAAACATTCTTCAATTGAATAAGCACATAAACTAGGAACAACATTAATAAATCATCAAACTGGTTGAATACTAAACAGAAATCATCACACATTCTTCTAACTAAGAATCTTAAAGTAGAACAAAGATGAAAATTTGAAAAATTGTAAAATAATAATTAAGGGAAAAATAACTTACTTCTGCAAGCCACTTCACATTAATTATAGTTGTCGCCATTATGTCGATTTTTTGTTTGGTTTTGTAGCGTGCGATTTTTGTCGGTGACGCGACCACCTTACCGCAATGGTTGGAATTGTGGTGCTACTTTCACTACTACAAAACGTGTAAACAACGACGACATGCTCACAACGCTTCATTCCTACATCGTTGTGACATATCTAAACTAAGACACAGTTGTATTTTATTTGTTTATTGAATAAAACTTATATGTATATAACAACGGTTGTTAAACCAACCGTGGTGATTATCTGTATATAACAACGGTTGATAAATCAACCGTGGTGATACCTTTAAGCTTTCATGTGTTCGAACCTCAACGCATTCATATATATTATTCCTTTTATGTTAAAGCGCGCCTTTACTTTTTTATTTACTTTTAATTAAAAAAATTAAAAGTTATGACTACGGTTGTTTATATACACCGTTGTGATATATTTTGTATGTTTTTTTAATTTTTAATTCTAAAAATAACTCTAGCGCTTTAATATGAAATTTCATTATGTAAATAATATATCATAACGGTGTAAATTCTTGACCGTCGCAGTAGCTTTTCAATATTCTCCAACCTGGCTAGTTTCATTGTCTCTTCAGTATCCTTTTTTCCATTGAAAATAGAAACTAGATGAAACGTTACACGATTTCAACCCTAAACCCTAACGTTCAATACTGTGAAACAATGCACGATTCTACCAAAGCTTGCATCATCAGTATCCATTTGTTGTCATTTTCGTCATCATCGTCACGATCGTGAAGAAAATAGAAGATTACGCATATACCAACACCGTTGTCATCATCGTCACCGTCGAGAAGGAAGATAACAACAACACCGTCATTGTCGTAAGGAAGGAAGACAACAACAACACCAACACCATTATCGTTTACTTCGTCATCACGTTTAGGGTACGTAAAATATTTTCCCTATGCATCTACAGTAAACTCTTTTGCCATTGTTGTTCATATTGTTGTTGTTGTTTTTGAACTTAGATGTCGACTTTGTCGAGTTCTTCATCAGAAACCAGCGAAGAAACTCAAACAAATGAAAGGTTAGCCAATGAAACTCAAACAACTGAAAGTCAAACGAAAAGATCACAAAGAGGTGTCACAATGATGCCCCAATTCACATCAGTCCGCAACTCATCTGGTGCAAAAATTCCGATCGAGTTTGATTCGCACTACAGATTAGTGGATTGTCCACATTACGCTACTTTTAGGAGTTATGTTGCGTTCCTTGCACATAGCAAAGTCAATATACTAATTGATGATTGGAGATAAGTGGATGTTAATGTCAAAGACAACATATGGACAGACATTAAGGTATTTCATACTATTATTTTCATATATTTGATATCACTACGCTATTTTATTGATTTAATGTAGTTGAATTTTGAGTTTACCGATGACTCAAAATTGAAAAAAAAGTGGATAACTTATGCCGGTGTTCGTTGGAGGGGATTTAAGTCACGGCTCACGGCTGACTACATTACGAAGCCTAAGAGCGGTCTTCAACCTCCATGGATTCGGTATAGTTTTTTATCGAAGAAGGTGTGGCACAAGTTTGCGAAGAAACGTCGTTCTGAGGAATTCAAGGTTAGTACTAGTCTTATGTAACCTATAATGTTATGCTAATGAGTTATAGATACTAATCATACACATTTTTCACTATGTTAATAACAGGCTAAAAGCGAAGTAGGAATTCAGAATAAGGCGAAAAACATGTACCCCCATAAATTGTCTCGTGGGGGTTACAGGAAACTTGAGAAGAGGATCCTACAGGAAAAACTACAAGAAGGAGGAGATGGTGACATTCCATCTCTACCTTCAAGACATGAGAAATGGAAGAGGGTTCGATTAAGACCTAATGGAGAGTACACCTCAGAGGCTTCAAGAGTAGTTGCTGAGAAAATTGTAAGTATATGTTTTGTTTAAATGTGTTTGCTTATGTAAGTTGCTCATGAGTTGTTATTTAAATGCGTTTGTGTCGCTCCCAGGATTTTCATCCTAGTACAAACGCGAAAGTGGCACCGAAACAGAGTCGCCAGCAATGTGTATTTATCCCAAGAGAGGGAAAGGAAACACTGCGTAAACCTGAAGGGAAAGGAAAGAGCATGGTCTTGCGACCAAGAGAACTGGGTTCGGGAGTCGGTTACGTGAGAGGAAGGTATTAGCACCCCCTCGCGTCCATCGTACCTGATGGGATCCACGCTTGCTTGTCTCGATCAAAAGGTGTAAGGAAAGGATACTGGAAAAGGAACTGCTAACTGGAGAACTGGAAAAGGAATGGAAAGAGAAAGAGAAACAAATGTAGGGAAAATAAAAGAAGTGCTCGATTGGGCCCTACCCCACTGCCTACGTATCTCATCGGGAACATGAGAATCAGAGCGACGTAGTTCCCCTCACTAAGGGAAAGTCGTTTGTGTTTTTAGTGGAAACGTCAGAGCGCGCGTTCCAGCAGTTAGGTGTTGCAGCTCGCTGTAGGGAGACTTAGGCGTTACTTGTTTGCGGTGGAACGGACATGACGAGTCCTTAAGGAAGGAGTGAAGAAGATGAGAAAAGAATTCCCGAAGGAAAAACGTTATTGTTTGTTTGAAGTTTTTTAGAAAGAAGTGTTTTGATTGCTTTTGTGTTTTGTAACGCACATTATATTTAAGTCCCTCATGTAAGATTGAATGCCTCGCATATCGACTCGAGATGGGACGTACGCTAAACATTCTAAGAAAATGAGAGAAGATCCCTCACTATCTCGTTCTTACATGAAAAGCTCAAATACAATGTTTGTTTTGCCTTTATTAGGTGTTTTTTACTTTTATTTTAAGATGAGAAGAAGAGACTCAACTGGAGGAATAAAGGTGAAAACTAAGGGAAAACTAAGACACACCCTAGTGTTATCATATTTGGAGATCCTATGGTCAACGGGGTTTAACAAACCTACTTCTAAAAGAAAGAAGAAGAAGAGCAAAAGAAGCAACTTACTTCCAAGATGGAAGTTAAGTTGATATTAAAGAGGGATGAAAGAAAAATTATTCAATGAAAGCATGTAAATGCTTAACAAACACAAGTAGAAAGTTTAAAAGAAATAAGATAATATAAGAGAGAGAAATGTATGTGGAACTAAGTCCACACACTTACTTACCTTTAGCACCTACATGAAAATGTTAGTTTAAAACAATTTACAAGTAGTGCAATAAGAAAAAAGAATAACAAGTAGTGAACAAACAAGTTAAGATTTAAAGGATAAAGCTCCTAAAAGATGAACCTCAATCAAGGTCAGAACCTAGTCTCTAGGGGTGTTCTCTAATGTTAATTGATCAATCAAGAACAAACTATACACAACTAAAGATCTTAAACATCAAAGAAGTGCATCATGGAAAAAATAGATGAAGGATGAGTGGATATGCAAGGTGATCATGCAATAATGCTTCAAGTAATGTCAAAGTCAGAATGTGGATGACCTAGACATGTGCCTAAACATGATATACAATGTCAAATGAGGCATACAATAAAGCATTCAAACATTAAGAGTGCTTATGAGAAGAAGTGAGAAGATATGAACATGAATTTAACATGGAAAGAAAACATTCATGGCATAAGTCAAACCTACAAAAGTTCAAGATGAAACTCAAGTATCAAGGTCAGAAGTGGTATGACATGTTAGGATGAGGATAAGATGCACAAATCAATCACATTCAAGCAATTACAAGTCATTTAGAAGCTAGAAGAAAAAGAAACATGCATTTGGATGAAACATGTTCAAGTTTGCAAAGTAAGACATAAATGGCATATGGAATGAATGCAATTCTTTAAAGTCAGAGACATGCATCATATGAAATGCAAACGGACAGTATGGCATGGCATAAACAAACCAAATACAAATCAAATTGGAACTTAGATGAAAAAGAGTGAGGGATTAGGTCAAAAAGAGACATGTGAAACAAGTATTGAACATGTACAAAAAGAAATCATCAACTTCAAACCAATGACCTATAATCTCATTCAACAGACCTATAATGATCTAAAAATGGCTCAAGAAGTCAAGAAGAATGATATCATACAATGGCACAAGTGCCTTCTCAAGCAAGTAAACAAACATGATCAAAGAAGCTCACAAAAATGGACCTCAAACAAGAGTCATCCAACAAATACCAAACATGATTCAAAAATCATCAAAATAGGTCTCAAGAGACCTCAACCAGAGGCAAATATCATACCAAAAACTCATGCAAATAATCACAAACAAACTCACTCAAACAAGTATGGCAAAACACTTAAGGTTTCACATGATCATGCACAAAGAAATGGCTCAAAGAGGATGCAAAGATGATCTTAAAAATATGAAAAAAATGTTTTTAATTGCTTCAAAGTGTCCTCTACAATATGCAAAAAGAATGAGGATCAAATTATGTACCAATGATAAGAAATAAAATCAGCAATGCAAGGTGTTCACAAATGAAACATTTCAAAAAGAAATTCAAACAACAATTACTTCAGATGCAAAAAATAATAGAAAAAAAGAAAATAAAATTTTTAAAAATTTTATAGAGCTATAAAGATGATTCATGAATTTTTTGGTGATTTTTAGATGCATTAAACTAATTTTAAAAAATAAAAAATGAAAATGATATGCAAAATAAAATGACATGGGCCAGGGGTGCAGTCAAAGTAATTTCCATGTTCAAAAATAAAAATGGGCTCAGTGTGGGTGCGCAAATAGCAATTAAGTCCAATCCAATTAAATTTGTGATTGAGTGTGGTAGCGTGTGTGTGCAGTCAAGTGAAGATGCAATCATGGCCACACAATTCAGTCAACCAAAATTAATCAATAAAGCATGCTGATCCAATGATCCATGAGGCAAGCACATGATAAGATTCCTACGCGCACGCACACACAATCAACTCATACCAAAGTGAAAGCACGTGATAAACACATGTAATTTTAATGTGCTGGAAAAACATCAGGCGTTGGATGCAGTCAATGATGATCAAGCATGCAAGATGGATGGATCATAAGCGAAACACACCATAACAATCTTGGAACGCATGCACACGAACACTCAAGTCATAAAACCAAGCACGTGAGGAACACATGGCATTTTAATGCACTGGCAATGCTACAACCACACGATGACGACAATCCAACGGTCACGATTTAAACCAACATAAACCCTAATAGTTAAAGCTACCGGCCGGAGAAGGACCTCCGGTCATCTTCTCCGGCCACTCACCACCGTCTGCAAGTTTTCTCTTCTCCAGAAATTCACAAAATACATATCATTCAAAACCTGAAGTTACACATAACACGAATTCGACATTGGAATTTGCAAACAAGGTAAGATCAGAGAGATACGAAGACAAACATTTTGCCATAAATTGGATCTACACCTCTACAAGGTCTATCAACTAGCCAGAAATGTTTCCATGCTCCTAATGAGCTCAAATCAACACAAAATAAGCTAAACAGAATGTAAATCATGCCAGAGAAGTTTGAGATATTAAAACCTGAAAATGTTGAAAACTAGAGTCGAAAGAAAACCAGAGAAGTGTGATTCCTCTTTGAGCTTTAATTGGCCAAATAAAGGCTCACAAATCCTTACAAGTGTGGATGAAATTCAATATGCAGTGGATGATACTTCAATCTCTTCAATGCTACTAAGCTTCAATGTATTCCAATGCTGTTTCACTTTGAAGCTTGAAGGTTGATTCAGATGTAGATGATGATGAAATCGTGTGTAGAGAGAAAGTTCAGAGCAAGTAGAGAGAGTTTGAGAGAGTTTTTGGAGTGAAAATGGGAAATGAAAGTTGGAATCAATTTTGTGAAGAGTTTTTGAATTTATATGTTGGGTTTAGTAGCTTGAATCAAGGTTAATTGGGTGAGTTAACTGAGTTCAAGTTGAGTTAACTGAGCTGCCTCTAACTAACTGAGTCAAGTTAGTTAGGGCGAGTTAGCTTTGGGTGTGATATGGTGATGGATGTCCATGGTGTTATGGTGAGGTGGAAATGAAAAGAATGGTGGAGATGATGGCATGCTACAGCGATAAACTTGCAGTGTAAGCTTTTGTTTTTCTTCTTTGATGTATAAGAAAGCATGGTATGAATTGTGTAAGAAGTGTGTTTGGTTCAAAGAGGAAAAGAAAATAACTGATGCGTCTGAATGTTGAAACATTTCCAACTTGGCCAGCTTGAAACAAGGAAGTTTGTGAAGGAATTTCTCTCATGTTGGTGCATGAAATCATGAGCCTTTTGTGTCATTGGAAAGAGGAGAGATCAGGGAACAAGTTTGATGTTGGTTTTGAATTGAAATGAGGTTTGGAAGGGGTTGGAAAATAGCTCATAACACAAAGGTTTGGAACTGGTGGAAGGGCGAGGCATGTTGTGGCATGGCGTGGCAACTTGGTGCATGGAATTTCAGCATGAACATACCTACTTGGGACCAATATATCTCCATCATAACTTGCTCAAATTAAAATTTATCTCACATCAACATTGAAGAGGGCATGGAAAGGAACAACTTTGATGTTGAAAAGTTTTTCATTTGAAGTTTACTTCTTGGAGAAAATCAGCTTGACATTTGGCACACCAGGTGTTTGTCAAAATTATGGCGCATGGGCCTGGTCATGCTTGGTCATGACTTGATTTTGGACCTAGTTTTACCAAACTTTGATGGATCATATCTCCCTCAATATTGATCCAATGGAGATGTTCTTTATATGGATTTGAAGCTTAGAACATGAACTTTAATTGGCTCAACTTGGGCCTGATGTTTGGAGCTTTTATCTTGGAGAATGAGAGCCTCAAAGTGGGGTGCAAAATGGTCCAAAGTTGCCATTTTTGGAAACCCTAAAGTTTCTAGTTTTGGCAGTTTTGTGATTTCTTGATTTTTCATTATTCCTCCATCATTTCTTGATCAAATATTGTCCAATGAACTTATATAACATGACTTTCATGAATTTGACCTTAGAAAGTCAAGAGTTGACTTTTTTCACTGCACAATTAACTTTTTCCCTAATTTCTTGACTATCAAGCAACTGATCAATTGAAACCCTTCTGAAACCAATTGATGAGCAATTTTCCATCCATATACACTTAAGAACATAAGGAAAACCATGAGATCAAGTCTTGACCAAAAAATCAGAGATACACTAATTTTAGGTCAAACCCTAATTTTGGCACTCTCTAGTTAGGAGGAAATAACACATCCTCCAAATCCAAATTCCTCTGAATATGATGTATATCCCATCTAACAAAGATGACATATGGCCTTTGGAGGTGATGAAGACTCAAAGAGCTTGCCCATTTGGGGGTCAGATCCCAATTTTTGGACTGCCTTGTGTAGGAGATGGTGCACTGTCCAATTTTCTTGATGAATTCTCTTCTTCTCATGCCTTGTTGGACCAATTGAGATGACATATGATGTAAGAGACCTTTTAGGCTTGTGAGAAACCCTTGGATCTTATTCTCTTGCTTTAGATAATCCACACCTCTGAAGAACCACTGATCACATGCCCTTATGCAAGATGCAATGCAATGCTTGATGTTTTGTTTTTCTATGCTTGAATGCAATGCAATGAAATGAAAGCATATGCTAAATGATATGAAAATGAGAGGGAAAATTTTGGGGTATTACAGTTTCCCCTATTCAATCACTGTAGACCTGAATGGATGATATCGATTGCTGTCAGACTTTCAAGGTATGGAGGGATTGAATACCAAAAATAACCATAAAATTTGCACTCTGTGGAGAGGAAGAAAAGGGATATAAACCCAACCAAATGAACCCTGCTTGAAGAAAACTCTGATGGGAAGAATAAAACTGAAGAAATGTCCTTTTGAACAACGTCAGACGACTACTGGCTTGCCACACTGCGGGTGGACTTTAACAACGTCTTTTGTACAACGCCAGACGACTACTGGCTTGCCACACTACGGGTGGACTTTAACAATGTCTTTTGGAACGACGCCAGACGACTACTGGCTTGCCACACTACGGGTGGACTTTAACAATGTCTTTTGGAACGACGCCAGACGACTACTGGCTTGCCACACTACGGGTGGACTTTAACAATGTCTTTTGTACAACGCCAAACGACTACTGGCTTGCCACACTGCGGGTGGACTTTCGCCAATCTACGGTTGGACTTTGCAGTTGAATTGCCACACTGCGGGTGGACTTTTTCCAATCTACGGTTGTACTTGCTGATGATTTACCACCCTTGGATGGACTTTTGCCAATCTACGGTTGGACTTAGCTGCTGTCTTTTTGAAGGGAGTCAGACGACTACTGACCTGCCACACTGCGGGTGGACTTTTGCCAATCTACGGTTGGACTTTTGATGCTTTGCCACCCTTGGATGGACTTTTACCAATCACGGTTGGACTTTGCTGGTTTGCCACCCTTAGATGGACTTTTGCCAATCTACGGTTGGACTTTACTGGTTTGCCACCCTTAGATGGACTTTTTCCAATCTACGGCTGGACTTTCCTAATGTCTTTTAAACAATGCCAGACGACTACTGGCTTGCCACACTACGGGTGGACTTTCGTAAAATTCCAATACTGGATTACACTCTACATGCACGTCATACGTCTCTGCTGACTCTGCTGAGGAACAATGATCAATGATTTGACATTAGAGACTCCTGAAAGGATGGTATCTCTGTTGGATAATGAATGAACCATCTGTTTGCTTTGAATTATCATGCTTGCCAAAAATAAATTGGACTTTGAGATATGGAGAATAATGACTCTGCCAGGAATTATTTCAACTGACTGGGAACAAATTCTGGTCATAGCAACTCCGCTGGGGATGAGAAATTTCTGACTTGGCTGGGGAGAGAATGTACTAACACTCTGTTGGGGAAGACAAGTCATTAAAACTCTGCGTGGGGATCTATCAAATCCCAGGAGAATCTGCTAACACTCTGCTGAGGAAGAGATTTTGTTGACCCACTAAACTTCTGCGGGGAGAACAACTCAACTGGGGAGTATTGTTGACAAGATTTGATGATGAAATCTGTGGGGAGTACAACTACTATAGATACGACCTTGCTGGGGACCAGAACTACTCTGTCAGGGATACACAAATCCTGGTTAGAAGACATTTTGTAGTGACTTGCTGGGAAAGAGTCCCTAGAGATCTGCTGGGAAAGCACAAAGCAAATGCATTGTGATCTGTTGAGGAACAAAGCTATCAAGCTTAGCATAAGAGCCACAATGTTCCATGCTAGGCAAATCTTCTGCTTGCGACTCCACTGGGGATAATGAGTTGACAACAAACTCTACTGGGGATAACCGCTTCAAAGTGTCTTTCGCTAGGGAATGTTCCTTAAGAGGATTTTATAGAAGACCATACATCCTTAATCTCTTGGAAAAATGCCGAGACTTGAGAGACCACTCTACTGGGGGTAATAGATCCAGGACGCATCTCGCTGGGGAATTTTATGATGCTCCATGTTTGGGAGGTTCAACAAATTGCTTTCGCGGCGGATCTGAAGAAATCGTCCCAAGAGGATTTTACATAAGACTTGGCATCTTCAAACTCCTGGACACTCGTTGAGGCTTGAACATTAACTACAAGGCAACGAAGCAACTCTACTGGGGAATTGGCAACCGTTATCGACACAGAAAAGCTTGTAGCTGTTGGAAGTACTGAATAGGAGAATCGACTTAATAAGATACAACGATACCCAGTCGGATTCAATCCACCGGTATCGAATCGTCGTGAGCGACCGACGGTCGAGGATGGACTTAATCAGTAAACGTTGTGCCAAAAGGTGACTTGGGGACCCTTCTTGAACTTGGCTGTCCCGATATTTTGCATGGGGATAAGTGATTCCTTGTTTAACAGACATGATCCATGCTCTTGGAATACTTGTACCTGTCACCTGCAACAAAAGAATATGCACATATGCCCTAGGATATTGCGTGGTTTGAATCCACCATCCGGGATATTCAACATTCAAAGTGATTTTAAATGTTTTTCTGCGCATGTTATTTGTAAGGCTACAGTGTTTTCAAATGCAATGTTTTATAAAAAATTAGGACGTTTTTGCAAACAAAGCAGTAAAAAACAAAATAAGAAGCTATTGACTGAAATTCAATTTATTGATTGAAAGGCCCAGAATAGGCAAGTACAATTGGGAAGCAAACCCTGGAAAGAGGAGAGTGCTGTAAATTGAGAAAAGAAACTATCCTAATGGCAATGTGAAAACGACATTCCACTAAGTTTCAATTCTGCTATGGCCAGTATGTCTTCAAGACTCCCTGACCTTGCCTTCTGAGGAGTGATCAGACTGATTCCTACCCTTTGGAAAGTCAGTTGCTGAAACGGTGATGGAGTACAGATAACTCAAACCGTAGTCATTCGCTTAAATCCCTATTTTGCATGGACCGCCCTTTCGGGTTTTCAATCCATCGGGATACCCTTTTTTGCCTGAGTTGTCCTTGCGGATTTTCAACTCACCGGGTGTAAAATTTTTTTAATTTTATATCCCTAATTTTTGCCCGAACCTTTTTATTCTATTTTTGTGGTTCGCCGGGATGCCCTTTTTTGCTTGGACTTTTCTTTTTTTTTGTCCAGCGGGTCTATTTATGCGAAGTATTTTTTAACTACGTCTGAGTTGACAGGGGATGAAAAGTCTTCGCCGTCCATGGTTGTAAGTAATAAGGCTCCGCCCGAGAAGACCTTCTTAACCACGAATGGACCTTCATAGTTAGGAGTCCATTTGCCCCTGTGATCTGTACTAGGAGGAAGGATCCCTTTGAGTACCACATCTCCCATTTTGTAAACTCGAGGACGCACCTTTTGGTCAAATGCATGCTTCATCCTCCACTGGTATAACTGCCCATGACACACAGCTGCCAGTCGTTTCTCTTCAATAAGGCTCAACTGATTAAATCTGGCACGAACCCATTCAGCTTCGTCTAACTTGACATCCATCATGACTCTTAGGGATGGAATTTCAACTTCGACCGGTAGTACTGCCTCCATACAGTATACAAGTGAGAATGGTGTTGCCCCAGTGGACGTGCGTACTGACGTTCGGCACCCATGCAAGGCGAATGGTAGCATCTCATGCCAATCTTTATATGTGACAACCATTTTCTGCACAATCTTCTTAATATTCTTGTTGGCCGCTTCCACAGCGCCATTCATCTTCGGGCGATACGGAGAAGAATTGTGATGTTTAATTTTGAAGTCCCGGCACAGCTCAGCCATCATTTTGTTGTTCATATTAGAACCATTATCAGTAATGATTCTCTCGGGCACTCCATAGCGACAAATGATATCCCGTTTCAGGAAACGAGCTACCACCTGCTTAGTGACATTGGCATAAGATGCTGCTTCAACCCATTTAGTGAAATAATCAATGGCGACCAAGATGAAACGATGGCCGTTTGAAGCATTAGGCTCAATCTTTCCGATCATGTCAATGCCCCACATGGAAAAGGGCCAAGGAGATGACATGACACTCAACGGATTTAGAGGAACGTGCACCTTGTCTGCATAGATATGGCATTTGTGACACTTGCAGGCGTACTTGCAACAATTCGCTTCCATTGTCAACCAATAGTACCCTGACCTTAATAGTTTCTTAGCCATTGCATGTCCTCCGGCATGGGTACCGAAAGAGCCTTCATGTACTTCCTGCATTAACAGGTCTGCTTTGTGTCTATCCACGCATCTGAGCAGAACCATGTCAAAATTCCGTTTGTACAGCACGTCATCCTGATTCAAGAAGAAGCTACCAGATAACCTTCTCAACGTCTTCTTATCTTTGGCAGATGCCCCAGGCAGGCACTCTTGTCTTTTCAAGAAACACTTGATGTCATGAAACCATGGCTTATCATCAGACGTTGCATCAACAGTAAACACAAATGCAGGCCTGTCAAGACGAGATACTTCGATCTTAGGGACATGATTCCATCTTTTCACTTTGATCATGGAAGATAAGGTGGCCAGGGCATCTGCAAACTTATTTTCATCTCGAGGGATATGGTACAACTTCACTGTTGTGAAAAATGTCAGCAATCTCCTTGTATAATCTCTATACGGAACCAGATTTGCTTGGTGCGTGTACCAACTCCCTTTCACTTGATTGATTACCAAAGCTGAATCACCGAAGATATCAAGGGTCTTAATTTGCAAATTAATCGCCTCCTCAATCCCCATTATACAAGCTTCGTATTCTGCTTCATTCTTGGTGCATCCGAAAGTTATTCGGGTAGTGAAAGGCATGTGAACACCTTCCGGCGTGATAAGAACTGCTCCAACTCCGCACCCATTCATGTTGATAGCCCCATCAAACATCAAACTCCATTTGGATTCAGGGTCTGGCCCCTCCTCCGGGAGTGGTTCCTCGCAGTCTTTAGCTTTGAGAAACATGATGTCCTCATCAGGGAAATCAAATTTCATGGGTTAGTAATCATCAACCGGCTGTTGCGCAAGATAGTCTGACAAGATACTTCCTTTGATGGCCTTTTGAGAAGTATACTGGATATCATATTCTGTCAAAACCATTTGCCACCGTGCAACCCTGCCTGTTAGTGCTGGTTTCTCAAAAATGTATTTGATAGGATCCATTTTTGAAATCAACAAAGTTGTGTGCCTGATCATATACTGCCTCAATTGCTTAGCAGCCCATGCAAGTGCACAGCATGTCTTCTCAAGCATTGAGTATCGGGACTCGCAGTCATTGAACTTTTTGCTCAGGTAGTAGATAGCATGCTCCTTCCTACCTGTCTCGTCGTGTTGACAGGGAACACAACCCATAGAACCCTCTAGCACTGTCAAATACATAATCAAACGCCTTCCTGAAACTGGAGGCATGAGGATTGGAGGTTCCTGCAAGTATTCTTTTATTTTATCGAACGCCAATTGGCAATCGTCATTCCACCTGACCGTCTGATCTTTTCCTAGCAGTTTGAATATTGGTTCGCACGTGGCTGTTAGGTGAGATATGAACCTTGCAATGTAGTTTAATCTACCCAGAAAACCACGAACCTCTTTTTCCGTTCTCGGTTCAGGCATATCTTGTATTGCTTTCACTTTGGCAGGATCAACCTCAATCCCTCTTTCGCTCACAATGAAATCCAGCAGCTTTCCAGAACACACCCCAAAAGTGCACTTATTTGGATTCAACCTCAAACGGAACTTTCTCAACCTTTCAAACAACTTTTTCAAGTTAATCAGATGTTCCTCTTCCGTTCGTGACTTGGCGATCATGTCATCCACATAACATTCAATCTCTTTGTGAATCAAGTCATGGAATAACGTTACCATTGCCCACTGGTACGTTGCCTCTGCGTTTTTCAACCCAAAAGGCATCACCTTATAACAGTATGTACCCCATGGGGTAATGAATGTGGTCTTCTCCATATCCTCAGGCGCTATCTTAATCTGGTTGTACCCAGAGAAACCATCCATAAATGAGAACATTGAAAACTGAGCTGTATTGTCGACCATCACATCGATGTGTGGCAGTGGAAAATCATCTTTTGGGCTAGCTTTGTTAAGATCTCGATAATCCACACACATTCTCACCTTTCCGTCTTTCTTTGGCACCGGCACGATGTTGGCAACCCAAGGAGGATAATTAGTCACAGCAAGAAACCCTGCGTCCCACTGCTTCTGAACCTCTTCTTTGATCTTTATGGCCATATCGGGATGAGTCCGACGAAGTTTCTGCTTGACTGGCGGGCATTCTTCTCTCAATGGCAGCCTGTGCACAACAATATCAGTATCCAGCCCTGGCGTGTCTTGATATGACCAGGCGAAGATATCAACATATTCACACAACATCTCAGTCAAAGCTTTCTTCACATCTGCTTTCAAGCTGGCACCAATCTTGATCTCTTTCTTAGCATCCTCGGTACCAATATTAATGATCTCTATGGTCTCTTGATGAGGCTGGATGGCCCTTTCCTCTTGTTTTAACAATCTGGCCAGTTCCTCAGGGAGTTCACAGCCCTTCTCATCCCCTTCTTCGGCTTGATAAATCGGTTTGTCAAAGTCATACATAGCCATAGCAGAACCGTTATCAATGGAATCCGAAGGATCAAGTCTGCACGAACGGGTTCATGCTTTGTTTTAGAATTTATTTTTTAAAACAAAAAACAAACAAAACATTGCCATTTTATTTTTTTTTGTGCAAAAAATAAAAAGAAAGACAAGGAACAAAATTTGAGTGCAAAACGTCCTTTATTGATGATTAAAATTGCAAATGCAAACAGGTGGCCCTACAAATGAATCTATACGCCTTGGGCAGAGCGCAAGATTTTGACATGCATTATGGTTAGAAAAACAAAGAAAATTACTCTGTTTGAAGAGTAACTCGGATGACTTCTTTAACGGACCAATTCTGCAATGGTTGTCCCGGAGCGCGTGGGCGTACCCAATTGCCCAAGTCACATTCACTGTCAACGCCATCTTCTGTAACTGCACAAGACTGATCTGGGTAAATGATTCCCCCACTGTTGAAAGTGATGGGTCCACTGTTCTCTGCAACTGAAGTCATAGATGGATGATAACCAATACCAAACTTGTCCTCCTTCATTGGTGTCTCTATCAGCTTGCCCCAGCCTTGGGCGTTGCCTGATTTGACAACCTCGACACCTTGCTTATAGGACGAAATGGATGTACCGGCTCTATCTGGTGCAAGGGAAGATTCAGGCACATTGTCAATATTCACCGCTTCAAACGACTGGCAAAGCAATTCGTGAATTTCCCCATCCATTTCAATGTACTTGAACGTGGACAAATGACTAACAAAAATGTCTTCCTCGTCACACACTGTCACAACTTGTCCCTCAAACTCGTATTTCAGCTTTTGGTGTAAGGTGGATGTAACAGCTCCGACCGCATGAATCCAAGGGCGACCTAGTAAGCAGCTATACGCAGGCCGTATATCCATCACATGGAATGTAGATTTGAACACTTGCGGTTCAATTTGCACGGGTAATTCCACTTCACCAAACACAGATCTTTTCGTTCCATCGAACGCTCGGACAACCAAATTACTTGGCCTTAAAATCAAACCATCAACTTCCAGCTTCATCAGCGACTTTTTAGGCAAGACATTGAGCGAGGAACCAGTGTCTACCAGTACGTGAGACAACACTGCACCCCTGCACTCCATTGTAATGTGCAAAGCTTTGTTGTGGTTTCTTTCTTCAGAAGTCAAATCCCTACTTGTGAAACCCAATCCATGGCTGACATTGACGTTAGAAATTACACCCTCAAGCTGATTAACAGTGATTTCCTGTGGAACATATGCTCTCTTCAACACTTTCAATAGAGCCTCCCGGTGCGCGTCAGAACACATCAACAATGACAAGATTGAAATTTTCGAGGGCGTCTGATTCAGTTGATCGACAATCTTATAATCACTTTTCTTTATTATCCTCATGAACTCTTCCACCTCATTGTCAAAGGTAATCTTTGACTCTGTTTCAAGCACAGGAACACTCTCAACCACCTGTTTTCCTTTAGCTTTTGCTGCAGCTTCAGCTTCTTTATCACTTCGCAAAGTTTGGGGAGCAAACAACCTTCCGCTCTGAGTAAAGCCACCTACACCACCCACATTATCAATATTTGAACTGGCTGATGTCCCGAGTTCCTGCTTTTTCCCTTCATAATACACGTCTACCCCATAGTGCCATGGGATTGCTTTTATAGATGTAAACGAGACTGGTCCTGGCACCGTGATGGTAACAGGACTGGATCTTTCTGGCACAACACTAGCTACAGGAACTGTACTTGCAGGCACCTGGATCTCAGCAGGAGTATAATAGATGGTCACAGTTGACACCTCATTAATATCCTTCACAACCCGGTCAAACTGTAGACGACCTTCGTCAATCAGACTCTGCAAACCAATTCTCAACTTATCACAGCCATTCTCTTAACTCATACATTCAGAACAGTCTTGATCACAACCCGGGAACACTTGTCCCTTCACCACTAGCAACGGAGTCTTCACCTGCCTGATATCCATTATCAAATTTAACCTCTTTCTGTCTTCAATAGCACGCACATCTGCCACACCATGATCAGGCATGGGGTTCTGAAGAACATTAGGAGGTAACGAGAAATTGATTGCCTTAACATCAATCAAGTCTTGCACCTTGTTCTAAAATGCCCAACACTTCTCAGTGGTATGCCCCTGAGCACCTGAGTGGAACTCACAGCGAGCGTTAACGTCAAAATTAGGTGGCAAGTTGCCAGCGGCAGGAAACCTCATAGTACGAAGCTCAACCAACTTCAATTTGAGTAACTGAGGTAGCAACGCTGAATAAACCATAGGGAGAGGGTCAATCTTACGGTCCCTCTGCCTAGATCTCTGTTGGAAAGGGGTTTGCTGCTGTTGCTGTTGAACTTGCTGTGGTGGTTGTTGTTGCTGAACAGATGGTACTGGGTTTGTTACTGCACCTACTTGATGGTACGCTTGAGAACGTCCTCTGCCTCGTCCTCTATATACAGCGTTTGTATCACCTTCTCTTCTTTTCTGGCCACTAGCAAATGGTTTCTTCGTTTCAGAAGAGCCAGCTTCACTTACGTCTTGGATCTTCCCAAGTTTCAACAGACTCTCTATCCTTTCTCCAGCAATCACTATATCAGCAAATCCGGTTGATGGACACACAGCCAATCTTTCAAGAAATGCCCCTTGTAGGGTGCCCATAAACATATCTGCCATTTCTCTATCCAGCAAAGGAGGTTGAACCTGTGCAGCCATCTCTCTCCACCTTTGAGCGTATTCCTTAAAACTTTCCTTAGCATTCTGTGACAACCCTTGCAATTGAGTGCGGTTGGGCGCCATGTCAATATTGTACTGGTACTGCTTTAGGAATGCTTCTGCTAGATCCTTCCAACTTCTCACAGCAGCTCTGTTCAATTTCATATACCAGGTCAAAGAAGCTCCAGCCAGACTGTCTTGAAAGTAATGCATCCATAACTTCTCATCATCTGTATGGGCTGAGATCCTCCCAAAATAAGCTTGAATATGTTTCCAAGGACACGTATTTCCATGATATTTGTCGAAAGTAGGCGGCTTGAATTTTGGAGGAATTCTGACTCCTGGTACCAACCCCAAACTAGTAACATCAATACCCATAGAATTCTTGCACTCTATGGCCCGGATCTTCTCAGCTAACTCATCATACCTTCGGTTACCAGGGTTACCCATATCAGCATCCAGTAGGGTAAATTGGTCTTCCAGAACATCTTCTTGAATACTACCAACATTTCTGCCATTTCCATTACCCAGATTACCACCAGGATGAGGATTGCCACCAGGAGGAGGATTGCCACCAGGAGGAGGAGTGACCCTTGTCTGTAGATTGTCAACTTGATTACCTTCAGGCGTAGTTTCTGGACGCTCGACCAGAAGCCTCAATCTTTCCTGAGCCTGTGCCATACCAGTCATGAGAGTCATGAACTGGTCTATGCGTGCCCTCATTTCAGCCAAATCATTCTGCATTTGATCCATAATCCTTGCTTGATTTCTTCGAGTTGAGTATCGGTGAATATGATCCTCAGCTATAATGCCTGAAACCAAATAAAGGTTAGAGACCCCGCAACAGGTACCTGAAAAATTAAGCAACAAAATGCAAAATGATATGCAATGCAATGCAATGTTTATTCATTTTGGCGCATTCCTTCCTTCAATTCCAGTTTGACCGTAAGGGAACAATGCATATTCCTGCAACTGTTAACAGTGACAGAACATCAGAGGTGCATATTAATAATTCAGAATACCCCTCATATACGGCCCAGTGAGTGTGTGAATCATTATATAATTTGATGAAGAATCCACTTCAATAATACCAACGAAACACCATTAGCATAAATGAAACCCACAACCAGGTGTGGGACAGTCAAATACAAATTGGTTCTGGACAAATACAACTGAATAGTCATGAATACAAGCAAAAGAAAACCCATCAACAAGCCTGATGGTGAATTCCCAGAATAACAACAACTCAGACACTGAGCCCATACAAATCCTCCCGGACCTCCTTAAGGAGTGCTTCAGTAACTGGATCATTGGGGCGCTCGGTAAGACTTCTGATCAGTTGACTTCTTAACTTGACAACTTCTTCTAGCTTTCGGATTTGATCTTTAACAGCTAGTTCTTTGGCTCTCTTTATTCCAGCGCGGATTTTCAGATCTTCGATCTCTTGATTGGCTGAACTTAGTTGCTGGAGAAATTCACTTTCTTTGCTCTTCAAATTTTTTCTCAACTCGTCATTTTTAGCCCTGATTCTCGCCTCGATCTCCCTCCGGCATTCGAAAAACTCATCCCATCTCTGTTGTCCTTTGGCATGGGCATTCTTAGACTTGGTCAACTACTCATTGATGCG
Source organism: Lathyrus tuberosus (assembly GCA_022829125.1). Lineage (NCBI taxonomy): Eukaryota > Viridiplantae > Streptophyta > Magnoliopsida > Fabales > Fabaceae > Lathyrus > Lathyrus tuberosus. The sequence continues at coordinate 8,608,730 of JALAZF010000031.1, forward strand.
CTTGCACGCCTCATTTAGTGCCATCTCATTCTGTTTGACCTTACGAATATAGATGGTGTCCTCTGCAATTCTTTTCTCATTAGCCTCATGACGCTCAGTCAGCTTTTGCAGTTCATACTCAACATTACGCTTTTCACAAAGCGTCTTTCGGAGTCCTTCACTCAACTTCTCATTCATTTTGACTGTCTTATCCATCTCCGCCTTAAGCTTGTTATATTCAACAACACTTATCATGGTCACCTGTTCCACAGCAACTGGATCTGACGGTCTTTCCTGAGAAAACGGCAAAAGAGTGATCTGAAATCTTCTTTTCAACCAGGCGTCATATTGAGAAGAAGACACATTGTTGCACTTGTCGAAGACGACTTTACCTTTCGTTTGCAGATTGCCCCAAGCTCCAGCTGCTTGCCTTACCAACAAAGGATTATCCTTCACAGAGAAAAAGAAAGATTCTTCCAAATCACTGTCCTTCAGAGGCTCTATTAAAACAAACCCTAACTGTCTCCTGAGAATAATAGGATTGTAATTGATGCAACCCCTTATCCCCAAGAGTGGCACATTAGGATGTCTTCCACAGCTACTGACAAAATCTCCACCCATCGTCCTTTGATTGAACCAACGAATGTCCTTTACTGTCAACTGAATCATCCTCTTAGCCCAATTCTTTGCAGGATGAGGATTCAAAAAGGCCTCTGAATTTGGTAAATGAGTCATAAGCCACTTATGGAACAAAGGTGCGCAACATCTAACCAAACCTCCTCGTTTCTTTTCATTTTTAAAATGCACAGAATAGTATAAATCACCTAGGAGTGTAGGTATAGGATTCTTCAGAACAAAGACATGGATTGCACTCATGTCTACAAACTTAGGTTCATCAATAAACAACATAATTCCATAGATGCTCAAAGCCAGGACTGTACAAACAGTTTCCCACTGAGCCTTAGCAGCGCATTCTTCAGCTTTGGCAACCAAGAAATCCAAATGAAAACCAGATAAACCTCCTTTGGTGGCAAGGTTATCTGCTACCACAGGTACGCTTAGATGGAGGGTCTTAGCTATCTCTTCAGTCTTTGGAGGGTGCATATCAGAGTTGAAAGGAATCTGGTACTTGAGAGGCACACCTAGAAGCAGTGCATACTCTTCTAGCATCGGGGCCAACTGAAAATCCGAGAAAGTGAAGCACCTTAGTTGTGTTTCATAAAACTGTAAGCACGTATGGATGACACTCCTTTCTGAAGCATTCAAGTCATCAACCACAGTCAGAATCTCCCCATAAGCCTTTCGGAACATACCCACATGGTCTAGAGTAATAAGAGAAACCATCTTTCGTAACTGTCCCACCTTTGTGTCAAAGAAAGTATAATGCACATTGTTCTTCCTGGGAATCTCCATAGTTGCAAAAGGGACCTGTCAATTGGAATCGAAAGGAAGTATACCCTGCAAATGAATAAACATGAAGGGTAAATGCAAGAATGCTAATGATGATATGTATGCAAGGGCATGTGATCAGTGCTGCACAAATAAAGCTGAATCCACTGTACTGTAGTCTGGATTCGGTGAGATACACAAAACCAGGATAATAAGTCTAGTAACAAGTCCAGAATAAATGTGAACTGATCAAGACCAAAGATTCAGTAACTAATCCAGAACAAATAAGAAAGCCGGGTATTCTGAAGGTCAAGGGTTCCTGCACACCTGTAAACAATCCCCCCAATCTTACATGCATGTACTAGAAAGTGAGGATCCTCAAATTCGAATCTCGGAATGAGAAGCAATAGCACGTTCAGCCCGAAGGATACAATGCTATCGCCAAACAAAGAGATCGTCTTCTGATTCACCTCAAAATAAAGAGGGGCCATCCTAAAAGGTCATCCAGACTTAATAGCTCTTCCAGATAGCTCTACCATCGTGGAAGACCCACAACGCAGAATTCTCTAGAGAGAACCACATCCAGATTGTGTTTCATATTCCCTCCTCGAACCGAGATGGAACGCGAGAGGACATGAAACACGCTAAACATAAGTGCTCTCAGGCCTGTGTATTGGGCCTATCTCTCAGAATACCCCATCCCGCCAAGCAGAAAACAGCACAACACAACATAATACAGTGTATGAAATGAAAATGCTAAAATGCGGTAAATACAGTAATACAGTAATACAGTAAAACAGTAAATACAGCACAACAATAAACACCCAATGAAAGAAAAAACAGACAAGCGCTAGGATTGACTCGCTAAGGGAACCAGAGATTCCGGGTTCGGTCCCCAGCAGAGTCGTCAACTGTCGCTCCCGGGATTTTCATCCTAGTACAAACGCGAAAGTGGCACCGAAACAGAGTCGCCAACAATGTGTATTTATCCCAAGAGAGGGAAAGGAAACACTGCGTAAACCTGAAGGGAAAGGAAAGAGTGCGGTCTTGAGACCAAGAGAACTGGGTTTGGGAGTCGGTTACGCGAGAGGAAGGTATTAGTACCCCCTCGCGTCCATCGTACCCGATGGGATCCACGCTTGCTTGTCTCGATCAAAGGGTGTAAGGAAAGGATACTGGAAAAGGAACTGCTAGCTGGAGAACTGAAAAAGGAATGGAAAGAGAAAGAGAAACAAATGTAGGGAAAATAAAAGAAGTGCTCGAATGGGCCCTACCCCACTGCCTACGTATCTCATCGGGAACATGAGAATCAGAGCGACGTAGTTCCCCTCACTAAGGGAAAGTCGTTTGTGTTTTTAGTGGAAACGTCAGAGTGCGCGTTCCAGCAGTTAGGTGTTGCAGCTCGCTGTAGGGAGACTTAGGCGTTACCTGTTTGCGGTGGAACGGACATGACGAGTCCTTAAGGAAGGAGTGAAGAAGATGAGAAAAGAATTCCCGAAGGAAAAACGTTATTGTTTGTTTGAAGTTTTTTAGAAAGAAGTGTTTTGATTGCTTTTGTGTTTTGTAACGCACATTGTATTTAAGTCCCTCATGTAAGATTGAATGCCTCGCATATCGACCCGAGATGGGACGTACGCTAAACATTCTAAGAAAATTAGAGAAGATCCCTCATTATCTTGTTCTTACATGAAAAGCTCAAATACAATGTTTGTTTTGCCTTTATTAGGTGTTTTTTACTTTTATTTTAAGATGAGAAGAAGAGACTCAACTGGAGGAATAAAGGTGAAAACTAAGGGGAAACTAAGACACACCCAAGTGTTAGCATATTTGGAGATCCTATGGTCAATGGGGTTTAACAAACCTACTTCTAAAAGAAAGAAGAAGAAGAGCAAAAGAAGCAACTTACTTCCAAGATGGAAGTTAAGTTGATCTTAAAGAGGGATGAAAGAAAAGTTATTCAATGAAAGCATGTAAATGCTTAACAAACACAAGTAGAAAGTTTAAAAGAAATAAGAGAATATAAGAGAGAGAAATGTATGTGGAACTAAGTCCACACACTTACTTACCTTTAGCACCTACATGAAAATGTTAGTTCAAAACAATTTACAAGTAGTGCAATAAGAAAAAAAAATAATAAGTAGTGAACAAACAAGTTAAGATTTAAAGGATAAAGCTCCTAAAAGATGAACCTCAATCAAGGTCAGAACCTAGTCTCTAGGGGTGTTTTCTAATGTTAATTGATCAATCAAGAACAAACTATACACAACTAAAGATCTTAAACATCAAAGAAGTGCATCATGGAAAAAATAGATGAAGGATGAGTGGATATGCAAGGTGATCATGCAATAATGCTTCAAGTAATGTCAAAGTCAGAATGTGGATGACCTAGACATGTGCCTAAACATGATATACAAATGTCAAATGAGGCATACAATAAAGCATTCAAACATTAAGAGTGCTTATGAGAAGAAGTGAGAAGATATGAACATGAATTTAACATGGAAAGAAAACATTCATGGCATAAGTCAAACCTACCAAAGTTCAAGATGAAACTCAAGTATAAAGGTCAGAAGTGGTATGACATGTTAGGATGAGGATAATATGCATAAATCAATCACATTCAAGCAATTACAAGTCATTTAGAAGCTAGAAGAAAAAGAAACATGCATTTGGATGAAACATGTTCAAGTTTGCAAAGTAAGACATAAATGGAATATGGAATGAATGCAATGCTTTAAAGTTAGAGACATGCATCATATGAAATGCAAATGGACAGTATGGCATGGCATAAATAAACCAAATACAAATCAAGTTGGAACTTAGATGAAAAAGAGTGAGGGATTAGGTCAAAAAGAGACATGTGAAACAAGTATTGAACATGTACAAAAAGAAATCATCAACTTCAAACCAATGACCTATAATCTCATTCAAAAAACCTATAATGATCTAAACATGGGTCAAGAAGTTAAGAATAATGATATCATACAATGGCACAAGTGCCTTCTCAAGCAAGTAAACAAACATGATCAAAGAAGCTCACAAAAATGGACCTCAAACAAGAGTCATCCAACAAATACCAAACATGATTAAAAAATCATCAAAATAGGTCTCAAGAGACCTCAACCAGAGGTAAATATCATACCAAAAACTCATGCAAATAATCACAAAGAAACTCACTCAAACAAGTATGGCAAAACACTTAAGGTTTCACATGATCATGCACAAAGAAATGGCTCAAAGAGGATGCAAAGATGATCTTAAAAATATGAAAAAAAATGTTTTTAATTGCTTCAAAGTGTCCTCTGCAATATGCAAAAAGAATGAGGATCAAACTATGTACCAATGATAAGAAATAAAATCAGCAATGCAAGGTGTTCACAAATGAAACATTTCAAAAAGAAATTCAAACAACAATTAATTTAGATGAAAATAATAATATAAAAAAATAAAATAAAATATTTAAAAATTTTATAGAACTATAAAGATGATTCATGAATTTTTTGGTGATTTTTAGATGCATTAAACTAATTTTAAAAAATAAAAAATGAAAATGATATGCAAAATAAAACTAAAAATAAAATGACACGGGCCAGGGGTGCAGTCAAAGTAATTTCCATGTTCAAAAATAAAAATGGGCTCAGTGTGGGTGCGCAAATAGCAATTAAGTCCAATCCAATTAAATTTGTGATTGAGTGTGGTAGCGTGTGTGTGCAGTCAAGTGAAGATGCAATCATGGCCACACAATTCAGTCAACCAAAATTAGTCAATAAAGCATACTGATCCAATGATCCATGAGGCAAGCACATGATAAGATTCCTACGCGCACGCACACACAATCAACTCATACCAAAGTGAAGGCACGTGATAAACACATGTAATTTTAATGTGTTGGTAAAACATCAGGCGTTGGATGCAGTCAATGATGATCAAGCATGCAAGATGGATGGATCATAAGCGAAACACACCATAACAATCATGGAACGCATGCACGCGAACACTCAAGTCATAAAACCAAGCATGTGAGGAACACATGGCATTTTAATGCGCTGGCAATGCTACAACCACACGATGACGACAATCCAACGGTCACGATTTAAACCAACATAAACCCTAATAGTTAAAGCTACTGGCCGGAGAAGGACCTCCGGTCATCTTCTCCGGCCACTCACCACCGTCTGCAAGTTTTCTCTTCTCCAGAAATTCACAAAATACATATCATTCAAAAGCTGAAGTTACACACAACACGAATCCGACATTGGAATTTGCAAACAAGGTAAGATCAGAGAGATACGAAGACAAACATTTTGCCCTAAATTGGATCTACACCTCTACAAGGTCTATCAACTAGCCATAAATGTTTCCAAGCTCCTAATGAGCTCAAATCAACACAAAATAAGATAAACAGAATGTAAATCATGCCAGAGAAGTTTGAGATATTGAAACCTGAAAATGTTGAAAACTGGAGTTGAAAGAAAACCAGAGAAGTGTGATTCCTCTTTGAGCTTTAATTGGCCAAATAAAGGCTCACAAATCCTTACAAGTGTGGATGAAATTCAATATGCAGTGGATGATACTTCAATATCTTCAATGCTACTAAGCTTCAATGTATTCCAATGCTGTTTCACTTTGAAGCTTGAAGGTTGATTCAGATGTAGATGATGATGAAATCCAGTGTAGAGAGAAAGTTCAGAGCAAGTAGAGAGAGTTTGAGAGAGTTTTTGGAGTGAAAATGGGAAATGAAAGTTGGAATCAATTTTATGAAGAGTTTTCGAATTTATATGTTGGGTTTAGTAGCTTGAATCAAGGTTAATTGGGTGAGTTAACTGAGTTCAAGTTGAGTTAACTGAGCTGCCTCAAACTAACTGAGTCAAGTTAGTTAGGGCGAGTTAGCTTTGGGTGTGATATGGTGATGGATGTCCATGGTATTATGGTGAGGTGGAAATGAAAATAATGGTGGAGATGATGGCATGCTGCAGCGAGAAACTTGCAGTGTAAGCTTTTGTTTTTCTTCTTTGATGTATAAGAAAGCATGGTATGAATTGTGTAAGAAGTGTGTTTGGTTCAAAGAGGAAAAGAAAATAACTGATGCGTTTGAATGTTGAAACATTTCCAACTTGTCCAGCTTGAAACAAGGAAGTTTGTGAAGGAATTTCTCTCATGTTGGTGCATGAAATCATGAGCCTTTTATGTCATTGGAAAGAGGAGAGATCAGGGAACAAGTTTGATGTTGGTTTTGAAATGAAATGAGGTTTGGAAGGGGTTGGAAAATAGCTCATAACACAAAGGTTTGGAACTGGTGGAAGGGCGAGGCATGTTGTGGCATGGCGTGGCAACTTGGTGCATGGAATTTCAGCATGAACATACCTACTTGGGACCAATATATCTCCATCATAACTTGCTCAAATTAAAATTTGTCCCACATCAACATTGAAGAGGGCATGGAAAGGAACAACTTTGATGTTGAAAAGTTTTTCATTTGAAGTTTCCTTCTTGGAGAAAATAAGCTTGAAATTTGGCACACCAGGTATTTGTCAAAATTATGGCGCATGGGCCTGGTCATGCTTGGTCATGACTTGATTTTGGACCTAGTTTTACCAAACTTTGATGGATCATATCTCCCTCAATATTGATCCAATGGAGATGTTCTTTATATGGATTTGAAGCTTAGAACATGAACTTTAATTGGCTCAACTTGGGCCTGAGGTTTGGAGCTTTTATCTAGGAGAAAGAGAGCCTCAAAGTGGGGTGCAAAATGGTCCAAAGTTGCCATTTTTGGAAACCATAAAGTTTCTATTTTTGGCAGTTTTGTGATTTCTTGATTTTTCATTATTCCTCCATCATTTCTTGATAAAATCTTGTCCAATGAACCTATATAACATGAATTTCATGAATTTGACCTTAGAAAGTCAAGAGTTGACTTTTTTCACTGCACAGTTGACTTTTTCCCCAATTTCTTGACTATCAAGCAACTGATCAATTGAAACCCTTCTGAAACCAATTGATGAGCAATTTTCCATCCATATACACTTAAGAACATAAGGAAAACCATGAGATCAAGTCTTGCCCAAAAAATCAGAGATAAACTAATTTTAGGTCAAACCCTAATTTTGGCACTCTCTGGTTAGGAGGAAATAACACATCCTCCAAATCCAAATTCCTCTGAATATGATGTATATCCCATCTAACAAAGATGAAATATGGCCTTTGGAGGTGATGAAGACTCAAAGAGCTTGCCCATTTGGGGGTCAGATCCCAATTTTTGGGCTGCCTTGTGTAGGAGATGGTGCACTGTCCAATTTTCTTGATGAATTCTCCTCTTCTCATGCCTTGTGGGACCAATTGAGATGACATATGATGTAAGAGACCTTTTAGGCTTGTGAGAAACCCTTGGCTCTTATTCTCTTGCTTTAGATAATCCATACCTCTGAAGAACCACTGATCACATGCCCTTATGCAAGATGCAATGCAATACTTGATGTTTTGTTTTTCTATGCTTGAATGCAATGCAATGAAATGAAAGCATATGCTAAATGATATGAAAATGAGAAGGAAAATTTTGGGGTATTACAGTTTGCTTATGTAAGTTGCTCATGTTGTGTAGGATAATTTGGTTGTGGCGGCCCGTGAAGGCACATTTGTTCTGGAAGCACGACATGACATATTAGTCAAAGCTATCGGAACAGCTGAGCATGGAGGTCGTGTCCCTGGTGTTGGAGATGGTGTCGGCTTGAGGTCATACTTTGGATCTCAAAGAAGAAGCACCGAAACCGCTGAATTTCTTGCTCAACGAGAAAAGATTGATAATGTTGAGAAGCAATTGGCGGAGCAAAGGAGGCTGTTTGAGGAGGAGAGGGAAAAAAGGGAGAAAGAAGTGGAAAGGTTACAAGAGATGTATTCGGTATGTGTCGTAAATCGCGCTTATTTTTGTATGATATATATTGTATGTTCTAATTGAATATATTGTGCTTATTTTTGTTCTATGTTCTAATTGAATGTTATGATGTAGAGATTAGGTGAAAGCCTCGAATAACGAACTAATGAAGTTCGTCGTTGCGTTGGTGATGATCAAACTCCAAGTAGAAGTGTCATAAATCATGCTTCTACAAAAGGGAGTAATTGTACAGCCCCTCCCCCACCTGTAGATAACCGCAATGGGATATTGGACCCTAGTCCAAATGAAATAACAAGTTTATACTACTCCATTTCAACAACAGACCTTGCGCAAGCTCTCCCGCTAGAACATTGCCCAAAATTGGATTTAGTGTATTACACTCCTGAAGATGTGAGGGATTTTCTCGCGGGATATAAGTGGCTTGACATATCTATTTTGCAAGTTTGGTGCATATAAGTATATAGTTGAATATACATGTCATTATAGAACATTATAATTTTTTGTATTTTCTCCCTTAATTTATTCATTTTCTTTGACCATTTAGGTACATTCACCGTGTTTGTATAGAATTGAATAAATCAAGTGCCTATGGAATCTTGGACCCAAGTTTTATTGCTTGGCAGTATAATGATAAAAATATCAGAGAAAAGTACTTGAAAAGCCGGCTAAATGACGGAGGAAAAGAATGTTACCTTGCACCATTCCTTTGTAGGTTAGTATTGTTGTAATTTATTTCTATATTCTATATTTAGTTGTTTTAGTAACAACTAATAATACACACACACACACACACACATATATATATATATATATATATATATATATATTCTCGTGTTCATTCAGTGGTCATTGGCAATTGATTGTAATATCGTTTAGGACAAATACTGTGACATTATTGTGTTCCTTGCACGATCCACTCCACAAACCAATGAAAGATCTTGTATTAATGTAAGTGTCTTTGTTTAATATCATTTTCTTTGGCATTAATTGTAATTAGTTTATCATGTAATATGTTTAATTCAATTTTCAATGTGCAGTATTGTGGAGCAAGTTAATATATTGAATAATGTTAAAAAAAAGCCCACATACCTTGCTCCTAAAGTAAGTGGCCCGATTACCTGTTTATTTCATTTACATTCATGCATGTGTGGTTGTATTCATGTTTTTATATTCATGTAATTTGTAGACGAGGAAACAACGCGGGAGTTACGAGTGTGGGTATTTTATCATGAAACACATGTTAAACATCGTCCTTGCCGGCACTGTTGATTCATGGGATACGGTAATATATGCCATAAAATGTTTACATATATTAATATATAAGTTGACTATTGAATTATTATCATGCATGATCTTCAATTTTTTGCTCTTATGCAGATGTTTAACGACGAAACCCCATTCCCCGTTGAGGACTTCGTGGATCTTCGTAAATGTTGGGCTTATATCCACAATGAGCTTAATGGTTCTGCTCCTACTGTATGATATATCAGCAACATTTTTTTATGCACATATTTTTTGCTTTTGATGCACATAATGTGAACAATAGTTTTGGCTTTTGATGCACATAATGAAATCAATAATATTGGCTTTTGATTTAAACAATGTTAGTAGTTTAATTCTCTAATTCATTTAGCTTTTGATGTAAATTTCTTTTGATGCAAATTCTTTGATTCATTTATAAGGATAAAATATAGGAAGAATTGTGTTTGATGCACATATTGTGTTTGCATGTAAACAAAAGTTGTTTTGACAGGATAAATTATGGGAATAATTTGATAAGCAGATAAATTTTATATTTAAAACAGTCTGTTTTTGGCAGCGGTTATAAACCTATCTGTAGTTGTATGTCAAACGCTAATATAAATAAAAATGTTGTTGCTGAGAATCGAACCAGGTCACAGTTTAGTATATCACAACGGTTGACTAAACTAAACGTTAGTATACAACAACGTTTCCCGGACCGTCATTGTACGTACCTCATATACAACAACATTCTACATAACAACGCCTTCGCCCCCGTCATTATATGTCATTTCCAACCGTTGTTAAATGGGTTTTTCGTAGTAGTGTTTTGGATTTCTTATTTATCCTATGAAGCTGGAAAGGAAAGGGAAGCTATCTAAAACTAACCTTGCACGCAAATGTTTTCTTTAACAAATGCTAAGAGATTGAGGGTTCGGGGTCAGGTTATACAAAGGGAAGTTGTCAATTACCCAGTGTATATATGGTTATCCATAGATCTTATGTGGCATGTTTAAATACTTTCTCGTGTTTATCTGTTATGGGTTGGGAAAGTTTCTCCTTTGGGAGTGTTGAGAGAGTGTTTTTGTTGTTTTCGGGTTTTTTGTTATATTTTTGGGAAGGTACTGGACCTAAAGTTTTTGATATGTGTGCTCGCTAAGATTTTGCAATCTTATGCCTACGTATTCCTGTAAAGATAACAGGGAAATAAGAGCAATCGTAGTTCCTCCTATTCTATGGGAGGAAAGATGTTTGGTGTCTTGTTCAAAGCCCAAGATTGAAGCTGGTTGAGTATTTGTGTCTTGTTCAAAGCCCAGGATTGAAGCTAAAAGGTTTGAATGAGAGAGAATGTGTCATCGCTAAAGGGAGATATCTCTTCTGTTCATCACAGTTGTTGGGTAACTGATTATAAAGGGGAATTACTTTAACTGGAATGTATGGAATCTAGCAATGCCATAATTTCCTTTATAAGGGAGATGTCCTAAAGGAATAAACTTTAACTCAGTATAGAGCAATGCCATTTTTCCTTAGGATTCTTTCATGCTAAGAGAGGGACATTGGCTTGGATGTAAATAATCCAGAGGCTTGCCACTTACAACAATTAGATGAAAGAGGAAGTTTTCCAGGATAAAAGAGGGACCACAACTTGGATTTTTGAATCAACAAGTGTGCCACTTACAACAATTATTTGGAATTAGGGTTTGTTTGCTTGTTTGTTTTGATGTGTGATGTACAGAGAAATGCCTTCCTACAGAGAGAACTTTTGATTTCCTCTGAGGGGATTTTTGTGTGCCTTGATCAAAGCCCAAGGTTGAAGCTAAAAGGTTGACTCTACTAGGTGAGTTTTATGTCTGTCTTGTACAAAGCCCAAGATTGAGGCTAAAAAGAATTGATTCTTCCAGGGAAAGTTTTGTCTATTTTGTACAAAGCCCAAGATTGAGGCTAAAAGAATTGACTCCACTGGGGAGAGGTTTATTGACTCAGCTGGAGAATATGGTCTGTCTTGTACAAAGCCCAAGATTGAGGCTAACTTTGCTGAGGAAAAAAATCATTATACAAAGCCTAAGAGGAGGCTGGTTAGGGAACTTCTTATATGAAGCCTAAGAGGAGGCTGACTTCTGCTGAGGATTATTGAGATCCAGAGACAGGTCCAAATTAGGGAATCAACTCTTGCTGAGGATTGAAGAAGAGTTTAAAATATCAGATGCCCTGAGGCTGTGATTCTATTAAGGTTATATTGATGATAAAGGTTTCAACTTTGAGTATGAAAACCTATGGAGGTTTCAAACTCTACTGGGAATTAATGAAGTGATCAGGGTTTTTCCTGTGCTTTTAGGAAACTTGAGGGTTTCTTTGAGATCCAAGAGGAGATGATACTTTCCAAGTCTACTGGTATGAAGAGGTTGACTCTTAGATAGAGTATGATCTTTGTATGATGCCCAAGAGGAGGCTGATGTTTTAAGGGATGAAAATCAACCCTAGAATGGTCTGATGTTTTGGGATTCTGACTCTCCGGAGGATTGAACTAGTAGAGATGACTAAGTTCTGTCCTATACCTGTAGGAGGTCTTTGGGTCCTTGTACTAAGCCCAAGAGGAGGCTGAGAACTTCTAAGAAGCCTGAGGGTCCTTGTACAAAGCCCAAGAGAATGCGGGGGATGCTTTTAGGAAGCCTGTGGGTCCAAACCTGAGAAAAGTTCAAGAAAGGTTTCACCGGGAATAATCCTTTCCTTAGTGAACAGTTCTAGGGTTTGATGAAATTCAAAAGAGGTTTCACCGGGAATTAGTCCTCTTTGGGGAAATGAATTTCTTGTACACACATTTCTAAGTGGTGACAGTCTTGAGAAAAGTTTCACCGGGAATAATGCCTTTCTCTGTTCCATATTGTATAAGCCCAAGATGAGGCAAGACTGTATCTGGAATTTCCTATGGGGAACTAGTTTTGACTGTGTTGAAAGAGTAACCACTAGTTTGATCTAGACCTAGGCCTATTTGCTGGGGAAAACTCTAAGCAGGTATATGCAAGCATATATATATATATATATATATATATATATATATATATATATATATATATATATATATATATACAGATGAAATATATAAACAAGTATGTATTGAAAAGATAGTGGAACTTACAATTGAGCAAGCCTAAGCATTGTAACTGCAGCTGTATGGTTAGTTATTCAAGAAATTGAAGAAAGTTTTGATAAAAATTAGAATTTGAATTTAAATCAAAAGTAAATTTGTTGTAAAAGGAAGTTTGGGGCTTATATTCAAGGAGAGGCCCAGATGAATCCTTTTGAAAAGGCGACGATCGCGCCATAGTTTTGAAAATCACAGAGGGACTTATACAATGACTGATGCCCAAATTATTGTATTTACAAAAATGATGGGTCTTAAACTCTATTAGAGGCCCAAGAGTTTATTTTTATACAAAAGATGAGACTTACAACTCAAGGAGAGACCCAGGTGAAAAACAGCGATCGCACCGTTATTTTGAAAATTGTATCGGGACTTATACAATGACTGAGGCCCAAATTATTTATGTACAAAGAGGGTTGGGTTTTACACTCTATTAGAGGCCCAAAAGTGTTTTGAAAAATATTTGTGAGGGTGAAAATAATCAAAACCCTAATTTGATTAAAAAAATGCATTTTAATTTGAATTAAAATGATTAAAATTATCAAACATATGTGAAAAACAAGTTGTGATATTGGATTATTGTTTGAAAAATCATGTTTTATTCATAGAATGATTTGAAAATCATTTGAATTTAAAAAATCAAGAGAAACAATTTATTTAAAAAGTTTTAAAAAATAATTAAAAAGGAATTCTTTTCAAAAATTCAAAATATATTAAATAAATAATATTTTTATTTTTATTTTTTGTGGAATAAAATATTCTGACATATTTGTGAATTTTGAAAAAAAAATAATTAAAAAATGATTGAAATTGAAAGAGAAATTAATTTTTGAAGTTATTTTAGAAGTTGTAAAAAAAATGAAGGAATTAAGTGGTAAAAAATATGGGATGGTCCTCCCAAGGTTTGAACCCACGCCCTTGGGGTGGAGAGTTTAAAACTTTACCATCTGAGCCATGTGCGTTGGCTAATAGAGAATGGAATATGAACATAATATAGGAAACTCTCTTTTGAAAATGGTTAAAAAAAATAAAACCAAAAGGTCTGGGGCGAGGGGGATTCGAACCCTAGACCTCTCGCTCGCTACACACATACACAAATACTAGTGTTTCCACTAGGGCGTAATGCCAATTCAAACATATATTGGCAATGGAATAATATATACTATGTTTGGTTCTAAAAACCTGAAAATGGCGCCATGGCCATCTTCTTCCTTGAACCAACATCAGATTTGCATGAAGCATGCTATCTCTCTCGTTTCTCAATCATTTTGGAAGATATAAAAATGAAATTCGTTCGTTTTTTGACAACGAACATGATGGCTCTTCTCAATTTTATTTAAATTAAGTGTATCAAGAGATATCATGTTATAATCAGATGAACCCTAAAAAATGCAAGAGCTATATGAAATCTCTTACACACAAGATAAATAGCAATTAACTGAGGGTTAATGATCTATAAGCAATCATAATCATGATGGTAACTTAAAACAACATTTATGATGCATGATTCATTGAGTTTGAAAGTTTAAGGCTTACCTCTGCAAGAAGGAATCAAATTCTATTGTAGAGGTGTTACAGAAGTGAAACAATGATCTGGATAGCTTCCTTAGGTATTATGGATTATGTTGCAAGCCTTGGAATGATTTGAAACTCCCTTGAACTCTTGGCTCGATTCCATCTGCATGTTGAAGCAAGTGAGATATGGAGATCTGGATTCTGGTGTTACAGAAGTGATTTAGAGGTTTAGATCAGTTCTATAAGGTATATATGATGTGTTTGGATCATTGGTTCAAGCTGCATTGCTTTCTATTTCAAAACCCGATAGTCACTTCTTTAAGAATTGAAATTTTGATGCACAAGAGGGAATTCAGAGAAAAAAATGTTTGGATTGTTTTGGTGTGTGTTAAATGATCAAGTATGAGCTCTATTTATAGGGGAATAGATTTGTCAAGCATGAACAGTTGGAACTTTGAAGGATTCAATGGTCTTGGCTTGGCATAATTGCTTCTTACACAAAGTACAATAGCTGTCCCAAATAGCTTAGCTATGTATTGACTCAATCCATATTTTGTAGTCCTTTTAAATGTTATTTATTAGAGCATCTTGACTACAAGGAGTGTGAATCTTGAATATGCACTATTTCACATTATTACCTTTGAATTCAAGGCATATATGCCAAAACTCATCAATTCCAAAATGAGAAATTTCTTGGCATCTCAGCCTAATTTTGCAGGTTTGATATAAGTTGTGACGATCATATTTAATGTATTTGGCTCTTCTGATCATTGCCCATTGACTCAAAATCGTGTATGGAAAGTTAATACCCAAACTGTTATGAAAACAGTTGCAACAATGCCTCTTGTGACAACCATAACTCTTGGCTCAAGTTAAGTTGTTTCATGCCAATGAACTCTTTGGATTGTTGGCAACATGTATAACAAATTTGATGTTCACATTTGAGATTGATTCTTCTTGTAACTAGGTGTAAACATCTCCCAAGTTTTGGTGTTTTACCTAAAATCTGTCTTGGACAAAATTTTGTCTAAGTGTTGGAAAAAGGGATATTTTCATGTTTTAGTGATTTTGCTCCATCCATAACTCAGAATCCATGATGATTTGGAATGAGATGTAGTTGACATATTTGAAGTATGTAAGATGAGCTTTCATTTGAGCTTTGGATGGGAGAAAAAGGCATTGTGGTTTAGTAGTTATGACCTTGCAAAGTTGGTACCAAATCCATTTTGTTCATAACTTAGAAAAATTTAAGTTTCTTATGGTTGCCCCTTTTGCAAGAAACCTCACTTTTCTTGATTTGGGGCACAATTGACTTTTTTGTCAGATGAATTCCAAACTGTGTGATCTTCTATGCAATCAAGTTCTTGACCTAATTCAAACCTAATGGATGGATTCCATAGGTGTTTTAGGGTGTCTTGAATCATGTCCCAAGGTTGGGAGCATGTCTTGGTCCAAAGTCATAGGTACAATTGACTTTTTCTTCAAAACCCTAATTGTGGTCCAGATGAATTTAAAACTTGTGAATCAAGCTTCTTGGATCAATCCATTGTTGTAAATGGATAAATGTGGTGTATTTGAGGCCCTCAAATCATGTCTTAAGGTTTTGGCTTATGTCTTGCCCTAAAAGTCAACTTAGGGGTGAATTAGGTCAAGAAACTCTAATTCCTGATTTTTGATGAATGCTTCCCCTGAGGTTAATTTGACTTTATGATTAGATTTATGGGGTCCCTTTGAGCTTCTTGACTCATGTTTTGAAGTATTTTCTCATGCCCAGATGAAAAAATTCATCTGGAGGCCTTGGTCGACCAAAACCCTAATTTGGTGACACTGGCGATCTTGAGGCTTGATCCACTTGGAATGTTGCACTCTTGTGCTTGATTATTGATGTGGGATACCTCTTGATCCTTTATGGATGTTTGAGAGGTTAGACAAGTTGAAGATCATGTCAATTCTTGATTGATCCTTTGTCTAAGTGCTTTGAGATGGCTCAAAACCCTAATTCTTGATTGTAGTGAAAGCTCAACAATCCTTGAGGAGATTGATAAGGTATGACGGTACATCCATATTGTGGCGATGATTTGCACAATGATGGGAAATCTTGGTGGTAAAAATTTGGGGTATGACCGATGCCCCTATTTAATCTTCTTGGACCCGAAGGTGTGAATGACAGAGATATTCGGAAATTCAGGGTGCAAGAGGATTAAATATCGGAATACCCAAAATTTTGAATGTGGTTATGAATAGACGTTTGCTCATCCATCTTCTTTTGCTAAGCAATGTTACTTAGAAAAGGATAAAACTTTCCCTCGATCCTGATCTTCAACCACGAAACTAGTCTTTGTTTTCCTTTGAAATAAAACTTCCCCTCGATCCTGGTCTTCAGCCACAGAACTGGTCTCAGTTTCTTATGAAATAAACTTCCCCTCGATCTTGGTCTTCAGCCATGGAACTGGTCTTAGTTTCCTTTTTAAAATAAACTTCCCCTCGATCCTGGTCTTCAGCCACAGAATTGGTCTCAGTTTCTTTTTTTAAATAAACTTCCCCTCGATCCTAGTCTTCAGCCACGGAACTGGTCTCAGTTTCCTTTTTTAAATAAACTTCCCCTCGATCCTGGTCTTCAGCCATGGAACTGCTCTCAGTTTCTTCTTGTCGAGTTTTTTTTGACAAGGAATGCTATTTGTAGCGGTCTTTATCAAACTTCTCACTGAGTTTTACTGGGGAGACGCCATTTGATGGAAAAAAATTTGACGTCAGATTTACCGGGGAAACCTATTTGTCTGAACTTTAGAGGTGTGCAAATTTCTCTGTTGAAGGTACCATTTGCCGACTCTACTGGGGAAAATTAGTCTCCTGAGAGACTGCTTTTTGCTTGGGGATATTACATCATACTTTTCTTCGAGATCTTTTCGGAGAAATGCCATGTGATGTAATCCAATTTTGAGGTGTTGATGACTTCATTGAAAGCAAATTTTTTGGGGAGAAAACCGCTGTATTGCCAAGAGTCTTTGGTTGAGAGGCTTTCTCTGGGGATTTTCTTTAATCCGGGAAAGCGAAAATATCATCTTCAATGGTGAAGAGTGATGTTCCAGAGGTGTCTATTGAATTTCTTCTTGCCTTTCAGAGGTTCAAGTTATCAAAGTGGTCGAGGACCGTCTCCAATCCAGAAATAAATTGGGGGAGAGATTGCTTAGGCGACACTTTCTCGAACGAAGAAAGAACTGACAACCTTATCGGTGAGAGGACTTTATCACTTGGGAGTGAAAATGACCAAAATGATATTAAGGCGACATATGTATGAATATGAATCAATCATGCATGATGTATGTATGTTTATGCTGACAAAACAGACGTGACATACGGACTGGTGAAGAGATACTCAGCCACTGCGAAGGATAAGAAGTATCAATGGTTTAAGATAGTGATCCTTTCCTATTTAGGAGAGGTAGACCCTACTGGGGGTGAAAGAACCATAAATCGGTCTTCAGAGGTAAGAACTTTGTCGGGGATATCAGACTGGGTATTACAACTGAAACAGTTGGTCCTTCATTCAAGTGTACTGGCTAAAAGGAGTACTTTGACTCTGCATTTTGAGGTTTGATCACTCCCGGAGAAGCCATCGATGTTCCTTTTTGTGTTCAGTAGTAAAAAAGAAATGCCATCTTTATTTTAAAAGCAAAATAAAATTTGACAAGTAAATTCATTTTTGTTTTTTGTTTCAAGAATCGTTGATCATATTTAAAAGATGTCATTCTATAAAGCAAAATAAATGAGAATTGCAAACAAAAGCACTAGGGCTCAAATTTTATTGATAGAATGGTAATCAGCCAAATGCGTGATCCCATAGAGCATTTACAAAGTTTAGAAAATGGTAATTTACGGGAAAATGGGCTACATTGAAACATAACGACCGCTATCCTTCTACCAACTTTAAATTCTGGTCATCTTTAGCTTCTGCCGAAGATGACCTTGACTGAAGTCTTTCGACGGATGGTGTTACCACTGGGGATTTAACATTGTCGGACGTAGTTACTTGCCATGAATCCCTAACTTTTGCCTGAATTGTCTTTTGAGGTTTCTAATCCATCGGGATGATTTTTTGTTTATCTTTCTAATTTTTTCCTGGACCGCCCTTTTGGGTTTTCAATCCACCGAGACGTTTTTTTTATTTATGCAAAGTATTTCTTGACTACACCAACATTCGTGCGGTAAGTAAACTCCTCTCCATCCATCGTTGCAAGTCTCAAGGCGCCGCCTGAAAAGGCTTTCTTGACCACATAGGGGACGTCATAATTCGAAGTCCATTTGCCTCGGGAATCAACGAGAAAGATTGTATCTTCTTGAGCACGAGGTCTCTTTTTCTGAAGACACGGGGTCAGACCTTTTTATCAAACGTGTTCTTCATTCTTCGCTGATACAACTGACCATGGCATAGAGCCGTTATTCGCTTTTCTTCGATTAGGTTCAGTTCATCGTGTCGACTTTGACACCATTCAGCCTCTGTTAGCTTAGCTTCCATCAATACCCGGATTGATGGGATCTCTACTTCTATAGGGAGCACTGCTTCTATGCCATATACTAGAGAGAAAGGAGATGCCCCTGTTGAAGTACGGACAGATGTGCGATAACCGTGAAGAGCAAATGGTAGCATCTCATGCCAGTCTTTGTAGGTTACAACCATCTTTTGAATGATCTTCTTGATATTCTTGTTAGCCGCTTCTACCGATCCGTTCATCTTAGGCCGGTAGGGAGATGAGTTATGGCGTTTGATTTTGAACTCATCACACAATTCTTTCACCATCTTGTTGTTCAAATTGGATCTATTATCCGTAATGATCTGACTTGGAACACTATAACGGTAGATGAGATTGTTCTTGATAAATCGGACCACCACTTGTCGGGTTACATTGGCGTATGACACTGCTTAGACCTATTTGGTGAAGTAGTCAATGACTACCAGAATGAACTGATGTCCCTTTGAAGCTTTGGGTTCAATCATGCCAATCATGTCGATTCCCCATATAGAAAAGGCCATGGAGAAGAAAGAAATTTGAGATGCGTTGGCGGTACATGAATTTTGTCAGCGTATATCTGACACTTGTGACACCTCCTCATGTACTTGTAGCAATTGGATTCCATTGTCAACCAATAATATCATGCTCTCAGATTTTTTCTTGCCATTGTGTGTCCATTGGCATGAGTGCCAAAGGATCCTTCGTGAATCTCATTCATCAACATGTTTTCTTCTTGTCTGTCTACGCATCTGAGCAAAACCATGTCGAAATTTCTCTTATAGAGTGTATGACCGCTCAGGAAGAAGTTGCCAGGCAGTCTTCTGAGGGTCTTCCTGTCTTTTCTTGATGCCTCAGGCGGGTATTCCTGTCTTTGAAAGAAGCACTTGATATCATGATACCAGGGTTTGTCATCGATGTCTGCTTTAATTGTGAAGATGTAAGCGGGCCTTTCAAGGGGCATTATGTTAATCTTAGGTACGTCATTCCAATGATTTACAACAATCTTGGAAGAGAGAATGGCTAGTGCATCAGCCATGTGGTTTTCTTCACGAGGGATATAATGAATCTCAATTCTGTTGATAATGGTAACAACCTTCTCGCTTAATCTTTGTAAGGAATCAATCCTGATTAGTATGTATTCCACTATCCTTTGATCTGATTGATAACTAAGGCTGAGTCTCCATACACATCCAAATTCTGTATCCTTAAGTCAATTGTTCTTCGAGACCCATGATCCTCATTGTTTGTGCATTTGAATGTCAGTCGGAAGGTGAAAGGAATGTGAGTACCCTGAGGTGTTACGATGATTGCCCTAATTCTGTTTCCATAATTGTTGATAACTTCGTCAAAAATTAGTCCCCATTGGGAACCTGGTTCTGGCCCTTCACTAGGTAGCGGTTCATCGCAATCTTTCATTTTCAAGTACATGACATCTTCGTCTGGGAAGTCAAACCCGACTGATTCCTGATCGTCAATCGGTTGATGAGCCAAATGATCAGCTAAAATACTTCCTTTGACGGCTTTTTGAGCATGGTACTCAATGTCGTATTCTAATAACAACATCTGCCAACAGGCGATCCTTCCCGTGAGAGCAGGCTTTTCAAAGACGTACTTGATCAGATCCATTTCAGAGATTAACCAAGTAGTGTGACAAATCATGTACTGGAGAAGACGTTTGGCTGCCCAAGCCTGAACGCAACAAGTTTTCTCGAGCATAGTGTATCGAGTTTCACAGTCCGTGAACTTCTTGCTTAAGTAGTAAATGGCAGACTATTTCCTTTTGGTCTCGTCTTGTTGGCCAAGTACACAGGCCATAGAGTCTTCCAAGACTGTTAGGTAGATGATTAGTGGTCTTCCCTCCACTGGAGGAGACAAAATTGGTGGATTCAGCAGATATTCCTTGATACTGTCGAAAGCTTTTTGGCAGTCTTCTATCCATATGCAGCTCTGATTCTTTCTGAGTAGTTTAAATATTGGCGCGCATGTCGCTATCATAAGGGATATGAATCTTGAGATGTAATTCAGACGTCCCAAAAATCTTCTAACCTGCTTTCTAGTCTTCGGTGAAGGCATTTCTCGAATGGCCTTGACTTTGTCGGGATTGACCTCGATTCCTTTTTGACTGATGATGAATCCTAAGAGTTTTCCCGAGCGAACACCAAATGTACATTTATTGGGATTCAAGCGGAGTTTGTATTTTCTCAAACGCTCGAATAACTTTGATAGGTGTTCTATATGCCCTTCTTCTGTTTTAGATTTGGCAATCATGTCATCGACGTATACTTCAATCTCTTTGTGCATCATGTTGTGAAACAGACTTGTCATGGCCCTTTGATAGGTTGCCCCCGCGTTTTTTAGACTGAACGACATTACCTTGTAACAAAAGGTGCCTCATGGGGTGATGAAATAAGTTTACTCCATATCTTTTGGCGCCATTTTGATTTGATGCCCGAGAATCCATCCATGAAGGAGAGGACTTTGAATTTTGTTGTGCTGTCAACCAACATGTCAATGTGTGGCAGGGGGAAGTCATCCTTGGGACTTGCTTTGTTCAGATCCCTGTAGTCTACACACATTTTGACTTTTCCGTCCTTTTTCGGAACTGACACTATGTTAGCTAGCCATTGAGGATATTCCGAGGTGGCAAGGAAACCTATGTCGATCTGTTTCTGCACTTCCTCCTTAATCTTGATGGCCATATCTGGACGAGTCCTTCTCAGTCTTTGTTTTACTGGCGGACATTCTGTTTTTAGTGGTAAGTGATGTTCCATGATGCTGGTATCCAACCCTGGCATGTCCTGATAGGACCAAGCAAATACATTGGGAAATTCTTTGAGAAATTTTATCAAGTCTTCTCTGACAGTTGAACCGAGCAATGCTCCAATCTTAACTTCTTTCTTTTCTTCTCCTGAACCTAAATCGACCGTTTCCAACCGCTCTTTGTGAGGTTCAATAGACCTTTTCTCTTGCCTGAGTAGTCGGGAGATCTCTTCTGGTATTTCTTTGTCCTCTTCTTCTTCAGCCTCAAATACCGGGAATTTAAAGTTGGGAGAAGGCATTTGATCGTACGTTTCAATAGGGTTTAAAACAAGCAATTTGCTTGACGTGATGATTCATTTTTAGCAAAGGCAAAGAGAATGCAAGAGTGTGTGGAGTGTATTTTCTGAAAAATGTTTGTTTTTATTTTTGGGTTGTTTTAGGATTACCATTTTCTGAAAAACGAAAAGTGAAAACCATAATAAATGCGGGAATTTAGAATGACATTATTTATTTATGATTTGTCGATTCTTGAAATACAATCCAATAAAACAAAACTCTGTCACTTTGGGGCAAAGCGAAGAGGGACATTTACAGAAAAGTGAGCACTATAAAACATCCACTTCACCCGGGCAAGGTGAAAGGTCAAAACAAAGATGGTAATTACTTCGACTTATGGACGAATTTCGGGACATCGACAACAACCCAATGGCGACGAACTCCTCTGTGAATCACAAAGTCTGGTACTTTCCTTCTTGGTTTGTCTTTAAAAATGACGCTGATTTCTGGTAGAGTAGGATCGTTGGAGTCTTCCTCCCATGCAGAGTTGTTATAAACAAACTCTTCTGTTGTATCTTCCATAGTGTTTTCACTCTCAAGTGGATCTCCCCATCCAGTTGGCTGGATGTCCTCATATCTGATGCGAGAACTTTCGGGAGCAGTGTATTTAACTAGGAAGTCATACTTGCCACTCGGCTGTCCTAAGGTGCCCCATGTTTCTGTGGGAATGGATGAGTCATCTTCCTCAATGACGTTGATTTCAGGAAATGCATAGTTAATGAACTCTTGTCATGCAATCTTTGCAGATTCATCACTATGGTGTCGGACATTTTCGGAATGTCCTGAGTAGTGATTCCATGACTTGGAGGGGACATGGGTATTCTTTTCAATATAACTCAGTTGATAGGCATCACCCGACTAACTCTTTTGCCCCAACTCTTCCGTGTATGGCTTCCAGATAGGCAAGTCATCCAGGGATTCATAATAATCATGGTCAAAGTTGTCTTTCATTAGATTACCTTCCTCTAATGAATTGGGTGGAGCACGACATCCCTCAGGATCACAATCTCTATAGATCATCCTAACGTCTGACCTCGGTATATATCTTGGGCTCTGCTTGGGAAAATAAAATGGAATGTGCGCCTCTCCCCGAGACATATAACCGTCATGGTTAAGGTAGGACTTCCCCTTTTCCTCTGTAACGGAGGAGTCGTTCCCATCGATGGTGTGTACTTCTTGAGACACTGGGTGGAGGAAGCCTCCGCTGTGGAAGAAATTCTGAATGGGACGAAAACTTTCATCCCTCTTAGTAGTCTGGGTACAAGTTGGAGAGAAACCAAGAACTTTTCTTGTCTTGTTATCTGTAGGAATTACAATATGTCCCCATCCTTTTACGTCATTACTCCCGATCACTTTGAGAGCGTCTTTGTATGAGGAAATCAATGTCCCTCTTTCTGGTCGATTCTCATTGCTCACCGAGTGTGCTTGGAACTGGGTTCCAACAACCTCCTCTGGTTCTACACAGGAGAATGATGATAAGTTACTCACAATTAAGGCTTGCTCTCCACACACTGTGACTAATTTGTCGTTCTTGACAAACTTCAGCTTCTGGTGAAGTGTCGAAGTGACTGCCCCAACTTCGTGTATCCAAGGTCTTCCTAATAAACAACAGTATGCTGCTCGGATGTCTATGACCTGGAAAGTGATTTGGAAAGTGTGAGGACCGATGGTTATGGGAAGATCAACTTCGCTAATAACTATTTTTCTAGATCCGTCAAAGGCTTTGACGATGATCTCACTGCCTCTCATCGGAGCTCCTTGAAACGATAGTCGTATCAGAGTTGATTTTGGCATAACAATCAAAGATGGTCCTGTGTCCACCAGTACGCTGGCTAAAGCATCGTCTTGGCAGTTGACTGTAATGTTAAGTGCCATATTATGATTCTTGCCTTCTCCCGACAGCTCTTCATCATTGAATCCTAAGTGGTTGCAGGAAGTGATGTTGGAGATGATGCTATCAAATTGTCCTACTGTCACATCTTGTTCCACAAAGGCTTTCTCTAAGACTTTCAGTAGAGCTTCCCAGTGAGCTTCTGAATTAAGCAGGAGAGAAAGTACAGAGATTCGAGACGGAATTTGCAACAATTGGTCAACAATGTTGTACTCGCTTTTCTGGATAAGCCTCAACATCTCATCGTTGTTCTTTACAAGTTATGGATTATTGGATTGACCGCCTGGTGGGTTAGGAACTTCAGTTTGAGGTTACTTTTCTTTGGTAGGTTCTCCAACTCCTCTGTTGAAGATTTGACTGCTCCGTGTGACTCGACTGATGTCGGCAATGTTTACAATGGAGGGTAATGGAGTTTCCTTTCCATTTTCGATGGTCGTTGCACCGTACTTGTAAGGGATATGCTTTTCTGATTTGTACGGTATTGGTCCTGGAAGGTAGATAACCACAAGAGCTTTTTTATTTCTCTGACCATCGTAGGCAGCCTCAATTGTTTCGAGGTTGAGAATTTTTCTACTGTGAAGAGAGACTTTTGACTCGTCGAGCAGAGGGATTATGGTACAAATGTCCTTGGTTATTCCGTGATTGGAGATTACGACATCGCGTTTGCTTTGACTATGGAAGTAATCTTGTATCATGTTGATTGACCCAGGACTTGAACATGGTCGAATCTCTTTCCGGTCAAACTGATTTTGGAGGGCTGCTCGTACGAGATAACATCCTTGGTTATTTTTTGAGCATACTCTACAGCGCTCATAATTGTTCGGTGGTACCCGACCATATCCGCTTTGTACGCAGTGCATCTTTACTAGATCTGTTTCAGTTGAGCGGATATCACGACTTTGATGTCTATCAGGATTCCCATCAGTCATGCTAATCTATTGTGTAACTTCATCCAGGTAGATCGGGAGCCACCAGTGGTCCAACAGATGTTGAAGGGTTCTTTGCACAAGCGCACACCCTTGGTTGTCTTCGCAACATTATTTACAGTCTAGATAATCATGTGAAACCAGAAAACCAAGCCTGACCTGCTTAGCATGTAATTCTACTAGACTGATATCCATTAGGCGTATGTCAAAGATCTAAACCATATTAACTTGATGGTCATTTCTTTCACGGTAGTCTTGGATCCATCCGAGATCCATCTGACGCTGGAGGGTCTCTTGTACAAAAGAGCATCCCTGATTGTCTATTGAGCATACTGGACAAGCATTGTAATCGCGTCGTGGCAGATTATAATACTGACTATGTCTCGAATGCATCGTCACTAAGTTGACGTTCATTGCACGAATGTCGTGGTTCTAAACAATGTTGGGATGTGCATGGGCCAGGTTTACTTCACGAATCCTGTGATCCTGAATCCAGACCAGATCCATTTGTTCTTGCAGAGCTACTTGTACTACGGAACACCCTTGATTGTCCTTGGAGCAGATATCAAACTGATGATAGTTGTGAGATGGAACACGACCGTACCCGCTCTGTTTGCAATGCATTTTCACCAGATTGGTTCCTCATTGGAGCACATTGTGAATTTAAGAACTGTTGACAGGTTTTCCTTCTATCAAATTCACTGTAGTTTTCTCATGTTGCGGTAATGGGTTCGTCTGAACATTCAGGTTAGTATCTTTGAAAGATAAAACCCCGTTCCTGACAAGTTTTTGTACGTCGGACTTGAAGCTGAGACAATTCTCAATGTTATGTCCCGTTCCTCCTTGATGGTAAGGGCAAGTTTGATCTGCTTTAAACCAAAAAGGTGGATTTTCTGGTACTGCGAGAGGAGTCCTGGTTTGGACGTGCCCCTTGGCCAGTAGAAGTGGAAATAACTTTGCGTACAACATCGGTATAGGGTTGAACCCTGATGGTCGTGTCGTACGATTGTTGTTTTTGTACTGTGGACAAACCTACTGAAAAGGCTATTGCGGCCTTTGCTGATACTGTTGTTGACTTGGTTGGCTCTGAGCAACCTGAGGTTGATAAGTCGGAGCTGGCGTTGGGTTGATAGCGGGAGTTACCGTTGCTAGCGGTTGATACCTTCACCTTTGCTTTCCCAGAGAGATATTACTAATATCTTGCTCTTTCTTCTTTTGGAAAGTACTACCGTACCTTTTGGTACTGCTAGATGGTTCTACATCTTTGACCAATCGTCCTTTTCGGACTGCTTCTTCAAGGCATACTCCCATTTTCACCATTTCAATGAAGTCACAGGGCGCACTTGCAACCATTCGGTCGTAATAGAATGAGCTCAAGATTTTTAGGAAGATCTTTGTCATAGATCTAAGCAGCAATTTCACACCATCTCTGAGCATACTCTTTAAAAGTTTCTTTGTCCTTCTGTGACATTGCTCTGAGCTGATCCCTATCTGGTGCCATGTCCAAGTTGTATTTATACTGCTGAACAAAGGCTGCGACGAGATCTTTAAAAGTACTGATCTTGGTGTGGTTTAAACCCATCTACCATTTGAGTGCGGCACCGGTTAAACTGTCTTGGAAGTAATGGATCAGTAGCTGTTGATTTTCTGTCTGAGTTGACATTTTTCGAGCGTACATCACCAAATGACTTTGAGGGCAAGAGTTGCCTTTGTATTTTTAAAAGTCAGGCACCTTGAATTTGTGTGGTATCTTTACATTAGGGACCAAACAGAGGTCTGCGGCGTCTTTTCCGAATAAGTCTTGACCGCGAATGGCATGCAGTTCCTTCTGCATTTTCAAGAATTGTTCCTGGAACTCATTCATCCTTTTGTACATGTCTTCATTTCCACCAGAATTTTTTTGCGGAATCTGTCCTTCCGGGACGGTGTGTACTATTGGTTGTGGTATTGACATTATAGCGGTGACCCTTGTGTAGCGTGCGATTTATGTCGGTGACGCGACCACCTTATTGCCATTGGTTTTTCCTCACCGCAATGGTAGGGATTGGGTGCTACTTTCTGATTTCTTATTTATCCTATGAAGCTGGAAAGGAAAGGGAAGCTATCTCAAACTAACCTTGCACGTAAATGTTTTCTTTAACAAATTCCTAAGAGATTGGGGGGTCCGGGGTCAGGTTATACAATGGGGAGTTGTCAATTACCCATCCTATATGTGGTTATCCACAGATCGTTAGCAATTATACTTGTTGTTTTCTACTTATTGGTGTTTGTCTGTTGATTGGGAAAGTTTCTCCTTTGGGAAGGTTTGAGAGAGAGAGTTTTGTTGATTTCGGGCTTTCCGATGTTTTTGGTAAGGTACTGGACCTAAGGTTTTGGATTGGTGTGCTCGCTAAGATTTCGCAATCTTATGCCTACGTATTCCCATAATGATAATAGGGAAATCAGAGCAATCATAGTTTCCTCCTATTCTATGGGAGGAAAAGATGATGTTTGGTGTCTTGTTCAAAGCCCAAGATTGAAGCTAAAGATTTGACTGAGAGAGAATTTGTCATCTCTAAAGGAGATATCTCATATGTTCATCACAACTGTTGGGTGACTGATTATAAAGGAGGGTTACTTTAAATGGGATATGAGAATCCAGCAATGCGATAATTTCTTTTATAAGGGATTTGTCCTGAAGGAGAAAACTTTAACTCAGTGTTGAGCAATGCCATTTTTCCTTAGGAATCTTTCATGCTAAGAGAGGGACAGTGGCGTGGATGTTTGTAATCCAGAGGCTTGCCGCTTATAGCAATTACATGAAAGAGGTTTACCAGGATAAGAGATGGACTACAACTTGGATATTTGAATCAACAAGTGTGCCACTTATAGCAGTTATCTGGAATCAGGGTTTGTTTTGAATGTCTATTTTGATGTGTGATATACAGAGAAGTATCTCCCTTCAGAGAGATTTTGATTTCCTCTGAGGGGATTTTGGTTTTTGTATGTGCCTTGATCAAAGCCCAAGGTTGAAGCTGAAAGGCTGACTCTATTAGGGAGTTTTATATCTGTCTTGTACAAAGCACAAGATTGAGGCTGGAAAGAGACTGACTCTTTTGGGGAATATTATTATATAAAGCCTAAGAGGAGGCTAGACACTGACTCTTAGGGAAGGTTTTTTATCTGTCTTGTACAAAGCCCAAGATTGAGACGAAAAAGACTTATTAACTTCACTGGGGATATATTTGGGGTGTCTTGTACAAAGCCCAAGATTGAGGCAAAAAGGAGATTGATTCTCTTAGGGAGATTATTCACAAAGCCTAAAAGAAGGCTGGGAGGAATTGACTCTGTTGGAGAGATATTTATACAGAGCTTAAGAAGATTAGAAGGATTTGACTTTGCTGGAGAAAGTTTATATATGTCTTGTACAAGGCCCGAGATTGAGGCTAAAGGGAGATGATTGACTCAGCTGAGGATATTTCAGGTGTCTTGTACAAAGCCCAAGATTGAGGCTGAAAGAACTGAATCAACAAGAGAGTGTTTTTTATATGTCTTGTACAAAGCCCAAGATTGAGGCTGAAAGGAGACTGACTCAACAAGAGAGTGTTTTTATCTGTCTTGTACAAAGCCCAAGATTGAGGCTAAAAGGAGACTGACTCTACAAGAGAGTATTTTTATCTGTCTTGTACAAAGCCCAAGATTAAGGCTAAAAAGAGACTGAGGAAAATCATTATACAAAGCCTAAGAGGAGGCTGAAAAAGGTTGACTCAACAAGAGAGTGTTGAAAGGTGATTAACTCAACAAGAGAGTGCTGAAAGGTGATTGACTCAACAAGAGAGTTCTGAAAGGTGATTGACTCAACAAGAGAGTGCTGAAAGGTGATGAACTCAACAAGAGAGTGCTGAAAGGTGATGAGGAAGAAGAAAAAATCCTTATACAAAGCCTAAGAGGAGGCTGACTGAGGAATTTCTTATACAAAGCCTATGAGGACGCTATCTTCTGCTGAGGATTATTGATATCCAGAGGCAGGTCCAAAGTGGGGAATCAACTCTTGCTGAAGATTACAGAAGAGTTGAGGGGTCAGATGCCTTGAGGTTCTGATTTTGGTAGTGTTATATTGATGATAAGATGACCTTTAGCGGGGGAAGTTTAGGATGAAATATTGAGTTTTAGAACCTATGGGGGTTTTAACTCTGCTGGAGATTGATCAAATAACCAAGGTTTCTCCTGTGTTTGTAGGGAGCTTGAAGATTTCTTTGAGATCCAAGAGGAGATTAGACTGTCCAAGTCTGCTGGTATGAAAGAGTTTATCTTTGTATGATGCCCAAGAGGAGGCAGGTGTTTTAAGGGATGAGAATCAACCCTAAATGGTCTGAGGTTTTGACTCTTTGGAAAGACTACTCTAACAAAGGATGACTAAGTTCTGTCCTATACCTGTAAGAGGTCTCGCGTCCTTGTACTAAGCCTAAGAGAAGGCATAAGAACTTCTAAGAAGCCGGAGGGTCCTTGTACAAAGCCCAAGAGGAGGCTGGGGATGCTTTTAGGAAGCCCGTGGGTCCAAATTTAAGAAAAGTTCAAGAAAGGTTTCACCAGGAATTAATCCCTTAGCGAACAGTTCTAAGGTTTGAAGAAATTCAAGAGAAGTTTCACCGGGAATTAATCCTCTCTGGGGAACTGAATTTCTCTGACAATTTTCTAATAGTGACAGTCTGAGAAAAGTTTCACTGGGAAAATGCCTTTCTCTTTGTTCCATATTGTATAAGCCCAAGAGGAGGCAAGAATGTATCTGGAATTCCTATAGGAACTAGTTTTGACTCTATTAAAAGAGTGACCACTGGATTTATCTAATCTTAGACCTAATTATCGGGGAAAACTGTAGGCAGATATATACAAGCACATATATATACAGATATATAGACAAGTATGTAAAAGAGGGTAGGAGGACTTACATGTGAGCAAGTTTCCAGCACAAACAAATATATATATATATATATATATATATATATATATATATATATATATATATATATATGCGCAAGTATGTAAAAGAAAGCTAATAAAACTTACAGGCGATGAAGCTTCCATTGTAACAACTGTATGGTTAGTTGTTCAAGAAATTAAAGAAAGTTTTGATAACAACTATGAGTTTGAACCTAAATCAAAAGGGGAAGTTTTTTGAAAAGATTGGGGCTTACACTTAAGGAGAGGCCCAAAGAATTGTTTATTTACAAATGGATGGGTCTTACAACTCAAAGAGAGGCCCAAAGTATTATTTTTGTACAAGAAATGGGACTTACAACACAAGGGAAGCCCCAAATGAAAAACAGTGATCGTACCGTTATTCTGAAAATTGTATCGGGACTTATACAATGACTGAGGCCCAAAATTATTTATGTACAAAAGAGGGCTGGGTCTTACACTCTATTAGAGGCCCAAAAAATGTAAAAAGAAAAGAGAATAGGACTTACAACACGAGGGGAGGCCCAGTTGAAAATTGTTTTAAAATTGGTGATCGCGCCGAGATTTTATCGGGACTTATACAATGACTGAGGCCCAAAAAGGTATTTATTTACAAAAAGGGTTGGGACTTACACTCTATTAGAGGCCCAAAAATGTTTATGAAATGTTTGAAAAAGATCAAAATCAAAGAAACCCTAAAAAGATCAAGATCAAAAGTAATTTTTCAAAGAAAATTAATTAAAAATGATAAAAACATCAAATAAGTTTAAATAAACCACTTGTGATTTTTGGTTAAGGTTTGAAAAATGATGTTTTAATCACAAGATGACTTAAAACTCATTTGGTTTTGAAAAGATCAAGAGAAAAGAAATATTTTCAAATGTTAAAAAAAAACAAATAAAATAAGTTCTCTATGAAAATATGAAATATATAAAATAAATAATATTTTTGTTAAATTTTTGTAGAATAAAATATTTTAACATTTTGGGACTTTTTGGAAAAAAAGAACCAATAAAAAATGATAAAAAATGAGTGAGAATTAATTTTTAAAGTTATTAAAAAGATGGTGAAAAAGTGAAAAGAAAACAAGTGATAAAAAATTAGAAATGGTCCCCCCAAGGCTTGAACTCATGCCCTTGGGGTGAAGAGTTTAAAATTCTACCATTTGAGCCATGTGTGTGGGCTGAAAGAGGATGGCAACAATGAATACTATGTGAAAGCAACCTTTGAAAATAGTTTTAAAAAAAATACCAAAAGGTCTGGGGCGAGAGGGATTCGAACCCCAGACCTCTCGCTCGCTACACACACACAAATACTAGTGTTTCCACTAGGGCGCAATGCCAATTCAAACATAATATGGAAAGTGTATAATATATAGAAGGTTTGGTTTGAAAACCTGAAGAATGGCGCCATGGCCATCTTCTTCCTTGGGCAAGCTACATGAAGCCTCCTATCTCACTCATTTCTCAACCATTTCGCATGATATAAAGATGAAAATCATGCGTTTTGAAACAAGGAACACAATGGCAATATTCAGTTTTGTTTAAATTAAGTGAATCAACAGTTAACATGGTAAAATCAGATGAACCCTAAAATTTGCAAGAGCTATGTGAAATCCTATACATGAATCATAAACTGCAATTGATTGAGGGTAAATGATCTACAAACATTCAGAAACACAATGGTAATTTGAAAATATGTTTATGATGCATGATTCATTGAGTTTGAGAGTTTGCGGTTTACCTCTGCAAGTGAGAATTGAGTTTTGGTTTGGAGGTGTTACAGATGTGTTCCAATGATCTGGACAACTTCCTTAGGTGCCAAGGAGTGTGTTTGAATGCTTAGAGTGGATTGAAATGAGTTGGAACTTGGTGTGGCACCTCAACTGCAAATCTGTCAAGAACTTGAGCAATTGGCTGGTGATTTGTGAATTTGATGTTCCAGATTTTTTTTAGTGTTTAGATCACCTACATATGATGTTTATGAGGTGTTGGTATGATTGGTTTGGTTGGAATCACTCTCAATTTCAAAACCCGATAGTGACTTGAGTTAGAAGGCAAATTTGGAGTGAAAGAGAGATTTTGAGTAAAGCGTCAGTTTGGGAACTTTGGTGTACTCAAACTGATCACAAATGAGCTCTAGTTATAGTAGAGCAAGTTTTTTTGGCTGCAATAGTGAATGGCAACTGCAGCAGGTCTGTGGCAAATGGTAATCCAATGGAATCTGAAGTCTCCTCTAGCTATTGACTTGAGGTTAGAGCACAGACTATGAGTCTTCTGTGGAAGGGATAAGGCTTAACTAAACTTGGATAACATTGTCTTGATGAATGCCACCTCTATGCATCAGTTAAATGCTTTGAAACAAAATTGACCATTTGAAGCATCTTGAATTTTAGGGGTGTCATGCCTAAACATAGATCCATGGACTTGTGAGGCTTGTGAATCAGTGTTTGTCCCTTGGTTGTTCCCCCTTGAGGTGTGCAGATGGATAACCATGCTTGAACTTGTTCAATTTAGCCAATTCGAGCAAAAATGCCAAATTCTGTCTTGTACAAGACAGTTTGAAAATGTGGTTTTGAGGGGATCATATCTCCTTGCTCAAATGGAGTTATGGAAAGATCTTGTGCTTTTTAGAAAGCCCTCATATGGAATAATCCATGTGTGATTATAGTTGGTCTTGAAACTATTTGGATCCCATTGAAAAAATCTCATGAACTTTGATGTTCAAGGCTGGTAACTTAGGCAGATTTTCACTAAGTGTTGAAAAATGTCATTTTCTTCATTTTTGTCATTTTGATCACTCCATAACTTAAAATCCATGAAGAATTTGAGTTTGATGTAGTTGAAGCTTTTGTAGAATGTAGGAAGACCTACAAATCAGGCTTTGGATCACTCAAAATGGTTGCTTGGACCAAAAGTTATGACCCTTGAAAGTTGGCACCAAACCCATCCAAATTTAGTAACTTAGAAAAATTTCCAATTTTTCAAGATTACCCCTTTTACAAGTTATCTTGGTTTCTTGATCAATTCTTGTTCAAATGACATTATAAGTCATATTTTATGAAAATATGAGTCATAAGGATCATTTTTGCCAAAAAAGTCATGTTTTGACTTTTGGCTCCGGAGCGGTTCGGCGCGTAAAAACCCTAATTCCCGACTTTTGGGGAATGCATCCTCTGAGGGTAATTTAGCTTTAAAAATGGATTTTAGGGTTATTTTGAGCATTTTGAGTCACATGTTGAAGTCTTGGCTCATCCTCTTGTGAAAATCTCACTCTGGGGGTCCTAGTCGTCCAAAACCCTAATTTGGCGATATCGAGCGTTTCAAGGATCAAACCACTTGGAATGTGGCAACTTTTGTGCTTTATTTTTTATGTGAGGGTCCTCTTGATCCTTTGTGGATGTTTTAAGAGGTTATACAAGTTGAAGATCATGTTATTTCTTGATTGATCTTTTGTCTAAATATTCTGGGAGGGCTCAAAACCCTAATTCTTGATCGTGGTGGATGCTCAACAATTTTTGGGAGATTGATGAGGCATGAAGGTATATCCATATTGTGGTGATAATGATGGGGAATCTTGGTGGTCAAAATTTGGGGTATTACAGATGCCTCTATTTAATCTTCTTGGACCCGAAGGTGTGAATGACGAAGGTATTCAGACATTCAGGGTGCAAGAGGATTAAATATCGGAATACCCAAAATTTTGACGGTGGTTATGAATAGCAGTTTGCTTATCCATCTTCTTTTGCTAAGCAATGTTACTTAGAAAAGGGTAAAACTTCCCCTCGATCCTGGTATTCAGCCAAGGAACTAGTCTCAGTTTCTGATATAAACTTCCCCTCGATCTTGGTCTTTATCCAAGGAACTTATCTCAGTTTCTGAAATAAAATTCCCTTCGATCCTGGTCTTCAGCCAAGGAACTGGTCTCAGTTCTTCTTGTCTTGTTCCTTCCTTGACAAGGGATGCTATTTGTAGAGGTTTTCGTCAAACTTCTCGCCGAGTTTTACTGGGGAGATGCCATTTGATGGAAAATGTTTTGTCATCAGACTCGCTGGGGAAACCCATTTGTCTGAGCTGTAGAGGTGTGCAAACTTCTCTGTTGGAGATGCCATTTGTTGACTCTACTAGGAAAATGAGTCTCTTGATAGAATGCTTTTCCGCTTGGGGGATATTACATCATACTTTTCTTCGAGATCTTTTTTGGAGAAATGCCATGTGATGTAATCCAATTTTGAGGTGCTAATGACCTTGTTGATAGCAGACTTTTCAAGGAGATTGCTGTACTGCCGAGAGTCTTCGGTTGAACGACTTTCTCTGGGGATTTTCCTTAATCCGGGAAAGCAAAAATATCATCTTCAACGGTGAAGAGTGATGTTCGTCGAATGTCTTCTTTGCCTTTCAGAGGTTCAAGTTATCAAAGTGGTCGAGGATCGTCTCCAATCCAGAAATAAACTCGGGGAGAGATTGCTCAGACGATACATTTTTTGACGAGGAAAGAACTGACAACTCTATCGAGAGGACTTTTATCACTTAGGGATGGGTATGGCCAAGGTGATAGCAATGCAATATGATTATGAATGTGAATCAATTATGCATGATGTATGTATGTTTATGCTGACAAAACTAATGCGACATACAGACTAATGAATGAACCCGACTGGATACTCGGCCACGGCGGGGGATGAAAAGTATCACTAGTTCAAAATAGCAATCCTGCCTTGCTTGGGAGAGGCGGTCCCTGTGGGGAGGAAGAATTGTCAAATCGGTCTTAAGTGGTAGGAACTCTGCCGGGGATATCAGACGGGACGTTCACATCTAAAACAGTTGATCCTTTATTCAGGCCTACTGGTTTAGAAGGAGTACTTTGATTCTGCACTTTGAGGTTCAATCACCTTCGGAGAAACGATCGGTGTTCTTTTTGATGTTCAAAGTCAAGAAGGAATTTCCATCTCTATTTTAAAAGCAGAAAATAAATTTTGACAATTAAATTCATTTTTGTTTTATTTCAAGAATCGTTGATCATGTTAAAATGTCGTTATGTAAAGCTAAAACAAATAAGAATTATAAACAAAAGCACTAGGGCTCAAATTTTATTGATAGGATAGAAATCAGCCAAACGCGTGATTCCATAGAGCATTTACAAAGTTTAGAAAATGGTAATTTACGGGAAAAGGGGCTACATTGAAACATAACGACCGTTATCCTTCTACAACCTTTGAATTCTGGACATCCTGAGCTTCTGTCGAAGATGACCTTGACTGGAAGTTTGTCGACGAATAGTGTTACCGCTGGGGAATTTCACCTTGTCGGACATAGTTACTTGCCATTAATCCCTAACTTTTGCCTGGATTGTACTTTGAGATTTCCAATCCATCGGGATGATTTTTTGCTTGTGTCTCTAATTTTTGCCTGGACCGTCCTTTCGGGTTTTCAATCCACCGAGATGTTTTTTTAATTTAGGAGAAGTATTTCTTGACTACATCAACATTTGTGGGGTAGGCAAACTCTTCTTCATCCATGGTTGGGAGTCTCAAGGCACGACCTGAGAAGGTTTTCTTGACCACATAGGGGCAATCGTAGGCCGCAGTCCATTTTCCCCAGGAATCAGTGAGAAATGATTGTAACTTCTTGATCACGAGGTCCCCTTTTCGGAAGACACTGGGTCGAACCTTTTTGTCGAACGCTTTCTTCATTTTTTGCTGATACAACTGACCATGGCATAGAGTCGTCATTCTCTTTTCTTCGATTAGGTTCAGTTCATCGTTCCTGCTTTGATACCACTCAGCTTCTGTTAGCTTAGCTTCCATCAATACCCAGATTGATGGGATCTCTACTTCTATGGGGAGTACTACCTCCATGCCATATACTAGAGAGAAATAGGTTGCCCCTGTTGAAGTACGGACAGATGTGCGATAACCATGAAGAGAAAAGGGTAGCATCTCGTGCCAGTCTTTGTAGGTTACAACCATCTTTTGAACAATCTTCTTGATGTTCTTGTTAGCCGCTTCTACTGCTCCGTTCATCTTAGGCCGGTAGGGAGATGAATTATGGTGTTCGATCTTGAACTCAGCGCACAACTCTTTCATCATCTTATTGTTCAAGTTAGATCCATTGTCAGTAATGATCTGGCTCGGAACACCATAACGACAGATGAGGTTGTTTTTGATGAAACGGACCACCACTTGTCAGGTTACATTGGCATATGACGCTGCTTCGACCCACTTGGTGAAGTAATCAATGGCTACCAGGATGAACCGATGTCCGTTTGAAGCCTTGGGTTCGATCATGCCAATCATGTCGATTCCCCATATGGAAAAAGGCCATGGGGAAGAAAGAACTTTGAGATACATTGGTGGTACATGGATTTTGTCAGCGTATATTTGACATTTGTGACATCTCTTCATGTACTTGTAGCAATCGGATTCCATGGTCAACTAATAGTATCCTGCTCTCAGAATTTTTCTCGCCATTGTGTGTCCGTTGGCATGAGTGCCAAAGGATCCTTCGTGAATTTCTTTCATCAGCATGTTTGCTTCTGGTCTGTCTACGCATTGGAGCAAGACCATGTCAAAGTTTCTCTTATAGAGTGTATCACTACTCAGGAAGAAGTTGCCAGCCAGTTTCCTGATGGTCTTCCTGTCTTTTCTTGATGTCCAAGGCGGGTATTCTTGTTTCTGAAGGAAGCATTTGATATCGTGATACCAAGGTCTGTCATCTATGACTGCTTCAATTGCAAAAATATAGGCGGACCTTTCAAGGCAAATTATGTCAATCTTTGGTACATCATTCCAATGATTAACAACAATCATGGAGGAGAGAGTGGCTAATGCATCAGCCATGTGATTCTCTTCACGATGGATGTGATGAAACTCGATTCTGTTGAAGAAGGGTAACAACCTTCTCGCGTAATCTTTGTAAGGAATCAGTCCTGATTGGTATGTGTTCCAATCTCCTTTGATCTGATTGATAACCAGGGTTGAGTCCTCATACACACCCAAGTTCTTAATCCTCAAGTCGATCGATTCTTCGAGACCCATGATACAAGCTTCGTATTTGGCCTCGTTTTTTGTGCATTTGAAAGTTAGTCTGGCAGTGAAAGGAATATGGGTACCCTGAGGTGTTATGATGATTGCCCCAATTCCATTTCCATATATGTTGACAGCCCCGTCAAAAATTAATTCCCATTGGGAATCTGGTTCTGGCCCTTCGCTGGGTAGCGGTTCATCACAATATTTCATTTTCAAGTACATGACATCTTCGTCTGGGAAGTAAAATCCGACTATTATGCCCAGAGTTTGAGTTGCGTTAGAGATAACTCTCACAAACTTTGATTAGGGATGATTATCTATTAGTTTTTGGATTCTAGAGATAGATTTAGAGCTAACAATCTTCAATAGGCGTCGAAGCTTAATGCCTCCATGTCTTGAGTCGGGTGCGAGAGTGTCGACGATGGTAGCACGGTTGTCCTCTCAACTTTGTGTTAGACATAACCTTTATTGTGAGCGATGCTGGGTGATATTGAGGAGTATTGTAGGTGGAGTATAACTGGTCGGTAAGTTTAAGTTTGTGAGGAGTCGATTATGTGCACGCTTGATAAGTTTCTTCTCTCTGAAGAATGAATTCTTTTTGTGTTGATATTTACTTTTCTGTTTTCTTGTTTGAAACCATTATAATCCAAACTCATAAACGTGAGAGATTGTCGAACGACATTCTTTCCCTCAATCCGATCTCTGTGGACACGACATAAATCCCGGAGGGAATTCTTCCGAAAATAAAGATTTTTTGCCGCTATTCCACAACCAACAAAATGGCGTCGTTGCCGGGTATTGGTTTTGATATTGAATTGCATTGTGATAGTTTCTTTGTTTTTGAGTTTTGTATATATCGTATATATTATATATTTTCACTTGTTATACTGATACTTGTAGATTAACGTTTGTTTAAGTTTTTGGTTAAGGCACTTGCTTTTGGTTTGCACGGTGAGGCATCACCATGGTGTCATACCCAAAATTTTGACCACTAAGATTTCCCATCATTGTACAAATCATCATCACGATATGGATGAACCATCATGCCTCATCAGTCTCCCCAAAGATTGGTGAGCATTCACTATAATCAAGAATTAGGGTTTTGAGCCCTCCCAGAACATTTAGACAAATGATCAATCAAGAAATGACATGATCTTCAACTTGTCTAACCTCTCCAACACCCACAAAGGATCAAGAGGACTTCCACATCAAGAATCAAGCACAAGGTTGCAGCATTCCAAGTGGATTAAGCCTCAGGATCGCCAGTGTCACCAAATTAGGTTTTTGGTCGACCAAGGCCTCTAGATGAAAATTTTCATCTGGGCATGAGCCAATGCTTCAAAATATAACTTAAGATACTCCAAGGAACCTCATTGACCCAATCATCCAGTCAATTTAGCCTCAGGGGATGCATTTATCAAAAATCGGGAATTAGGGTTTCTTGACCTAATTCACCCCTAAGTTGACTTTTGGGACAAAACATGATCCAAAACCTCAAGACATGATTTGAGGGTCTCTAACACACCACGTTGATCCATTTGCAACGATGGATTAATTCAAGAAGCTTAATCAACAAGTTTTAATTTCATCTGGACCACAATTAAGGTTTCGCGGGAAAAGTCAACTGTACCTTTTACTTTTGACCAGGACATGCTCCCAAACCTTGGGACATGATTCAATACACCCTATAACATCTATGGAACATATCCATTAGGTTTGATTTAGGTCAAGGACTTGGTTTCACAAGGGATCACACAGCTTAGAATTCATCTGATAAAAAGTCAACTATGCACAAAAGTCAAAGTTTGACTTTTTGAGAATTTTCACAATTATGGTTCTTTGACCCTAAAATGATGTTAATGTGTGATTTGAATCAACATTCATCAAGAAAAATCAAAGAAAATGGGATAACTTGTAAAAGGGGTAACCATAAAAACTTAGAATTTTTCTAAGTTATGGAACAAAGTGGCTAGGGTACCAACATCCAAAGATCATAACTTGAGATCCAAGCAACCATTTTGAATGATCCAAAGGTGGATTTTTATATCTCATGGCTTACTTTAAAAGTGTCAACTACACCTCATTCCAATTCATCATGGATTTTGAGTTATGGTTGGATCAAAATGGCTGAAAACATGAAATGTCACTTTTTCCAACACTTAGTGAAATTTTCACTAAGTCAGAATCTGTTTCAATTTTTCCAAAATGTAAGGGCATTTTTCACTTGGATCCAAAAAGTGTGAAAACAAACTATGATCACACATATGTTGTATCATATAAGAGCTTTCCAAAATGGCCAAGAACTCCATCAAAGTCCATCTGAGCTAGGAGTTATGACAGTGGCAAAATGCCTTGCTGCAAACTGTCATAACAAGGCACATTTGTGCATTTTGCTCGATTTGAGCAATTGGTGAAAATGAAAAACAAGTTTATCCATCTGAACACCTCAGGGGGAGACCAGGGAGGAACAAACACTGATCCATAAGCCTCCCAAGTCTTTGGAACTACAAGTAGCATGCCAAACCTAAAAAAGCCTAAAAGGGGGACAAGACTCCAATTTTGTTTTGTAGCATTCAATGGATGCACCAAGGAGGCATGGACTGAGACATTTCCAACTGAATGAGTCAAGGAGAAGCTCTGAACCAAAGACACATAGGCATGTGCCCTAACCTCTAGTCAATGGCTAGAGGAGACTTAAGATTCCAAAGTGATGCAATTGGAAAATGAGCTGCTGCAGTTTCCATTCACTATTGCTTGAAAAAAAAACTTGCTCTACTATAAATAGAGCTCATTTGTGCTCAGTTTGAGTACACCAAAGCACTACAACACTTGCTATCCTCAAAATCTCTTTCTCTAGGCCAAAATGCTTTCTTATGCAAGGTAACTCTGAGTTTTTGAGTTAGAGAGCCTTTCCATCACAACTCATGATCCAAACACATCCAATATGTCATATCTAAGCTGTCCAAACTCTCATAAGTGACATGTAACACCAAAATCACAAAGTCCCATCTCAAAACCTCAAAATTGGACTTTTTTGCATTTTTCAAGCCATGTCTTGATTCAGTCACTTTCAAAACCAGATAAAACCTCAAACACACTCCAAATATCATCCTTGAACTGTCCCAAATGGTTCCCCACATCTGGAACACCATTTGAGAGAGTTTCTATTTTGGTCACTTTTGCCCCTTTTGCAAGAAAGGACCAGTTTCCATTCCTGAGGTTTCCAGCTGATTCCAATCATCCTAAAAGCTTCTAAGGGATCATTTGAGGGTATCCAAAGCATCAAATTGTTTCTGGAACAAAGCACTTGACAGATTTCCCAAAAAGCTCCTAAAGAGGTAATCATCTCAACTTGAACTCTTTGAAATATGCATTGCTTTGAAGTCCACTGATCATACACATCTCATACATGTTATATATGTTGTGTTTGAACCAATTCACCATGTAATTCATACATGCAATAAGAGGTAGCATAGAAAATGCAAACCATGGCCTATTTCAAAATAACTATCGGGTTTTTCAATAGGAGCCTCATCTGAAAAAACCACCACCACCATTGGATTCCTTGTGAAATTCTAGGCAGGATAGACCTAAATTTTGCCCCAATCCATGGAGACATGAGAAAGTTACAAGCTTCACGTTTTTTGCCAAAACCTTGCCTTGCCTTGCCTTGGCTAGGCCAAAAACAAGGCAAGCCTTGTATATTTGTGGTTGGGTTTTGATACACGGATGTATCACCACCCCAGTGGTAGGAGGCGCGCACTGCACACAAGAGGTATGGGGTTCGAATCCCCCTCGCCCCAGATTCTCTTTTTTATCACTTTTTCATATTTTCTCATTTTTCATATTATTTTTAATGATTTGGAAAATTAATAACTCTCTCAATTTTAATTATTTTTTATTGGTTCATTTTGCAAAAAATACAAAAATGTTGAAATATTTTATTCCACAAAAAAATCAGGTTTATATTAAGTATTTAATATGGTTGATATTTTTGTAAATAAATTCATTTTTATTATTTTTTAAACCTTTTAAAAAATGATATTCATCTTGAAAATCAAAACCAAATGAGCTTTAATTCATCTTGTGATTAAAACATCATTTTTCTAACCTTAACCACAAATCATAAGTTGTTTATTCAAACTTATTTGGTATTTTTATCATTTTAATTAATTTTTTTTGAATAATTAAAAAATGATAAAATTAGGGTTTTGTTGATTTTCACCCTAACAAACTTTCTTTAAAAAACTCTTTGGGCCTCTTGGTAGAGTGTAAGTCCCATCCTTTTGTAAATAAAAATCATTTTTGGGCCTTAATGTACTGTATAAGTCCCAATATCGTCAAAAAGTTCGGCGCGATCGTCGCCTTTTTAACAAAAACCTCTGGGCTTCTCCTTGAGCTATAAGACCCATCTTTCTTTTAAAACTCTTTTGGCCTCTTGAGAGAGTGTAAGACCCATCCCTTTGTACAGAATACCTTTTTTGGGCCTCAGTCATTTGTATAAGTCCTTGTACAAATTCAAAATAACGGTGCGATCACTGATAAAACCTTGGGCCTCTCCTTGAGCTGTAATCCCCGACAATCTCTTCAAAGCACTTTCTCCTTTAATTTTGAATATAAAGTTGTTATCAAAACTTTCTTTAATTTCTTTGTTGAACAACTAACCCTATAGCATGGAAGCTCTACAACGGGTAAATGTTTATCCGCTTTCTTTTATCTGCTTTCATATATATAATTGTATTGTGGGGCTGCTTCACTGTAAGTCCTCTTTCACATCCTTTTATATACTTGTCATATATCAACTGTATATATACTGGTATAGTTATTTAGAGTTTTCTCCGGTAATTACGTCTAGAACTAGGTAAAGCCCGTTGGTCGCTCTTGAATACAAACATAACTAGATCCCCATAGGATTCTAGATACAATCTTCCCTTCTCTTGGGGTTAAACAATATGGAACAAAGAGAAAGGCAGTATTCTCGGTGAACCTTTTCTCAGACTGTCACCCTTAGAAATTATCAAAGAAACTCTACTCCCCAGAGATGATCTTTTCTCCGTGAATGGCATCTCTTGAGTTTCTTCCAAATCCTCGAACTTTCCTGGAATGACCACTTCTCTGTGAATTGAATTTCTTGAACTTCTCTTGGTTTAGGGACCCACAGGCTTCCTAAAAGCATCCCCACCTCCTCTTGGGAGTTGTACAAGGACCCTTCGGCTTCTTAGAAGTTCCCATGCCTTCTCTTGGGCTTAATACAAGGACCCTGACGACCTCTTAAAGGTATAAGACAAAACTTAGTCATATTTTGCTAGAGCAGTCTTTCCAGTGTCAAAACTCCGGCCATTTTTAGGGTTGATTTTCATCCCTTAACACCCGTGCCTCCCCTTGGGCATAGTACAAAAGATAAAACTCCAGACTTGGATAATCTAATCCGCTTGAGTCTCGAAGACATTCTCAAGCAACCCCGGTCATTCTGGATCAATATCCACCCGAAACCCAGTCTCTATCATGAGAGTTCTCTACTTGGACCTGCCTAGGGATCAATAACCCTCAGCAGTAAGTTATCCTTCTCTTGGGCTTTGTACAATGATTCTCCCTAGTGGAGCTAACCTTTTTAGACTCTCTTGTTGAGTCTATTTCCTTTTAGCCTCCATCTCGGGCTTCGTACGAGACATCAAATCACTCTCTTGTTGACTATAAAAGATTCTCTTGTTGAGTCAATCACCTTTTTTAGCCTCCGTCTTGGGCTTTGTGCAAGACATATAAAGAACACTCTCTTGTTGAGTATAAAAGACTCTCTTGTTGAGTCAGCCACTTTTTAGACTCTCTTGTTGAGTCAACCTTTTTAGCCTCCATCTTGGGCTTTGTACAAGACATATAAATAACGCTCTCTTGTTGAGTTAACCCTTTTTAGCCTCAATCTTGGGCTTTGTACAAGACAGAAAGAACACTTTCCCTGGAAAAATCAATCTTTTAGCCTCCTCTTAGGCTTTGTATAAAGAAATCCCCGGTTGAGTCAATCAACCTTTTAGCATCAAAGTTATGTTTTGCTCACAGCATACAAACATCAACAATTCCTCTTTAGAGATGACAAATTCCCTCTCAGTCAGGACCCTTTAGCTTCATATCTTGGGCTTTGAATAAGATACACATCACCTTTAGCTTCAATCTTGGGCTTTGAACAAGACACCAAAACATCATTTTCCTCCCATAGAATAGGAGGAACTACGATCGCTCTGATTCCCCTGTTTCATTAAACGGGAATATGTAGGCATAAGATTGTGAAATCTTAGCAAGCATACTAATCAAAAACTCTAAAGTCCAGTACCTTCATACATCAATCAAAGGAAATCAAGTCTAGTATCCTAACCGAAACCCTCATGAACAGTCCAGACACTCTACGCTTAAGTAAAAATAACCTCAGAGAGACCCACGATTTTGATAGCATCTGTTAACCAACAGTCATCAGTTTAAACTCAGTATACAAGCAGGGTTAATTGGAGACATCTATTTCCCTTCCTTAATCAGCTCAATAGGATAAAAAATGAATCGAACTGTAGTACCCAAAGTGATGGTGATTTGAAACCATAAAAACCGCGCTACACATGGCATGAAGGAAGGAAGTTGCTAGCTAAGCATTGTAAAGGCGCCGAGCTTACGATGTAAAACAAGCATGTTGTATTATTTTCTTTTGGTTTAGCTTAGGTAGTGTGGTGAGCATTCATTAAACAAGTTATACTCGGATTTTTCGTGAAATTATTAACTCTTCACTTTACAACTTGTTTAATCCATTTTCACCCGGTCTTTTAGTTTGTTTATATTAATAGTTTTTGTGTTTGCCTTTGAGCTTGTCTTGAGTTATTTGAGGATGCTTGGTGATGTTCCAAGTTTGATCATTTCAACTTGCGGATGTATGGTAATGATATTTTTAAGTTTTGTACACGTCCAAGGTATGTGCTTATCGCTTTCTTGACTTTAGCACATTCATGATACTTTGGCTTTTTACAAACTTCCATGCCATTCATTCTTTTGTATACTTGTTCTTGTTGTGAATCACTTTAGTTCCCACCCTTTTTGTGAGGTAGCTTTCCATTGTTCATATATGCGGAGTACCAACATTCTTCTTCTAACTGGATTTTATTATGCTTAATCTTTTGTATGTGTTGATTATATGAAAGCATGAAAAGGATCAAGGCATTTTGTTTCATTTTGAGCACAACTACCTAGCCAAATAGTCATTCACCTTGTGAGTGTGTGATCATTCGTAACCCCTTTAAGCTTTTTGATCCATGATTTATTTGAACTTAATGCTTGTCTATGAGTATTTAGTTCACT
Source organism: Lathyrus tuberosus (assembly GCA_022829125.1). Taxonomy (NCBI): domain Eukaryota; kingdom Viridiplantae; phylum Streptophyta; class Magnoliopsida; order Fabales; family Fabaceae; genus Lathyrus; species Lathyrus tuberosus. The sequence goes on from JALAZF010000031.1 coordinate 8,652,610, forward strand.
TATTTTTGAATGAATTTTGTTTTTTCTTGAACCCTCAACTTTGTGTTGTTGTATGAATTTTTGCCTTACCTTAGAAATTAGGGAGTATTCACATGATGATGTGGTTGAATTCAAGTAGGAGAGAGCAATGTTTGCTCACTCATTGGTTGGTTTCTATGAGGTTGAAAAAGAAAAGAAAAAAAAGAGAAAAATATGAAAAAAGAAAAGAAAAGAAAAGAAAAGAGAAAGAAAAAGAAAATCCTTGTGAAAGGAAACAAAAAGAGTTCAAATAATTGTGCTAAATAAGTATTGTGTTTTGTGTAACACTTGGGATTTTGGAAGAAGTTGATGGAATTTTGTGTTTGAGTCTTTGTGAGTTGATCACTCCCTTAGGTTTAGGCAAGTTTTTGTTTCAATTACCTTTAGAAATTGCCCCTTGTTTGTTTGCCAGGCCACATTACAACCTTGAAAGCCCTTGTGATTCTTACCTTTGTATGTTCAATGTGAATTTTTAGATGTTGCATAATTTAGTCTATTGTTCGTATGATTGTTGTGTGAGTGATAAGTACCTTATTTTGTGTTTTTCATCTACCGATGATTATTTTTGCTAGGTGTGATTCACATTTAAACTTGTGTTGTTTTAGGATGTTTGTCATGATTTTTGTATTATGCATTTGTTTCGTGACTATGTTATCGTCGTAGTTTAGTGGTAAGTATTTACTTTGTGTGTACCATTTTTCATTTGAACGATTCATTTGTCCGTTTTTCAAAACCTGTTGATTCGTGATTCTTGGGCTGACACTCTGTTTCTTTGAGTTGTTTGATTCTTGTTTGAGGACAAAAAAATTTAAGTTGAGGAGAGTTTGATAAGTACAAAATGTAACTATTTTTGTATATAAGTTTTGTTGCACTTATCGATACTTTTTGTTAATATCGTTCGAATAAACGCCGTTTTGTGTATAAATACATTAGTTAGTGTATACTTGTGTTTTTGATTCATTTATGTAACGATTAATAGTTTTCCATTCATTTTGTAGGTAATTAAACATTGTTGAAGCAATGAGTAATAAAAGCTCCAGGATGCACCATTTGGATCAATACAAGGAAGAAGGCAAAGAATGAAAGCCAAAATAAAGAAGTGCAGTCAGCCAGATTTCGCTGGGCGAAGCTAGTGTTGCTAGACGATACTGCCTTTCGCCGGGCGAGTTACACCAGAAGATTTACTGACAGTCATGCTCCGCCGGGCGAGCTTTCTTCTGCCGAGCGAAACTGCCTTTCGCTGGGCGAAGCAGCGGCGAGAGGAAATAAGGAAATTCCAGTAGCATTCCATGTTTTTGAGCTTTCATCGGGCGAAGTCTTTTTCCACCAGGAGAAATTAGATATTTGTTGCCAGGCTATTTAAGTACGCAGCTGATGTGAGTGTAATAAAAAGCTTCGCCGGGCGAAACCATTCTTCCGTCGGGCGAAGCATCTAAGACAGAATTTTGTATATAATTCGTTTTACTTCATTTTTGTTAGGTTATGATGTTTGGGGGTGATTTTTGCTCTCCCAACTTCATCAACCGCATTCTTTGGTAGAGGTAGCTAGAAAACAACTTTGAAGCTTGCACACGGATGAACCGGAGTGGATTGATCGTCGATCGGCTTTGACAATCCCCGAGATGTTTGGTTCATTTCTCTTCTTCTCTGTGTTTTTCTTCATTGTTGGATTGTGTATATGTATTTACTCTGAACTCATGTATATTTGTCGCCCATGCCGTTGTATGAAACTTGCTTTACAAATATTTATTGGTGATTGTCCTTGATTTTTGCTTTATGCACGGGGTTTGGGTTGTGTTAGAGATAAACATCGCGAACTTCGATTAGGGATGATTATCTGTTAGTTTCTGGATGGTAGAGATAGATTTAGAGCTAACAATCTTCAATAGGTGTCGAAGCTTAATGCCTCCGTATCTTGAGTCGAGTGTGAGAGTGTCGACGATGGTAACACGGTTGTTCTCTCAGCTCAGTGTGTTAGAGATGGATACTATTGTGACCGATGCTGGGTGATATTGAGGAGTATTGTAGGTTGAGTATAACTGGTCGGTAAGTTTAAGTTTATGAGGAGTGAATTATGTGCATGCCAGATAAGTTTCTTCTCTATGAAGAATGAATTCTTTTTTTGTTGATATTTACTTTTCTGTTTTCTTGTTTGAAACCATTATAATCCAAAATCATAAACGCGAGAGATTGTCGAACGGAATTCTTTCCCTCGAACCGATGTCTGTGGACACGACATAAATCCTGGAGAGAATTCTTCCAAAAATAAATATTTTTTGCTGCTTGCCGCTATTCCGCAACCAACACCATATGAGAGAGACGAATGAGAGAGTTGTTAGGATTTTGTTTTGAGAGAGACGATGGAAAGAGTTGTTAGGATTTTGTTTTGAGAGAGACGATTGTTATATACTGAAGCGATAGATGATTTTGCTTATATATAAATAAAGTATCACCTTTCATCACAGTTGGAATAAAAACTGTGGTTATATACAAGGTCAATAACATTTTTATCACGATAAATGGCTAATTGTTGGTGTTGGGATTCGAATCATTCTACTCTGTGTACCTTTTCACCGCAGTTGCTTCATTTGACCGTTGTAACATGTTTTCTAGTAAATACCACGGTTAACACTATGGCCGTTGTAAAATTAGTGTTATGAAAGGTCTATTTTGTAGTAGTGTGTGAGTTACCCTAATAGATTATGCTAGTGTACCTTGAACCGAGTAGAAGGGTAGTGAGATATTCAATGGTTTATATTGAGAGCCCACTGAGATTAGTATCTCAATCCATGTTGTTGTTATTATTTTTTAGACAAGCAGGTACTTGGATTAAATTTGCGGCTTTGGACTTGGCATTAAAGACCCGATGAAGCAGATTTCCGATGTGCTGAAGACTTTTGTCTAATAGATGATGTATCAGTTAGGCTTGTTGTTTTGTCAAATTTTTATCTGGTCTAATTCTAGACTTGTACATTGATGTATCCTATACCCAAATATTAATGATACTAGTTATTACTCTAGACATATAGCTTGAGGTGTTATAGTTGGTATCAGAGCAGGTCAATTCACGACCTAACTATTGGTCATTAGTGTCAAGGTGCTAACTAGAATATGAGGAATTGACTACGTGATTCTTACTACCATTTCATAAAAGTTAAGTTTGATGAACTTAAGGTTTATCTGTGGCAAGGGGAATTGTGTAGTCAATAACTAGAAAAAAGTCATTGAGTTAAGAAATCCGCTAAAGTTCAAGAGCTTTTGGAAAATTTAAACCTTGAGACTCGATAGAAGTTGTCGTTACCTAGTAACCCGGAGGTGGTTGGACACTCAAAGGAATGCTTGAGGAAATTCAAAGGCCAAAGGAACACAATGGGACTTTTGGACGAGCGTCGAACACTAGATACATTGTAGATGAGAAGGAGAAATATTCTAATCTACTTACCAAGATATTTCATGATTTGGCAAGAAATTGTTGGTAGGATATCATGAAAGTAATGATGGGAGAACTCAAGACATAAGGCCTAGTACTCAACAATGGTAATCAAGCATCAAGACAAAGTGGAATATTGTAACCATTGGAAATATTAGAGTGGATGTGGGAAGATATTCTCGTGAATTGCATGTTTGATCCAACTCATTCCTACTAGTCAAGACCACCTGCAAGGCATTAGGATAACAAAAGAGTCATCACAAAATGTTATGGTAGCACAAGGTGACTACTTCGAGGAGACTTGTCCAGTTGACTGGTTGTTGCCCATATAGAGGATGGAAGGGTCACTCTAAAAAATGTCAGATGGTTCACTTGGATAAGCATGAAATTGAGAACTCATGGTCGTTGTGGATCTTACCTATGATATGTGGAGACATGTGAGTGTTAACAGACTTATGCAGTACCACGTCATCTCTGTAAGGCATGGGGTACATAAGTTATCATATTAGTCAGTTGGGAGGATGTGACTATCTTGGTCACAATGCATGATTCTAAGGGTGTGACCAAATACATCAGGACTAAAGTCTCTTTATTTATAACAGAATGGTCAATGATTTGTGTGTCGCACTTGAGTATTGATTAATAACTTTTATGATACATGGCCTCCAATTTATTGGGTATGGTTGTACTCTCAGATCTTTACATAGACATAGGGAGATTGTGCACAGTTTAGATCCTACGAGTGGTAGCGAATAAGCCAGATCCAAAGATATTCTCATGGGGTGTCAGTATGCATTGTGTTAGTAAGGGACCAGAAGTTCACTTCAAGATATTTGGAAGAGATCAACCAAATATTTGGGGAATCAGCAACCCATGTGACCTATCAAGTTAGCAGTGAAGTGGAGGCAACCTAGCAGAGCTAAAACAATCGACCAACTAGGCAGATGACTCATATTCACGTTAAGCTGAAGGGACTCTTGATGGAATTTGAAAAGTATAAAGTGATGGTGGAATCCATCATGCGGAGCCAATGGAACATCCATGAGGGACAAACTCAGTTGAGCAAAGCAGGAAGTAACTAGTTAAGGATGCATGTATTAAACGGTTAAGTTTCAAGGTGAGTATAATTTGGATATCTAGGAGCTTTACAAAGGGAGATGCTATGAAGTTAACCCCGACATGATTCGCTGTCTCGTAATGAGGATCTAGAGACACTTTTGATTATGTGTGATGTTAACAACAAACGAAAGGGAGGACATGATTCATGTTCTTAGTTTTCATTAAGTCATACAAGTGGACGAGTCTGGACTAGAAGAGTTTAAGGCTCAAGTGAAAGATTTTTCGAAGAGTAATTCAAGGCTTAGAATCAAGAAAAAACTATTTCATGGAAAACTAAGGCACTTGATAAGTTGGACTATGAAGAAGTAGCATAATATTATATGTAGACAAGTTCACATACGAAAAACAAGCATTCGATGAAGAATGGATAACAATGGTCTTGGAGTAAGAGCGTAGAGGCGTTAATCCATGAGATGCACTCTTTGTGGCTCTACCATGTTTGAGACTATGATAGGTGTATGATAAATGATCACATAAATAAGTTTCCTTAAAGTTTCAAAGAAAAATCCCACAAAGCCTTCATAAGTTTTTTGAAGGAAGACCAATTATGGTTGCCAAAGGGATCTACGTTTCTCCTAAAATTAAAAGTATGAAAGAAGGGAGGGATTTCAAAATATGAACTCGACGTAGAAAAATCATTTAAATTCACCAAAAAAATTCACACGCCTTTGGGAAGACCAATTTGAAGTGGTTAAACATTAACTTCTCGAATGGCAAGAACGACATCCAAAACTCTATCTATTTTAAATGAACTTGTACATAGGGATACCCATGCCAGGGAAAAGTGTACAAATCCTTTAGAATTCTAATAGGATCCCTACCTCCTAATACAATAATCCTTTTGTCCTACTCCAACAAAAGGGTAATATAGATAAATATCACCCGAGATACACAATGATCGTTCCCATTTTAAACCTAAAAAATAAAGGAAGAGAATGAATTTGACATTTATTAAATCCAATTGCCCACCACTAGTCAAATAAAATGATGGTACAGTCTATTTATACAATATAAAAAGGGAGTTTCTTAATGCACCACCCAAGTTTCTTAGGCACTATGTGAAATTATTTTTTTGCCCCCTAATTCTGGATGTGCACATCCGGACGCACCGGATCCTTAAGAATTAAAACTTTTTCCGGATGTGCATATCCGGAGAGTATCCGGATCTGTATATCCGGAAGACATTCTGAAATATTTAAAGCTGCACGATCACTCCCCCCTTACCATAATCAACCTTCTTCTTCCACAATCACTCTCACCAAGTCAAAAAACCCTACTTCATCAATTCCATTTCTCACTCAAAAAGTTCAAATTTTTGGTGCAACAAATCAAAGGAAGCAAGGAAAGACTGAATTTCAGGTAAACATTCAACTTCATCCACTACATTGCTCACATTATCAATCTACATTTTTGGAAAAACAAGTTACGCTACTTCCGGATGTGCACATCCGAAAAGAATTGAGCATGAACATTTCCGGATGTGCACATCCGAAAAAATGCCTGAAGCTAATTAATTTAAGTTTTTAGCATTTTTGAATAAATCTTATTTATACATATTAATTGTTCTATTCTTGTTTATAAATAGACATGGTGCATCCCGATAACATGGCAAAAGAATTAGTTGCGCCGATTTCCTCGAAAGATGAAGGTATGCTCGTAAAGTCGGTTGATGTCGGCGGTAACTTTAACAACAAGCAAGACTTTGATGATCGTGAAAGCATGATCGCATACATTCGTAGGACGGCTATTGAGCTCGGCTTCGGTGTAAATATCGGGAGATCGGATAATGGGTCGGATAGAAGAAAAGCTTTTGTAATTTTGAGGTGCGAAAGATGCGGCAAATATCAAGCACCTCTACGGAAGTTAAAGAAAGACGAGACCGGTACTAGAAGATGTGAGTGCCCTTTTAAGATTGGTGGTTACATGTTAGTTTCCAAGAAATGGAGATTTACCGTTCGTTGTGGTATACATAACCACGAAATGTGCTCAAAGCTAGAAGGTCATCCAACTGTATGCCGGCTCAAGGCGAAAGAGATGACATGTATAGCCGACATGACCTTGAACCTTGTCCCACCGAAGAATATACTTGCGACGTTGAAACGGAAAGAACCCGAAAATGTTGCAAACATAAAGCAAGTGTATAACATGCGGTATCGAATGAACAAGGCAATTAGGGGAGATAGGAATGTGATGCAACAACTGTTGAAAGTGTTGGAGGACAACGATTACGTGTCTCGGTATAGATGTCGCGATGATGGAATTACGGTACGAGATATTTTTTGGACTCATCCGGATTCCATCAAGTTGTTCAACACGTTCTCGACAGTGCTCATTCTCGATAGCACCTACAAGACAAACAAGTATCGTCTTCCATTGTTTGAGATGGTTGGCGTTACGTCTACGAATAAGACATATGCCGTCGGCTTTGCCTTTTTGGAGTGTGAGAAAGAGGACAATTTCACGTGGGCGTTGGAGACGTGTCGGTCACTTTTGAAGAAACATGTTCAAATGCCAAAAGCAGTTGTTACGGACCGCGACAACGCCTTGATGAATGCGGTTGCGAAAGTCTTTCCGTCTTCCAATGCACTACTTTGTCGATTTCACATAACAAAGAATGTGCGAAGCTGGGTTAAGACCGCGGTGGGTGCGAAGCAAGTGGATTCGGAAGACGGAAAAGTGGTCAAGTCGGGTGTCATTGTAGAGAAAATTATGGATGCATGGACTCATATTCTAAATTCTTCCACAACGGAATTATATGCCGATTCGGTCATTAAATTCCGGAAAGTGTGTGAACGGTACCCCGCTTTGTTGAAATATGTTGAATCCACCATTCTTGATCAAGTGAAAGAAAAGATTGTTTGTTCGTGGACCGATAACGTACGACATCTTGGAAACACTACCACCAATAGAGTTGAGTCGGCACATGCCACTTTGAAGAATTGGTTGGGAAATAGCAAGGGGGATTTATGTCGGGATTGGGACTCCGTGCATCTAATGATCAAAAACCAACACAATGAGATACAAACCACTTTCGGTCGGAGCATCACAGTTTTCGAACATCGGTTTAAAGGTAACTTCCTCTACGCATAAAGAAGCATACTTGCGTCTCTATGAAAATCAAGAAAATTACAACAAGGTTCACGAGTCACTTGTTCCGTGGTTGAGTGGTCCGGCACCGGTATCGAAATGGATGAGCTTCCCCGAGATGGGTCATCTTATAGCATGCGCCTACGATATGGTGTGTATCGACTTGACGAGATACGGATTTTCGGAAATCTTTTTTCCACTACACACCGCACCTCCGTCGAATCCAAATGATCGCATCATGTGCATCGGATGGCTTGCGAAATCAAGACATTTCGTACAAGCTATCTTGAAACCCGAATGCCCGATACCACCCAAATCACCGCAATGGGCGACGCATGCAACCGCAATTGCCGAGTCTTGGCCGGATTATTTTGTCGAAAGGACGGTTGAATTCGAAAGATTGCACGCAATTGAAAAGGCATCAAATGCGGAAAAATCGAAAGTTTTAGCTCCAATAGATTTAGACGGAGAATTTTGCTTTAACTCTTTTGTATAATCATACGACACAATGTACATTATTGAAGTGAAATATATTGTACTTTTATCCATATGTCTTTTTAATACACTTACGAATTTTATTGCACTGAAAGTATTCCAAGTGACTGCATAAGCTGTCAATTCTATTTTAAAATTGTATCAGTAAAACATTCTGATTTGCAGATCCGGACAATTTCCGGATGTGCACATCTGGAAATAATATTTGCAGGGTTTGTCCGGATCTGCAGATCCGGAACGAACTTGGGCAGAAATAACTTTACCCTAACTTTTATTTAAATTAGGGGTTTCATTTGATATCTTTCACAAAACCTCAAAATGTCTCAATTGTATCAAATCAAAATCCGTTGGTATGCCGCAAGTGTCTCCTTTACCGACGGCAAAACACGCGGTCAAAAGTTTACGATATTGAGGGACATCCCCCTCGACCAAATCATTGACGACATCGAACATCTCCTACCTTACGGAGACAAGCGGAAGGTTGCGAAGCTTCAGTATCGTTCACCTTCGGTTGACAACGAAGGGAACGTCGCTTACATCCTTGTTGAGCTCAAGAATCAAGACGATGTTAGAGCGATGTGGCAAACTTATTTGGGTTACGAGGAACAATTCCCGTTCGAGTTCGAGGCGACCGTCACAATCCGAAGAACGGTCGATGACATCTTAGAGATGTGCAAGCGTCCACCGGGCTATTGATCTTGTTATATTTAAATTTCTGTCGATGCCATGCCGATTTTCTCAATGTAATCCCGATTTTATTTTATGAATGTGAGAAACATTTGTGGTTTTGGTGTTCTGCTTCAGTATTTTTTCCGGATTTGCAAATACGAACTGTTACCGGATGTGCACATCCGGGAAAAAATGAAAATTTTTTAAAAAATGGTGCGTCCGGATGTGCACATCCGGAATCAAGGGGCAAAAACAAAAATTCACAAGGTGCCTAAGAAATAAGGGTGGTGTGATAAGAAATACCCTATAAAAAAACCCAGTGTAATTGAGACAAAAAAAGTTGTAACATTATCTTTCTCAGACATCTGTCGCACTAGAGAAAGTAAAAACCAAATAAACCTAGGAAAATTAATTTAATAATGGGGAGTGCTTCTCAATATATAGCAAAACAAAAATATATTTTTGGTAAATAATTAAGGTAAATGGTTTCTAGTGTTGGAGGATAGTAACCACTTGGTGAAATTTTGAAGGGTAGCTTCGTCAGCTCTATAGTAGTTTTGTGTGAGTTGAAGCAACTGTGACCATGTGAAATCAAGATGTTATTTTGTCCCATTTGTACTTCTTAGTCATCATCTTGAAGAGTGGTTATAATGTGACTTGAACAATCACCATCTTGCATTTAATTAAGTCACTTCCATCCTTTGCCTTTATCAAATTCCACATCCTTACTAATCACCACCTTGTTCTCATTTGGTGAGAACAACTTGTAGGCACCTGTGGAATGGTAACCAAACAAGATCGTGGCTTGGCCTCTATCATCAAGCTTCCTTATGAGTTTCTCAGATACATGTATTTAACATAATAACACAAATATCTTGAAGTTTCTAACACATGGTTTTAGGCTTGACCAAGATTCATAAGGTTTCTTGTGTTTCAACTTCTTCATTGGACATCTACTGATGATGTATACAACGGTTGGAGTAGCCTCACCCCAGAAATTATTTTGCATTTTTTTGCCTTGAGCATATTTTTATCCATGTTCATGGTACTTCTATTTTTTTCGCTTAACAATTCCATTGTTCTGAGGTGTGTAATGTGTTATAATTTCATGCTAAATCCCTTATTTCTTACAAAACTAAGCAAATTCAGTTGAGGTGTTCTCACCACCACCATCATTTCTCTGCCTTTTTATGGCACATTCAACCCGTTTTTCAACTAGAAGCTTGAATATCTTGAAATGGGTGAATACCTCACTTTTCTTCTCCAATAGGTAAATCCAAGTATATCTAGTGGATTCATCTATAAAGGTTAAGAAGTAACAGTTACCTCCCAGTGACTTTATTTCAAAGGGTCCACACACATTTAAGTGCACAATCTCCAACTTTTATTGTGACTTCATTGACAAGTCATGTTTAAATCACCTTTTTCCTACTTGGAAATGCAACACTCTTCACATAACTTCTTTGGAATTGTGATCTTAGAAATTCCATTAACCATATTCTTCTTGCTCGTCAAACTGAGACTCTTAAAATTGAGATGGCCAAATCTCAGATAACAAGTCAAATTTTGATCTGTAATTAAGGTTGATGTAAGACATCAATGGTATAGTATGTTGATCATAATATTTAATGTCTTGTTGGTTGACAAGGGTGTCTTCAGAACTATCTTGGAACTTACATCAAACACCTTAATCTCTTTATCTTTTAGCCTCATTAGGTAGTCTTTGTCAATCAATTGACCTAAGTTGATCAAGTTATTTTCCATAGAAGGGACATACAAAACAACACATATTGTCATACCCCAAATTTTGACCACTAAGATTTCCCATCATTGTGCAAACCATCATCACAATATGGATGTACCTTTATGCCTCATCAATCTCCTCAAGGAATTGTTGAGCATTCACTACAATCAGAGATTAGGGTCTTAACCTCTCTCAGGGTACTTAGACAAATAATCAATCAAGAAATGACATGATATTCAACTTTTCTAACCTCTCAAACACCCATAAAGGATCAAGAGGACTCCCACATCAAGAGTCAAGCACAAGGTTGCAGCATTCCAGGTGGATTAAGCCTCGAGATCGCCAGTGTCACCAAATTAGGGTTTTGGTCGACCAAGAACTCCAGATGAAAATTTTCATCTGGGCATGAGCCAATTCTTCAAAACATAACTCAAGATACTCCAAGGGACCTCATAGACCCCATCATTAAGTCAATTTAGCCTCAGGGGAAGCATTTATCAAAAATCAGGAATTAGGGTTTCTTGACCTAATTCACCCCTAAGTTGACTTTTGGGACAAAACATGAGCCAAGACCTCAAGACATGATTTGAGTGTCTCTAATAAACCACATTGATCCATTTACAACAATGGATTGATCCAAGAAGCTTGACCCACAAGTTTCAATTTCATCAGGACCAAAATTAGGGTTTCGAGGGAAAAGTCAACTGTACCTTTGACTTTTGACCAGGACTGCTCCCAAACCTTGGGACATGATTCAATACACCCTATAACACCTTTGGAACATAGCCATTAGGTTTGATTTAGGTCAAGGACTTGATTTCACCAAGGATCGCACAGTTTGGAATTCATCCGGTAAAAAGTCAACTGTGCACAAAAGTCAACTTTGACTTTTTGAGATTTTTCACAATTATGGTTCCTTGACCCTAAAATGATGTTAATGTGTGATTTAAATCATCATTCATCAATAAAAATCAAAGAAAGTGGGATAACTTGTAAAAGGGGTAACCATAAAAACTTAGAATTTTTCTAAGTTATAAAACAAAGTGGCTAGGGTACCAACTTCCAAGGATCATAACTTGAGATCCAAGCAACCATTTTGGCTGATCCAAAGATGGATTTGTAGATCTCATGGCATACTTTAAAAGCTTCAACTACATCTCATTCCAATTCCTCATAGATTTCAAGTAATGGAGTGATCAAAATGGCTGAAAACATGAAATGTCACTTTTTCCAACACTTAGTGAAATTTTCACTAAGTCAAAATCTGTCTTGCTTTTTTTCAAAATGTAGGGGGATTTTTCACTTGGATCTAAAAAGTTTCAAGACAAACTATGATCACACATGTGTTGTATCATATGAGAGCTTTCCAAAATGGCCAATAACTCCATCAAACTCCGCCTGAGCTAGGAGTTATGACAGCTGAAACATGCCTTGCTGCAAACTGTCTTGGCAAGGCAGATTTGTGCACAAAGGCTCGATTTGTCCAAATTGTGTAACCATAAGCATGGTTATCCATCTGAACACCTCAAGGGGGAGCAAACAAGGGACAAGCACTGATCCATCAGCCTCCCAAGTCCAAGATTCCACAAGTAGCATGCCAAACCTAAAGAGCCTAAAAGGGGGACAAGACTCCAATTTTGTTTTAGAACATTTAATGGATGCTTAGAGGTGGCATGTATCAGAGCAAGAAGGAACACTTTAGTCAAGCCTTATCTCAGAATCAAAGAACCATAGGCCTGAGCTCTAACCTCAAGTCAATGGCTAGATGAGACTCTTGATTAAAGAATTCAAGCATTCAACACAATCTGATCCAAGCTGCCATTCACTATTCCTTGCAAAACAAACTTGCTCTACTATAATAGAGCTCATTTGTGATCAGTTTGAGTACACCAAAGCACCCAAACTGATGCTTTCCTCAAAATCACCTTCTCACTTCCAAATTTGTCTTCCAAAGCAAGTCACTATCGGGTTTTGAGCTTGGGAACAATTCCAACCAAACCAATCACACACACACACCTCATATACATTATATAGAAGTGATCCAAACACTTAAACAACATCTGGAACACCAATTTCACAAAATCACCAGCCAATTGCTCAAGGTTTTAACCAAGTTGCAGTTGAGGTGCCATACTTTATTCCGGTCCATTTCAGATCACTCCAAGCACTCAAACACATTCCATATGGTGTAGGGAAGCTGTTCAGATCATCACAACTTATCTGTAACACCTTCAACTCAAAGATCAGATTGCTCTTGCTGCCACGACCTTCAAGTAAGCCTAAACTTGGTCATCTCATGATTCATGCATATTTCCTCGCATAATAATTTTGCCATATGTTCATAATCATATATGGAGGGTTTCCCCTCAATTAATTGCTTTGTTTGAATCATGTATCAAAATTCTCAGTCTTCATGCAAAATTTAGGGTTCTTGAGATTTTGTCTTGATTTCTTATTCCATGCTTAAAATAAATGAAATTAAAGACCATAGACATGATCGTGAGGTGAAAACGAGTATGTGGATTGTGTGATTTCATCAAGTAATCAGTGAGATTGAGGAGAAAATGCAAATCTGGGCAAAACAGAGGGCGCGGGCAAGAACTTGGTGTTCTTGGCGCCCTTTTTTGAATTTTCAAATATTTGAATTTTTGTGATTTTATTTAATTGATTCAAAAATTAATTTCTCTCTGGTTTTTAATGATTTTGAGTTTATTCTTTTTTTAATAATTCATAAAAATGTTAAAATATTTTATTTTACCAAAAATTCTCAAAAATATTATTTATTTTATATACTTAATATTTTTACAAAGAATTAATTTTTATGTGTTTTTTTAACATTTAAAATATTTTTTCCTTCTTGTTTTTCCAAACTTAATTGGTTCTCAATCATTTTGTGGATAAAAACATGATTTTTCAAACATTAATCGAAGATCACAACTTGTTTTTCACACATGTTTGATAATTTTGACTGTTTTAATTGAATTTTTATTTAATTAAAATACATTTTGAAATAAATTTAGGGTTTTGATCTTAATCACCCTAAACAAATATTTTTCAAAAATCTTTTGGGCCTCTTGGTAGAGTGTAAGTCCCATCCCTTTGTAAATAAATCATTTTGGGCCTCAGTATATTGTATAAGACCCGATACCGTCATGAATTTCGATGTGATCGTCATTTTCAGACTATTGTCAACTGGGCTTCTCCTTGAGCTATAAGACCCATCTTTATTCATTTTCAAACTCTTTGGGCCTCTAATAGAGTGTAAGACCCAACTCCTTTTGAAAACTAAAATCATTTTGGGCCTCAGTCATTGTATAAGTCCCACTGTATTTTAAAAACCTCGGCGCAAACGCCGTTTTCAAACAAACAACTGGGCCTACCCTCGTGTTGTAAGTCTCATTTCTTTTCTTTAAAAACACTTTTGGGCCTCTTGAGAGAGTGTAAGACCCATCCCTTTGTACAGAAAAACCTTTTTCGGGCCTCAGTCACTTGTATAAGTCCCTATACAAATTCAAAATAACGGTGCGATCATCGTTAAAACTTGGGCCTCTCCCTGAGCTGTAAGCCCCAAAAATCTTTTCAAAGTACTTTCTCCTTTGATTTTGAATCCAAATATATAGTTGTTATCAAAACTTTCTTTAATTTATTTGTTGAACAACTAACAAAACAGCATGGAAGCTCTACAACGGGTAAGTGTTTCTCTGCTTTCTTTTATCTGCTTTCATATATATAACTGTATTGTGGGGCTGCATCACTGTAAGTCTTCTTTCATACCTCCTATATACTCGTCATATATCAACTGTGTATATACTAGTATAGTTATTTAGAGTTTTCCCCGACAATTAGGTCTAGAACTAAGTAAAGCCTGTTGGTCACTCTTATATACAAACAAAACTAGATCCCCATAGGATTCCGGATACATTCTTCCCTCCTCTTGCGGTTAAACAATATGGAACAAAGAGAAAGGCAGTATTCTCGGTGAACCTTTTCTCAATCTGTCACCCTTAGAAATTGTCAAAGAAATTCTACTCCCCAGAGATGATATTTTCTCTGTGAATGGCATCTCTTGAGTTTCTTCCAAATCCTCGAACTTTCCTGGAATGATCTATTCTCAGTGAATAACATTTCTTGAACTTCTCTTGGTTTGGGGACCCACAGGCTTCCTAAAAGCATCCCCGCCTCCTCTTGAGCGTTGTACAAGTGTAGCGCGATTTTTGTGGTCCTGAGTCACAATCGCTTGGGTACTACAGTTCGATTCATTTTTTATCCTATTGAAGCTGATGAAGGAAGGGAAATAGATGTCTCCAATTAACCCTGCTTGCAAACTGAGGTTAAACAGTCAAAACTGTTGGTTTACAGATGTTATTAAGATGTGGGCCTCTCCTCGGTTATTTTTTTAAGATCAGAATGTCTGGGCTATTGGTGGGGTTTTTGGTAAGACGTTAGTATTTAGGGCTTTTGATTGATATATGCGGGTATGGGATTTTGGGTTTTTGATTAGTATGCTCGCTAAGATTTTTCAATCTTACGCCTACGTATTCCCGAAACAGGGAAATCAGAGCGATCGTAGTTCCTCCTATTCTATGGGAGGAAAAAGGTGTTTTAGTGTCTTGTTCAAAGCCCAAGACGTGAAGCTAAAGGGAGTATATGTATCTTGTTCAAATCCCAAGATGTGAAGCTGAAGGGTCTATTTGTATCTTGTTCAAAGCCCAAGATGTGAAGCTAAAAGGTCCTGGCTGAGAGAGAATTTGTCATCTCTAAAGAGGAGCTGTTGATGTTTGTATGTTGTGAGCAAGGCACAACTTTGATGCTAAAAGGTTGATTGACTTAACCGGGGTTTTCTATACTCAACAAGAGAGTGATTATGTGTCTCGTACAAAGCCCAAGACGGAGGCTAAAAGGGGACTGACTCAACAAGAGAGTCTTGACCAGGAGATTGACTCAACAAGAGATTCTGGAGGTTGTTTGACTCAATGAGAGAGTCTTTTATACTCAACAAGAGAGTGTTTTCTATCTCGTACGAAGCCTGAAATGGAGGCTAAAGGGGTTTGACTCAACAAGAGAGTCTTTCATACTCAACAAGAGAGTGATTTGTATCTCGTACGAAGCCCGAGATGCAGGCTAAAAGGGTGACTCAACAAGAGAGTCTTTTATACTCAACAAGAGAGTGATATGCTATCTCGTACGAAGCTCGAGATTGAGGCTAAAAGGGAATTGAATCAACAAGAGAGTCTTTTATACTCAACAAGAGAGTGTTTTTGTGTCTTGTACGAAGCCCAAGACGGAGGCTAAAAGATTGGTGACTCAACAAGAGAGTCTTTTATACTCAACAAGAGAGTGTTTTGTATCTCGCACGAAGCCCGATATGGAGGCTAAAAGGTTAGCTCCGCTGGGGAGAATCATTTGTACAAAGCCTAAGAGGAGGCTGCTTGTACTGGTGACTGTTTCAGTTGAGTGACGGGTCTGGTGTGTGGGATAAAAGAGAAAATCAGTTCTTATGAAGAGAAAGATTGTGAGTAAGTTTGTGATCGAAGGATCAGGGTTATTTCCTGTTCTTTAAGGAAATGAGAAATCCCAAAGGTATTGAGACTGTTCAAGTTTACTGGTGTTCGAGAAATAGATTCTCAGATAGCGAAGGCACGTTGTATGATGCATGAGAGAAGGCTGGTATGTTAAGGGATGAAGGTCTAGACTGTTTTGAAAGTCCTCTCTATTAAGATGACTAGTTTCTGTTACTATACCTTTAAGAGGCCGTCAGGACAATTTGTACGAAGCCCAAGAGGAGGCAGGAAACTTTTAAGAAGCCGAAGGGACAATTTGTATGAAGCCCAAGAGGAGGCTCTCTTTGCTGAGGAAGAATCATTATACAAAGCCTAAGAGGAGGCTGGAAACTTTTAAGAAGCCGACGGGTCCTTGTACAATGCCCAAGAGGAGGCGAGGATGCTTTTAAGAAGCCTGTGGGTCCCCAAATCCAGAGAAGTTCAAGACATGCCATTCACTGAGAATAGATCAAGCCAGGAAAGTTTGAGAATTTGGAAGAAACTCAAGAGATGCCATTCATGGAGAAAAGATCATCTCTGCGGAGTTTGAGTTTCTTTGACAATTTCTAAGGGTGACAGTCTGAGAAAGGGTTCACCGAGAATGCTGCCTTTCACGTGTCCATATTGTTTAACCCCAAGAGAAGGGAAGACTGTATCTGGTAATCCTATGGGGATCTAGTTTTGTTTGTATTTAAGAGTGATCAACAGGGCTTTACCTAGTGCTAGACGTAGTTGCCGAAGAAAAATCTAAATAACTATACTAGTATTACACAGTATATAAAGTATGTAAAGAAGACTTACAGTGAGCAGCCCCACAATACAGTTATATATATATATATATGAAAGCGGTAAATGAAAGCAGGCAAACACTTACTCGGTTGTAGAGCTTCCATGCTGTTTGGTTAGTCGTTCAACAAAGAGAAATTGAAAACAACAATATATTTTAAAATCAAAGGAGAAAGTGCTTTGAAAAGGAAATTGTTGGGGCTTACAGCTCAAGGAAAGGCCCGAGGTTTTATCAGTGATTGCACTATTGTTTTGAATTTGTACAGGGACTTATACAAGTGACTGAGGCCCGAAAAAGGTTTTCTGTACAAACGGATGGGTCTTACAGTCTCTCAAGAGGCCCAAAGGTTTATTTTTATACAAGTGGTGGGGCTTACAGCTCACGAAGAGGCCTAGGGTTATTTGTTTGAAAACGGCGATCACGCCGAAGTTTTTCTTTTAACGCAGAGGGACTTATACAATGTCTGAGGCCCAAAAATGGTTTTGGTTAAAAGGGGACTGGGTCTTACACTCTATTAGAGGCCCAAAATGTTTTGAATGGGTCTTATAGCTCGAGGAGAAACCCAAGGTTTATTTTTTTGAACTGGCGACCGCGTCAAGATTTTTGAAAACACCGTGGGTCTTATACAATGACTGAGGCCCAAACTATTTTGGTTTCAAAGAGGGATTGGGTCTTACACTCCATTAGAGGACCAGAGTATCAAGATGGGTCTTATAGCTCGAGGAGAAGCCCAAGGTTTTTTGTTTGGCAACCACGATCGCGCCGAGGTTTTTGATGGTATTGGGACTTATACAATACACTGAGGACTAAATCATTTTGGTTTAAAAAAGGGTTAGGTCTTACACTCTATTAGAGGCCCAAAGTGTTTGAAAAAGATTTATTGAAGGTGGAATCAATCAAAACCCTAATTTCATCATTTTAAAAGTAAATTCCTTAAAGAAAATCAATAAAAAGGAAAAAATACCAAATAAGCTTGAATAAACAACTTGTGATTTTTGGTTAAGGTTTAAAAAATGAGGTTTTAATCACAAGATGAATTAAAACTCATTTGGTTTTGATTTTTAAGATGAACATTCACTTTTAAAATGTTGAAAAACAATTAAAAATGCATTTATTCACAAAAATACTAATTATATTAAATAAATAATATAAACTTAATTTTTTTGTGGAATAAAATATTTCAATATTTTTGTGATTTTTTGCAAAAAGAACCAATAAAAATAACTAAAATTGGGAGAGTTATTAATTTTTCAAATCATTAAAAATAATAAGAAAAACAAATAAAAAGTGAAAAATGACAAAAAGAGGATCTGGGGCGAGGGGGATTCGAACCCCAGACCTCTTGTGTATAGGGCGTGCGCCTTACCACTGGGGTGGTGATACATCCGTTGATTGAAACACAACCATAAATATACAAGGCTTGCCTTGTTTTTTGCCTTGCCCAAGGCAAGGCAAGGCAAGATTTTGGTCAGAAACGTAAAGGTCATGACTTTCTCATTTCTCCATGGATTGAGGCAAAATTTAGGTCTATCCTGCCTAGAATTTCACAAGGAATCCAATGGTGGTGGTGTTTTTTTTAGATCATGCTCCTATTGAAAAATCCGATAGTGGTTTTGAAATAGGCCATGATTTGCATTTTCGGTGCCATCTCTTGATACAGGTGTGAATTACATGGTAAATTGGTTCAAGCACAACACATATAACATGTTTAAGAGATGCATGATCAGTGGACATCAAAAGAAAGCATGATTCAAAGAATCCAAGTTGTGATGCTTACCTCTTTTTGGAGCTTTTGACCAATCTGCCAAGTGCCTTGTTCCAGAAATGTTTTGATGCTTTGAACAACATCAAATAATCCCTTGGAAGCTTTTAGGATGGTTGGAATCAGCTGGAAACCTCAGAAGTGGAAACTGGCCCTTTCTTGCAAAAGGGGCAAAAGTGGCCAAAGTAGCAACTCTCTCAAATGGTGTTCCAGATGTGTGGATCCATTTGGGACCGTTCAAGGATGATATTTGGAGTGTATTTGAGGTTTTATCTGGTTTGGAAAGTGACTGATTCAAGGCATGGCTTGAAAAATGTACAAAAGGCCTATTTTGAGGTTTTGAGAGGTGACTTTGTGATTTTGGTGTTACAGGTCACTTGTGAGGGTTTGTACAGCTTAGATATGACATATTGGATGTGTTTGGATCATAAGTTGTGGTGAAATTGCTCCCTAACTCAAAAACTCAAAGTTACTTTGCAAAAGAAGGTATTTTTGCCTAGAGAAAAAGATTTTGAGGAAAGCAAGTGTTGTAGTGCTTTGGTGTACTCAAACCGAGCACAAATGAGCTCTATTTATAGTAGAGCAAGTTTGTTTTGCCTGCAATAGTGAATGGCAAATGCAGCATAGGTTTGGCCAATGTTGAGCAATGAGAATCCAAGTGTCCTCTAACCATTGACTAGAGGTTAGGGCACAGGCTGCTGGTTCCCTTGGTCTTGGATAAGTCTTGACTGAATTTAGTTGCAAATGTATCAGTCCATGCCACCTTGGTGCATCCATTAAATGCTCCAATCCAAAATTGGAGTCTTGTCCCTCTTTTAGGGATTTCTAGATTTGGCATGCTATTTTTGGTTCCAAAGACTTGGGAGGCTTGGGATCAGAGTTGGTTCCTCCTTGGTCTCCCCTTGAGGTGTTCAGATGGATAGATTTGCTTGCCCTTTGCAAAAACTGGATAAATCGAGCAAAATGCACAAATCTGCCTTGCTTTGGCAGTTTTCAGCAAGGCATATTGCCATTGTCATATCTCATGGCCCAAGTGGAATTTGATGGAGTTCTTGGCCATTTTGGAAAGCCCTCATATGATACAACAACTGTTTGATCATAGTTGGTTTTGATACCTTTTGGATCCAAGTGAAAAATGCCCCTACATTTGGAAAAAAGTGAAGGCAGATTCTGACTTAGTGAAAATTTCACTAAGTGTTGGAAAAAAGTGACATTTTCACTTTTTGTGATTTTGATCATTCCATAACTGAAAATCCAAGAGGAATTGGAATGCGTTGTGTTTGAAGCTTTTGTAGAGGGCCATGAGAGCTACAAATCCAGCTTTGGATGTGGAAAAATGGCCTTGTGGTTTAGGAGTTATGATCCTCCAAAGTTGGTACCCTTGCCACTTTATTCCTTAACTTAGAAAAATTTCTAAGTTTTTATGGTTACCCCTTCTACAAGTTATCCCACTTTTCTTGATTTTTCTTGATGAATGATAATTCCAATCATACATTAACATCATTTTAGGGTCAAAGAACCATAATTGTGAAAAATCTCAAAAAGTCAAAGTTGACTTTTATGCACAGTTGACTTTTTGTCTGATGAATTCCAAACTATGCGATCTTTTATGAAATCAAGTCCTTGACCTAAATCAAACTTCATGGACATGTTCCATGGGTGTCATAGGGTGTATTGAATCATGTCCCAAGGTTTGGGAGCATTCCTGGGTCAAAAGTCAAAGACACAGTTGACTTTTTCCCGCGAAACCCTAATTGTGGTTCCGATGAACTTGAAACTTGTTGATCAAGCTTCTTGGATCAATCCATTGTTGTAAATGGACCAATGTGGTGTGTTAGAGACCCTAAAATCCTCTCTTGAGGTCTTGGCTCATGTTTTTTCCCAAAAGTCAACTTAGGGGTGAATTAGGCCAAGAAACCCTAATTTCTGATTTTTGGTGAATGCATCCCCTGAGGCTAAATTGACTTGATGATGGGGTTTATGATGTCCCTTGGAGCATCTTAGGTTATGCTTTGAAGCATTGGCTCATGCCCAGAGGAAAATTTCCATCTGGAGGCCCTGGTCGACCAAAACCCTAATTTGGTGACATTGTTGATTTTGAGGCTTGACCCACTTGGGCTGCTGCAGCCTGGTGCTTGATCCTTGAAGTGGGAGTCCTCTTGATCCATTGTAGATGTTTGAGAGGTTTAGACAAGTTGAAGATCATGTCATTCCTTGATTGATCCTTTGTCTAAGAGCTCTGAGAGGGCTTGAAACCCTAATTTTGATTATAGTGAATGCTCACCCATCTTTGGGGAGACTAATGAGGTATGATGGTTCATCCATATTGTGATGATGATTTGCACAATGATGGGGAATCTTAGTGGTAAACATTTGGGGTATGACAGATGCCCCTATTTAATCTTCTTAGACCCGAAGGTGTGAATGGCGAAGGTATTCGGGCATTCGGGGTGCAAGAGGATTAAATATCGGAATACCTGAAATTTTGATGGTGGTTATGAATGGTAACTTACGCATTCATCTTCTTTTGCTAAGCAATGATGCTTAGAAAAGGTAAACTTCCCCTCGATCCTGGTTTCCTACCAAGGAACTGGTCTCAGTTTCTGAAATAAACTTCCCCTCGATCCTGGTTTCCTACCAAGGAACTGGTCTAAGTTTCTGAAATAAACTTCCCCTCGATCCTGTTTTCCTACCAAGGAACTGGTCTAAGTTTCTGAAATAAACTTCCCCTCGATCCTGGTTTCCTACCAAGGAACTGGTCTAAGTTTCTAAAACAAACTTCCCCTCGATCCTGGTTTCCTACCAAGGAACTGGTCTAAGTTTCTTTTGTCAATAAACTTTCTTGACAAGGGACGATATTCGTAGTGGCTTTCCTCAAACTTCTCGCCGAATTTTCCTGGGGAGATGCCATTTGACGGAAAAAGTTTTGATTGTAGAGAGGCACAAACTTCTCTGTTGGAGACGCCATTTGTTGACTCTACTGGGGAAAGCGAGTCTCTTGAGAGACTGCTGTCTACTTGGGGATGTTACATTATACTTTTCTCGAGGTGTTCTCAGAGAAATTCCATATGATGTACCCCAATTTTGAGGTGCCGATGACTTTGTTAACATTGACTTTCTGGAGAGAAGAACCAATGTGCTGCTGAAAGTCTTTAGTTGAGAGGATTTCTCTAGGGATTTTCCTTAATCCGGGAAAGCGAAGATATCATCTTCAATGGCGAAGAGTGACATCGGCCGAGGGTTTTCTTTCCTTTTCAGAGATTCAAGTTATCAAAGTGGTCAAAGAACCAACTTTAGTTCAGCAGCAAAGCGGAGAAGCGGTTGTTCAGACACGACGTTTCATGACAAGGAAAGAACTGACAACTCGATTGACAAGAGGACGTTTATCACTAGGGGATGAGACCGACTAGAGTGATAGTGATGCAACAAGAATGTGAATGTAAATCCATAATGCATGATGTATGTGTGTATATGCTGACAAAACTGACGCGACACACAGACTGATGGATGAACACGACTGGATACTCGGCCACCGCAGGGGACGAAGAGGTATCGCTGGTCCAAGAGTAGCAATTCCGCCTTGCTTAGGAGAGATAGTCCCTATGGGAGCTACGCGGGTCAGGCTTAGGAGGTAAGAAATCTTCCGGGGATGTCGAATGAAACATGGTCTTCGACACAGTTGATCCTTCGTTCAGGCGCACTGGTTTAGAAGGAATACTTTGATTCTGCACTTTGAGGTTCGATTACTTCTGGAGAAGCGATCGATGTTCTTTCGATGTTCAACAGCCAAAAGAATTGCCATCTTTATTTTAAAAGCAGAAAAAGTTTAGCAAGTAAATTCGTTTTTGTTTTATTTCAAGAATCGTTGATCATGTTAAAATGTCATTTTGTAAAGCTAAAACAAATAAGAATTGCAAACAAAAGCACAAGGGCTCAAATTTATTGATAGGATGGAAATAGGCCAAGCGTGTGATTCCATAGAGTATATACAAAGTTAGAAAATGGTAATTTATAGGGAAAAGGGCTATGTTGAAACATAACGACCACTATCCTTCTACCAACTTTGAATTCTAGACATTCTGAGCTTCTGTCGATGATGACTGCGATCGAGATTTCTGACGGATGATGTAACTGCTGCTGAGGGACTTGCCCCTTTGTTGGACGTAGTTACTTGCCATGAATCCCTAACTTTTCCCTGGATTGTACTTTGAGGTTTCCAATCCATCGGGATGATTTTTGTTTATGTCTCTAATTTTTGCTTGGATCGCCCTTTCGGGTTTTCAATCCACCGAGACATTTTTTTTAGTTTAGACAAAGTATTTCTTGACTACATCAACATTCGTGGGGTAGGCAAATTCTTCTCCATCCATGGTTGCGAGTCTCAAGGCGCCACCTGAGAAAGCTTTCTTGACCACATAGGGGTCGTCATAATTCGGAGTCCATTTTCCCCAAGAATCAGTGACAAATGATTGTATCTTTTTGAGCACAAGGTCTCCTTTCCAGAAGACGCGAGGTCAGACCTTTTTGCCAAACGCATTCTTCATTCTTTGTTGATACAACTGACCATGGCATAGTGCCGTTATTCGCTTCTCTTCGATCAGATTCAGCTCGTCGTGTCGACTTTGACACCATTCAGCCTCTGTTAGCTTAGCTTCCATCAATACTCGGATGGATGGGATTTCTACTTCTATGGGGAGCACTGCTTCCATGCCATATACTAGAGAGAAAGGGGTTGCCCCTGTTGAAGTGCGGACAGATGTACGATAACCGTGAAGAGCAAAGGGTAGCATTTCGTGCCAGTCTTTGTAGGTTACAACCATCTTTTGAACAATCCTCTTGATGTTCTGGTTAGCCGCTTCTACCGCTCCGTTCATCTTAGGTCGGTAGGGAGATGAGTTATGGTGTTCGATCTTAAACTCAGCACACAACTCTTTCATCATCTTATTGTTCAAGTTGGATCCATTATCAGTAATGATCTGGCTCGGAACACCATAACGGAAAATGATATTGTTTTTGATAAAACGGACCACGACTTATCGGGTTACATTGGCGTACGATGCTGCTTCGACCCACTTGGTGAAGTAGTCAATGGCTACCAAGATGAATCGATGTCCGTTTGAAGCTTTGGGTTCGATCATGCCAATCATGTCGATTCCCCATATGGAAAAAGGCCATGGGGAAGAAAGAACTTTGAGATGCGTTGGCGGTACATGAATTTTGTCTAAGTATATCTGACACTTGTGACACCTTCTCATGTACTTGTAGCAGTCGGATTCCATTGCCAACCAATAGTACCCTGCCTCAGAATTTTTCTCGCCATCGCGCGTCCGTTGGCATGAGTGCCAAAGGTTCCTTCGTGAATTTCTTTTATCAGCATGTTTGCTTCTGGTCTGTCTACAAATCGGAGCAAGACCATGTCAAAGTTTCTCTTATAGAGTGTATCACCGCTCAGGAAGAACCTTCCAGCCAGTCTTCTGAGGGTCTTTCTGTCCTTTTTGGATGCCCCAGGCAGGTACTCTTGTTTCTGAAGGAAGCACTTGATATCGTGGTACCAAGGTTTGTCGTCTATGACTACTTCAACTGCAAAGATGTAAGCGGGCCTTTCAAGGCGCATTATGTCAATCTTAGGTATGTCATTCCATTGACCTACACTAATCATGGAAGAGAGGGTGGCTAAGGCATCCGCCATATGATTCTCTTCACGAGGGATATGATGAAACTAGATTCTGTTGAAGAAGGGTAACAACCTTCTTGCATAGTCTTTGTAAGGAATTAATCCAGATTGGTATGTGTTCCAATCTCCTTTGATTTGATTGATAACCAGGGCTGAGTCACCATATACGTCCAAATTCTTGATCCTTAAGTCGATCGCTTCTTCGAGAATCATGATACAAGCTTCGTATTCGGCCTCATTGTTTGTACACTTGAATGTCAGTCTGGCAGTGAAAGGAATGTGGGTACCCTGAGGTGTTATGATGATTGCCCCAATTCCATTTCCGTAATGATTTACAGCTCCGTCAAAGATTAGTCCCCATTGGGAACCTAGTTCTGGCCCTTCATTGGGTAGCGGTTCCTCGCAGTTTTTCATTTTCAAATACATGACATCTTCGTCTGGGAAGTCAAACCCGACTGATTCCTGATCGTCAATCGGTTGATGAGCCAAATGATCGGCTAAAACACTTCCTTTAACAGCTTTTTGAGTGTGGTATTCGATGTCGTATTCTGATAGCAACATCTGCCAACGGGTAATCCTTCCCGTGAGAGCATATTTTTCAAAGACGTACTTGATCGGATCCATTTCTGAGGTTAACCAAGTAGTGTGATGAATCATATATTGGCGAAGACGTTTGGATGCCCAAGCCAGAGCGCAACAAGTTTTCTCGAGCATAGTGTATAGAGTTTCACAGTATGTGAATTTCTTGCTTAAGTAGTAAATGACAGACTCTTTTATTTTTGTTTGGTCTTGTTGGCCAAGTAAACAACCCATGGAGTCTTCCAAGACTGTTAGATAGATGATCAGTGGTCTTTCTTCCACTAGAGGTGATAGAATCGGTGGGTTCAACAATTATTCCTTGATACTGTCGAAGGCGGTTTGGCAGTCTTTTGTCCAAACGTAGTCCTGATTCTTTATGAGTAATTTGAAGATTGGCGCGCATGTCGCGGTCATGAGGAATATAAATCTGGAAATGTAATTCAAACGCCCCAGGAATCCCCTGACTTGTTTCTCAGTCCTTGGAGAAGGCATTTCTTGAATGGCCTTGACCTTGTCAGGATCAACCTCAATTCCTTTCTGGCTGACGATGAACCCTAGCAGTTTCCCTGAACAGACACCAAAGGTGCACTTGTTGGGATTCAAGCAGAGTTTGTACTTCCTCAGACGCTCGAATAGTTTTGACAGGTGGGTCACATGCTCCTCTTCTGTTTTAGATTTGGCAATCATATCATCGACATACACCTCGATTTCTTTGTGTATCATGTCATGAAACAGAGTAGTCATGGCCCTTTGATAGGTTTCCCCGACGTTCTTCAAACCAAACGGCATTACCTTGTAACAAAAAGTGCCCCATGGGGTGATGAATGAAGTTTTCTCCATGTCTTTCAGTGCCATTTTGATTTGATTATAGCCCGAGAATCCATCCATGAAGGAGAAAACTTTGAACTTCGTTGTACTGTCTACCAGCATGTCAATGTGTGGTAAGGGGAAGTCATCCTTTGGATTGGCTTTGTTCAGATCCCTGTAGTCTACACACATTCTGACCTTCCCATCCTTTTTCGGAACTGGTACTATGTTGGCTAGCCATTGAGGATATTCTGATGTGGCGAGGAAACCCGCGCCAATCTGTTTTTGTACTTCCTCTTTGATTTTGATGGCCATGTCCGGGTGAGTCCGTCTTAGTCTTTGTTTTACCGGAGGACATTATGATCTTAACAGTAGATGATGTTCCACGATACTGGTATCCAACCCTGGCATGTCCTTATAGGACCAAGCAAAAACATATGGAAACTCTTGGAGAAGTTTTATCAAATCTTCTTTGACAGTTGGACTGAGCAGTGCCCCAATCTTGACTTCTTTCCTCTCTTCTTCTGAACCCAAGTTGACCGTTTCCAATGGCTCTTTGTGAGGTTTAATGGACCTTTCCTCTTGTCTGAGTAGTTGGGAGATCTCTTCTAGAATTTCTTCGTCATTTTCTTCTTCAGCCTCAAATACCGAGAATTCAAAGTTGGGAGAAGGCATTGGATCGTATGTTTCAATGGCGTTTAAAACAAGCAATCTGCATGGCGTGATGATTTGTTTTAGAAGAGATAGAGAGAATGCAAGAGTGTGTGCAGTGTATTTTCTTTGGAAAACTGCTTGTTTATTGTTTGAGTTGTTTTTTAGGATTACCATTTTCTGAAAAAGCGAAAAGCGAAAACAACAATAAATGCGGAAATTATAGAACGACGTTATTTTATTTATGATTTGGTCGATTCTTAAAACTACAGCCCTATAAAACAAAACTCAGTCACTTTGGGCCAAGTGAAGAGGGTCATTTACAGAAAGTGAGCCCTATCAAAACATCTGTTTCACCTGGGCAGGGTGAAAGGTTAAAGATGGCAATTACTTAGACTTATGGACGATCTTCGGGACATCGACAGCAACCATTGGCGGCGAACTCCTCGGTGAATAACAAATTCTGGTACCTTCTTTCTTGACTTATCCTCAGAAATAATACTGATTTCTGGTGGAGCAGGATATCGTTGGAATCTGTCTCCCAAGTCGAGTTGTCATACGAGGATTCCTCAGCTATATCTTACGTAATGTTCACACTCTCAGGCAAATCCCCCCATCCAGTTAGATGGATATCCTCGAGCCTGATACGAGAGCTTTCAGGAGCGGTGTACTTGACCAAGTAGTCTTACTTTCCACTTGGTTGTCCTAAGGTGTCCCACACTTCTTTGGAACTGGAGGAGTCATCCCTCTCGATGACGCTGACCTCGGGAAAAGCATAGTTGATGAATTTTAGTCCTGCAAGCTTTGCAAATTCATCGTCGTGCTGGATATTTTCTGAACGCCCTGAGTGTTGATCCCATGACATGGTGGGGACGCATGTATTCTTTTCAATGATGCTCAACTGATATTCATTGTTCGGCTGATTCTCTTGCCCCGAGTTTCCTGGGTACGACTGCCAGATGGGCAGGCCATCCATCGGGCCATAATAGTCGTGGTCAAAGTTGTCTTTCATCAGAGTGTCTTCCTCTAATGAGTTTGGTGGAGCGCAACATCCTTCCGGATCACAATCTCTGTAGATCATTTTGACGTCTGATCTTGGTATATATCTTGGACCCTGCGTGGGGAAGCAAAATGGCGTAGGCACTTCTTCCTGAGACATATAACCGTCCTCGTTAAGATAGAACTTCCATTTTTTATCTGTATCGGAGGAGTCTCCCTCGTTAATGGTATGTACTTCTTGAGGCACTGGGTGAAGGAAACCTCCACTGTGGAAGAAGTCCTGAATGGGATGAAAACTTTCATCATTAGTAGCAGTCTAGGTACAGGTTGAAGAAAAACCAAGGCATTTCTTTGTTTTGTTATCAGTAGGAATGACAAGTTGTCCCCATCCTTTTGCATTGTTACTTTTGATCACTTCGAGAGCACCTTTGTACGAGGAAATCGAGGTTCCTTTTTCTGATTGATTCTCATTGCTCACCGAAAGTGCCTAAAACTGAGTTCCAACAACCTCCTCTGGTTCTACACAAGTGGACGATGATAAGTTACTCATGATCAAGGCTTGTTCTCCATAGACTGTGACTAGTTGGTCGTTCTTGACAAACTTCAGCTTCTGGTGAAGTGTCGAAGTGACTGCCCCAGCCTCGTGTATCCAAGGTCTTCCCAACAAACAATTGTATGTTGCTCGGATGTCCATGACCTGGAAAGTGACTTGGAAAGTGTGAGGACCGATAGTTATGGGAAGGTCGACTTCGCCGATAACCATTTTTCGGGATCTGTCAAATGCTTTGACGATGACCTCACTGCCTCTCATCGGAGATCCTTTAAATGATATTCACATTAAAGTAGACTTCGGCATGACATTTAAAGCTGATCCGGTATCTACCAGTACGCTGGCTAAAGCATCGTCCTGGCAGTTAACTGTAATATTGAGCTCCATGTTATGACTTTTGCCTTCTTCTGGCAATTCCTCATCACTAAACCCCAAGTTGTTGCAGGAAGTGATGTTGGCGATGATGTTGTCGAATTGTCGTATTGTTACATCCTGTTCCACAAAGGCTTGCTCTAAGACTTTCTGTAGAGCCTCTATGTGGGCTTCAGAACTGAGTAATAGGGACAGCACAGAGATTTTTGAAGGAGTTTGCAATAGTTGATCAACGATGTTGTATTCACTCCTTTGGATGAGCTTCAACATCTCATCCTCATTCTTTGAAAGGTCGAGACTACTGGTCTGCCCGACTGGTGGAATGGGAACTTCGGTTTGAGGTTCCTTTTCTTTGGTAGGTTCTCCAACTCCTCGGTTGAAGATTCGACCGCTCCGTGTCACTCGAATGATGTCTGCAATATTCACGACGGAGGTTAATGGAGTTTCCTTTCCATTCTCAATTGTTGTTGCATCATATTTTTAAGGGATAGCCTTAGTCGATTCATACGGTAACGGTCCCGGCAGATAGATAACTACAGGAGCCTTCTGATTCTTCTGACCATTGTAAGTAACTTCAATCGGTTCCTAGTTAGGAACTTTCCTACTGTCCAAAGGAATTCTTGATTCGTCAAGCAGAGGGATTATAGAACAAACATCTTTGGTCCTCTCACGATTAGAGATTACGACAACATCTTTGATCTGATCAGCGAAATAGTCTGGCATCAAGTTGATTGACCCAGACCCTGGACACGGTTAAATCTCTTTGCGGTCCAACTGACTTTGAAGGGCTGATCGTACGAGGTATCATCCTTGGTTATTCTCTGAGCAGACTCTACAGCGCTCGTAGTTGTGTGGTGGCACCTGACCACGTCCGCTTTGAATGCAGTGTAACCTCACTAGGTCAGTTTCTATAGATCGAACATCCTAACTTTGATGCCTAGTAGGGTTCCCATTAATCATGCTGACTTGTTGTGTGTCTTCATCTAGATAGATCGGAAGCCACCAATGGTTTAGCAAGTGTTACAAAGTTCTTTGAACGAGAGCACATCCTTGGTCGCTCTCACGGCATACTGCACAGTTCTGGTACTCGTGTGAAGTCAGAAAACCGAGCTGGACTTGTGTAGCGTGTAATTCCACTAAGCTGGTATTCATCAACCGAATATCAAAGATTTGGATCATGTTAACTTGATAAGGATTTCTACCATGGTAGTCCTGGATCCACCCAAGATCCATCTGACGCTGGAGGGCCTCTTGTATGAAAGAGCATCCCTGGTTATTTACCGAGCAAGTCAGACAGGAATTGTAATCGTGCCGCAGTAGATTATGATATTGGCTTTGCCTTGAGTGCATTGCCACCAAGTTGACATTCATTGCACAGATGTCGTGGTTCTGAACAATGTTGGAATTTGTATAAGTCATGTTGACCCCACGAACTCGGTGCTCTTGGATCCATCCAAGATCCAATTGTTCCTGGAGAGCTGATTGCACCACAGAACATCCTTAATTGTCTTTAGAGCAGATATCACACTAATGATAATTGTGAGTTGGTATATGACCATATTCGCTCTGTCTGTGATGCATCTTGACCAGGTTGGTCCTTAATAAGAGTACATCATGAATTTGATAGATATGATTAGATTCTCCTTCTATCAAATTTACTGCAGCTTTCTCGTGTTGAGGCAACGGGTTCGTCTAAACATTTGGATTTGTATCCTTGAAGGATAAGACCCCGCTCCTGACGAGCTTTTGCACATCAAATTTGAGACTGAGATAATTTTCTATGTTATGCCCTGGTCCTCCTTGATGGTAATGACAAGTCTGATCACTTTGAACCAAAAAGGCGGATTTTTCGGAATTGTAAGAGGAGCCCTGGTTTGGACATGCCCCTTAACCAGTAGTAATGGAAACAGTTCTGCGTACAACATGGGTATAGGGTCGAACCCTGGTGGTCGCGTTGTACGGTTGTTGTTGTACTGAGGACGAGCCTGCTGAAGAGGCTGTTGTGTCCTTTGCTGATATGATTATTGATTTGGTTGGCTTTGAGCAACCTGAGGTTGATACGCGGGAACAGGTGCAGGGTTAATAGCAGGAGTTACAGCTGGTACTGGTTGGTACCATCACCTTTGCCTTCCAAGAGAGATATTTCCAATATCCTGCTCTTTTTTCTTAGGGAGAGCACTACCGTATCTTTTAGTACTGCTTGATGATCCAGCGTCTTTAACTAAACGTCCTTCTCGGACTGCTTCCTCAAGACGAACTCCCATGCCGACCATTTCAATGAAGTCGCTGGGCACACTGGCAACCATTCTATCATAGTAAAATGAGCTCAAGGTTTTCAAGAAGATATTTGTCATCTCTTTTTCCTCAAGAGGTGGACAAATCTGGGCGGCAATTTCACGCCATCTTTGAGCATATTCCTTAAAGGTTTCCTTATCCTTTTGCGACATGGCTCTGAGTTGATCTCTGTCCGGTGCCATGTCCAGGTTATACTTATACTATTGAACGAAGGCAGCACCAAGATCTCTGAAAGTGACGATCTTGGTGCGGTTTAAACCCATGCACCATTTGAGTGCAGCACCAGTTAAACTATCCTAAAAATAGTGGATCAGTAGCTGTTAGTTCTCTGTCTGAGTTGACATCCTCCGAGTGTACATCACTAAGTGACTTTGAGGGCAAGAGTTACCCTTGTATTTCTCAAATTCGGGCACCTTGAACTTGTGCGGAACTTTCACAGTGGGGACCAAACAAAGTTATGTGGCGTCCTTTCCGAATAGATCCTTACCGCGAATGGCTTTCGGTTCCTTCTGCATCTCCGAGAACTGTTCCTGGAACTCCTTCATTCTGTTGTCCATACTTTCGTTTCCACCTGAAGGTATCTATGGAATCTGTCCTTCCGAAACAATGTGTACCACGGGTGGTGGTATAGTCATTACGGCAATGACTTTTGGCGCCTCCCAAAGTTTGTAACCTTCAGGAGTTATTGTCATGCCCCTGGTATCTTCTCTTTCCCTAAGTATGTAACCTTCAGGCCCAGCGGTTCCTGCTGCAGTTTCCGGATCTTCAGTGATCGGCAGAATATATCCTTCCGAGATATAGTTGATGGGCATGCCCCAGGGATGATCTTTAGGCATGTTGTACCGAGGATCAATCTTTTCCACTATAGGCGTCGATGTGATCTCTGAGATCACAGTCCTTTGTATCTGATCTACTGCCAGAGCTTGCATGTCACTGTGAAGCTTTCTAAGATCCTCTCTCAGAGCGTCGATTTCTTCTCTCAGCTCTCTACTCTCTTCCTCGAGATTATCCATTTTCTTTTGAATGTTGGCCCGAGTATTATACGAATGAGACAGTTTGACTCTAGAATCGAGACACAAACGTGAGATTCGTAGGGAAGAAGAATGCGTTAAGTGAGAATAATGAATGATATGCAATGATTATATTTAGTTATTATTTTGTTTAATCAAAAGAAACTTCAACAATTGGATTGCAAATATCAAACAGTGGGGAAACCCCGTTTTATTGAATTCAAAGATTGCGGAAATAGATATACAGTAATTACAAAGTGCTGCAAAAGGAAATATAAACTTATGGGTCCCGAGTCCTCTCTGAGGAGGGCTCAGGTGCTGGTTCTGGTACTTTCCTTTTCTTTGACTGGGGCTCTTGGACCGTTGTCGGGTTGTCATTCCTTTGCCAAGTGAAAGGAGCGAGCAAGTTCCTTTGGTCTTCTTGATTCTCTACAGCATGTTGCTCTAAAATCCCGATCAGAGCTTCTTTATCTTTTGACAGTTGCTGTATTTTCTTACACTCCACATTGAGAATACGATACTTATTCTTCCAAGATTTCTTCTCCTGTTGAACTTTATTGAGAGTAACCTGAAGTTTTTTCGTGTCAGACATAAAATAAAGGACAGATTCCTTCAACGGAAGAACTTCGTGACGAGGGTAAGGCATCCTCAGCTTGAGAGCTCTAGTTTGTACCCAGTGGAGATAAGGTTCCACCGAGACACGGTCTAGTTTTCCTAGAGACTCTCTCCCTTTCCTATGAACACGTTTCCAAGCATGCACTATTTCTGTCTTTAGTGCCCTGTCGTTTTCTCCTTCCTTGAAGAAAAGACCTTCCAGACGAGCATTGCGCGGGACATGCCTCATCGGGTATCCGAATTGACGACGAACTAAAAATGGATGATAGTTAATTCCTCCTTTAGTTCCTATGAGGGGTACATTAGGGAAGTTTCCACAACGGTCAATGATTCTGATCCCGTCATAGATTCGATTATACCAATCGATGTCAGAGTTGGTAAGAGACATGATTCTCTGTGACCAACGCAGAGTACTCTTATGATCCCAAAATGCAACAGACTTTGGCAAATGGGAAGTGAACCATTTGTATAGCAGGGGTACACAGCATGTGATCATTCCTCCGCTGTACAAATTCCTTAAGTGTACAGAATGATAGGCATCTGCGAGCAGAGTTGGTACGGGGTTTCTAATAAAGAATATCTTAATGGCATTGATATCAACGAAGTTATCAATGTTGGGAAACAGAAATAACCCGTAGGTGAGCAAAACAAAGATGCTCTCGAAAGCAGTCACGTTCCCTATACTAGCAAAGTACAGGGCCTTCTTTATCAAAACCTGGGCTAGCAAACCTTGGATTCCACCCTTAGTGGTCATGTGAGTCCTGACTTCTGACTCGTCCAAATAGATTGCTCTTGCAATGGTCTGATCTTTTGCAATTTCTTCCAGTCCATAAAAGGGAGCGTGATCAGTGATAGGTAAATCGGTCAGGTGAGAGCACTCCTCCAGTGTTGGTGCTAGCTGATAATCTGGGAATGTGAAACAATGATAGTCCGGATCATAAAACTGAATGAGTGTAGACAAGATTCCTTCTATTACATGGACCCTTAACAGAGACAGCAGTCCTCTGTACTTAGCTCTGAAAGCATCAGGGTTGGTGATCATCCTCGCCAAACCTCTTAAATCCTCTAGTTTTGGAACCTTGAAGGTGTACTTGTAAGTCTTCCTTCTACCGAAATCCATAACGCAATCTTTTTCTCTTACATTTACAATCATTGTCTTAGTTTAATTTGAAAAAGAGAGACTAGAAGAGAAAATTTTTCTTTGTTTTAATGTTTTTTAGATGAATGCATGAATGCAGCACACAAAAACATAGAAAAAACATGGGGTCAAAGGTTTGGTGTCATGAAGTCATGGCTCTATCCATCCCCAAAGGTTTATACTGGTGATTTTTTGTACCTGTCCTCAAAATCATTGGCCCCTCTTGGGATAACAACAGCAGGCTGGAATCACCCGAGCGAGCTGATGTATCTTAGAGTAATCTCAGATGAGGGTAGTATTGCGTGACAACTATTTTCGATAGCTTCCGCACTGCAAAATAGTAACATGGTTTCAGTTTACTAAAATCCTCAGCTTCTCAGATAACTCAATCGAACAATCTACTTTCAACAACCGAAGTCGTATAGGCATTGAATCCGCAAAGGGCATCTCCACTGATTCGATGGTCGACCGGGATCTCTTATTTGGGAGTCACTCCCTGTAAGATTACCCTTCTAGTGCCATCACTTATCTTAGGTGTATACTCAATCTTTCCAGATACGACATCACACGCATTCCCATTAGCAGAAAAATAAACACGGATAACAATTAGGAAAAGCGATATATATATATATATATATATATATATATATATATATATATATATATTTGTCCTAACATCCTAGACCTCTAGTCCTATTTCCTATACAGACAATAACGATCCCCAGCAGAGTCGCCATTTCCCTAGCACTTTTTAAGGGTTTCTATCTAAGAGATGGGAGATAAAAAAATCTCTCACTGTGGTCGCCATTTTTCTGTAGCGCAGTTTTTGTGGTTTCAAATCACTATCGCTTTGGGGTGCTACAGTTTGATTCATTTTTTTTCCTGTGAAGCTGATTAAGGAAGGGAAATAGATATCTCTAATTAACCCTGCTTGCATACTGAGTTTAAACAGATGACTGTTGATTTACAGATGCTATCAAAATAGTGGGTCTCTCTTAGGTTATTTTGCTTAAAAATAAAGTGTCTTGACTGTTCGTGAGGCTTTTGGGAAGAGGCTAGACCTGATTTTGATTGATTTATGAAGGTACTGGACCTAGAGTTTTTGATTGGTATGCTCTCTAAGACTTTGCAATCTTATGCCTACGTATTCCCGTTTAAACGAAACAGGGAAATCAGAGCAATCGTAGTTCCTCCTATTCTAAGGGAGGAAAAAGATGTTTTGGTGTCTTGTTCAGAGCCCAAGATTGAAGCTAAAAGGTTGAGTATTTGTATCTTGTTCAAAGCCCAAGATGGAGGCTAAAAGGTTTGACCGAGAGAGAACTTGTCATCTCTAAAGGGGGATTGGACTTCCTTTGAGGGAATTGTTGATTTTTGTGTACCTTGATCAAAGCCCAAGGTTGAAGCTAAGTTATTGATTGACTCCACTAGGGAAGTCCTTATACAAAGCCTAAGAGGAGGCTTTTATGGGAAATTTAATCGACTCGACTGAGGATATTTCAAGTGTCTTGTACAAAGCCCAAGACGGAGGCTAAACGGGTTTGACTCTGCTGGAGAGCGTTATCTATCTCGTACAAAGCCCAAGATGGAGGCGGAAAAGAGTTTGACTCTGTTTGGGAGTTAATTCCTCAAAGTCTAACGAAGGCTCGGAGGAATTGACTTCGCTGAGGAAAATGTTTGTCCCAAGCTTATGAAGGTTTATATCTCGTACAAAGCCCAAGATGGAGGCAAAAAGGGTTTGACTCAACAAGAGAGTGCTTTTATTTGTCTCGTACAAAGCCCGAGATAGAGGCTAAAAGGGTTGACTCAACAAGAGAGTACTAAAGGTGATTGACTCAACAAGAGAGTATGAGACGGTGATTGACTCAACAAGAGAGTCTGACTTAACAAGAGAGTCTGGAAAGGTGTTTGACTCAACAAGAGAGTCTGAAGAGTTGATCGACTCAACAAGAGAGTCTGAAAAAGTTAGCTCCGCAGGGGAGAATCATTTGTACAAAGCCCAAGAGGAGGCTGACTTCGAAGGAGGAAGGATCATTATACAAAGCCTAAGAGGAGACTAAACTTCTACCGGGGATTCTGGAGATCCCGAGGCGGGTCCAAATGGGGAATCAATTCTTGTAGGGGAATGCAAATGAATTGATAGATCAGAAACCTTGAGGTTCTGATTTGAGATAGTGTTATACTGACCTTGTTATCCTGATGGTAAACTGACCCTGGTTCGGGGAATCTCGGGAAAAAGATGGGGTTTTTGAAACCCACAGGTTTTAACTCTTGCTGGAGATTAATCCAGAATCCGGGGTTTCTCCTATATTTTATAGGGAACTTGAGAATGTCTTTGAGACTCAAGGGTATTTAGACTGTCCAAGTCTATTGGAAGAGTTATATCTTTTGTATGATGCCCAAGAGGAGGCCGACTCTTTTAAGGGATAAGTATCAACCCTAAAATTAGTCTGAGGGTTTTGACTCCTTTTAGAAAGACAGCTCTAACGAAGGATGACTAAATTCTGTCCTATACCTTTAAGAGGTCTTCAGGGTCCTTGTATTAAGCCCAAGAGAATGCATGAGAACTTTTAAGAAGCCGAAGGGTCCTTGTACAATGCCCAAAAGGAGGCGGGGATGGTTTTAGGAAGCCTGTGGGTCCCAAACCAAGAGAAGTTCAAGAAATGCTATTCACCGAGAATAGATCATTCTAGGAAAGTTTGAGGGTTTGGAAGAAACTCAAGAGATGCTATTCACAGAGAATAGATCAACTCCGGGGAGTAGAATTTCTTTGACAATTTCTAAGGGTGACAGTCTAAGAAAAGGTTCACCGAGAATACTGCCTTTCTCTTTGTTCCATATTGTTTAACCCCAAGAGGAGGGAAGACTGTATCTGGAAATCCTATGGGGATCTAGTTTTGTTTGTATTTAAGAGTAACCAACAGGCTTTACTTAGTTCTAGACCTAATTGTCGGGGAAAACTCTAAATAACTATACTAGTATATATACAGTTGATATATGAAAAGTATTTTAAAAGATTATGAAAGAAGACTAACCATGCGCAGCTTCCCACAATACAATTATATACAGGAAAGTAATAAATGAAAGTGGATAAACACTTACCCGTCGTAGAGCTTCCATGCTGTTTTGTTAGTTATTCAACAAAGAAATTAAAAAAAGTTTTGATGACAACATATATTCGAATTCACAGTCAAAGGAGAAAGTGCTTTGAAAATATTGTTGGGGCTTACAGCTCAAGGAGAGGCCCAAGTTTTGAGGATGATCGCACCGCTGTTTTGAAGATCGTATCGGGACTTATACAACAATTGAGGCCCAAAAGAGTTTATTTACAAAAGGGTTGGGACTTACACTCTATTAGAGGCCCAAAGATTATTTAAAGAAGAGAAATATGACTTATAACACGAGGGTAGGCCCAGATGGTTTGATTTTGAACTGGCGATAGCGGCGAGATTTTTTTAACGCAGAGGGACTTATACAATAATGAGGCCCAAAATGGTTTTGGTTAAAAAGGGATTGGGTCTTACACTCTATTAGAGGCCCACAGTGATTTTTAGAAAAAGAATGAGGCTTACAACTCCAGGAGAGGCCCAATTGGTTTGTTTGAAAACGGCGATCGCGCCGAGGTTTTTGAAAACGCAGTGGGTCTTATACAATGACTGAGGCCCTAAAAACTGTTGGTCTTCAAAAGGGATTGGGTCTTACACTCTATTAGTGGCCCAAAGAGT
Source organism: Lathyrus tuberosus (assembly GCA_022829125.1). NCBI lineage: Eukaryota > Viridiplantae > Streptophyta > Magnoliopsida > Fabales > Fabaceae > Lathyrus > Lathyrus tuberosus. The sequence goes on from JALAZF010000031.1 coordinate 8,689,673, forward strand.
TTGAAAATGAACAAAGATGGGTCTTATAGCTCAAGGAGAAGCCCGGTTGGTTTTGTTAAAAAAGGCGACGATCGCGCCGAACTTTTGAAAATATACAGAGGGACTTATACAATGTGTGAGGCCCAAAAGGTTTTCTTTACAAAAGGGTTGGGACTTACGCTCTATTAGAGGCCCATGAGTGTGAAAAAGATTGATGAGGGTTGAATTAATCAAAGCCCTGATTTGGTTTTAAAAAGGAATTAATTTTGTTTAAAAATTAATAAAAATTACGAAGATATGTGAAAAATGAGTGGTGATCTTCAATCAATGTTTCAAAATTCAAGTTTTAATCCACAAAATGATTGGAAACCAATTAAGTTTAGAAAATCAAGGAGGAAAAAATATTTTAAATGTCAAAAACAAATAAAAGATTAATTCTTTGCAAAAATATCAAGTATATGAAATAAATGATATTTTGGGAAATTTTTGTAAAATAAAATATTTTAACATTTTTGTGAATTATTAAAAAAAGAATCAACTCAAAACCATTAAAATTCGGAGAGAAATTAATTTTTGAATCAATTAAATAAAATCACAAAATTCAAATATTTGAATTTTTGAAAAAGGGCGCCAAGAACACCCAAGAACACGCGCGTGTTCTGAGTTTTGCCCAGATTTGCATTTTCTCTCCAATCTCACTGAATACTTGATGAAATCACACAAACCACATATCAATCTGCTCGTTTTCACCTCGCGATCATGTCTATGGTCTTTAATTTCATTTATTTTAAGCATGGAATAAGAAATCAAAGAGAAACCTCAAGAACCCTAAATTCTGCATGAAGGCACAGAAATTCCACACATGATTCAAACAATGCAATTAATAGAGGGGAAACATTCTATGCATGATTATGAACATTTGGCAAAAGTATTGTGCGAGGAAATATGCATAGATTAAGAGATGACCAAGTTTAGGCTTACTTGAAGGTCGTGGCAGCAAGAGCAATTTGATTTTTGAGTTGGAGGTGTTACAGATGAGTTGTGATGATCTGAACAACTTCCCTACACCATATGGAATATGTTTGAATGCTTGGAGTGATTTGAAATGGACTGGAACAGATTATGGCACCTCAACTGCATCTTGATTGAAAACTTAAGCAATTGGCTGGTGATTTTGTGAAATTGGTGTTCCAGATGTTGTTTAAGTGCTTGCATCACTTCTGTATAATGTTTATGAGGTGTGTGTATGACTGGTTTGGTTGGAATTGCTCTCAAACTCAAAACCCGATAGTGACTTGCTTTAGAAGGTAAAATTGGAGTGAAATTGGATATTTTGAGGAAAGCATTAGTTTGGGTGCTTTGGTGTACTCAAACTGATCACAATTGAGCTCTATGTATAGTAGAGCAAGTTTGTTTTGCAAGCAATAGTGAATGGCAACTGGTACAGGTCTGTTGCCAATTGGATCATTTTGGAATCTCAAGTCTCCTCTAGCCATTGACTTGAGATTATAGCACTGGCTTATGGTCATCTGGTTCAAGGATAAGGCATGACTGAAGTGTTCATCTCTGCTCTGATACATGCCACCTCTAAGCATCCACTGAATGCTCCAAAACAAAATTGGAGTCTTGTCCCCTTTTTAGGCTTTTTAGGTTTGGCATGCTACTTGTAGTTCCAAAGACTTGGGAGTCTTATGGATTAGTGTTTGTTCCTCCTTGGTCCCCCCTGAGGTGTTCAGATAGATAAACTTGTTTGTCATTTGCACAAATTAGCCAAATTGAGCCCTAATGCACAATCTGCCTTGCCAAGACAGTTTGCAGCAAGGCATATTGCCATTGTCATAACTCCTAGCTCAAGTGGAATTTCATGGGGTTCTTGGACATTTTGGAAAGCTGATATATCTTATTTCAATATGATGTCCAACTTCGGTTTTGATCCAACCTGAATTATAATGAAAATGCCTCTACTTTTGGGAAAAAGTAAGGCAGATTCTGACTTAGTGAAAATTTCACTAAGTGTTGGAAAAGTGTCACTTTTGTGTTTTCAGCCATTTTGATCACTCCATAACTTGAAATCCATGAGGAATTGGAATTAAGTGTAGTTGACACTTTTAAATTATTCCATGAGAGCTACAAATCCATCTTTGGATCAGCCAAAATGGTTGCTTGGATCTCAAGTTATGATCCTTGGAAGTTGGTACCTTAGCCTCTTTGTTCCATAACTTAGAAAAATTCTAAGTTTTTATGGTTACCCCTTTCACAAGTTATCCCACTTTCTTTGGTTTTTATTGATGAATGATGATTCCAATCACACATTAACATCATTTTAGGGTTAAGGAACCTTGGTTGACCAAAAAATCAGAAAGTCAAACTTTGACTTGTTGGTACAATTGACTTTTTATCAGATGAATTCTAAACTGTGCGATCCTCTATGAAATCAAGTCCTTGACCTAAATAAAACTTAATGGATGGATTCCATAGGTGTTATAGGGTGTATTGAATCATGTCCCAAGGTTTGGGAGCATGTTTTGGCCAAAAGTCAAAGATACAGTTGATTTTTCCTGCGAAACCCTAATTGTGACCTGATGAATTTGAAACTTGTGGATCAAGCTTCCTGGGCCAATCCATTGTTGCAAATGGATAAATGTGGTGTATTGGAGACCCTCAAATCATGCCTTGAGGTTTTGGCTCATGTTTTGTCCCAAAAGTCAACTTAGGGGTGAATTAGGTCAAGAAACCGTAATTCCTGATTTTTGATAAATGCATCATCTGAGGCTAAATTGACTTGATGATTGGGTCCTTGAGGTCCCTTGGAGTACCTTGGGTTATGCTTTGAAGCATTGGCTCATGTCCAGAGGAAAATTTCCACCTGGAGGCCCTGGTCGACCAAAACCCTAATTTGGTGACACTGACGATCTAGAGGAAAATTTCCACCTGGAGATCTTGGCTCATGCCTTGTGCTTGGTTCTTGATGTGGGAGTCCTCTTGATCCATTGTGGGTGTTTGAGAGGTTAGACAAGTTGAAGATCATGTCATTTCTTGATTGATCCTTTGTCTAAGCACTCTGAGAGGGCCTGAAACCCTAATCTTTGTTGTAGTGAATGCTCACCCATCTTTGGGGAGATTAATGGGTATGAAAGTTCATCCATATTATGATGATGATTTGCACAATGATGGGAATATTAGTGGTCAAAATTTGGGGTATGACAATTATGTCTGTTTAAGTGGCCAGAGTTATGTAAAAGTAAGTGTTGCGGTGAAAATTGGATATCAAGCTATTGATCAAGCTTGAATCACAAATCTCTTAAAGATTCACCACCGAGCTTTGATTTATCTAAGGGAAAGGGTAAAGATCGTAAAAAACCCTAGGTTTACAATGTAACAACAATGCTAAGAGATTTTGGGGGATCGAGGATTGGTTATACATAGGGAAGGTATTAGCACCCTAAGTATCTATAGTACTCTATAGGAACCTCTTACTAATATTTGTGATATGGTTTGCTATTGTTTGTGTTTGGGTTATATGGTGAGAGATAGGAACCTAAGGGTTTAGTCACTAAGTATGCTCGCCAAAACTTCGCGGTCTTGTGCCTACATATCCTTACAAGGATGGAATCAGAGCAATTGTAGTTCACCTAACTAGGGATGGATGAATACTTGATTATGATCAAGATTCAAGGGGGTTAAGTGTTAAGGTCTTAAAACTTACTTGACTTGACAAAGTCACAAGAGTTGTAGGTTCTAACCAAAGTCTAAGACTCAAAAACCTAATAACTCTAACAAGGTCAAAGGGTGGGTAATGATGAGCTATCTGTGACATGGAGTCAATAGAGAGACTTTCCCTTGGATTAAGGAATAGCGCAAGTTTGAATATGGAAGCTAGGAAGCTAACATCACTTGGAGGAAATAACTTAACAAAGTTAAATGGAGTATGTTTATGTATGGATGATGTGAATAAACATGATATTCAAACATGATATCAATTTGAAGACAAATCAAAGTAACATTCAAACATGATGTTAATGAAAGCATGACAAAAGTAAGGTATATGGTTACAAACAAAGCATAAAGATGAATGTGACAACATTTAGAGTAAGGATTTTACAAAGTCAAGAATTACTTAAGGTAACTACCTAGTAGGTTCAAGGATTCAAAGAAGTTTAAATTAACATGGTGACAACCAAACAAGTTCAATCAAGCAAAGATGTTACAACATCTAAACAAAACATGAGCTATAGTTCTAACAAGACTAAAGTCATGGATGAGAGTTCAAATACTTGATTAAGGCTATCATGCTTTAGGGTTTACTAACACCACTTAATCATGAATACAAGACAAAGGAACACAAGTTATAACAACACTTAATCATGAATACAATTTAACATTTCAAAGCATGGATAAGTTATTACAACACTTAAACATGGCAAGGTTCAAAGTTCAAGTTAACATGTGAAAGTTGTGACAACACTTAAACATGGATGGGATCAAGGATCCAAAGATAATATGTATAAGTCAAGACATCACTTATCATGGATAGAAGTAAGGTATGCATAAGTCATGATAACAATCAAAGTTCAAAGCATACTTGGATAAGTTAAGGCATTACCTATCATGAATTTGAAACAAGTAAATGGTAACAACCAATCATACTTGGACAAGGAGGACATGTTTATGACAATAACATGTAGGTAAATATGCAAGCATACAAAGGATGGCATGTGAGAATGCTTAGAGATGACATGTTGGAAGCTAGACATCATATGAACAAGTTAAGGCATTAATTGAACAAATAAGCATGGTTACAAGTTGAACATGTTAACGCAAGTAGGTAACAGCCAAATCATGCATATTAGGGTTAAATCATGGTTACAAACAAGGTGGAGACTTCACAAAGGTCCAAACATACAAACATGTATTCAAAGTTATTTTCTCGGTAAAAACCAAAGGTTTTAAGGATACCTAAACATATTATGATTGAAACAAGGGTATATGTGCACATCAAATTCACATGAACATGGAAGAGAATCACATGTTAGAGGCAAAATGCTGAGTGCTCGATCAGCTTTACTGAAAACTACCCATCCCCAGGTTAAAGCTGATGGTTTTTTTGTATGAAAGGAAACTCCTACTTCAAGGCCCAAAGGGGTTAAAGACGGATCATCTTCCTTATTTCTCCAGTGTTTGCGGAATTGAAACAGTGCCTTACATCTTAAGCAGGTTTTATTCAAAAGCATATAATAAGAGATCTTTCATTTTCATCATCCTCCTCCCAACTTTTCCTAAGCAAGAGGTTGTGTGGTATTGGTATAAAGTAAAAACAATTAAATGAGTGAATGCGAAAGGATTTTAGACAAACATATTCATTGCATTAATCAATTGAGATAACAAGTTCTTACAATGCCGAAATAAATGTGTTAACAAACACGGAAATTTACATATGAGAAACAATAAATAAAACTTGAAATCTGACAAGACAAAGTTTTAAGAAAAGGGCCTCCCGCGTTAGTCCACCATGTGCAAGGAAGAGCTTGCCTCTAACAAGAGGGTGATTTGAACCCGAGGCTTGCACATCTTGAAAGATAGAATCCCCTTTTGGATCAACTCTTTCAATTTCTCCTTGAGGACATACCATTCCTCAAAGTCATGGTCGGGTGCCCCTTGGTGGAAGGCACAGAAGGCATCAGCTGTGAAGTAGCTCTTGTGGCTTCTTGGAATGACCAGCGGAGTTTCTCTTCTGATCACCCCTTGTTGCAAGAGGACGCGGAACAACCTGGCATAGGCTACGGGGATGCCCCTTGATTCACCAACTTGCTCAGCAGGCTGATTGGTGGAGGAGGAAGGTCCATCTTGGCGCTGAGATATGACCAAATCCTTGACTAAGTTTGTCAGATTCCTCTTGGAAGCTTTCAAGTTTGCAACTTCGTCTCAAAGCTCTTGATTTTCCTGCTCTTGGGTATCAATCAAGTTCTTTATGGTGGCATAGAAGGTTTCCATGTTGGCTTTCAAGGTGGCAATCTCCTCTCGGAGTGCTTGATTTTCTTGTTCCAGATAGTACATTTCTTAACCTCTGTATTCTCTCTCTTGAGGAGTTTGAGGAGACAAAGAATGAGCTTAAGTTGGGGGAATGTAAATGCATATGTGACAACAAAATGCAAAACAATGCAAATGCAATGCAAAAAGTCTTGTGGAACTTAAATATTTGTAAACAATCCAAGATACATCAAGAAGAAGCTCATTTTATTAATTCAGAAGAAAATTTAGTACTTTTGGTTAAAGATCAATAAAGGTACTTAATAGCTTTTCCTCTGTCATTGTCCAGGATTATCATCTGATGTTTACAAACAAGAGTTTAAGTTCCATGAAACTTTTTATGAAAAATGATGTTTATGAATGCAGGTATGCACAAACATAACAAGATCACACTCAAACATGGTGTAAGGCTTTCATGAAGTCAAAGGTTTACCCCTCCCGTTTGGTATGTACTAGGGCTTATTGTACCTGTACAACAGGTTCTAACAAGTTCCCAAAGTCATCAGCCCATCTTTCGGATATTATCAATTTCCCAATTTACTCGGTAGTTAATAATATTCTCAAGAGAACCTCTTTTGAGTGTAGTATTGCGTATCAACAATTTTGGAATTACTCCCTCATAGTCATCGCACTACGTTTCTAACAAGGCCAAGTGGGGTTAAAGGTAACTAAAGGTCTTCAGCTTTGTAGGCTCAATCAATAAATATTATTGTTTTCACAATCTCTTGATCAACAATACTTATTCTTAAAGGTGCCTCCACTGAGTGGTGATTTCAAGTTAGCTTGGTCGGGAATCAACTTCCTATAAGCCTTCTTGAATATACCACCTTCCTATCTTATTTTTCTCTCAAGTCCAAGGTTGGGACTTATCTCACCACATGGTAACAACCCTAATGGAGCAACAAACAAGCAAATATATAGCAAATACAAATAAGTTAGGCTTAATCCTCTTAAATAAATGTTCCTGTCCCCAGTGAAGTCGCCATTTTTCTGTTGCGGTGAAAATTAGATATCAAGCTATTGATCAAGCTTGAATCACAAATCTCTTAAAGATTCACCATCGAGCTTTGATTTATCCAAGGGAAAGGGTAAAGATCGTAAAAAAACGCTAGGTTTGCAATGTAACAACAATGCTAAGAGATTTTGGGGGATCGGGGATTGGTTATACATAGGGAAGGTATTAGCACCCTAAGTATCTTATTACTCTATATGAACCTCTTACTAATATTTTTGATATGGTTTTTTATTGTTTGTGTTTGGGTTATATAGTGAGAGATAGGAACCTAAGGGTTTAGTCACTAAGTATGCTTGCCAAAACTTCGCGGTCTTGTGCCTACATATCCTTACAAGGATGGAATCAGAGCAATTGTAGTTCACCTAACTAGGGATGGATGAATACTTGATTATGATCAAGATTCAAGGGGGTTAAGTGTTAAGGTCTTAATACTTACTTGTCTTGACAAAGTCACAAGAGTTGTAGGTTCTAACCTAAGTCTAAGACTCAAAAACCTAATGACTCTAACAAGGTCAAAGGGTGGGTAATGATGAGCTATCTATGACATGGAGTCAATAGAGAGACTTTCCCCTGGATTAAGGAATATGGCAAGTTTGAAGATGGAAGCTAGCAAGCTAACATCACTTGGAGGAAATAACTTAACAAAGTTAAATGGAGTATGTTTAAGTATGGATGATGTGAATAAACATGATATTCAAACATGATATCAATTTGAAGACAAATCAAAGTAACATTCAAACATGATGTTAATGAAAGCATGAAAAAATTAAGGTATATGGTTACAACCAAATCATAAAGATGAATGTGACAACATTTAGAGTAAGGATTTAACAAATTCAAGAATTAGATAAGGTAACTACCTAGTAGGTTCAAGGATTCAAAGAAGTTTAAATTAACATGGTGACAACCAAACAAGTTCAATCAAGCAAAGATGTTACAACATCTAAACAAAACACGAGCTATAGTTCTAACAAGACTAAAGTCATGGATGAGAGTTCAAATACTTGATTAAGGCTATCATGCTTTAGGGTTTACTAACACCACTTAATCATGAATACAAGACAAAGGAAGACAAGTTATAACAACACTTAATCATGAATACAATTTAAAATTTCAAAGCATGGATAAGTTATTACAACACTTAAACATGGCAAGGTTCAAAGTTCAAGTTAACATGTGAAAGTTGTGACAACACTTAAACATTGATGAGATCAAGGATCCAAAGATAACATGTATAAGTCAAGACATCACTTATCATGGATAGGAGTAAGGTATGCATAAGTCATGATAACAATCAAAGTTCAAAGCATACATGGATAAGTTAAGGCATTACCTATTATGAATTTGAAACAAGTAAATGGTAACAACCAATCATACTTGGATAAGGAGGACATGTTTATGACAATAACATGTAGGTAAATATGCAAGTATACAAAGGGCATGTGAGAATGCTTAGAGATAACATATTGGAAGCTAGACATCATATGAACAAGTTAAGGCATTACTTGAACAAATAAGCATGGTTACAAGTTAAACATGTTAACACAAGTAGGTAACAACCTAATCATGCATATTAGGGTTAAATCATGGTTACAAATAAGGTGGAGACTTCACAAAGGTCCAAACATACAAACTTGTATTCAAAGTCATTTTCAAGGTAAAAACCAAAGGTTTTAAGGATACCTAAACATAGTATGATTAAAACAAGGGTATATGTGCACATCAAAGTCACATGAACATGGAAGAGAATCACATGTTTGAGGCAAAATGACCAAGCAAAGGTTCTTGGCATGGCTAGAAATTCAACATACATTTACATGTAAACATACACTTGAAAATGCCTTAAAAGTCAAGTTGAAACAAAGGTGTACAAGTCCACAATATTGCACAAGGTTCATATGAGTTGCAAATGGTTCAAACATGTCCATAGGTACAAAGGAAATCAAAAGAATCAACCAAAGAAAACACAATGGTCCTTAAGAAAACCTAAAAAAGTCACTTACTTTAAACATGAATAAGTGTCTCAAAATAAATATTTTTGGAAATCTAATTTCATAAACAGAAAATAGACAAAAACAAGAGCATTTTGCAAAATGAGTGGGTCAAAAATAATTAAAATTGAAGAAGTTATGACCATTTGAAGTTGCAAAGAAAATGAAGAAAACAAGTCATAAAAAATATAGGGACATGGCCCTCATGGTACGCATCCTTTGGTTCAGATTAAAATCTTTAACCAACGTCAAAGTCACATGATTAAGGATACCTAAACATAGTATGATTAAAACAAGGGTATATGTGCACATCAAAGTCACATGAACATGGAAGAGAATCACATGTTTGAGGCAAAATGACCAAGCAAAGGTTCTTGGCATGGATAGAAATTCAACATACATTTACATGTAAACATACACTTGAAAATGCCTTAAAAGTCAAGTTGAAACAAAGGTGTACAAGTCCACAATATTGCACAAGGTTCATATGAGTTGCAAATGGTTCAAACATGTCCATAGGTACAAAGGAAATCAAAAGAATCAACCAAAGAAAACACAATGGTCCTTAAGAAAACCTAAAAAAGTCACTTACTTTAAACATGAATAAGTGTCTCAAAATAAATATTTTTGGAAATCTAATTTCATAAACAGAAAATAGACAAAAACAAGAGCATTTTGCAAAATGAGTGGGTCAAAAATAATTAAAATTGAAGAAGTTATGACCATTTGAAGTTGCGAAGAAAATGAAGAAAACAAGTCATAAAAAATATAGGGACATGGCCCTCATGGTACGCATCCTTTGGTTCAGATTAAAATCTTTAACCAACGTCAAAGTCACATGATTAAGGATACCTAAACATAGTATGATTAAAACAAGGGTATATGTGCACATCAAAGTCACATGAACATGGAAGAGAATCACATGTTTGAGGCAAAATGACCAAGCAAAGGTTCTTGGCATGGCTAGAAATTCAACATACATTTACATGTAAACATACACTTGAAAATGCCTTAAAAGTCAAGTTGAAACAAAGGTGTACAAGTCCACAATATTGCACAAGGTTCATATGAGTTGCAAATGGTTCAAACATGTCCATAGGTACAAAGGAAATCAAAAGAATCAACCAAAGAAAACACAATGGTCCTTAAGAAAACCTAAAAAAGTCACTTACTTTAAACATGAATAAGTGTCTCAAAATAAATATTTTTGGAAATCTAATTTCATAAACAGAAAATAGACAAAAACAAGAGCATTTTGCAAAATGAGTGGGTCAAAAATAATTAAAATTGAAGAAGTTATAACCATTTGAAGTTGCGAAGAAAATGAAGAAAACAAGTCATAAAAAATATAGGGACATGGCCCTCATGGTACGCATCCTTTGGTTCAGATTAAAATCTTTAACCAACGTCAAAGTCACATGATTAAGGATACCTAAACATAGTATGATTAAAACAAGGGTATATGTGCACATCAAAGTCACATGAACATGGAAGAGAATCACATGTTTGAGGCAAAATGACCAAGCAAAGGTTCTTGGCATGGCTAGAAATTCAACATACATTTACATGTAAACATACACTTGAAAATGCCTTAAAAGTCAAGTTGAAACAAAGGTGTACAAGTCCACAATATTGCACAAGGTTCATATGAGTTGCAAATGGTTCAAACATGTCCATAGGTACAAAGGAAATCAAAAGAATCAACCAAAGAAAACACAATGGTCCTTAAGAAAACCTAAAAAAGTCACTTACTTTAAACATGAATAAGTGTCTCAAAATAAATATTTTTGGAAATCTAATTTCATAAACAGAAAATAGACAAAAACAAGAGCATTTTGCAAAATGAGTGGGTCAAAAATAATTAAAATTGAAGAAGTTATGACCATTTGAAGTTGCAAAGAAAATGAAGAAAACAAGTCATAAAAAATATAGGGACATGGCCCTCATGGTACGCATTCTTTGGTTCAGATTAAAATCTTTAACCAACGGAGCCATGTGAATGGCTTGTTAGTAATATGCGCGCATTAAATTATATATAAAATCTTGTCCTAAATGCTAAAAAAATGAAAAGCGCTGAAAAAAGGCAAAATGGTGATCTCTGAGGATCGAACCCAGGTCATAGCGTGTACAAGACATGGCAAGGCAAGGTTTGTGCCACTGGGGTGGCCTGTTACATCCGTTAATTGCATGGAAACAAAACAACATATAGTGAAACCAGTTGAAAAACCAAAAGAGCATGCCCTGGCCAGAATTGTGACATGACCAACACCAATTTGCAAAAAACCAGTGTAATGTTGTGTATACTTGATGAAATTTGATGAAATTTGCATCAAACCTGCCTAGAATTCTCTGAGGATCACAATGGTCCAATTGGTTTTGCATAAAAATGCTCCTAACTTAAAACCCGGTAGTAACTCTCTCAAAAGCTCAAACTTGCAACTTCCATGGTACAACCTCATACAGTTATGAATAATGGCAAATAAGGGATCAAACACATTATACACAACATAACAAACATATCCATACTCAGTGTATCTCAAAACATGGCATGCTTCAAAGGGTTCAAGTTTCAAGTAAACTTACCTCTTGAAGTCAAAATTTAAATTTCCAAGATAGCTGCTCCAGAGATGTTCGGATGATTGGAAATCCCTCAATATGCTCCTAATGATCTTTCAGAATGCTTGGAATCAAAATAAATCAGATGTACCAGAAAATGCTCTCCTTCTTGCAAAATGATGAATGTGATGATTTTGATTCTGGTAAAAATGGACACACAGTTGGGGAGTAATGTTATGGACACCTCAAGACATGTTTAAAGGTTGAGTTTGTGTGATCAAAGTGATTGAATGTGGTCAGAATGAAGTTTTGGGGTAGAAGATGCAGAAAGTCAATGATTTTCTTGGATTGAAGGTTGACTTTTTGATCTATGAGGTTTTTGCAAGTTGTGAGGGTTTGGACACTTTTAAGAACTGTTTTGTGGTTTGAGAGAATGATTGGTTTGAAGAAATTATGGCTGGAAATAGTTCTGAGGTAGTTTTTGCAAGTAGGTGATTCTTGGTTTTCAAGTAATGACTTGAAATTCCAATTCTGATGTGGGAAGGCTATAATGCTTTTTGAGGTGTGTTTCTGTTGTGGTTTGGGACAAAAACCAACCTATATTTATAGGGCAAGGGTGGAGGAATTGGTTCTGCAGATTTGAAGTGGTTTGGTTGCTTGGTTTAGTTGAAATCTAAAGAATGGTTGGTTTGAGTCTCAAGGCAAAAGGTTTGTGATTAAAGCTACTTTTCAAGAGTGGCATTGTGGACTTTATGGCAAAAACATCCCTAAATGGAATGAAATTTGAATTTGATGCTCAAATCTTGTGTGTAGTGCTTCAAACTTTGTATAAACTTCTTATTAGTGGTAGATTTGGAAGCAACAAGGCCTGAAAAGCAAGATCATGCAGGTTTGGAATGGTTTTTCAACAAGTTCACCAAGTTCATGACCTTGAAATTCAAGTTACAAAACCCCAACTTCAAGGCTTGGAATCTCCTAACTCACAAATGGGATTGGTGAGTTCTTGTACTTTTTGAAAAGCCCTAAATATGCTCCAAAACTTTCATGTTTAACAAAAATTCTGAATCTAAAGGGATCATAATGAAAAATGGCCTCAAAGATTGATGTTTCAAAAGATCAAAAGCTGCCTTGAAAATTTTCTAAGTGTCCAAAGATTTCTTCAAACTTTGAAGCCTCATAACTCAAAATCCAAGCATTTTTTGAGGTTTCCACCTCTCATACAAAGTTGTAGTATGTTGTAAGGGCTTTAATTTGGGCTTTGGAGCACACAAAATGGTTGTGTAGATTGAGAGATATGATCTTTCAAAGTTAGCCTCAAAATTAGGGTTTTTTCCATACTTAAAAAAATTTCAAGTTTCTTTAACTTTACCCCTTTTGCAAGAAACCTTTCAAATCTTGGTTTTTCATGCCCAAACTCATTGATCAAACATGTCTTGATGAAATTTGGCTTGATGACTTCAATTTGGTCCAAAAACCCTAAAAGTCAAAGGGTTGACTTTGTCAGATGAAGCTTGTATAACCAACTGAAGTCAACTGTGTAATCTTCAATTATCTTGCATTCTTGAATCTTCCAATCATCATGGATGGACTCCAAGGATATATTTGAGTGTCTTGGTTCATGTCCCAAAGCTTGGGATCATGCTTTGATCAAAAGTCAAGGCACTATTGACTTTTTCCTGATGAAACCCTAATTGGTGACCAGATGAACTTGAGCTTCATAGAACTTGTAATGAGACCATCTTGCACTTGATTCTTGACAAGGAGGAGCCTCTTGAGTGTATGTAAGCTTGAGGGGTTAATGATCATTCCAAAACATTGATTGATCATGTGAGGATTCTCTTGGTTCCTTGAACAAAAACCCTAATTTCAAACAAAACCAAACAAGAAACAACTTGAACAAGGTTAGGGTTAGCAATGCAATGCTTGAATGCTTCCTAGAATGATGATGACATCTAGGGTCAAAATTTGGGGTATGACAGTTGCCCCTATTTGAATAACTTCACTGGATTACTTGAGTGGTAATAACCCTCAGGAAATCAAAGTGAACGGTATTTAAATATAGAAATAACAGGAAATTTTGCCCCTAGATGCAATGGTATGCTATGTTATGCTACAGACAAAACTGACTTAAATAAATGCTAGGAACAGTGCAGACATGCAATGAACTCTAGTATGATGCTCCATGATGGAATGATAAATGCTGAATGCACAAACAAAATAAGATGATCAAAAGCAAAGACCAGCTAGAGAAAGGAAATGACCACACTGGGAACATCCCAAGACACGCCACTGGGGACTGGGAACCACACTGGGGATACCCAAAGTGATTGATCAACAAGTTCAGGCATGACCTGAGATTACTGGGGTAAGATAGATGGGAACAAGATCTTCTTACAAGAGATCAAAAGGTGAAAGAGGAAGTTTCAACACAACACAGGATGGTCTCCACCAGGGAATATCAGGAGTAGTTGATCAATAGGTTCAAACATGACCGGGTGACACTCTAGAACAAGAGATGAACAAGGATCCTTATAACAATAGGATGATCTCGATGTTCCTCATGACAATAGAAGATAAAACAGATTCTCATAACGATAGAACCATTGAAAAGTCTCCTCATAACAAAAGGGGATATAGACTCTCATAACAATAGAATCTGCAGACTGGATCCTCATAACAATAGGGTGAAATTCTTAAAGGGAATGTGTTGAATATACCCTCGTAACAACAGGGATGGCAGGTGATGAGAATCCTCATAACAATAGGATTACTACGCCAAAAAGGGATCCTTATATCCATAGGATCAATCAACACATAACACTGGAGTTTTCAAAACATCCAATCTTCTGGAAATTCCTTAAAACAAAGAGTTCAAACGGGGTCTTCTGGAACCATCTGGAAAGGTACAGGGTAACGACTCTTCTGCACGTGCCAACTTAATTGGACTTGGACGCAAGCAAAGGTAACAACCGACTTTCGATGGATTGATGCTAGTAACAACTAGACTTCAAGGGGATACTGGTGACAACCAAAGCAATTTACTAATGACAAGTGGTTTTCAGGCAGACTTGTTGGGGGAAGGAACATTGGTAACAAACAACATTCCAAGACACCGAGGATAAACAGACCAGTGAATGCCAGTGACGACTGGGGAAAGATAAAAATATGGTGATGACCACTAATAATGGTTTTTGAACATTGCCAGTAACCACTGGACTTCCAAAGAAATTGGTGATAACCAGATGAACTGCTAAGGGCGAACATTTAAGACAGTTGGGCCTCTGGGCTATGGTGTTAGTAACAACTAAACTTCACGAGGGTACTGGTATCGACCGTGATGTTTATGTTAAGGTCCACCATAAGTTAAAACATTACTTTTCATGGAAGCAAAAATGGGGGCTCAAGACTTGGTGCATGTTATGGTTCTTGGTGCTCATCTAAGGATGTGTGTAAAAAAGTTGGCATTCAAGCGAGTACTGGATCGACCAGATGAACAAATATAAACCAGAGGCTAGTGACAACTAGAGTTCAAAAAGGAGAAGTTGGTGACGACCAAACAAGCAAAATCAAAAGGGAGCTAGTAACAACTTGACTTCAAAGGGGAAACTGGTGACAACCACCAGATAAGCGATACCAACAACGATTGGATTCGCGACGAGTGCTACTAACAATTGGACTTCCACTGGAGACTGCTAGCGACGACTTAGTTTCGAAGATGTGGTAACGACCAGATTCAACGATACCAACGATCATTGGTTTC